>LR738709.1:446724279-446784217 GCA_902687465.1 Secale cereale | reverse complement strand
CCCCCCCCCCCCCGCGTCCTTGAGCTGCAGCCATGGCCTCCGTGAGTTCAACCCCCCTTTCTCTCTGTTCCTTCTAGCTAGATCCGAGCTGCAACTAGGGTTTGATCTAGATGCATGGTTGATTAGTGGTCTGATCTGTGAGCTGATATGATTCGTTACTATGTTGTGGTTGCAATTTGTGATAGGGCTAGATGTTCAAGCAAGTGGTAGGCTAGATTAGTAGTAGAGCTTGAAGTTGAACCTTGTGTTTGTGTTGATTTGTGCTTATATATGTGATTTGTAGCTATTGGTGGTCCATTTGTAGCATGCTTTTTGTTGTAGATGTATGTTCGTGCTCATAGATTGTCCGGTATGCTTAGTATGACAGCGATGAACCATATGTGCTTAGTATGATAGTGATGAAGCATGTGCTTGCTATGATAGTGATGAACCACATACATGTATGCTCCTGCTTTGATGGATTGTCCGGTATGTTGTGTGCTATGCTTATTGTCAATGCATGCTACGATTGTAGGACATGACCACGCAGACGCAAGATCTTAGTCAGGCACTTGTCCTGTTCGACAGCCAGTTTGCTCCATCGTTTGTCGATGACTCGCAGCCTATGTCCGAGATGGCATCTGATTCAAAGGTGTTCGCGTCTGATTCCCTCTATGTGCCAGTAGTGCTCGTTGAGCCAACTCCTGCTGTTGTTGCTGCTGCCGCTACACTCAAGGTAGCAACAACAAAGGCAAAGAAGGATGGTAGGTCGAACAACATGAAGTGGCAGTCGTTCATGTCCATGTTCGTGCTGAACAAGATGTGTGAGATCATCTCTAATGGAATTAGGACTGACAAGGGCTTCAAGGAGGTGCACTTGAACACCGTTGCGAAGCAGGTGTTCAAGTTGTGTGGGCAGGAGGTGTCTGCCACCCAGGTGTACACCACCTGAGGAAGTGGAGAAGTCGATGGATCCAAGTGTCCAAGCTGAGAGACCTTAGCGGCGTCTCATGGGATGAGAACACTTGCTCCATAGTTCCGGAGGACTACGCCGTCCATGTCGCGGTTAGCTCACAACCCTCTTCCTTTTCATAATGTCCACGATTAACTACTCCTAATCACAACTAACAAGACTTGTGTTTTATTCTTAGGACCACCTAAAGGACGCTGAGTTCCTCAACACACCCATACAGAACTACAGCCAGATGCAGCACATCTTCTCCTTCGGGTTGGCAACTGGGAAGCATGCCATGGGCTCGGGGGGAGCCTCTTGGTTCTCCCATGCCAGACTTCCCTGGGACCCCAGACGTCGATGTCCTTGATGGCCCTGACAAGCCCTTCGTGAAGCCATTTGACCCCATCCATGATAGGAAGAGGAAGAGAGGAGCCCTGATGAAGGAGTAGATCAATGTCTTTTGCAGCATGACTGTGGCGGTGAAGGAGGTGGCAACAACCATCAGGGGGTGCAAGCCCCTCGATGTCCACCCTGACCTGTATGGCGCTGTCATGACCCAGGGTGGCTTCAGCGACGAGGCTCTCATGGCAGCTCTCAGCCACCTGCTTGACAACAAGGCCCAGGGTGTTGGGTTCGTTGCCATGGCAGACGCTCACAGGATGTTGTGGCTCAGGACCTGACTGGGCAAGCACTACTACTAGAGTAGTGCTGCATGTGAGTGTGCATGATCCCCGACGGCGATGGCGGTGGAGACGACGACGACGATGACCATGATGACGTACATTTTGTGTAGCTAGGGTGGAAAACTATTTGATGGTATGTATATTTTGGTGAGGTGGTATATACTAACTCCTCACGATGATGGTGAACTTGTGGTGGTAGGATGACACCCTGTTTTGGATGTGGTGGTAGGATAACACGATGGTAGGGCTAGGTAGAACTTGCTATGCCGTATGATCATGCATGCTTTGTTGGAAATATGCCCTAGAGGCATTAATAAAATGGTTATTATTATGTTTCCTTGTTCATGATGATTGTCTATTGTTCATGCTATAATTGTATTATCCGAAAATCGTAATACATGTGTGAATACATACACCACTACATGTCCCTAGTGAGCCTCTAGTTAACTAGCTCATTGATCAATAGATGGTTACGGTTTCCTGACCATGGACATTGGATGTCATTGATAACGGGATCATATCATTAGGAGAATGATGTGATGGACAAGACCCAATCCTAAGCCTAGCACAAGATTGTGTAGTTCGTATGCTAAAGCTTTTCCAATGTCAAGTATATGTTCCTTAGACCATGAGATTGTGCAACTCCCGGATACCGTAGGAGTACTTTGGGTGTGCCAAATGTCACAACGTAACTGGGTGGCTATAAAGGTACACTACGGGTATCCCCGAAAGCATCTGTTGGGTTGGCACGAATCGAGACTGGGATTTGTCACTCTGTATGACGGAGAGGTATCTCTTGGCCCACTCGGTAAGACATCATCGTAATGAGCTCTGTGTGACTAAGGAGTTGGTCACGTGATGATGTGTTACGGAACGAGTAAAGTGACTTGCCGGTAACGAGATTGAACAGGGTATTGGTATATCGACGATCGAATCTCGGGCAAGTACTATATCGGTAGACAAAGGGAATCATATACGGGATTGATTGAATCCTTGACATCGTGGTTCATCCGATGAGATCATCGTGGAACATGTGGGAGCCAAAATGAGTATCCAGATCCCGTTGTTGGTTATTGGCCGGAGAGATGTCTCGGTCATGTCTGCATGGTTCCTGAACCCGTAGGGTCTACACACTTAAGGTTCGATGACGTTAGGGTTATAGGGAATGTATTATGTGGTTACCGAATGTTGTTCGGAGTACCGAATGAGATCCCAGACGTCATGAGGAGTTCCGGAATAGTCCGGAGGTAAAGATTTATATATGGAAAGTCCTGTTGTAGTCACCGGAGTAATTTCGGGGTCACCGGTATTGTACCGTGATCACCGGAAGGTGTCCGGGGGTCCACCGGGTGGGGCCACCTACCTCGGTGGGCCAAGTGGACTAAGTAAGGGGGGAACCAGCCCCTGGTGGGCTAGTGCGCCCCCCAAGGGTCCAAGGCGCCTAGGGTTGGGAAACCCTAGGGGTGGGGCGCCCCACCTGCTTGGGGGGCAAATCCCCCCACCTGGCCGCCCCCCCTCTAGATCTGATCTAAGGGGGGTGGCCCCCTATCCCCTTCCCCTATATAACGAGAGGGGGTGGGAGGGCAGCCGGACCTGATCCATGGCGCAGCCCTCCCCCTCTCCAACTCCTCCTCCTCCTTCTATAGCGCTTGGCGAAGCCCTGTCGGAGTACCACGCTCCTCCATCACCACCATGCCGTCGTGCTGCTGTTGGACGGAGTCTTCCCCAACCTCTCCCTCTCCCCTTGCTTGATCAAGGCGCGAGAGACGTCACCGGGCTGCACGTGTGTTGAACGCGGAGGCACCGTTGTTCGGTGCTTAGATCGGATTCAGCCACGATCTGAATCGCTTCGTGTACGACTCCACCAACCGCGTGTTTGCAACGCTTCCGCATCGCGATCTTCAAAGGTATGAAGATGCACTCCCCTCTCGTTGCTAGTAATTCCATAGATAGATCTTGGTGATGCGTAGATTTTTTTTGAATTTCTGCAACGATTCCCAACAGTGGCATCAGGAGCTAGGTCTATGCGTAGTTACTATGCATGAGTAGAACACAAATTGTTGTGGGCGTATATTTTGTCAACTTACTTGCCGCTACTAGTCTTATCTTGATTCGGCGATATCGTGGGATGAAGCGGCCCGAACCGACCTTACACGTACGCTTACGTGAGACAGGTTCCACCGACTGACATGCATTAGTTGCATAAGGTGGCTGGCGGGTGTCTATCTCTCCCACTTTAGTCAGATCGGATTCGATGAAAAGGGTTCTTATGAAGGGTAAATATTAATTGGCATATCACATTGTGGTTTTGGCGTAGGTAAGAAAAGTTCTTGCTAGAAACCTATAGCAGCCACGTAAAAACTTGCAACAACAATTAGAGGACGTCTAACTTGTTCTTGCAGCATGTGCCGTGTGATGTGATATGGCCAAAAGGATGTGATGAATGATATATGTGATGTATGAGATTGATCATGTTCTTGTAATAGGAATCTCGACTTGCAAGTCGATGAATATGACAACCGGCCGGAGCTATAGGAGTTGTCTTATTTTATTGTATGACCTGCGTGTCATTGAAAACGCCATATAATTACTTTACTTTATTGCTAACCGTTAGCCATAGTAGTAGAAGTAACATTTGGCGAGACAACTTCGATGATGGAGATCATGATGATCGAGATCATGGTGTCATGTCGGTGACGATGATGATCATGGAGCCCCGAAGATGGAGATCAAAAGGAGCAAAATGATATTGATCATATCATGTCACTATTTGATTGCATGTGATGTTTATCATGTTTTACATCTTATTTGCTTAGAACGACGGTAGCATAAATAAGATGATCTCTCACTAAAATTTCAAGAATTGTGTTCCCCCTAACTGTGCACCGTTGCTAAGATTCGTTATTCCGAAGCACCACGTGATGATCGGGTGTGATAGGCTCTAATGTTCGCATACAACGGGTGTAAGCCAGATTTACACACGCAATACACTTAGGTCAACTTGACGAGCCTAGCATGTACAGACATGACCTCGGAACACAGAAGACCGAAAGGTCGAACATGAGTCATATAGAAGATACGATCAACATGAAGATGTTCACCGTTGATGACCAGTCCGTCTCACGTGATCATCGGACACGGCCTATTCGATTCGGATCATGTATCACTTAGATGACTAGAGAGATGTCTATCTGAGTGGGAGTTCATTAAATTTGTTTAGATGAACTTAATTGTCATGAACATAGTCTAAAATCTTTACAATATGTCTTGTAGATCAAATGGCCCACGCTAATGTTGCCCTCAACTTCAACGCGTTCCCAGAGAAAACCAAGCTGAAAGACGATGGTAGAAACTATACGGATTGGGTCCGTAACTTGAGGATCATCCTCATAGCTGCCAAGAAAGCATATGTCCTTGAAGCACCGCTAGGTGAGGCACTCGTTTTCCCAGCAACTCAAGACGTTATAAACGTCTGGCAGTCGCGTAGTGGTGATTACTCCCTGGTTCAGTGTGGCATGCTTTACAGCTTAGAATCGGAGCTCCAAAAGCGTTTCGAGCAACACGGAGCATATGAGATGTTCCAGGAGCTGAAAATGGTTTTCCAAGCTCATGCCTGAGTCAAGAGATATGAAGTCTCTGACAAGTTCTACAGTTGTAAGATGGAGGAGAATAGTAATGTCAGTGAGCATATACTCAAAATGTCTGGGTTGCATAATCGCTTGTCTCAGCTGGGAGTTAATCTCCCAGATGACCCGGTCGTTGGCAGAATCCTTCAGTCGCTCCCACCTAGCTACAAGAGCTTTGTGATGAATTTCAATATGCAAGGGATGGAGAAGTCCATTCCCGAGGTATATTCAATGCTGAAATCAGCGGAGGTGGAAATCAAGAAAGAACATCAAGTGTTGATGGTGAATAAAACCACTAAGTTCAAGAAAGGCAAGGGTAAAAAGAACTTCAAGAAGGAAGGCAAGGGAGTTGCCGCGCCCGGTAAGCCAGTTGCCGGGAAGAAGCCAAAGAATGGACCCAAGCCTGAGACTGAGTGCTTTTATTGCAAGGGAACGGGTCACTCAAAGCGGAATTGCCCCAAATACTTAGCAGATAAGAAGGCCCGCAACGTCAAAGGTATATGTGATATACATGTTATTGATGTGTACCTTACCAGCGCTCGTAGTAGCTGATGTCTACACACGCTTCTACTCTTGTAGACTATGTTGGGCCTGGACATCAGCAATTTCCCTCAAGTGGATGACCTAAGGTTTATCGAACTCAGGGAAGTAGAGGTTGAAGATGGTCTCTCTCAAGCAACCCTGCAACTAAGATACAAGAAGTCTCGTGTGTCCCCAACACACCTAATACAACTAGGAGTTGTATAGGTGCACTAGTTCAGCGAAGAGATGGAAAATATGGATGATAGGAGTGGCAAAGCAAAGTAATATAAATCTGTAATAAAAAGTGCAGCAAGCAAGTGGTAAACGTGAGCACAAATGGTATTTCAATGGTGTAAATAAGGCCTAGGGATCATACTTTCACTAGTGGCAACTCCCAACAACATTAACATAATCGAATCACATGATATTTCCCATAAAACATGCAAGGGGGACGCACCCGGAGGTCATTCCTTCGTGGTCAAGAGAGGACAAGAATTATGTAGGGCTACAAAAGCACACCTCAAAGTTTGTAGTTCTCAATCTAAGGATTTCCCAATGTCACCGCGGCCATCCAAAGAGAGTCCCACAATCACCACAACATATCTAAAGGATAGTCAAAGACAAGCACCAAGAGACTCTCAATCTTCAATCAACACACAAGAGAGGAAATCACTCATGAAAATATTTTTCTAATCCATGTCCAATAGACCGCTGTCACCTTGGTCTCGTGGATTATACTAGATAAAGGCAAGTGATTACATCAATCTAATACATAGAGGAAGGGGAAATATCATGGGATCACCCTAGATTAACATAGCCTATGATCACAACGAAGATCACATCATGGGAGAGAGAGATAACCACATAGCTACACGTACGAGCCCTCGGCCCCGGAGAAGACTACTCACACATGGACATGGTGAGGAGGAGGTTGATGATGGTGTTGATGGAGAGGTGCAGCCCCGCGAGGAGGAGATGACCGGCGGCAGCCACGGAGGCGGCGGCGGCGGCCCTTGGTGGCGCGGCGGCGGCGGCGGCGGCCCTCCGGGCGGCGGCGGCCCTGGCCCCCCTTCTTCCTTGTGGATGGTGCTGCAATGGTGTTGGTCCTCCCCTCCAAGACGGCGGCTCAGGAGGAGGAAAATTCGTGGCCCTTGGTGACCTAGGTTTCCTCTCTTTATATAGACTCTCGGATTCCCGTCATCAGATTTTGGGCCTCAGTAAAACGGGCTTTACTCGGCCGTCCGGACTCCGATTTGGACGAATTTTATATCCAGAAGCATCGCCTCGAAATTCCCCACAACTATCGCAACTAGACTTTTTCCGTTTGACGTCGTCTTCGGGCCGGAACGTGATCATCTTTAAAAAACGTTCTCAGACAGATTTCAGGAAAGTCACAGTCCTACTCCAATACGACTCCTTTTGCGTTTTTGTCAATTTCCAACTAATTCCTACACAATAAAGTGTAAAACAAGAACATTGTGCACTTTTGCAACCAATAGTAGGTTAGTTCAAATATGATCAAAAGTGTATGGAAGTGCATAAATATCATAGAAATATCACACAAAAAAGGCATGGAGCAAGCAGAAATTATAGATACGTTTTGGACGTATCAACATCCCCAAGCTTAATTCCTGCTCGTCCTCGAGTAGGTAAATGATAACAAGCATAATTTCTGTGGTGACATGCTATTAACCATATAAGGACTTTTCAAAGTCACATGACAAAAGCTTACTGAGACAATGAATCTGTAGTAATTAAGTTGCCTCATGAGAAAATCACAAAGAACTGAAAGTTTTACAATATGATACTGAAACATCAAATAGATTTGTAGTGAGCATGGTGTGCAAATATGATAAAGTGATACCTCGCTTGCCCCCTTTAGTGAAGCAAAACATAAATGCAGGGGCACCTCTAAGGTTTAAGTGACGACTAGATACAATGATTTCAGAATAAACGATATCATAATCATGCAAAAGACAATGGTACTTTGCGACAATGCACATTACACTCAGAATGACAATCATGCTCTCAATAGTTGGTGCTTTAAAGAAGGTGGAGACTCTCGAACCGTGGCTTTTGATGACAAGGTTGAAAACCCGTGGTGGGAAACAAAAACTAAACATGTACCAGAGCTCTTGGTTTTTAAAACAGAGGTAAAAAATATTTTTTTAGACTATGCATATTTCGTCAACGAATGCTAGCAGATAACTCAATTACTTCTCGAGCTGGACAAGTTTCGAGGAACGGCTCCCGAATGAGGACGATCATATCCTCTTAGTCTCCTTTGTTTATCACTGCCAAAGTTTTCTGATTTCTCGTGAACAAAGCGTGAAGGAGGGTTTGTTTGTTGTATAATTTTTTAATGAGCCGGGCGCACTCTATGCCAGTTCCTTCTCGTATTATGGGTTTGCACATTAGACATGCAATCCCGGGGTGAAGCTTTTCCAACTTAAAAAGATCATGAATTAACTACTACTTCCTCATGAGCTAAAACAGAGGCACAAAAGAGAGATGCTTTTTTGAATAATTTCGAGATGGTACATGAAAGTCTTCATTAGGAATGGCAGGTAAATACCATATATAGGAAGGTATGGTGGACTCATATGGCATAACTGGTTTAAAGGATTTTGGATGCACAAGCAGTCAGTCCGCTTAGTACAGGCGAAGGTTAGCAAAAGACTGGGAGCGACCAACTAAGAGAGCAATCACGGTCATAATCATGCAGAGCGACAAAGCAACATTGAATCAGGCATGGAAGTTATATCGCTACTCAGAAATTAAAGATCATCAAGGCTTGATAGACTTTCTTTACAGTCTTAAATATGCGTGAGCATACGCCAAGTCAATCAAAATAAATTCTTGGGGGAAGATACCACTAAACCATACCACATCATAGGCAAACAAATCATGTTGGTACTCCAATAACACATTGAGAACCCCCCAGCTATTTGAGACTAACCATAAGAAAACATGAACTACTAAGCACCATTATGCATATAGCATTTTTATCATAGACATATCAACCAGTGCAACAGAAGCCAACTCTCTTAACAAGATAAGCATGATACTAAAGAGAGTTCCAGCGACCAACTAAACAAAAGCTCTTTAAAAAGATAAGCATGAAACTAAGAGCTGAACATGATAGTAGCTATTGAAAGACAAAGAACACACACAGCAAGGATAGACATGAAAATTCTATGTTATGTTCTAGGTTGAAGTGGAGCGTGTTTCTCTCCCACACAAAGAAAGCTGGGTTCCATCTCGTTATGAACAGCAAGCAAAGCTAAAGAAAACTAAAAAGGAAACTAAAAGCTCCTGGGTATTTGATACTGGTGCAGTTGCTCACATTTGTAACTCAAAGCAGGAGCTGCGGAATAAGCGGAGACTGGCGAAGGACGAGGTGACGACGCGCGTCGGTAATGGTTCCAAGGTCGATGTGATCGCTGTCGGCACGCTACCTCTACATCTACCTTCGGGATTAGTTTTAAACCTCAATAATTGTTATTTAGTACCAGCTTTGAGCATGAACATTGTATGTGGATCTCGTTTAATGCGAGATGGCTACTCATTTAAATATGAGAATAATGGTTGTTCTATTTATATAAGAGAAATGATTTATGGTCATGCCCCGCTGGTCAATGGTTTATTTTTATTGAATCTCGAACCTGATGTTGCACATATTCATAGTGTGAATGCCAAAAGATGTAAGGTTGATAATGATAGTCCCACATACTTGTGGCACTGCCGCCTTGGTCATATTGGTGTCAAACGTATGAAGAAGCTCCATGCAGATGGATTTTTGGAGTCTCTTGATTATAAATCATTTGACACATGTGAACCATGCCTCTTGGGCAAGATGACCAAGACTTCGTTCTCCGGAACAATGGAGCAAGCAACCAACTTGTTGGAAATCATACATGCTGATGTGTGCGGTCCAATGAGTGTTGAAGCTCGCGGTGGCTATCGTTATGCTCTTACCCTCACTGATGACTTAAGTACATATGGGTATGTCTACTTGATGAAACACAAGTCTGAGACCTTTGAAAAGTTCAAGGAATTGCAGAATGAGATTGAGAATCCACGTGACAGAAAAATAAAGTTCTTACGATCAGATCGTTGATACGTCCAAAACGTATCTATAATTTCTGCTTGCTCCATGCCACTTTTGGGTGATATTGCTATGATATTCATACACTTCCATACACTTTTGATCATATTTGGACTAACTTACTAATCCAGTGCACCCCAGTGCCAGTTTCTGTTTTCGGCTGTTTTTGTATTTCAGGTTTTCACGTTTCGAGAACTGCCCAGAAAAATCCATAAAAATCAGCGAACCGGAAACAACACTGCGTTCGAAGGGCAGCCTAGGGGGGGGGGCACAGGGGCTCCAGGCGCCCTGTGGGCGCGCCCCCCCTGGGCCGCGCCGGGGGGGCGCCTGGGCCCCCCGAGGCTCCCCCGGTGCCCTACTTTGGCATATATTTAAAGGGTTCCCCGTAACCCTCAGAACAGGACTTCTTTTCGCGATCCCATCTTTGTTCCGCCGCCGCCGCCGCTTCCAAGATCGGGAGCACTAGGAGAACTCTTCCCGGCACCCTGCCGGAGGGGAGGATCACCACCGGGAGCTTCTCCACCACCATGGATGCCTCCCGGATGACTCGTGAGTAGTCTCCCTTGGACCATGAGTCCATGACCAGTAGCTATGTGATGTTCTCCTCCCGTTCTTGTGCTTCACTAATTAGTCCTCGTGAGCTGCCCTACATGATCGAGGCACCTATGTAATCCTTATGCTGTTGCTATGTTGAGTTTGCTGGGATCCGATGGATTATGAGATTATGTTCAGATTGATCTTGAGTAATATATTTGATTCACCTCTTTTATATTTTAGTTCATAAGTAATTCTTGCATGTTCTCCGTTGTTATTTATTGCTTTGGCCGAGTAATAGGTAGTGACTCCAAGAGGGAACGTTATGCTCGATTGTGGGTTCATGCCCCTCGATGACTAGCTTGAGTGACAGAAACATGAGTCTAGGGGATGTGCTGTTGCCACAAGGTGGAAAACAACGGTGCTTGTGCCCGCGGGTGCAAGGATTGTTTACTTTACGCAAAGTTCTTTTAATGCAGTTGTCTGTTGCATTGAGTTTACACTATGGGTGGGACTCGCAACTTAATACCAGCGAGATGTTCTGGATAGATATCTCAAGGTGGTTCATTAGTAGTAGATATTGATGGATTTCGGTCTACTTACTTTGGTGTACCGCCCATGCTTTGAACCTCAATCTTTCTTGCAATGTAATCAGCATTTGTATGCGCTCGTGGGTCCTGTCAATTGCCTAGCTGTAATTTGTTACCTCGCATAGCTGTTTTATCGTCTTTTGGGAGAGAGACATCACTAGTGAACATCATGAGACTCCGGTCCATATTACCATCATTGATCACATCCACTATTTACTTTTCGCTATTCTATTTACTATTGCAAAACACTATCTATCACTACTATCATATTGCTTTTAACCCTTTGTGAACTACAAGGCCGGAGATATTGACAATCTCTCTGTACTCGTTGGGAGCAAAGTTATTTGTATCTGTGTGCAGGTCCACGTTGATTGCTAATTGCGCCGTTAGCAGTTGACACCTACCTGTTGAACCTAGGAGTCTCTGGGGATTCGATCCTTGGCATCTTTGCTAGGGGAAAACACTTCTATTTACTGCATCTTACACCTTCCACTTGGGGTAACCAACGAGGGGTCCGAGGCCCATCAAGGAGTATTTTCTGGTGCCGTTGCCGGGGACTCCACTCTTCAGGATAGGGGAGTTGCATGCTATCTTTTACCTTTGCTTTTTAGTCTTGTTAGTTTACCTTTTATTTTTGCTTTAGTTCCTTTTACCAAAAATCACAAAAAATTTATTTACCTTCCTGTTAGTAGTCCTATCTGTTTAGTTAAACATGTTAGGATTTGGTGCTTTGAGGGAATCAGAAGTTTTAGATTTCCATCAAAGGGATGGAGAAAATATGAAGAAGGCATGGGACAGGATTTCTGATGCACATAGGAGAATTATGCCTTGGATACCTATAAAAATTGTGCTTAGAATTTTTTACCATGGTCTTTTTAAATGGTGTAAACACTCCCTTGACATTATAGCTGAGGGAGATTTCTTAGAGTGTGATGAAGCTAGAGCTCTTGAAATTATACATGGTCTATCTAGTTACTTTGTTTATGATCATAACTTTGATACTATCATAGATAGACTTGCTACTATTGAAAAGAGAATGGATGCTCTAGACTTAATGAAGGTAGAGAAACCTAAACCCAATAAGAGAGACATTTTTGAAATAGACAATGATTGGGAACCTTTTGTTAGGATTAGCATCTCTAATCAAGACTTCCTTGCTTATTGTGATATTGGACCTATGGTTTCTACTATGCCAAAAATTGTTCATGACTCTTTAAAATTTAACATGGATAGATTACCATCTTATCATGAACATACTAATGGAGATATTTCTGAAATCCAGGGAAAAATAAAAGACATGCCGGTAAAATTCCTTAAAGGGATTGCAATGATTGATTTCTTCATCATGGAGCCAAACCAAGGAAATATAGTGCTTGGAAGGGACTTCCTCCGAGCAGTTAAAGGCTTCATTGATATAGGTAAGGGACAAATCCGCTTACGCGGGAAGGCAAAAGGTGTGTACCCCTTTCCTAGAAGGAACAAGAATGAACTCGTTGAGGAATCATTTGAACCAATTTATAACTCCGATTATTATGATGATTATTGATTCCTCTATGCATTATGCCTAGCTTAAAGGCATAAAAGAAAGCGCTTTTGGGAGGCAGCCCACATGAATAAATTTTTGCTTTTGTTGTGTCTTGATGTTGTTTACTGCTGTAGCATCATCATTGTATCTTTGCTTTTCATATTTGTGCCAAGTATAGCCTCTGATTGCTAGAAAGTTCAAAAGTTGTGAGGTGCTGTCCAGGAAACAGATTCTGTCCTTGGATAGAAAAATTTGTATAAAATCACCAGATCATCCTTTTTGGTCTGAATTTTTTCGACAGCGTTCTCTATATAATTGTCTTTCGTGCGTAAGTTCTGAGTTTTTTGATTTGAGTTGTAGAAGTATCCCGAACAGGTCAACTACTGCCTGCTGTTCTATTTTTCACAGATTCTGTCCTGTTTTGCCTTACCTTCACTTTGCAAATTAAGAACTTGCTTTTTCTTTGCAAAAACCTTTTGGCAATCTTGAGAAACAGTAGAACTTCAAGAATATCCTTATTTCCAGCAAGGTATAATTATTTTATTAATGGTACTAACCTCGCTAATCAGATTATGATGAGTTATGTATGAAGGGAGTTTTTAAGTGTGCGAGGGAAGATGATAAAAAGATTCAGGAGTGTCAAGCGCTCAAGCTTGGGGATGCCCCCGTGCACCCCCAAGAAATATTCAAGGATACTCAAGCGTCTAAGCTTGGGGATGCCCCCGTGCATCCCCTTCTCCATCAACATTATCAGTTCGTCTTTCGTTCCGCTATATTTTTATCACTTCATGTGCTATGTGCTATGCTTGGAGCGTCTTGCTTTTAGTTTTCTTTTTAGTTTTTCATAACGAGTCGGAACCCAACATTCCTTTATGTGGGAGAGAAACACGCTCCACCTCTACCTAGAACATTACATAGAATTTTCATGTCTATCTATGCTGTGTGTGTTCTTTGTCTTTTAAATAGCTACTATCGTGCTCTGCTCTTAGTATTCATGCCTATCTTTTCAAAGAGCTTTAATTTAGTTGGTTGCTTGAGCTCTCTTTAATTACCATGCTCACCTTCTTAAGAGAGTTTGCTTCCGTTGCATGGGTTAATGTGTCCATGATAAAGATGCTACTTTCATGATGGTGCTTAGTAGTTCAGGTTTTCTTTTGGTTAATCTCAAATAGCTGGGGGGTTCCCAATGTGTTATTGGAGTACCAACTTGGTTTGTTTGCCTATGATGTGGTATGGTTTAGTAATATCTTCCTTCGAGAATTTATTTTGATTGACTTGGCGTATACTCACGCATATTCAAGACTGTAAAGAAAGTCTGTCAAGCCTTGATGATCTTTTGTTTCTGAGTAGCGATATAACTACCATGCCTGATTCAATATTGCTTTGTCGCTCTGCATGATTATGACCGTCATTGCTCTCTTAGTTGGTCGCTCCCAGTCTTTTGCTAACCTCCACCTGCACTAAGCAAATTAACCATGCAATACATAGCTCATGGGAAAGTAGCCTAAAAACTATTGTGGTAAAGAATATGTTGCCTATGTATCTTATTTCTTATGAGTTGCTTGCTGAGCGGTAACCATGTTTCTGGGGACGCCATCAACTGTCACACTTTTGTTGAATATCATGTGAGTTGCTATGCATGTTCGTCTTGTCTGAAGTAAGGGTGATTTACCGTGGGTTGAATTAATATGCATATTGTTAGAGAAGAACATTGGGCCGCCAACCAAAGCCATGCATCATGGTGGAAGTTTTAGCTTGGACCTTAATCCTCAATCTCTCATGAGAATATGCTTATGCATTAAAGAGGAGTCCATCATCTATTTTCTATGTTGTCCCGGTATGGATGTCCTCAAGTTGAGATCTATCAAAAATGAGAAATCAAATGCGATCTATCTCCTTGGACCTTTGTACAGGTGGCATAGAGGTACCCCTTTGTGACATTTGGTTAAAACATATGCAATGCAATGATAACCCATGGGGATCCGAGCTAATTAGGACAAGGAGCGAGCACTATTGGTATTCGATGCATGAGGCTTGCAACTTATAGGATGTTTTATGCATGACACATATGAAGTACTACTACCGTTGACACAATTGCTTCCATGTTTCAAAATAAAAAGCTCTAGCACTTAACCTTTCTTTTACCTTTATGTTGAAGCACCAACTACTGAGAGCATGATTGTCATTCTGAGTGTAATGTGCATTGCCCCAAAGTAGCATTGTCTTTTGCATGATTGTGATATCGTTTATTCTGAAATGATTGTATCTAGTCATCACTTAAACCTTGAAGGTGCCCTTGCATTTATGTTTTGCATCACTAAAGGGGGCAAGCTAGATATCACTTTATCATATTTGCACATCATGTTCATTGCAAATCTTTTTGATGTTTCAGTTTCATGTTGTAAAACTTTCAGTCATTTGTGATTTTCTCTTGAGGCAACTTAATTACTTTAGAATCATTGTCTCAGTAAGCTTTTGTCATATGACTATGAGAAAGTCCTATATAGTTAATAGCATGTCACCACAGAAATTATTCTTGTTATCATTTACCTACTCGAGGACGAGCAGGAATTAAGCTTGGGGATGTTGATACGTCCAAAACGTATCTATAATTTCTGCTTGCTCCATGCCACTTTTGGGTGATATTGCTATGATATTCATACACTTCCATACACTTTTGATCATATTTGGACTAACTTACTAATCCAGTGCACCCCAGTGCCGGTTTCTGTTTTCGGCTGTTTTTGTATTTCAGGTTTTCACGTTTCGAGAACTGCCCAGAAAAATACAGAAAAATTATATAAAAAATCAGTGAACCGGAAACAACACTGCGTCCGAAGGGCAGCCTGGGGGGGGGCACAGGGGCTCCAGGCGCCCTGTGGGCGCCCCCCCCCTGGGCCGCGCCGGGGGGCGCCTGGGCCCCCCGAGGCTCCCCCGGTGCCCTACTTTGGCATATATTTAAAGGGTTCCCCGTAACCCTCAGAACATGACTTCTTTTCGCGATCCCATCTCTGTTCCGCCGCCGCCGCCGCCGCGCTTCCAAGATCAGGAGCACCAGGAGAACTCTTCCCGGCACCCTGCCGGAGGGGAGGATCACCACCGGGAGCTTCTCCACCACCATGGACGCCTCCCGGATGAGTTGTGAGTAGTCTCCCTTGGACCACGAGTCCATGACCAGTAGCTATGTGATGTTCTCCTCCCGTTCTTGTGCTTCACTAATTAGTCCTCGTGAGCTGCCCTACATGATCGAGGCACCTATGTAATCCTTATTCTGTTGCTATGTTGAGTTTGCTGGGATCCGATGGATTATGAGATTCTGTTCAGATTGATCTTGAGTAATATATTTGATTCACCTCTTTTATATTTTTGTTCATAAGTAATTCTTGCATGTTCTCCGTTGTTATTTATTGCTTTGGCCGAGTAATAGGTAGTGACTCCAAGAGGGAACGTTATGCTCGATTGTGGGTTCATGCCCCTCGATGACTAGCTTGAGTGACAGAAACATGAGTCTAGGGGATGTGCTATTGCCACAAGGGGGAAAACAACGGTGCTTGTGCCCGCGGGTGCAAGGATTGTTTACTTTACGCAAAGTTCTTTTAATGCAGTTGTCTGTTGCATTGAGTTTACACTATGGGTGGGACTCGCAACTTAATACTAGTGAGATGTTCTGGATAGATATCTCAAGGTGGTTCATTAGTAGTAGATATTGATGGATTTCGGTCTACTTACTTTGGCGTACCGCCCATGCTTTGAACCTCAACCTTTCTTGCAATGTAATCAGCATTTGTATGTGCTCGTGGGTCCTGTCAATTGCCCAGCTGTAATTTGTTACTTCGCATAGTTGTTTTATCGTCTTTTGGGAGAGAGACATCACTAGTGAACATCATGAGACTCCGGTCCATATTACCATCATTGATCACATCCACTATTTACTTTTCGCTATTTTATTTACTATTGCAAAACACTATCTATCACTACTATTATATTGCTTTTAACCCTTTGTGAACTACAAGGCCGGAGAGATTGACAACCTCTTTGTACTCGTTGGGAGCAAAGTTATTTGTATCTGTGTGCAGGTCCACGTTGATTGCTAATTGCGCCGTTAGCAATTGACACCTACCTGTTGAACCTAGGAGTCTCTGGGGATTCGATCCTTGGCATCTTTGCTAGGGGAAAACACTTCTACTTACTGCATCTTACACCTTCCACTTGGGGTAACCAACGAGGGGTTCGAGGCCCATCAATTGTGTATGAGAATATTTAAGTCACGAATTTGGCACGCACCTAAGGAAATGTGGAATTGTTTCACAACTGACGCCGCCTGGAACACCTCAAGGTAATGGTGTGTCCGAACGTCGTAATCGTACTCTGTTGGACATGGTGCGACATATGATGTCTCTTACCGACTTACTGCTATCATTTTGGGGTTATGATTTAGAGACCACCGCATTCACTTTAAATAGGGCACCGTCTAAATCCATTGAGACGACACCATATGAACTATGGTTTGGGAAGAAACCTAAGCTGTCGTTTCTAAAAGTTTGGGGATGTGATGCTTATGTCAAGAAACTTCAACCTGAAAGCTCGAACCCAAATCGGAAAAATGCGTCTTCATGGGATACCCTAAGGAAACTATTGGGTATACCTTCTACCTCAGATCCGAAGGCAAGATCTTTGTTGCCAAGAATGGATCCTTTCTGGAGAAAGAGTTTCTCTCGAAAGAAGTAAGTGGGAGGAAAGTGGAACTTGATGAGGTGATTGTTGTTGGGGAACGTAGTATTTTAAAAATTTTCTACGATCACGCAAGATCTATCTACTAGATGCATAGCAACGAGAGGGGAGAGTGTGTCTACGTACCCTCGTAGACCGGGAGCGGAAGCGTCAAGTGACGCGGTTGATGTAGTCGAACTTATTCGCGATCCAACTGATCAAGCACCGAATGTACGGCACCTCGCGTTCAGCACACGTTCAGCTTGATGACGTCCCACGAGCTCTTGATCCAGTTGAGCTTCACGGGAGAGTTTCGTCAGCACGACGGCGTGGTGACGGATATGATGTATCTACCGGCGCAGGGCTTCGTCTAAGCACTGCAACGGTATGACCGAGGTGTGTTTCTGTGGAGGGGGGCACCGCACACGGCTAAAACAATTCAATTTGTGTGTCCTAGGGTGCCCCCTGCCCCCGTATATAAAGGAGCAAGGGAGAGGCCGGCCCTAGAGGGGGCACGCCAAGTGTGGGGAGTCCTACTAGGACTCCCAAGTCCTAGTAGGATTCCCCTTTCCTTTCCGGAGTAGGAGAGAAGGAAAGAGGTGAAGAGGGAGAAGGAAAAGGGGGCTGCACCCCTTGTCCAATTCGGACCAGAGGGGGGGGGGCGCGCGCCTCCTTCCTTTTGGCCTTTCTCCTCTATTCCCGTATGGCCCAATAAGGCCCATATACTCCGAAAAATACCCGAATCACTCGGAACCTTTCCGATGTCCGAATATAGTCGTCCAATATATCGATCTTTACGTCTCGACCATTTCGAGACTCCTCGTCATGTCCCCGGTCTCATCCGGGACTCCGAACTCCTTCGGTACATCAAAACTCATAAACTCATAATACCGATCGTCATCAAACGTTAAGCGTGCGGACCCTACGGGTTCGAGAACTATGTAGACATGACCGAGACACATCTCCGGTAAATAACCAATAGCGGAACCTGGATGCTCATATTGGCTCTTGCATATTCTACGAAGATCTTTATCGGTCAAACCGCATAACAACATACGTTGTTCCTTTCGTCATTGGTATGTTACTTGCCCGAGATTCGATCGTCGGTATCTCGATACCTAGTTCAATCTCGTTACCGACAAGTCTCTTTACTCGTTCCGTAATACATCATCTCGTGACTAACTCATTTGTCTTTTGCTTGCAAGGCTAATTATGATGTGCATTACCGAGAGGGCCCAGAGATACCTCTCCGACACTCGGAGTGACAAATCCTAGTCTTGATCTATGCCAACACCACGAACACTTTCCGAGACACCTGTAGAGCATATTTCTGATCACTCAGTTATGTTGTGATGTTTGATAGCAGACAAGGTGTTCCTACGGTATTCGGGAGTTGCATAATCTCATAGTCACAGGAACATGTATAAGTCGTGAAGAAAGCAATAGCAGTAAAACTAAATGATCATAGTGCTAAGCTAACGGATGGGTCTTGTCCATCACATCATTCTCCTAATGATGTGATCCCGTTGATCAAATGACAACTCATGTCTATGGTTAGGAAACATAACCATCTTTGATCAATGAGCTAGTCTAGTAGAGGCATACTAGGGACACTCTGTTTTGTCTATGTATTCACACATGTACTAAGTTTCCGGTTAATACAATTCTAGCATGAATAATAAACATTTATCATGATATAAGGAAATATAAATAACAATTTTATTATTGCCTTTAGGGCATATTTCCTTCAGTCTCCCACTTGCACTAGAGTCAATAATCTAGCTCACATCGCCATGTGATTTAATACCGATAGTTCACATCGTTATGTGAATAACACCCATAGTTCACATCGCCATGTGACCAACACCCAAAGGGTTTACTAGAGTCAATAATCTAGTTCACATCGCTATGTGATTAATACCCAAGAGTAATAAGGTGTGATCATGTTTTGCTTGTGAGAGAAGTTTAGTCAACGGGTCTGTCACATTCAGATACGTATGTATTTCGCAAATTTCTATGTCTACAATGCTCTGCATAGAGCTACTCTAGCTAATTGCTCCCACTTTCAATACGCATCCAGATTGATACTTAGAGTCATCTGGATTTAGTGTCAAAGCTTGCATCGGTGTAACCCTTTACGATGAACCCTTTATCACCTCCATAATCGAGAAACATTTCCTTAGTCATCCAGTTACTAAGGATAATTTTGACCGTTGTACAGTGATCTACTCCTGGATCACTATTGTACCCCATTGACAAACTCATGGCAAGGTGAAGGAAATATGCGCTAGAGGCAATAATAAAGTTGTTATTTGTATTTCCTTATATCATGATAAATGTCTTTTATTCATGCTAGAATTGTATTAACCGAAAACTTAGTACATGTGTGAATACATAGACAAAACAGTATGTCCCTAGTATGCCTCTACTAGACTAGCTCATTGACCAAAGATGGTTATGTTTCCTAGCCATAGACATGAGTTGTCATTTGATCAACGGGATCACATCATTAGGAGAATGATGTGATGGACAAGACCCATCCGTTAGCATAGCACTATGATCGTTTAGTTTTACTGCTATTGCTTTCTTCATGACTTATACATGTTCCTATGACTATGAGATTATGCAACTCCCGAATACCGTAGGAACACCTTGTGTGCTATCAAACGTCACAACGTAACTGGGTGATCATAAAGATGCTCTACAGGTGTCTCCGAAAGTATTCATGGTGTTGGCATAGATCAAGATTAGGATTTGTCACTCCGAGTGTCGGAGAGGTATCTCTGGGCCCTCTCGGTAACACACATCACAATAAGCCTTGCAAGCAAAAGACTATTAAGTTAGTCACGAGATGATGTGTTACGGAACGAGTAAAGAGACTTGCCGGTAACGAGATTGAACTAGGTATGGAGATACCGACGATCGAATCTCGGGCAAGTAACATACCGATGACAAAAGGAACAACGTATGTTGTTATGCGGTTTGACCGATAAAGATCTTCGTAGAATATGTAGGAGCCAATATGAACATGCAGGTTCCGCTATTGGTTATTGACCGGAGATGAGTCTCGATCATGTCTACATAGTTCTCGAACCCGTAGGGTCCGCACGCTTAACGTTTGATGACGATCGGTATTATGAGTTTATGAGTATTGATGTACCGTAGGTAGTTCAGAGTCTCGGATGAGATCACGGACATGACGAGGAGTCTCGGAATGTCCGAGACATAAAGATTGGTATATTGGACGACAATATTCGGACACCGGAAGTGATTCGGAAAAGTTTCGGATTTAACTGGATTGCCGGAGGGGGTTACCGGAACCCCTACGAGAGGGGATGGTCCATAGTGGGCCTTGAGGAAAGGAGAGAGGCAGCCCATAGAGGCTGGCCGGCGCCCCACCTGGGGATCCTAGTTGGACTAGGATTGGGGGGGCGCCACCTCTCCCTCTTTTCCTTTCCCTCTCTTCCTTCTTGGTGGACTCCTACTAGGAATAGGATTGCAATCCTATTCCTAGTAGGATTGCCCTAGCCGCACCATAGGAGGCCGGCCGGCCCTCCTCCCTTGCTCCTTTATATACGGGGGCAGGGGGGCACCCAAAGACACACAAGTTGAATTGTTTTAACCGTGTGCGGTGCCCCCCTCCACAGAAACACACCTCGGTCATACCGTTGCAGTGCTTAGGCGAAGCCCTGTGCCGGTGAATACATCATATCCGTCACCACGCCGTCGTGCTGACGAAACTCTCCCGTGAAGCTCAACTGGATCAAGAGCTCGTGGGACGTCATCAAGCTGAAAGTGTGCTGAACGCGTAGGTGCCGTACGTTCGGTGCTTGATCAGTTGGATCGCGAAGAAGGTCGACTACATCAACCGCGTCACTTGACGCTTCCGCTTCCAGTCTACGAGGGTACGTAGACACACTCTTCCCTCTCGTTGCTATGCATCTGGTAGATAGATCTTGCGTGATCGTAGGAAAATTTTAAAATACTACGTTCCCCAACAGTGGCATCATGAGCCAGGTCTATGCGTAGATGATATGCACGAGTAGAACACAATGAGTTGTGGACGATACTAGTCATACTGCTTACCAGCATGTCATACTTTGCTTCGGCGGTATTGTGAGATGAAGCGGCCCGGACCGACATTACGCGTACGCTTACGCGAAACTGGTTTCACCGTTATGAGCACTCGTTGCTTAAAGGTGACTGGCGGGTGTCTGTCTCTCTCACTTTAGCTGAATCAAGTGTGGCTACGCCCGGTCCTTGTGAAGGTTAAAATAGCACATACTTGACGAAACATCGTTGTGGTTTTGTATGCGTAGGTAAGAACGGTTCTTGCTAAGCCCATAGCAGCCACGTAAAACTTGCAACAACAAAGTAGAGGACGTCTAACTTGTTTTTGCAGGGCATGTTGTGATGTGATATGGTCAAGACATGATGAGTTATACGGTTTTTGTATGAGATGATCATGTTTTGTAATGTTATCGACAACTAGCAGGAGCCATATGGTTGTCGCTTTATTGTATGAAATGCAATCGCCATGTAATTGCTTTACTTTATCACTAAGCGGTAGCGATAGTCGTAGAAGCAATAGTTGGCGAGACGACAACGATGCTACGATGGAGATCAAGGTGTCGCGCCGGTGACGAAGGTGATCATGACGGTGCTTTGGAGATGGAGATCAAAAGCACAAGATGATGATGGCCATATCATGTCACATATTTTGATTGCATCTGATGTTTATCTTATTATGCTTCTTATTTTGCTTAGAACGACGGTAGCATTATAAGATGATCCCTTACTAAATTTCAAGGTATAAGTGTTCTCCCTGAGTATGCACCGTTGCGAAAGTTCGTCGTGCCGAGACACCACGAGATGATCGGGTGTGATAAGCTCTACGTTCAAATACAACGGGTGTAAGCCAGTTTTGCATATGCAGAATACTCGGGTTAAACTTGACGAGCCTAGCATATGCAGATATGGCCTCGGAACACTGGAGACCGAAAGGTCGAGCGTGAATCATATAGTAGATATGATCAACATAAGATGTTCACCATTGAAACTACTCCATCTCACGTGATGATCGGACATGGTTTAGTTTATTTGGATCACGTGATCATTTAGATGACCGGAGGGATGTCTATCTAAGTGGGAGTTCTTAGGTAATATGATTAATTGAACTTTAATTTATCATGAACTTAGTCCTGGTAGTATTAGCATATCTATGTTGTAGATCAATAGCTCGCGATGTTGCTCCACGTTTTTTTATATGTTCCTAGAGAAAACTAAGTTGAAAGATGTTAGTAGCAATGATGCGGAATTGTTCCGTGATCTGAGGATTATCCTCATTGCTGCACAGAGAATTATGTCCTTAATGCACCGCTAGGTGACAGACCTATTGCAGGAGCAGATGTAGATGTTATGAACGTTTTGACAAAAGCTCGGTAAGATGACTACTTGATAGTTTAAGTGCACCATGCTTTACGGCTTAGAACCGGGACTTCAAAAACGTTTTGAATGCCACAGAGCATATAAGATGTTCCAAGAGTTGAAATTAGTATTTCATACTCATGCCCGTGTAGAGAGGTATAAGACCTCTGACAGTACTTTGCCTACAAGATGGAGGAGAATAGCTCAACCAGTGAGCATGTGCTCAGATTGTCTGGGTAGTACAATTGCTTGAATCAAGTGGGAGTTAATCTTCCAGATAAGATAGTAATTGACAAAGTTCTCTAGACACCATCACCAAGTTAGTAGAACTTCGTGATGAACTATAATATGCAAGGGATGACGAAAGTAATTCCCGAGCTCTTCACGATGCTGAAATCGGCGAAGGTAGAAATCAAGAAAGAGCATCAAGTGTTGATGGTTAACCAGACCACTTGTTTCAAGTAAAGGGCAAAGGGATAGAAGGGGAACTTCAAGAAGAATGACAAGCAAGTTGTCACTCCTCTGAAGAAACCCAAAGCTAAACTCAAGCCTGAAACTAAGTGCTTCTACTGCAAAGGAAATGGTCACTAGAAGTGGAACTGCCCTAGATATTTGGCGGATAAGAAGGATGGCAAAGTGAACAAAGGTATATTTGATATACAGATTATTGATGTGTATTTTACTAGTGTTCATAGCAACCCCTCGGTATTTGATATTGGTTCAGTTGCTAAAGAGTAGTAACTCGAAATGGGAGTTGCATAATGAACATAAACTAGTTAAAGGATGAAGTGACGATGTGTATTGGAAGTAGTTCCAAGATTGATATGATCATCATCACACACTCCCTATACTTTCGGGATTAGTGTTGAACCTAAATAAGTGTTATTTGGTGTTTGTGTTGAGCATGAATATGATTTGATCATGTTTATTGCAATACGGTTATTCATGTAAGTTAGAGAATAATTGTTGTTCTGTTTACATGAATAAAACCTTCTATGGTCATACACCCAATGAAAATGGTTTGTTGGATCTCGATCGTGTGATACACATATTCATAATATTGAAGCCAAAAGATGCAAGGTTAATAATGATAGTGCAACTTATTTATGGCACTGCCGTTTAGGTCATATTGGTGTAAAGCGCATGAAGAAACTCCATAGTGATGGACTTTTGGAATCACTAGATTATGAATCACTTGGTGCTTGCGAACCATGCCTCATGGGCAAGATGACTAAAACTCCGTTCTCCGGAACCGTGGAGCGAGCAACAGAGTTGTTGGAAATCATACATACTGATGTATGCGGACCAATGAGTGTTGAAGCTCGCGGCAGGTATCGTTATTTTCTGACCTTCACTGATGATTTGAGAAGATATGGGTATATCTACTTAATGAAGCACAAGTCTGAAACATTTGAAAAGTTCAAAGAATTTCAGAGTGAAGTGGAGAATCATCGTAACAAGAAAATAAGAGTTTCTACGATATGATCGTAGAGGTAAAATATTTGAGTTAGCGAGTTTGGCCTTCAATAAAAACAATGTGAAACAGTTTCACTACTCACGCCACCTGGAACACCAGAGTGTAATGGTGTGTCCGAACGTCATAACCGTACTTTATTAGATATGGTGCGATCGATGATGTCTCTTACTGATCTACCACTATCGCTTTTGGGGTTATGCATTAGAGACAGCTACATTCACGTTAAATAGGGCACCATCTAAATCCGTGGACATGACACCGTATGAACTGTGGTTTGACGAGAAACCTAAGCTGTCATTTCTTTAAGTTTGGGACTGCGATGCTTATGTGAAAAAGTTTCAACATGATAAGCTCGAACCCAAATCGGAGAAGTAAATCTTTATAGGATACCCAAAAAGAAACTGTTGGGTACACCTTCTATCACAGATCCTAAGGCAAGGTCTTTATTGCTAAGAGTGGATCCTTTCTAGAGAAGGAGTTTCTCTCGAAAGAAGTGAGTGGGAGGAAAGTAGAACTTGATGAGGTAATTGTACCTTCTCCCGAATTGGAAGGTAGTACATCACAGAAACTCGTTCCAGTGATTCCTACACCAATTAGTGAGGAAGCTAATGATGATGATCATGAAACTTCAGATCAAGTTTCTGCTGAACTTCGTAGATCAACCAGAGTTCGTTCCGCACCAGAGTGGTACGTCAACCCAGTTCTGGAAGTCATGTTACTAGACCATGATGAACCTACGAACTATGAGGTAGTGATGATGAGCCCAGATTCCGCAAAATGGCTGGAGACCATGAAATCTGAGATGGGATCATGTATTAGAACAAAGTATGGACTTTGGTTGACTTGCCCGATGATCGACAAGCCATCGAAAATAAATGGATCTTCAGGAGGTAGACCGACGCAAACGGTAATGTTAGTATCTACAAAGCTCGACTTGTTGCGAAAGGGTTTCGACAAGTTCAAGGAGTTGACTACGATGAGACTTTCTCACCCGTAGCGATGCTTAAGTCTGTCCGAATCATGTTAGTAATTGCCGCATTTTATGAAATCTGGCAAATGGATAACAAGACTGCATTCTTTAATGGATTTATTAAAGAAATCGTGTATATGATGCAACCAAAAGGTTTTGTCAATCCTAAAGGTGCTAACAAAATGTGCAAGCTCCAGCGATCCATCTATGGACTGGTGCAAGCATCTCAGAGTTGGAATATACGCTTTGATAAGTTGATCAAAGCATATAGATTTATACAGACTTGCGGTGAAGCCTGTATTTACAAGAAGTGAGTGGGAGCACTACAACCTTTCTGATAAGTATATGTGAATGACATATTGTCGATCGGAAATGATGTAGAATTTTCTGGAAAGCATAAAGGAGTGTTTGAAAAGAGTTTTTCAAAGAAAGACCTTGGTGAAGCTGCTTACATATTGGGCATCAAGATCTATAGAGATAGATCAAGACGCTTGATAAGACTTTCGATGAGTACATACCTTAATAAGATTTTGAAGTAGTTCAAAATGGATCAGTCAAAGAAGGAGTTCTTTCCTGACTTGTAAGGTGTGAAGTTGAGTAAGACTCAAAGCCAGACCACGGCAGAAAAATATAGAGAGAATGAAAGTCATTCCCTATGCCTCAGCTATAGGTTCTATAAAGTATGCCATGCTGTGTACCAAACATGTTGTGTACCTTGCCATGAGTTTGTCAAGGGGGTACAATAGTGATCCAGGAGTAGATCACTGTACAGCGGTCAAAATTATCCTTAGTAACTGGATGACTAAGGAAATGTTTCTCGATTATGGAGGTGATAAAGAGTTCGTCGTAAAGGGTTACGCCGATGCAAGCTTTGACACTAAATCCAGATGACTCTAAGTATCAATCTGGATGCGTATTGAAAGTGGGAGCAATTAGCTAGAGTAGCTCTATGCAGAGCATTGTAGACATAGAAATTTGCGAAATACATACGGATCTGAATGTGACAGAACCGTTGACTAAACTTCTCTCACAAGCAAAACATGATCACACCTTATTACTCTTGGGTATTAATCACATAGTGATGTGAACTGGATTATTGACTCTAGTAAACCCTTTGGGTGTTGGTCACATGGCGATGTGAACTATGGGTGTTATTCACATAACGATGTGAACTATCGGTATTAAATCACATGGCGATGTGAGCTAGATTATTGACTCTAGTGCAAGTGGGAGACTGAAGGAAATATGCCCTAGAGGCAATAATAAAGTTGTTATTTGTATTTCCTTATATCATGATAAATGTCTTTTATTCATGCTAGAATTGTATTAACCGGAAACTTAGTACATGTGTGAATACATAGACAAAACAGTATGTCCCTAGTATGCCTCTACTAGACTAGCTCATTGATCAAAGATGGTTATGTTTCCTAGCCATAGACATGAGTTGTCATTTGATCAACGGGATCACATCATTAGGAGAATGATGTGATGGACAAGACCCATCCGTTAGCATAGCACTATGATCGTTTAGTTTTACTGCTATTGCTTTCTTCATGACTTATACATGTTCCTATGACTATGAGATTATGCAACTCCCAAATACCGTAGGAACACCTTGTGTGCTATCAAACGTCACAACGTAACTGGGTGATCATAAAGATGCTCTACAGGTGTCTCCGAAAGTATTCATGGTGTTGGCATAGATCAAGATTAGGATTTGTCACTCCGAGTGCCGGAGAGGTATCTCTGGGCCCTCTCGGTAACACACATCACAATAAGCCTTGCAAGCAAAAGCCTAATAAGTTAGTCACGAGATGATGTGTTACGGAACGAGTAAAGAGACTTGCCGGTAACGATATTGAACTAGGTATGGAGATACCGACGATCGAATCTCGGGCAAGTAACATACCGATGACAAAAGGAACAACGTATGTTGTTATGCGGTTTGACCGATAAAGATCTTCGTAGAATATGTAGGAGCCAATATGAACATGCAGGTTCCGCTATTGGTTATTGACCGGAGATGAGTCTCGATCATGTCTACATAGTTCTCGAACCCGTAGGGTCCGCACGCTTAACGTTTGATGACGATCGGTATTATGAGTTTATGAGTATTGATGTACCGTAGGTAGTTCAGAGTCCCGGATGAGATCACGGACATGACGAGGAGTCTCGGAATGTCCGAGACATAAAGATTGATATATTGGACGACAATATTCGGACACCGGAAGTGATCCGGAAAAGTTTCGGATTTAACTGGATTGCCGGAGGGGGTTACCGGAACCCCCTACGAGGGGGGATGGTCCATAGTGGGCCTTGAGGAAAGGAGAGAGGCAGCCCATAGAGGCTGGCCGGCGCCCCACCTGGGGATCCTAGTTGGACTAGGATTGGGGGGGCGCCACCTCTCCCTCTTTTCCTTTCCCTCTCTTCCTTCTTGGTGGACTCCTACTAGGAATAGGATTGCAATCCTATTCCTAGTAGGATTGCCCTAGCCGCACCATAGGAGGCCGGCCGGCCCTCCTCCCTTGCTCCTTTATATACGGGGGCAGGGGGGGCACCGAAAGACACACAAGTTGAATTGTTTTAACCGTGTGCGGTGCCCCCCTCCACAGAAACACACCTCGGTCATACCGTTGCAGTGCTTAGGCGAAGCCCTGTGCTGGTGAATACATCATATCCGTCACCACGCCGTCGTGCTGACGAAACTCTCCCGTGAAGCTCAACTGGATCAAGAGCTCGTGGGACGTCATCAAGCTGAACGTGTGCTGAACGCGGAGGTGCCGTACGTTCGGTGCTTGATCTGTTGGATCGCGAAGAAGTTCGACTACATCAACCGCGTCACTTGACGCTTCCGCTTCCAGTCTACGAGGGTACGTAGACACACTCTTCCCTCTCGTTGCTATGCATCTGGTAGATAGATCTTGCGTGATCGTAAGAAAATTTTAAAATACTACGTTCCCCAACAGTGGCATCATGAGCCAGGTCTATGCGTAGATGATATGCACGAGTAGAACACAATGAGTTGTGGACGATACTAGTCATACTGCTTACCAGCATGTCATACTTTGCTTCGGCGGTATTGTGAGATGAAGCGGCCCGGGCCGACATTACGCGTACGCTTACGCGAAACTGGTTTCACCGTTATGAGCACTCGTTGCTTAAAGGTGACTGGCGGGTGTCTGTCTCTCTCACTTTAGCTGAATCAAGTGTGGCTACGCCCGGTCCTTGTGAATGTTAAAACAACACATACTTGACGAAACATCGTTGTGGTTTTGTATGTGTAGGTAAGAACGGTTCTTGCTAAGCCCGTAGCAGCCACGTCAAACTTGCAACAACAAAGTAGAGGACGTCTAACTTGTTTTTGCAGGGCATGTTGTGATGTGATATGGTCAAGACATGATGAGTTATACGGTTTTTGTATGAGATGATCATGTTTTGTAATGTTATCGACAACTAGCAGGAGCCATATGGTTGTCGCTTTATTGTATGAAATGCAATCGCCATGTAATTGCTTTACTTTATCACTAAGCGGTAGCGATAGTCGTAGAAGCAATAGTTGGCGAGACGACAACGATGCTACGATGGAGATCAAGGTGTCGCACCGGTGACGAAGGTGATCATGACGGTGCTTTGGAGATGGAGATCAAAAGCACAAGATGATGATGGCCATATCATGTCACATATTTTGATTGCATGTGATGTTTATCTTATTATGCTTCTTATTTTGCTTAGAACGACGATAGCATTATAAGATGATCCCTTACTAAATTTCAAGGTATAAGTGTTCTCCCTAAGTATGCACCGTTGCGAAAGTTCGTCGTGCCGAGACACCACGAGATGATCGGGTGTGATAAGCTCTACGTTCAAATACAACGGGTGTAAGCCAGTTTTGCACACGCAGAATACTCGGGTTAAACTTGACGAGCCTAGCATATGCAGATATGGCCTCGGAACACTGGAGACCGAAAGGTCGAGTGTGAATCATATAGTAGATATGATCAACATAAGATGTTCACCATTGAAACTACTCCATCTCACGTGATGATCGGACATGGTTTAGTTTATTTGGATCACGTGATCATTTAGATGACCGGAGGGATGTCTATCTAAGTGGGAGTTCTTAGGTAATATGATTAATTGAACTTTAATTTATCATGAACTTAGTCCTGGTAGTATTAGCATATCTATGTTGTAGATCAATAGCTCGCGATGTTGCTCCACGTTTTTTTATATGTTCCTAGAGAAAACTAAGTTGAAAGATGTTAGTAGCAATGATGCGGAATTGTTCCGTGATCTGAGGATTATCCTCATTGCTGCACAGAGAATTATGTCCTTAATGCACCGCTAGGTGACAGACCTATTGCAGGAGCAGATGTAGATGTTATGAACGTTTTGACAAAAGCTCGGTAAGATGACTACTTGATAGTTTAAGTGCACCATGCTTTACGGCTTAGAACCGGGACTTCAAAAACGTTTTGAATGCCACGGAGCATATAAGATGTTCCAAGAGTTGAAATTAGTATTTCATACTCATGCCCGTGTAGAGAGGTATAAGACCTCTGACAGTACTTTGCCTACAAGATGGAGGAGAATAGCTCAACCAGTGAGCATGTGCTCAGATTGTCTGGGTAGTACAATTGCTTGAATCAAGTGGGAGTTAATCTTCCAGATAAGATAGTAATTGACAAAGTTCTCTAGACACCATCACCAAGTTAGTAGAACTTCGTGATGAACTATAATATGCAAGGGATGACGAAAGTAATTCCCGAGCTCTTCACGATGCTGAAATCGGCGAAGGTAGAAATCAAGAAAGAGCATCAAGTGTTGATGGTTAACCAGACCACTTGTTTCAAGTAAAGGGCAAAGGGATAGAAGGGGAACTTCAAGAAGAATGACAAGCAAGTTGTCACTCCTGTGAAGAAACCCAAAGCTAAACTCAAGCCTGAAACTAAGTGCTTCTACTGCAAAGGAAATGGTCACTAGAAGTGGAACTGCCCTAGATATTTGGCGGATAAGAAGGATGGCAAAGTGAACAAAGGTATATTTGATATACAGATTATTGATGTGTATTTTACTAGTGTTCATAGCAACCCCTCGGTATTTGATATTGGTTCAGTTGCTAAAGAGTAGTAACTCGAAATGGGAGTTGCATAATGAACAGAAACTAGTTAAAGGATGAAGTTACGATGTGTATTGGAAGTAGTTCCAAGATTGATATGATCATCATCACACACTCCCTATACTTTCGGGATTAGTGTTGAACCTAAATAAGTGTTATTTGGTGTTTGTGTTGAGCATGAATATGATTTGATCATGTTTATTGCAATACGGTTATTCATGTAAGTTAGAGAATAATTGTTGTTCTGTTTACATGAATAAAACCTTCTATGGTCATACACCCAATGAAAATGGTTTGTTGGATCTCGATCGTGTGATACACATATTCATAATATTGAAGCCAAAAGATGCAAGGTTAATAATGATAGTGCAACTTATTTATGGCACTACCGTTTAGGTCATATTGGTGTAAAGCGCATGAAGAAACTCCATAGTGATGGACTTTTGGAATCACTAGATTATGAATCACTTGGTGCTTGCGAACCATGCCTCATGGGCAAGATGACTAAAACTCCGTTCTCCGGAACCGTGGAGCGAGCAACAGAGTTGTTGGAAATCATACATACTGATGTATGCGGACCAATGAGTGTTGAAGCTCGCGGCAGGTATCGTTATTTTCTGACCTTCACTGATGATTTGAGCAGATATGGGTATATCTACTTAATGAAGCACAAGTCTGAAACATTTGAAAAGTTCAAAGAATTTCAGAGTGAAGTGGAGAATCATCGTAATAAGAAAATAAGAGTTTCTACGATATGATCGTATAGGTAAAATATTTGAGTTAGCGAGTTTGGCCTTCAATAAAAACAATGTGAAACAGTTTCACTACTCACGCCACCTGGAACACCACAGTGTAATGGTGTGTCCGAACGTCATAACCGTACTTTATTAGATATGGTGCGATCGATGATGTCTCTTACTGATCTACCACTATCGCTTTTGGGGTTATGCATTAGAGACAGCTACATTCACGTTAAATAGGGCACCATCTAAATCCGTGGAGATGACACCGTATGAACTGTGGTTTGACGAGAAACCTAAGATGTCATTTCTTTAAGTTTGGGACTGCGATGCTTATGTGAAAAAGTTTCAACATGATAAGCTTGAACCCAAATCGGAGAAGTAAATCTTCATAGGATACCCAAAAAGAAACTGTTGGGTACACCTTCTATCACAGATCCTAAGGCAAGGTCTTTGTTGCTAAGAGTGGATCCTTTCTAGAGAAGGAGTTTCTCTCGAAAGAAGTGAGTGGGAGGAAAGTAGAACTTGATGAGGTAATTGTACCTTCTCCCGAATTGGAAGGTAGTACATCACAGAAACTCGTTCCAGTGATTCCTACACCAATTAATGAGGAAGCTAATGATGATGATCATGAAACTTCAGATCAAGTTTCTGCTGAACTTCGTAGATCAACCAGAGTTCGTTCCGCACCAGAGTGGTACGTCAACCCAGTTCTGGAAGTCATGTTACTAGACCATGATGAACCTACGAACTATGAGGTAGCGATGATGAGCCCAGATTCCGCAAAATGGCTGGAGACCATGAAATCTGAGATGGGATCCATGTATTAGAACAAAGTATGGACTTTGGTTGACTTGCCCGATGATCGACAAGCCATCGAAAATAAATGGATCTTCAAGAGGAAGACCGACGCAAACGGTAATGTTAGTATCTACAAAGCTCGACTTGTTGCGAAAGGGTTTCGACAAGTTCAAGGAGTTGACTACGATGAGACTTTCTCACCCGTAGCGATGCTTAAGTCTGTCCGAATCATGTTAGTAATTGCCGCATTTTATGAAATCTGGCAAATGGATAACAAAACTGCATTCTTTAATGGATTTATTAAAGAAATCTTGTATATGATGCAACCAGAAGGTTTTGTCAATCCTAAAGGTGCTAACAAAATGTGCAAGCTCCAGCGATCCATCTATGGACTGGTGCAAGCATCTCAGAGTTGGAATATACGCTTTGATAAGTTGATCAAAGCATATAGATTTATACAGACTTGCGGTGAAGCCTGTATTTACAAGAAGTGAGTGGGAGCACTACAACCTTTCTGATAAGTATATGTGAATGACATATTGTCGATCGGAAATGATGTAGAATTTTCTGGAAAGCATAAAGGAGTGTTTGAAAGGAGTTTTTCAAAGAAAGACCTTGGTGAAGCTGCTTACATATTGGGCATCAAGATCTATAGAGATAGATCAAGACGCTTGATAAGACTTTTGATGAGTACATACCTTAATAAGATTTTGAAGTAGTTCAAAATGGATCAGTCAAAGAAGGAGTTCTTTCCTGACTTGTAAGGTGTGAAGTTGAGTAAGACTCAAAGCCAGACCACGGCATAAAAATATAGAGAGAATGAAAGTCATTCCCTATGCCTCAGCTATAGGTTCTATAAAGTATGCCATGCTGTGTACCAAACATGTTGTGTACCTTGCCATGAGTTTGTCAAGGGGGTACAATAGTGATCCAGGAGTAGATCACTGTATAGCGGTCAAAATTATCCTTAGTAACTGGATGACTAAGGAAATGTTTCTCGATTATGGAGGTGATAAAGACTTCGTCGTAAAGGGTTACGCCGATGCAAGCTTTGACACTAAATCCAGATGACTCTAAGTATCAATATGGATGCGTATTGAAAGTGGGAGCAATTAGCTAGAGTAGCTCTATGCAGAGCATTGTAGACATAGAAATTTGCGAAATACATACGGATCTGAATGTGACAGAATCGTTGACTAATCTTCTCTCACAAGCAAAACATGATCACACCTTATTACTCTTGGGTATTAATCACATAGCGATGTGAACTAGATTATTGACTCTAGTAAACCCTTTGGGTGTTGGTCACATGGCGATGTGAACTATGGGTGTTATTCACATAACGATGTGAACTATCGGTATTAAATCACATGGCGATGTGAGCTAGATTATTGACTCTAGTGCAAGTGGGAGACTGAAGGAAATATGCCCTAGAGGCAATAATAAAGTTGTTATTTGTATTTCCTTATATCATGATAAATGTCTTTTATTCATGCTAGAATTGTATTAACCGGAAACTTAGTACATGTGTGAATACATAGACAAAACAGTATGTCCCTAGTATGCCTCTACTAGACTAGCTCATTGATCAAAGATGGTTATGTTTCCTAGCCATAGACATGAGTTGTCATTTGATCAATGGGATCACATCATTAGGAGAATGATGTGATGGACAAGACCCATCCGTTAGCATAGCACTATGATCGTTTAGTTTTACTGCTATGCTTTCTTCATGACTTATACATGTTCCTATGACTATGAGATTATGCAACTCCCGAATACCGTAGGAACACCTTGTGTGCTATCAACCGTCACAACGTAACTGGGTGATCATAAAGATGCTCTACAGGTGTCTCCGAAAGTATTCATGGTGTTGGCATAGATCAAGATTAGGATTTGTCACTCCGAGTGCCGGAGAGGTATCTCTGGGCCCTCTCGGTAACACACATCACAATAAGCCTTGCAAGCAAAAGACTAATAAGTTAGTCACGAGATGATGTGTTACGGAACGAGTAAAGAGACTTGCCGGTAACGAGATTGAACTAGGTATGGAGATACCGACGATCGAATCTCGGGCAAGTAACATACCGATGACAAAAGGAACAACGTATGTTGTTATGCGGTTTGACCGATAAAGATCTTCGTAGAATATGTAGGAGCCAATATGAACATGCAGGTTCCGTTATTGGTGATTGACCGGAGATGAGTCTCGATCATGTCTACATAGTTCTCGAACCCGTAGGGTCCGCACGCTTAACGTTTGATGACGATTGGTATTATGAGTTTATGAGTATTGATGTACCGAAGGTAGTTCAGAGTCCCGGATGAGATCACGGACATGACGAGGAGTCTCGGAATGTCCAAGACATAAAGATTGATATATTGGACGACTATATTCGGACATCGAAGTGTTCCGGAAAAGTTTCGGATTTAACTGGATTGCCGGAGGGGGTTACCGGAACCCCCTACGAGGGGGGATGGTCCATAGTGGGCCTTGAGGAAAGGAGAGAGGCAGCCCATAGAGGCTGGCCGGCGCCCCACCTAGGGATCCTTGTTGGACTAGGATTGGGGGGGCGCCACCTCTCCCTCTTTTCCTTTCCCTCTCTTCCTTCTTGGTGGACTCCTACTAGGAATAGGATTGCAATCCTATTCCTAGTAGGATTGCCCTAGCCGCACCATAGGAGGCCGGCCGGCCCTCCTCCCTTGCTCCTTTATATACAGGGACAGGGGGGCACCCAAAGACACACAAGTTGAATTGTTTTAGCCATGTGCGGTGCCCCCCTCCACAGAAACACACCTCGGTCATACCGTTGCAGTGCTTAGGCGAAGCCCTGTGCCGGTGAATACATCATATCCGTCACCACGCCATCGTGCTGACGAAACTCTCCCGTGAAGCTCAACTGGATCAAGAGCTCGTGGGACGTCATCAAGCTGAACGTGTGCTGAACGCGGAGGTGCCGTACGTTCGGTGCTTGATCGGTTGGATCGCGAAGAAGTTCGACTACATCAACCGCGTCACTTGACGCTTACGCTTCCAGTCTACGAGGGTACGTAGACACACTCTTCCCTCTCGTTGCTATGCATCTGGTAGATAGATCTTGCGTGATCGTAGGAAAATTTTAAAATACTACGTTCCCCAACACAAGGTACACAACATGTTTGGTACACAGCATGGCATACTTTATAGAACCTATGGCTGAGGCATAGGGAATGACTTTCATTCTCTCTATATTTTTCTGTTGTGGTCTGGCTTTGAGTCTTACTCAACTTCACACCTTACAAGTCAGGCAAGAACTCCTTCTTTGACTGATCCATTTAGAACTACTTCAAAATCTTATCAAGGTATGTACTCATCGAAAGTCTTATCAAGCGTCTTGATCTATCTCGATAGATCTTGATGCCCAATATGTAAGCAGCTTCACCAAGGTCTTTCTTTGAAAAACTCCTTTCAAACACTCCTTTATGCTTTCCAGAAAATTCTACATCATTTCCGATCGACAATATGTCATTCACATATACTTATCAGAAAGGTTGTAGTGCTCCCACTCACTTCTTGTAAATACAGGCTTCACCGCAAGTCTGTATAAATCTATATGCTTTGATCAACTTATCAAAGCGTATATTCCAACTCCGAGATGCTTGCACCAGTCCATAGATGGATCGCTGGAGCTTGCACATTTTGTTAGCACCTTTAGGATTGACAAAACCTTCTGGTTGCATCATATACAAGTCTTCTTTAATAAATCAATTAAAGAATGCAGTTTTGTTATCCATTTGCCAGATTTCATAAAATGCGGCAATTGCTAACATGATTCGGACAGACTTAAGCATCGCTACGGGTGAGAAAGTCTCATCGTAGTCAACTCCTTGAACTTGTTGAAAAACTTTCGCAACAAGTCGAGCTTTGTAAATAGTAACATTAACGTCAGCGCCTCTCTTCCTCTTGAAGATCCATTTATTTTCGATGGCTTGCCGATCATCGGGCAAGTCAACCAAAGTCCACACTTTGTTCTCATACATGGATCCCATCTCAGATTTCATGGCCTCAAGCCATTTTGCGGAATCTGGGCTCATCATCGCTTCCTCATAGTTCGTAGGTTCATCATGGTCCAGTAACATGACTTCTAGAACCGGGTTGCCGTACCACTCTAATGCGGAATGAACTCTGGTTGATCTACGAAGTTCAGCAGAAACTTGATCTGAAGTTTCATGATCATCATCATTAGCTTCCTCACTAATTGGTGTACGAATCACTGGAACTAGTTTCTGTGATGTTCCACTTTCCAATTCAGGAGAAGGTACAATTACCTCATCAAGTTCTACTTTCCTCCCACCCACTTCTTTCGAGAGAAATTCCTTCTCTAGAAAGGATCCACTCTTAGCAACAAAGACCTTGCCTTCGGATCTGTGATAGAAGGTGTACCCAACAGTTTCTTTTGGGTATCCTATGAAGATTTACTTCTCCGATTTGGGTTCGAGCTTATCATGTTGAAACTTTTTCACATAAGCATCGCAGTCCCAAACTTAAAGAAATGACAGCTTAGGTTTCTCGTCAAACCATAGTTCATACGGTGTCATCTCCACGGATTTAGATGGTGCCCTATTTAACGTGAATGTAGTTGTCTCTAATGCATAACCCCAAAAGCGATAGTGGTAGATCGGTAAGAGGCATCATCGATCGCACCATATCTAATAAAATACGGTTATGACGTTCGGACACACCATTACACTGTGGTGTTCCAGGTGGCGTGAGTAGTGAAACTATTTCACATTGTTTTTACTGAAGGCCAAACTCGCTAACTCAAATATTTTACCTCTACAATCATATCGTAGAAACTCTTATTTTCTTGTTACGATGATTCTCCACTTCACTCTGAAATTCTTTGAACTTTTCAAATGTTTCAGACTTGTGCTTCATTAAGTAGATATACCCATATCTGCTGAAATCATCAGTGAAGGTCAGAAAATAACGATACCCGCCGCGAGCTTCAACACTCATTGGTCCACATACATCTGTATGTATGATCTCCAACAAATCTATTGCTCGCTCCATTGTTCCGGAGAACGGAGTTTTAGTCATCTTGCCCATGAGGCATGGTTCGCAAGCACCAAGTGATTCATAATCAAGTGATTCCAAAAGTCCATCACTATGGAGTTTCTTCATGCGCTTTACACCATTATGACCTAAACGGCAGTGCCACAAATAAGTTATACTATCATTATTAACCTTGCATCTTTTGGCTTCAATATTATGAATATGTGTATCACACGATCGAGATCCAACAAACCATTTTCATTGGGTGTATGTGTGACGCCCGAGACCGACGTCCCAGAAGATTCCAGAAGATTCTAGATGTTCCGGGTTGCCCGTGTGTTCTTTGTGCTTGTTTTATTTATTTTTGCATTGCATCATGTCATCATGCCATCATGTCATATTTTATTTTGCATCTCAACCTAAATAAATTGTGTGGACCTTCGGTCCATTTAAATCGAGGGAAGAATGTCTTCTCTTTAAAACATATAAAAGTCTCTCATTATTTTAGGGAGCTATATTAAATTATTCCATTGCTTCGGAATCACCATAACACACTTGCATAATTTCCCCATGTCTTTTCACTTCGAACTTCTCTTTCCAAACCTTCCATATAATTCTTTCCGTTGTTTCGAGGTTCCTCCAAAACCCCCCCATCTATTTTATTTAAATTCCTGACATTTTTTGCGGGTCCAGGAAATTTACCTCTTGTGCAAAAATTCTGCTCCTAACCCCTCTATCTTTTTTTCTTTCTTTGTATCTATTTTTTTTTTTCTTTTCTCTCTTTTATTAAGAGACAACCCACCTCTTGGGCCTCCTCCTTCCACCAGTGGCCCATCCTCCCTTCAGCAGCCAGGCCCAAGCCGGTCTTCTCCAGTCCCGCGGCCTTCAGGCCCAACCCGACCCCTCCTGGGAAAAACCCTAGGGCGCTCGCACCCACCGCATTGACCGCAGCCTCCCTCGCTCTCCCTCTCTCCCGCACGACCGCCGCCACCCTTTCGTTCCCTCGCCCTCCTCTTTTCCCCTCGCAGCCCGAGTCTCCCTCGACCTCCCTCGCTCGCCTCCATGCTCTCGCCCTGCATCGCCCGGCTCTCTCCCTCCGTTCTCCTCGCTCGACTGGCCGGCCCTCGCCTCGGGCGTCCGCCTTCGTCGCCGCCCCAGCTGGCTCCAAGCCCGCGGCCAGAGCACCCGCACGCCGCGAGCTGCGCCCGTCCCCGACGCCGTGGCCGCGAGGATCTCCTTCCAGGGCGCCGTCGCCCGTTTCGCGCCGGAGCTCCCCAAGCTCTGCCTCCTCCTCGCGTCGACAGGCCGCCCGCAGCCACTGCCTCGCGCCGCGCGGGCCCTTCCGCACGTCCCCTGCCTCCCCTTCGTCGCCAAGCTCGCCGTGGCCTCCCTCGTCGTCTCCCTCCGCCGTCCCGTCCTCAAGGTCGGACGCCGCAGCTCCTTCCTCGCCATGGATGTCCAGGGGCCCCGTCCTCGCCGCCTGAAATCACCTCGCCTCTTCGCCAAGTTGCTGCTGCCTCTGTCGAGGAGCACGAGTTCGGCGCCCCCAAGGCTGCTTTTGCCGCTGCCATGACCTTCGTCGCCGAGACCGCAGCTTTTCCATTGGTTTTTTTTGTATCGTTGCTGTTGATGTTAATCTCAAATAATCATGGAGCAGCAAGTATAACTACTTCTCGGCCCGAACAACTACCGTCGCCAAGACCCGACGCAACAAGTTCCACGACACGTGACATGACCGCTACGAGCCTCGAGTACGTCTACACGGTGGCGTGTCAAGTACCCCTACATTCGTGAAGTACCAAGTACCACGACGTCGACGACCTCGAGAACGACTACATGAACGAGTACCTCGACGCCCGATATCAAGTTCGACTCCACGGCGCAACGTCAAGTTCCACTACCTTCGGAAGAAACGAGTACCCCTACCGATGTCAAGTTCGACTACCGTCGCCCCGAGGACATCCGATGCCGCGACAAGTACCCCTTCAGAAATGAGAACGTCTACTTCCTCTCCGAACGGAACATCTACTTCCTCTACGAATCGCGTGAATGACTCCTTCCTCTACGTCTCGAACCGCCCCGAAACGCACGCTTCAAAGGTATAACGAGACGACCCCGTCGATGACCCGTGAGATGCTTGTTGTGTTGTATGAAATGTTTCCCGTGTGTGCTTCGTGCCCGTTCCACCTTTGTCATGTTCCTCGGTTGCCTCGTCACCGACTCGTGGGAACCCGGTAACGGGATCAACCCACTTCCATCTTGTTCGACTTGCTCACGTCGATTCTTTCCTTTTGCACCGGACTCGCAACGAGTTACGGGAACCGATATGATGCCGTTGCATCATTTTCGGATCGTTGCCGTGGCACCCTTCTTCCACCACGGTGACAATGCTTCATATCTTCTTCTTGTTAACCTTTTAATAAAAATTGCATAAAAACTTGTTCATGTCATCCGCATCATATTAACAACATTATAGGTGTGAATTGTTGTTTGCTTATAATTATTAAACATGCATACGGGGATTTTCCGGATATGTTGTTGTTATTTCCGGCCTCATTTAAAATGCCTAAATAGTGTAGTTTCTTTATGCCTCACCTCTTGCCATGTTAACAAACATTTAATCTTGTCTTGTAAATAACGAGAGTCAACTAAATAATTAAATGTGGTGTTTCGTCAATATGCAACTCGTTGCATATTGATCTCCACTTAACTTGTAGTATTTGTTTGTGCACTTTGCCATGCCATGCATACTTAAACCGGACATGCATCATACTTGTTTGCGCATCGTATGCCATGTTTATGCTTGCATGTTTACCGTGTTGTTTGTTTCTTTCCGGTTGTTTCTCTTGTTAGCTTCGGTTTCGTTCCGGAGTTGTGAGGATTCTCTCGTCTGTGTTACTCTGTCCTCTTCATGGATCCGTTCTTCTCCCTCGTGGATTCCAGGCAAGATGATCATACCCTTGGATACCTTTACTACCATTGCCATGCTTAGTTGTCTTGATGCTATCGTTACATGTCTCGATACCCATCTTTTATGTCAGCCTCTCCTTGTTGCCATGAAACCTCTAACCTTGACACCTTCCTAGCAAAACCACTGTTTGGCTATGTTACCCGCTTGCTCAGCCTCGCTTGCTCAGTCCTTCTTATAGCGTTGTTAGTTGCAGGTGAAGATGAAGTTCGTTCCAGGAGGGAACTTGTTGTTGGTTATATCACAATATCTATAATTATTATTAACACACCTATATACTGGGCATGGGTGGAAGGCTTGGCCTTTTGCTCGGTGTTTTGTTCCACTCATGCCACCTTAGGCGCCGATAAACCGGCATTATGTTCCTTGATTTTGCGTTCCTTACACGATGGGTGGATGGGGACCCCTTGACAGTTCGACTTTGAATAAAACTCCTCCAGCAAGGCCCAACATTGGTTTTAATTTGCTCATAATAATAACTTAATTAATTAATTAAATTTGCATAGGGAGTTAGCGCTACCCGAGGATTCTTAATTCTACATAACAGGGGGGGCCAGTGCTGATGGTGTTGGTCCCAAACTAGAGCCACTTGCGGATACCACCTAGTTCGCTGGGATCTTCGGTATCTGTACGTACTGCTCATCCGGACGTGGCCTGAGACGAGATACGCGCGGCTACTATCAGGGTGTCGGCACGCCGGGAGGTCTTGCTGGACTTGTTTTACCATTGTCGAAATGACTTGTGCTACCGGGATGCCGAGCCTGATCGGTTTTCCCTAAGATAAGGGGTGATGATATTATATTTATCACTTCAGCTAATCGTGAGAGCTTGTGATGGGCTAAGTTGGAACACCCCTGCAGGGTTATGATCTTTCGAAAGCCGTGCCCACGGTTATGTGGCAGATTGGAATTTGTTAATGTCCGGTTGTAGAAAACTTGACAGAGGATCCGAAGTAAAACACACAACTGTGTGAGTAACCGTGACTGTCTCTTTTCACTTTGAGAAGAGAACACGGTGGGGTTATGTTTGACCGTATGTAGTTAGGATCTTTAGCGATCACTATTTTTGCGATCGTTTGCGTAGCTTCTCATCTTATTCTGGTACTCGTAAGTTAGCCACCATATTATGCTTAGCCGCTGCTGCAACCTCACCACCTTACCTCTTCCTACCCTTAAAGCTTTGCTAGTCTTGATACCCATGGTTATGGGATTGCTGAGTCCTCGTGGCTCACAGATACTACAACACCAGATGCAGGTTCAGCCGAGTTCGATGCAGGAGCTGGTTCAAGTTCTTCACCAGGAGCTCGATGAAGAGAGTGGCCGTTTGTTTGTGATATTTTCGACGATCAGTAGTGGTTTCTACTAGGATTCGATCCTGACCTGTGGTTTTATGTTGTTTTGCTATCTTTCTTTGGATCTTCACCCGTAGTCGGGTTGTGATGTTTTGTATGATGATTTGTTTATTTATTGTATTGTGTGAAGTGGCGAGTGTAAGCCAACTATCTCCTTTTGCATTTTAATCCCCCTTTTACATGAGTCGTGCAAAGATACCAAACTTGAGATCATTCTAGGATGGGTTTATACCTTTAAGTCGTGCCTCGACACGTAGGAGGTATAGTCCCATCCTGGGCATTACAAGTTTGTATCAGAGCCTTCTCCGACCTAGAAGCCCCCACTGATTGATCGAATCGTTGACGGTTGAGTCTAGGCACACACTGAAAATGTTTTGAGTCCTATATATATATCGGAGAGTAGGATTTCTTTGCTTCTCATCCCTTTCTCTCTGGTGAGGACTCCTGACGATTACTCTTTTCTCTTCTACTTTCAAAAATGGCACCAAATTTTTTTTTAGGATCCCGCGAGTATTCTGGGATTGTTTCCATGTTCTTGTGACAAGGATATTGTTCTCGATGCCTCCTGTTACTGAGGAGTTGAGCTTCGGGGTATCGTTGTAACAAGCATATCGCGGCAGTACTAAATACTTAAGACGGCCGACATCGAAAATCTCTCCTATACGGCCAGTGGCAAGATAACCCCGACATCACCCAGTACTGGGGAGGTAGTTCGGGAGTATTGCCATAGCTTGTTATAGTGGATGCTTTTCGAAGGTCCGGGGTAAACAATTTCCGAGAAAGACTGGTTATGTGTTGAAGGATGGATACACCTGGATGTAGGTTTAGAGTTGATTGCGCGGTGCTTCCCGTGTATCCCCAACACCTGATTGCATAACTGGAATCTTTCGGAAATCTATAGGTGGGTTCATCAAATAGTTCTAGGCATTCTTCCAACAGATGCTCGATATGAAGTTCGGGGTTCTACATTGAGTGAAGTGGTTTTATGGACTTGTTCTGATCGGGAGTTGCATCTTAAAGGGTCCTTGGCTATGCTGATCCGGGGATTGCAAAACCCTTTTGTAACACGTTCCATGAGCTTTCAGCACGAAGATGTCGAACGAAGCTTCTATCCTGTATTTGTTCTATCTGTTCTTTGTTCCTTTTTATTTTCTTTTTGTTCTCCAAGTGGCTTCTCGACTAGTGATGTACCTGTGGAATTCATCCGTTCAATTCTCTGTTCGGATGATATTGTGAAGATGATGTTGCATATCTATCCTTTGTTTTTGTTTTGACTCTGGTATTCGAGTTGCTTCGATGTCAAATGTTGATTCCATACCCTTCCTAATCGGTGTTCTCATATTTCTATGGGAGTGCAAGTCCTTCTTGATCATCAAGATCTTCTTGTTAATTCTTTTTCAACCGGTGTGCCTTCTCTTCAAGTTATTCCATACAGACGCCGTTGAGAAATATGACGTTTTGTCTATTTCATTCATCCCAAGTTGTCTTTGTTTTCCCCACCCTCCCACCCTTCTTTTCTTTATGGAGCCAGCAATTCTTAAATGAAGTATCCATTTTATTCATGTGATATTTCTTCATTCTTTTCCTTCAATGTTCTTATCCGGTGATTTATCGTGAAGATGCTCAAGAGCTTCAAGTTCATCATTCTTTTCTTCTCTAATTCTGTCGGTGGATGTAATTCAAGATTTCGGTGTTGATCTTATCCTTTTCCTCTTTTCACAATGCTTCTTATTCCGGTGTACCAATTAATCTTTCTCCTCTTGCTATCCATATCCGGAGTGCTCAAGATTCATAATTCCATTCTTAATCCATTCAAGCCTTTTGAGGATTGTTATCTTATTCAAGTCATTTAATTCAACCGGTGCAATATCTCTTAAGCAATCTTTTCCAACGGTGATTTCTTTTGAGTGGGCCCTAACCCACAGGTCTTTTCCCAGGATCTTACCTCACTCTTCTAATTTTTCCCGGAGTTATTCTTAAATTCTTTTCATAGTGTGACGTAAGAATGATTTCCATCAGTCACAGTCCTTCCCCAAGATCGTTTTCAAATTCTTGTTCATCTTTGGTTCAACATTCTAATTCTTCATTCCGGAGTGCTCAACAATTCTTATGGCATTTCTCGTCTTCCTTATCAACATTTAAAGATCGGAGAAGTGTTCTCTTAAATCTTGGCCCGTACTCTCAAGATTCTTCATGAATTCTTTTCTTTGTGATCCTCCGAAGGCCATCATTCAGAATATTTCTTCGTTCTCAGTTTTCAACTTCGTCCTCCAAATATTTTTCATTGATGTCTCTTCGTTCGTCTCCATATTCTTACCGGTGGTTCTTTCAAGTTTACTCTTCCGTTGTTATCGTTTTAATTCATTTGTTCTTTTCATAATCCTACCGGTGGTTCGTTGAAGATTTACCCAAGATTGTGCTAGATCTCTCTTTAATTCTTTGCAACGAGAATAAGTAGTATGCCAAATCCTTTGGTTGTCATCAATTTAAATTGGTGAAGGAGATGCATAACATAATTCTTATTCTTATTCCTTCAAGGTGATTTAATTCTTTTGTCTGGAGCTTGTTCATCATATCATATTCTTGGTTCTAAGTTGTTCATCTTGTTTTCCGGAGCTTCAAGTTATTTTAATTATATCATTTCAAAGCTCAATCTAATTCATCGCAGGCCTTGAATCTTATTCTTTTCATCTTTCACTTCTCATGCTTTCGTTACCGGAGTTTTTCATGGTGGTTCATCATCATTTAATTCATCCTCGAAGTCTTCATCAAGATTCTTGTTGGAGGAGGCCAAATATTCTTCTTCTTGCATTTTGAAGTGCAATTCTTTCTACCTTATCTTTTCAGGTGGTGTTATGTCATTCTTGTCAATTTTTCCTTCATGTTTTATGATTCACAAGTTGTCAGGAATGAGATATTTAAACCCATCATTTTTCCTTGTTCAAGAGATCTTTCCAACCCTTCAATTTATTCATTGGAGTTACCTTGGGTGGTATTTCACCTAAAAGCTTTCCCTGAGAATTGCTGATATTGTGGTGCTTATAAATGACCCAAGTTCTTCATTTATCATTCCGATGAAATAAGTTTTTCATATCCTTGTTGATCTCTATCCAATCAATTGTTTTCCGTAGTGGCCGGTTGTCACCTCATAATTTTGAGATGTTTTCCATAAGCCCACATCAAGCTTATTCTTCTCGTTGTTGAAATTCCAACAACTCAGTTCAACCCTTCTTTGTAAGATGCTCTTTCAAATTAAATTTTGAGAGAGGTTGTCATATTTCTTCTCCATTCATTTCTTTCGTTGATCTTTATGCTATTCTTTCATTCCGGAGGCATTGTGATATTGCTCTCTTTAACCATCATATCGTTTTGTCAAGATCATGTTCTTTTCCTTGTTTATCTTTTAACCGGAGTGCTATCTGAATCTTTCTTACCCTTGTGCCATTCTTTTAATTGTTCCGGAGGCTGTGTGTTGTTGTTTTCATCAAGTATCATCTCAACTTGGCAAGTTCTTGCTAATTCCTTCCATTTTCAGACGGAGTGCTGTCCAAATTCTGTCATTCTTATTCCTTGACTATACCATTGCGGTTTCAAATTCTTTTGTCATCCGTGAGCTCTTGCTTCATGTCTTTCAACCTACAAGGTTCTTGTTATGCTCCTTGTTCCTCTTTTCTAACGGAGTGTTTTCATCTTCGTTCATCTCCGTTGCATTCTTTCTTTCTTTCAACTTGTTTAACCTCTCAGGTTCTTTGGTTTCACTCGTCTGTCAAAGAAGCAACTTTGTTTTACCTCTTCTTTTTCGTTTTCTATCCGGTGATATCTCTAGGATCTCGGGTCGAGATCCTCTGTTAGTGTGGGAGAGTTGTGACGCCCGAGACCGACGTCCCAGAAGATTCCAGAAGATTCCAGAAGATTCCAGATGTTCCGGGTTGCCCGTGTGTTCTTTGTGCTTGTTTTATTTATTTTTGCATTGCATCATGTCATCATGCCATCATGTCATATTTTATTTTGCATCTCAACCTAAATAAATTGTGTGGACCTTCGGTCCATTTAAATCGAGGGAAGAATGTCTTCTCTTTAAAACATATAAAAGTCTCTCATTATTTTAGGGAGCTATATTAAATTATTCCATTGCTTCGGAATCACCATAACACACTTGCATAATTTCCCCATGTCTTTTCACTTCGAACTTCTCTTTCCAAACCTTCCATATAATTCTTTCCGTTGTTTCGAGGTTCCTCCAAAACCCCCCCATCTATTTTATTTAAATTCCTGACATTTTTTGCGGGTCCAGGAAATTTACCTCTTGTGCAAAAATTCTGCTCCTAACCCCTCTATCTTTTTTTTCTTTCTTTGTATCTATTTTCTTTTCTTTTCTCTCTTTTATTAAGAGACAACCCGCCTCTTGGGCCTCCTCCTTCCACCAGTGGCCCATCCTCCCTTCAGCAGCCAGGCCCAAGCCGGTCTTCTCCAGTCCCGCGGCCTTCAGGCCCAGCCCGACCCCTCCTGGGAAAAACCCTAGGGCGCTCGCACCCACCGCATCGACCGCAGCCTCCCTCGCTCTCCCTCTCTCCCGCACGACCGCCGCCACCCTTTCGTTCCCTCGCCCTCCTCTTTTCCCCTCGCAGCCCGAGTCTCCCTCGACCTCCCTCGCTCGCCTCCATGCTCTCGCCCTGCATCGCCCGGCTCTCTCCCTCCGTTCTCCTCGCTCGACTGGCCGGCCCTCGCCCTGGGCGTCCGCCTTCGTCGCCGCCCCAGCTGGCTCCAAGCCCGCGGCCAGAGCACCCGCACGCCGCGAGCTGCGCCCGTCCCCGACGCCGTGGCCGCGAGGATCTCCTTCCAGGGCGCCGTCGCCCGTTTCGCGCCGGAGCTCCCCGAGCTCTGCCTCCTCCTCGCGTCGACAGGCCGCCCGCGGCCACTGCCTCGCGCCGCGCGGGCCCTTCCGCTCGTCCCCTGCCTCCCCTTCGTCGCCAAGCTCGACGTGGCCTCCCTCGTCGTCTCCCTCCGCCGTCCCGTCCTCAAGGTCGGACGCCGCAGCTCCTTCCTCGCCATGGATGTCCAGGGGCCCCTTCCTCGCCGCCTGAAATCACCTCGCCTCTTCGCCAAGTTGCTGCTGCCTCTGTCGAGGAGCACGAGTTCGGCGCCCCCAAGGCTGCTTTTGCCGCTGCCATGACCTTCGTCGCCGAGACCGCAGCTTTTCCCTTGGTTTTTGTTGTATCGTTGCTGTTGATGTTAATCTCAGATAATCATGGAGCAGCAAGTATAACTACTTTTGGGCCCGAACAACTACCGTCGCCAAGACCCGACGCAACAAGTTCCACGACACGTGACATGACCGCTACGAGCCTCGAGTACGTCTACACGCTGGCGTGTCAAGTACCCCTACGTTCGCAAAGTACCAAGTACCACGACATCGACGACCTCGAGAACGACTACATGAACGAGTACCTCGACGCCCGATATCAAGTTCGACTCCACGGCGAAACGTCAAGTTCCACTACCTTCGAAAGAAACGAGTACCCCTACCGATGTCAAGTTCGACTACCGTCGCCCCGAGGACGTCCGATGCCGCGACAAGTACCCCTTCAGAAATGAGAACGTCTACTTCCTCTCCGAACGGAACATCTACTTCCTCTACGAATCGCGTGAATGACTCCTTCCTCTACGTCTCGAACCGCCCCGAAACGCACGCTTCAAAGGTATAACGAGACGACCCCGTCGATGACCCGTGAGATGCTTGTTGTGTTGTATGAAATGTTTCCCGTGTGTGCTTCGTGCCCGTTCCACCTTTGTCATGTTCCTCGGTTGCCTCGTCACCGACTCGTGGGAACCCGGTAACGGGATCAACCCACTTCCATCTTGTTCGACTTGCTCACGTCGATTCTTTCCTTTTGCACCGGACTCGCAACGAGTTACGGGAACCGATATGATGCCGTTGCATCATTTTCGGATTGTTGTCGTGGCACCCTTCTTCCACCACGGTGACAATGCTTCATATCTTCTTCTTGTTAACCTTTTAATAAAAATTGCATAAAAACTTGTTCATGTCATCCGCATCATATTAACAACATTATAGGTGTGAATTGTTGTTTGCTTATTATTATTAAACATGCATATGGGGATTTTCCGGATATGTTGTTGTTATTTCCGGCCTCATTTAAAATGCCTAAATAGTGTAGTTTCTTTATGCCTCACCTCTTGCCATGTTAACAAACATTTAATCTTGTCTTGTAAATAACGAGAGTCAACTAAATAATTAAATGTGGTGTTTCGTCAATATGCAACTCGTTGCATATTGATCTCCACTTAACTTGTAGTATTTGTTTGTGCACTTTGCCATGCCATGCATACTTAAACCGGACATGCATCATACTTGTTTGCGCATCGTATGCCATGTTTATGCTTGCATGTTTACCGTGTTGTTTGTTTCTTTCCGGTTGTTTCTCTTGTTAGCTTCGGTTTCGTTCTGGAGTTGTGAGGATTCTCTCGTCTGTGTTGCTCCGTCCTCTTCATGGATCCGTTCTTCTCCCTCGTGGATTCCAGGCAAGATGATCATACCCTTGGATACCTTTACTACCATTGCCATGCTTAGTTGTCTCGATGCTATCGTTACATGTCTCGATACCCATCTTTTATGTCAGCCGCTCCTTGTTGCCATGAAACCTCTAACCTTGACACCTTCCTAGCAAAACCACTGTTTGGCTATGTTACCCGCTTGCTCAGCCTCGCTTGCTCAATCCTTCTTATAGCGTTGTTAGTTGCAGGTGAAGATGAAGTTCGTTCCAGGAGGGAACTTGTTGTTGGTTATATCACAATATCTATAATTATTATTAACACACCTATATACTGGGCATGGGTGGAAGGCTTGGCCTTTTGCTCGGTGTTTTGTTCCACTCATGCCACCTTAGGCGCCGATAAACCGGCATTATGTTCCTTGATTTTGCGTTCCTTACACGATGGGTGGATGGGGACCCCTTGACAGTTCGACTTTGAATAAAACTCCTCCAGCAAGGCCCAACATTGGTTTTAATTTGCTCATAATAATAACTTCATTAATTAATTAAATTTGCATAGGGAGTTAGCGCTACCCGAGGATTCTTAATTCTACATAACAGGGGGGCCAGTGCTGATGGTGTTGGTCCCAAACTAGAGCCACTTGCGGATACCACCCAGTTCGCTGGGATCTTCGTATCTGTACGTACTGCTCATCCGGACGTGGCCTGAGACGAGATACGCGCGGCTACTATCAGGGTGTCGGCACGCCGGGAGGTCTTGCTGGACTTGTTTTACCATTGTCGAAATGACTTGTGCTACCGGGATGCCGAGCCTGATCGGTTTTCCCTAAGATAAGGGGTGATGATATTATATTTATCACTTCAGCTAATCGTGAGAGCTTGTGATGGGCTAAGTTGGAACACCCCTGCAGGGTTATGATCTTTCGAAAGCCGTGCCCGCGGTTATGTGGCAGATTGGAATTTGTTAATGTCCGGTTGTAGAAAACTTGACAGAGGATCCGAAGTAAAACACACAACTGTGTGAGTAACCGTGACTGTCTCTTTTCACTTTGAGAAGAGAACACGGTGGGGTTATGTTTGACCGTATGTAGTTAGGATCTTTAGCGATCACTATTTTTGCAACCGTTTGCGTAGCTTCTCATCTTATTCTGGTACTCGTAAGTTAGCCACCATATTATGCTTAGCCGCTGCTGCAACCTCACCACCTTACCTCTTCCTACCCTTAAAGCTTTGCTAGTCTTGATACCCATGGTTATGGGATTGCTGAGTCCTCGTGGCTCACAGATACTACAACACCAGATGCAGGTTCAGCCGAGTTCGATGCAGGAGCTGGTTCAAGTTCTTCACCAGGAGCTCGATGAAGAGAGTGGCTGTTTGTTTGTGATGTTTTCGACGATCAGTAGTGGTTTCTACTAGGATTCGATCCTGACCTGTGGTTTTATGTTGTTTTGGTATCTTTCTTTGGATCTTCACCCGTAGTCGGGTTGTGATGTTTTGTATGATGATTTGTTTATTTATTGTATTGTGTGAAGTGGCGAGTGTAAGCCAACTATCTCCTTTTGCATTTTAATCCCCCTTTTACATGAGTCGTGCAAAGATACCAAACTTGAGATCATTCTAGGATGGGCTTATACCTTTAAGTCGTGCCTCGACACGTAGGAGGTATAGTCCCATCCTGGGCATTACAGTATGACCATAGAAGGTTTTATTCATGTAAACAGAACAACAATTATTCTCTAACTTACATGAATAACCATATTGCAATAAACATGATCAAATCATATTCATGCTCAACGCAAATGCCAAATAACATTTATTTAGGTTTTACACTAATCCCGAAAGTATAGGGAGAGTGCGATGAGGATCATATCAATCTTGGAACCACTTCCAACACACATCGTCACTTCACCTTTAACTAGTCTCTGTCCATTCTGCAATTCTCGTTTCGAGTTACTAATTTTAGCAACTGAACCGCTATCAAATACCCAGGGTTTGCTATGAACACTAGTAAAGTACACATCAATAATCTGTATATCAAAATATACCTTTGTTCACTTTGCCATCCTTCTTATCCGCCAAGTAATCTAGGGCAGTTCCACTTCCAGTGACCATTTCCTTTGCAGTAGAAGCACTTAGTTTCAGGCTTGAGTTTTAGCTTTGGGTTTCTTCACGGGAGTGACAACTTGCTTGTCATTCTTCTTGAAGTTCCCCTTCTATCCCTTTGCCCTTTACTTGAAACAAGTGGTCTTGTTAACCATCAACACTTGATGCTTTTTCATGATTTCTACCTTCGCCGACTTCAGCATCGCGAAGAGCTCGGGAATTCCTTTCGTCATCCCTTGCATATTATAGTTCATCACGAAGTTCTACTAACTTGGTGATAGTGACTAGTGAACTTTGTCAATTACTATCTTATCTGGAAGATTAACTCCCACTTGATTCAAGTAATTGTAGTACCCAGACAATCTGAGCACATGCTCACTGGTTGAGCTATTCTCCTCCATCTTGTAGGCAAAGTACTATCATAAGTCTTATACCTCTCGACACGGGCATGAGTATGAAATACTAATTTCAACTCTTGGAACATCTTATATGCTCCATGGCGTTCAAAACGTTTTTGAAGTCCCGGTTCTAAGCCGTAAAGCATGGTGCACTTAAACTATCAAGTAGTCATCATACCGAGCTTTTGTCAAAACGTTCATAACGTCTACATTTGCTCCTGCAATAGGTCTGTCACATAGCGGTGCATCAAGGACATAATTCTCTGTGCAGCAATGAGGATAATCCTCAGATCACGGAACAATTCCGCATCATTGCTACTAACATCTTTCAACTTAGTTTTCTCTAGGAACATATAAAAAATAAACGGGGAGCAACATCGTGAGCTATTGATCTACAACATAGATATGCTAATACTACGAGGACTAAGTTCATGATAAATTAAAGTTCAATTTAATCATATTACTTAATAACTCCCGCTTAGATAGACATCCCTCTAGTCATCTAAATGATCACGTGATCCAAATCAACTAAACCATGTCCGATCATCACGTGAGATGGAGTAGTTACAATGGTGAACATCTTATGTTGATCATATCTACTATATGATTCACGCTCGACCTTTCGGTCTCCAGTGTTCCGAGGCCATATCAGCATATGCTAGGCTCGTCAAGTTTAACCCGAGTATTCTGCGTGTGCAAAACTGGCTTACACCCATTGTATTTGAATGTAGAGCTTATCACACCCGATCATCACGTGTTGTCTTGGCACGACGAACTTTCGCAACGGTGCATACTCAGGGAGAACACCTATACCTTGAAATTTAGTAAGGGATCATCTTATAATGCTACCGTCGAACTAAGCAAAATAAGAAGCATAATAAGATAAACATCACATGCAATCAAAATATGTGACATGATATGGCCATCATCATCTTGTGCTTTTGATCTCCATCTCCAAAGCACCGTCATGATCACCTTCGTCACCGGCGCGACACCTTGATCTCCATCGTAGCATCGTTGTTGTCTCGCCAACTATTGCTTCTACGACTATCGCTACCGCTTAGTGATAAAGTAAAGCAATTACATGGCGATTGCATTTCATACAATAAAGCGACAACCATATGGCTCCTGCCAGTTGCCGATAACTTTACAAAACATGATCATCTCATACAAAACCGTATATCTCATCATGTCTTGACCATATCACATCACAACATGCCCTACAAAAACAAGTTAGACGTCCTCTATTTTGTTGTTGCAAGTTTTACGTGGCCGCTATGGGCTTAGCAAGAACCGTTCTTACCTATGCATACAAAACCACAACGATGTTTCGTCAAGTATGTGCTGTTTTAACCTTCACAAGGACCGGGCGTAGCCACACTTGATTCAGCTAAAGTGAGAGAGACAGACACCCGCCAGTCACCTTTAAGCAACGAGTGCTCATAACGGTGAAACCAGCCTCGCGTAAGCGTACGCGTAATGTCGGTCCGGGCCGCTTCATCTCACAATACCGCCGAAGCAAAGTATGACATGCTGGTAAGCAGTATAACTAGTATCGCCCACAACTCATTGTGTTCTACTCGTGCATATCATCTACGCATAAACCTGGCTCTGATACCACTGTTGGGGAACGTAGTATTTAAAAAAAATTCCTACGATCACGCAAAATCTATCTACTAGATGCATAGCAACGAGAGGGGAGAGTGTGTCTACGTACCCTCGTAGACCGGGAGCGGAAGCGTCAAGTGACGCGGTTGATGTAGTCGAACTTATTCGCGATCCAACCGATCAAGCACCGAACGTACGGCACCTCCGCGTTCAGCACACGTTCAGCTTGATAACGTCCCACGAGCTCTAGTTGAGCTTCACGGGAGAGTTTCGTCAGCACGACGGTGTGGTGACGGATATGATGTATATACCGGCGCAGGGCTTCGTCTAAGCACTGCAACGGTATGACCGAGGTGTGTTTCTGTGGAGGGGGGCACGACACATGGCTAAAACAATTCAACTTGTGTGTCCTAGGGTGCCCCCCTGCCCCCATATATAAAGGAGCAAGGGAGAGGCCGGCCCTAGAGGGGGCGCGCCAAGTGTGGGGAGTCCTACTAGGACTCCCAAGTCCTAGTAGGATTCCCCTTTCCTTTTCGGAGTAGGAGAGAAGGAAAGAGGTGGAGAGGGAGAAGGAAAAGGGGGCTGCATCCCTTGTCCAATTCGGGCCAGAGGGGGCGCGCGCGCCTCCTTCCTTTTGGCCTTTCTCCTCTATTCCCGTATGGCCCAATAAGGACCATATACTCCGAAAAATACCCGAATCACTCGGAACCTTTCCGATGTCCGAATATGGTCGTCCAATATATCGATCTTTACGTCTCGACCATTTCGAGACTCCTCGTCATGTCCCCGGTCTCATCCGGGACTCCGAACTCCTTCGGTACATCAAAACCCATAAACTCATAATACCGATCGTCATTAAACGTTAAGCGTGCGGACCCTACGGGTTCGAGAACTATGTAGACATGAACGAGACTCATCTCCGGTCAATAACCAATAGCGGAACCTGGATGCTCATATTGGCTCCTACATATTCTACGAAGATCTTTATCGGTCAAACCGCATAACAACATACGTTGTTCCTTTTGTCATTGGTATGTTACTTGCCCGAGATTCGATCGTCGGTATCTCTATACCTAGTTCAATCTCGTTACCGACAAGTCTCTTTACTCGTTCCGTAATACATCATCTCGTGACTAACTCATTATTCTTTTGCTTGCAAGGCTTATTATGATGTGCATTACCGAGAGGGCCAGAGATACCTCTCCGACACTCGGAGTGACAAATCCTAGTCTTGATCTATGCCAACACCACGAACACTTTCGGAGATACCTGTAGAGCATCTTTATGATCACCCAGTTACGTTGTGACGTTTGATAGCACACAAGGTGTTCCTACGGTATTCGGGAGTTGCATAATCTCATAGTCATAGGAACAAGTATAAGTCATGAAGAACGCAATAGCAGTAAAACTAAACGATCATAGTGCTAAGCTAACGGATGGGTCTTGTCCATCACATCATTCTCCTAATGATGTGATCCCGTTGATCAAATGACAACTCATGTCTATGGTTAGGAAACATAACCATCTTTGATCAATGAGCTAGTCTAGTAGAGGCATACTAGGGACACTCTGTTTTGTCTATGTATTCACACATGTACTAAGTTTCCGGTTAATACAATTCTAGCATGAATAATAAACATTTATCATGATATAAGGAAATATAAATAACAACTTTATTATTGCCTCTAGGGCATATTTCCTTCAATTGTCACCCCTCTCGAACCGGAAAGTAGCGCTGTGCAGGAAGATGTTTCTGTGGTGCCTGCACCGACTAGAGAAGAAGTTAATGATAATGATCATGAAACTTCGGATCAAGTTACTGCTGAACTTCGTAGGTCCACAAGGACATGTTCCGCACCAGAGTGGTACGGCAACCATGTCCTGGAAATTATGTTGTTAGTCAACGATGAACCTTCAAACTATGAAGAAGCGATGGCGGGCCCGGATTCCAACAAATGGCTTGAAGCCATGAAATCCGAGATAGGATCCATGTATGATAACAAAGTATGGACTTTGGTTGACTTGCCCGATGATCGGTGAGCCATAGAAAATAAATGGATCTTTAAGAAGAAGACTGACTTGGATGGAAATGTGACCATCTATAAGGCTCGGCTTGTCGCTAAGGGTTATCGACAAGTTCAAGGGATTGACTACGATGAGACTTTCTCTCCCGTAGCGATGTTGAAGTCCGTCCGAATCATGTTAGCACTTGCCGCATTCTATGATTATGAGATATGGAAAATGGACGTCAAAACGACATTCCTTAACGGCTTCCTTAAGGAAAAATTGTATATGATACAGACGGAAGGTTTTGTCGATCCTAAGAATGCTAACAAGGTATGCAAGCTCCAGCGCTCCATCTATGGGCTGGTGCAAGCATCTCGGAGTTGGAACATTCGCTTTGATAAAGTGATCAAAGCGTTTGGGTTCATACATACTTATGGAGAAGCCTGTATTTAAAGAAAGTGAGTGGGAGCTCTGCAGCATTTCTCATATTATATGTAGATGACATATTGCTGATGGAAAATGATGTTGTCTTGGAAAGCATAAAGGCCTACTTGAATAAGTGTTTTTCAATGAAGGACCTTGGAGAAGTTGCTTACATATTAGGCATCAAAATCTATAGAGATAGATCGAGACGCCTCATTGGTCTTTCACAAAGCACATACCTTGACAAGATATTGAAGAAGTTCAATATGGATCAATCCAAGAAAGGGTTCTTGCCTGTGTTACAAGGTATGAGATTGAGCACAACTCAATGCCCGACCTCGGCAGAAGATAGAGAAAAGATGAGTGACATCCCCTATGCCTCGGCCATAAGTTCTATTATGTATGCCATGTTGTGTACCAGACCTGATGTGAACCTTGCCATAAGTTTGGTGGGGAGGTATCAAAGTGATCCCGGAATGGAACACTGGACAGCGGTCAAGAACATCCTGAAGTACCTGAAAAGGACTAAGGATATGTTTCTCGTTTATGGAGGTGACGAAGAGCTCGTCGTAAAGGGTTACGTTGATGCTAGCTTCGACACAAATCCGGATGACTCCAAGTCACAAACCGGATACGTGTATATTTTGAATGGTGGGGCAGTCAGCTGGTGCAGTTGCAAGCAAAGCGTCCTGGTGGCATCTACATGTGAAGCAAAGTACATAGTTGCTTCTGAAGCAGCACAGGAAGGAGTTTGGATGAAGGAGTTCATCACCGACCTAGGAGTTATTCCAAGCGCGTCGGGCCCGATGACTCTCTTCTGTGATAACACTGGAGCTATTGCCATTGCTAAGGAGCCCAGGTTTCACAAGAAGACCAAGCACATCAAACGCCGCTTCAAATCCATTCGTAGTTATATACAAGATGGAGACGTAGATATTTATGAAGTTCATACGGATCTGAATGTTGTAGATCCGTTGACTAAACCTATTCCACGAGCAAAACATGATCAACACCAGAACTCTATGGGTGTTCGATTCATCACAATGTAACTAGATTATTGACTCTAGTGCAAGTGAGAGACTGTTGGAAATATGCCCTAGAGGCAATAATAAAATGGTTATTATGATATTTCCTTGTTCATGATGATTGTCTATTGTTCATGCTATAATTGTATTATCCGAAAATCGTAATACATGTGTGAATACATAGACCACTACATGTCCCTAGTGAGCCTCTAGTTGACTAGCTCGTTGATCAATAGATGCTTGCGGTTTCCTGACCATGGACATTGGATGTCATTGATAACGGGATCACATCATTAGGAGAATGATGTGATGGACAAGACCCAATCCTAAGCCTAGCACAAGATCGTGTAGTTCGTATGCTAAAGCTTTTCCAATGTCAAGTATCTATTCCTTAGACCATGAGATTGTGCAACTCCCGGATACCGTAGGAGTACTTTGGGTGTGCCAGACATCACAACGTAACTAGGTGGCTATAAAGGTACACTATGGGTATCCCCGAAAGCATCTGTTGGGTTGGCACGAATCGAGACTGGGATTTGTCACTCCGTATGACGGAGAGGTATCTCTGGGCCCACTCGGTAAGACATCATCGTAATGAGCTCTATGTGACTAAGGAGTTGGTCACGTGATGATGTGTTACGGAACGAGTAAAGAGACTTGCCGGTAACGAGATTGAACAAGGTATTAGTATACCGACAACCGAATCTCGGGCAAGTACTATACCGGTAGACAAAGGGAATCGTATACGGGATTGATTGAATCCTTGAGATCATGGTTCATCCGATGAGATCATCGTGGAACATGTGGGAGCCAACATGGGTATCCAGATCCCGCCGTTGGTTATTGGCCGGAGAGATGTCTCGGTCATGTCTGCATGGTTCCCGAACCCGTAGGATCTACAACACACTTAAGGTTCGATGACGCTAGGGTTATAGGGAATGTATTATGTGGTTATCGAATGTTGTTCGGAGTCCCGGATGAGATCCCGGACGTCACGAGGAGTTCCGAAATAGTCCGGAGGTGAAGATTTATATATGGGAAGTCCTATTTTAGTCACCGGAGTAATTTCAGGGTCACCGGTATTGTACCGGGACCATCAAAAGGTGTCTGGGGGTCCACCGGGTGGGGCCACCTACCCCGGTGGGCCAAGTGGACTAAGTAAGGGGGGGAACCAGCCCCTGGTGGGCTGGTGCGCCCCCCATGGCCCAAGGCGCCTAGGGTTGGGAAACCCTAGGGGTGGGGTGCCCCACCTGCTTGGGGGGCAAGTCCCCCCCGACCTCCCCCCCTCTAGATCTGATCTAAGGGGGCCGGCCCCCTCTCACCTTCCCCTATATAAAGAGAGGGGGTGGGAGGGCAGTCGAACCTGATCCCTAGCGCAGCCCTCCCCCTCTCCAACACCTCCTCCTCCTTCCGTAGCGCTCGGTGAAGCCATGTCGGAGTACCACGGTCCTCCACCACCACCACGCCGTCGTGCTGCTGTTGGACGGAGTCTACCCCAACCTCTCCCTCCCCCCTTGCTGGATCAAGGCGCGGGAGATGTCATCGGGCTGCACGTGTGTTGAACGCGGAGGCACCGTTGTTCGGTGCTTAGATCGGATTCGGCCGCGATCTGAATCGCTTCGTGTACGACTCCACCAACCGCGTTCTTGCAATGCTTCCGCATCGCGATCTTCAAAGGTATGAAGATGCACTCCCCTTTCATTGCTAGTAACTCCATAGATAGATCTTGGTGATGCGTAGAATTTTTTTAAAATTTCTGCAACGATTCCCAACATGCTTTACTTCTTCTCTTCTACTACATTGTTGTTTGTGTGCTACTTTGCTTGTTATTTATGTGCTTCATTGATTTGCTGCTTCAACTCTTGCTCTTATGCATTGCTAGGGCAAGTGGTATGTCGTGTTCATCGGTAAGGCTCCAGGGGTTTACATTTCATGGGAAGAAGTGAGTGCACAAGTGCATGATATAGCAACAACAGCCATACTGAGTTCAAGACTAGACAGACATCAGAACAAGCTTACTCCGACTGGGTGCGAAAGTACGGAGGCAGCAGTTTTGACAGTGGCAAGGTTGGAGGTGTCAAGGTGGATCGTCAGTTTGGGCTAAAGCTGGAGAACTCCATCATCTTTGCCCAGTTCATCGCCATTGCTGTGTTGTGGCGTTGGTGTGCTAGGTGTGATAATTGTGGGTAAGCTCACCAACTAGGGTACAAGGTAAACACAACATGTACGTCGTATGCAACCAAACGCCGTGTCCATGCGCCGCTTGAGCCAATGCAGGCAACCAAACAAAATGCACTTGCGTATAACCTAATGCAGAGACACTAGATGCAGGCAACCAAACAACTTGCAGATGGCGTATTAGGACCTGTTTTTTGCTCAACCAGGTTGGGTTGAGAAGTGTATGCGATTCAGGTAATGTTCACAACGGCAACCAAACACGCCCATGGTGTTTCTTTCCATCCAAACCGTCCAGACTCCACAACGAATAATACACCCTCCTTTCTATAATGCAGTGCGCCCATGTTTTTTGAGGTTTAACTTTAACTATAAATTAGACTAATATAATACATAAATCAAGTTACTGAAAAATTATATCATTGAAAACTTCTTTCAAATACGAATTCAACGGTATCATTTTTATGACATATAACCTGTATTTCGTTGGTTAAATTTATGATCAAACATAAATCTTGAAAAAGTGTGTGCACTACATTATGAAATGAAGGGAGTACATCCATCAGTGCTTTTGACCATTCCTTCATCTACTAGATACAACGCCAATCAAGAACCTTTATGCCTCTTGTCCATGTAGAATTACCCGTCACAAATGTGATGATCCCTTCTTCCTCCTTGCTTGCATAAAATAGCAGCGATTGTACTGTTTTCTTTTCAACACCTTTTCACAGATGGATGTAGGATTAGACAACAATCACCTTGCTTGTTTCACAAGCATCTATTGGTTAAAAGTTTCAAAGTCACGGAAACCAAAATCCTAAGGACACCTTCTTCTAATTCTTCTCCTCTGCGGCTCTACCTCGTTGAGAGCCTTACTGGCCATTGTCAGCTTCCTCGCCCGCTTACCATCGTACGGAGCAAGCGGAGAGCGACCGGTGATCTTCATGGACCGCACGACCATGATGTTGGCCTTTATTCACTACACGACGATCCCCATTAGCTGGCTCTTTGCCCTAAGTCGCTTCCTTTGCACATGCGGCGGCGCTCCCATTGACTCCAGCGGCATAGCGGCGTCAGGAGAAGGTGGCATTTGATCATGTTCCTGTTGGAATCAGTGCATCTGGTGGCTGCATCGGTGACATTGCGCAGCAGAGGCGGGAAGTGGATGTGCCCCGAGAGGGAGTTAAGAGGGGAGAATGTTTTGCTGAGAATGGATGGTGGTCCCTAAAAAATGAGAGAGTTGGGATATTTTTTGTCTTAGCTCCTCAAGTTTTTGAGAAGTTAACCGCATAGGAGTCGGTTCGGTGGAACTTTACTCCTCAAAAAGGGAATCTTTTGAGGAGTTAGCCCTTCTTGAGGGTTTGGCTAGAGAGGCCCTGATGAGAGAACCTTAGTTTTTTCCCTCCGCTGTAACTCTTGAAGACAAAGATGCAGATATGCTTAGTTTTTTAAAGGAAGTGGAAACTCCCGTCCTATTCATCAAAGGATGCACACATCCATCATTGTTATATTATTCAACAAATCCTGAGAAAACTAATACATGAATCAACCCAAAGACACCTTCCTGGCGACCTATCTCACTACACCTAAAACCTTGATGGTGTGCTTTGAGCACCAACACACACCATCTAATATGATGGCCTTGCCAAGCCGTCCCACGGCGAGCCGAGAACATCAATCGGTCTACTTGAGCTCAGCGCGCACTGCATGCGCACGCTCTACAATTTTTCATGTCATCTTCTGTCGTCCCATCTTCATGAGGGATCAACGGATTAACCTTGTGAGGCCCAACTGTCGTAACCCCACCACAACTACAGATAGCGCCACCACCCTACGCATCTCCATCAATATGCATTCATCGCTGAGACTCCACTACACCACGCCACTGTCATCGATGCGGTAGATGCAAAACGGCACCACCTCTTGCCCCTACAGCTACTGTCTACTCCAAAACGGTGCACTGGGAGGGGAAATGGCACCAAAGGCGTCGACATCATCCGGTCCGGGAGACCCAGATCTAGGGTTTCCTTGGGAGAAGCCAAGCAAAGCGATGCAGACTGCAATGACAATGCCTCGACAAGTAAATGTCATCAAAGAAACCGCCATTGTCGGCCATGACAGAAGTTAGCATGATTTTCACCGGCACGCGCCACCCAGACTTCACAGCTGACTAGATCTGCGTGGAGCCGCGCCGTGAAGACACATACAACCATCGGAACGCAGGCAGAGGACCTCCAAGCGCCCCTCACCAACCCCTCCATGTGTCATTGGCCGGCCAATGGCCACAACAACAGATCTTAACCGGGATCAGATCCATGACCGCTGCCACCAACCGTTGCATGAGAGCATGTTGGAGACCGATCCCGACGGACCTTCCGACCATGGAGGCGACCACCGATATCGCCCGACCAGGGAACTCCGCCTTGGCCGCCATGCTCGGTGGTCCAACGACCACCACCGCCTCCTCGGAGAGGATCCGCCGTCCATGAGACTGTCGGGGATTAGATCCCCGCCGCCCATTTATGAGCGCCGCGCGGCCTTGTCGGCAGGGTCCTCCGTGAGAG
>LR738709.1:446612192-446720583 GCA_902687465.1 Secale cereale | reverse complement strand
ACCCAACCGCAACTGCATGTCCCCCAACATGGTTGCAACGAGACCTTTGTTTTGTCGGAAGGGGCGACAGGAGAGGGGGCGGGCCAGTTGCATGTCCGACACTAGGCATGCAACTGCAAGTGTCGCACCCGACCGCAACTGGAGTTTTTTGTTCTATCGGAGGGGGCGTCGGTAGAGGGGGTGGGCCAGTTGCAAGCCCGACAACATCCTCGCAACTGCAAGCGCCGCACCCGACCGCAACTGCTTGTCCAACTGTAGTCATGCAAGTGCATGTCTTTCTAACTTGGTTGCAATCAGGATTTTGTTTTGTCGGAGGGATCTTGAGGAGAAGGGGTCAGTTGCATGTCCCACAATAGTCATGCAACTACAAGTGTCGTCCCCTACCTACAAATGTTTGATTGCATGTAATTCTGTGTCTGTCGGTCATGCGCAATTATATGTGTGTTATCCGCGTGTAACTTAAATTTTCTGTTTAAAAATATTTTTTATTTTGCCTACAGTTCACCTACAACTAGTGATGTGTACTAAGAAAGAAGTAGATGGTCCAATAACTAGTTATATGCAATTTAACTCTTTTTCCATCAAATATATTTTTTTGTTGATCAAAGGGTGAGCTTTAATTTTCTACTACCCGTGTTAACATTTTTTACCACATGCACCAGGAAGCTCGTTCAATTCAATCAGTGTTCTCTTTTTATTTATTTTTCTAAAATGTTATGTGCTAAAAGTAATACAATATATTTACATTTTTGTGTTATGTGTTATGTTTCAAGAGACACATTCCAGTGCACATCGGCTTTTTTTTTTCAGGAAAAGTGCACATCGGGCGCTGACACGAACACTGACAGTCCCAACTACAAGCAATAAAAAATGGAACCAATGGACAATAAAAAATAAAAAATACTGCACACATACGTACAAGCAAATCCAAAACAGCCCATCACGGACAAGAGCAACAGATGAGGCAAAAAAATCTGAGTAGGACGAAGCCCAGCCCAAAAGACAGTAGGAAACAGAAACCTGGAACAACCTCGCGGCCTGGCTATTCACAGCTTTTGATCACCTACCTCGAGATAGCCTTGTTTTAATGGCGGTGATCATGTGGGCCATTTGGTGGGCTAGGAGAAGGGCTATTCATGAAGGTGAGTTACAGAGCCCCCATGCGACACATTCCTTTGTAAATACATTCATCAAGGAGTTGGAAACTCTCCATTCAGCGCCGAAGCCACCAAACGAAGTACATCAAGAAGGTGTGAGTTCTGCTGCTGGTCAAGAGTGGAGAGCGTCTGAAGATGGAACGGTTAAAATTCAAGTAGATGGTGGAGTTTCAAGAAATGGGAGAAGGGGGGCAGCAGCTACCATATGCAGAAACTATGAGGGGCTGTTCCTGGGTTCTTCAGCAATGGTTTTTGAGGATATAATTGATCCACCAATGTTAGAAGCTCTAGCTTGCCGAGAGGCTCTTGCTCTAGCTCAGGATCTACATGCCGATCGGGTCATTATTGCATGTGACTGTAAAACTGTAGTGGAAGAAATCAAGATGGGGACAGAAGGAAGATATAGCAGCATCATCAAGGAGATACAAGCTCAGGCGAGACTGTTCGTTCGATGTGACTTCATCTTTGAAGGTCGTAAGAACAATATCGATGCTCATAATTTAGCAAAGTTTTCTACTTCTTTGGTTCAGGGACGCCATATGTGGCTGGGTTCACCCCATGATCCCTTTGTTATTCCTGTAAACCGGAACAATTCTCAATAAAGTCAGGTTTACCACTAAAAAAAAAAAACCTCGCGGCCTGGCCTATGCTACACATGGCTGACACATGGCTGACGTTAGCGACTGAGACTTGAAGTGTCAGTCGACTGATTTCTAGACAAACCCAAAAAATAAACATAGTTTTGCAGCAAAAATAAATTAATCCAGCCTAAGATGGGGTAGATCCTATACGAAGATTACACCACCATCCATGGAGGAAGAAAACCTCTGAAAACAGGCTCTCGTCCCGCTTTATAAATAAAGCAAAAACACCAAAGATACATGGCCGAACGATACAATGCGGTGAGGAGGTCCTCTGAGACAGTGGATCCTAGATAACAGGCGAACATAACCGCACGCAACTAAGCTGCCGCCACACTAGCACAGGACTAACAGATTACAACGCCATGACACGGCCTAGGTCTCCTAGCCTCCACGACAACGCTCTCAAGAGGGGAACGCGAGCACCACCGCTGCCAAGCCCGAGATGGACAAAGGTTTTCACCCGGTAACTGTGACACGAAGAGAAGAACACGACAACGTCTTCAAGAAGATAATGGCACCCGCAGATGTCGTCGCCGTCCATGCCAAAGCACGGAGCTTTCGCTCGGCAGCTCACCCATGCCATCACGGGGCACCCAGACCAGACATGATGAGAACCGGCCTCCAGATCCGAATCAGGGTAACAATAGGTTTGCCTGGACCACCCGCCGGTACACCCCTCGTCGCCCAGACGACCGAGTGACGTAGCCACCGCTGCCGTCATGGAGACTACCGAAAAGCCACCATGTGGACCACCATCCGGGGGGCGCCGGCCCGGCATCCATGTCACGAGTCATCGCCAGCCATCATAATCGCAACATGCAGACCATAGTGGGAAGAGTGGAAGATAGTCCTGCTCATAGCCCGGCATCAGCCACCGGGCCTGGGTGATCGCTGCCACAGTAGGAGGCCTCCACGCCTGCGTTCCTAGCCAATCCATGTGGACCGGAGGGGCACGGCCTAGTGGTTGTCGGCGGCCATCGCCTAGCAAGCCCCAACACTTGGTCGAGACGAGCTCAGACGCCGCCACACCCGAGGCCACCGGCGTCGCTCCGACCAACGACACTGCAACAATACGGGCACCAAACTCGAAACGATGACACAATGGAGCCGCAAAAGCAGGATGGCACAAACGCGATGGCGAGCACCAACGCGGACTAGGTCGCCCCTCTGCGTGTGTGTCGTCGGCCGCCATCCACCACCACAAGCCAGATACATGCTGCTCGCCCGAGATAGCCCGCAGCGGACCACACCGACCGTCGCATACCTAGATCGGCCGCCGCCAACCAAGGCAGCAGCCCTGCCCCACTGCCGCCCGAGAAGCCCTGAGCTGCACCACCGCATCGAACACGCGCTGCCCCACCAGATCCGCGCCAACCTCACACACTCGTTGCTCCTGTGCCCCTCGCCCTGCGTCGTTCGCCTCCCCCACTCCAGATCTGGCCAGGACGAAGCCGACGGGCCACCACCGAAGCAGTAATCCCCACGCCAAGGACAACACCGGAGAACCAACACCAACATCCCACCACGCCGCCACCACCAGCCGCCGCCGGGGCGCCAGCCAGAGCCGCGCCGTCTCGCCCTGCCCAGGCCGCGCAACTACCCGAGGGAGCCGCCCCGCGCGAAGGGCCCGCCACCACCTACGTCGGCCTGGCTTTGCCCGACGGTGCGCTCGGGCGGCGGCGGGGGAGGGAGATTGAGGGGGTGGGGGCTGGCGACGGAGATAGGATTTTGTCCCGCCCGCTCGCGGCAGCGGGTGGGAGGGGGAAAAGGACTGTCTCCTATGGAGAAAACCTCCCTGGTCGTGCACTCCAATCATGTGGGCGCATTATAAAAAGGTCTCCGTCCTCCGACTTCTGCGGGATAGACCAAGTACGAACCCATCTCGTACATGCATGAATAACCCGCATAAGAGAATAACCACATTTATTATTAAAAACCACAGCATTCATGGTAAGCCACAGTGTCCATTATAAAACAGCCACCTCCACAAGAATATGTGCAGAAAGTTATTTATCAATACCCCGCAACCAATTGCCGAACATATTACGTGCACTATGTGGGGTATAGATTTGAAGCTATTTGAACTATGACCCACTCTGCACGAGCGAACTTACACTCGAAAAATAGGTGTTTAATAGACTCGTCATGTTGGCAAAAGACACATGTCTTATTACCTTGCCAGTTACGTCGTGCCAGATTATCTCTAATTAAGATTACCCCTCTACTTAAAAATCAAAGGAATATCTTCACTCTTAGAGATATTTTAGCTTCCACATTTTTTTGTTATCAACGGGAACATTAATATGAGCCATCACATTGTACAAAGACTTGACTGAGAAACTGTTGTTTTGATGCAGTTTTCGTTGAAATTTGTCTCGCTCGCTTGTCAGTTGAATGTCCTCCAGATAAGAGAGTATTTGGAATTTAATTGAAGTGGTGAATTCATGAGATAGGAGCGCATTCTCAAGGCATCTTAGTTTGCTACTTGTACGAGACTCCCAGGCCATGTGCACGAAGGAGAAAAAATGACGAGTCAACCCTATTTAGTCGACGGCGCGGCGGTGCGAATGTACGATTTTCACGCCGGCGGCTGAACTAAGGCGGCGACCCCCGTGACCTCTTGGCACGGCACCGAGAGAAGGGAGAGCGAGAGGCACCACTACCCCAGTCCCCAGGGCCCAGACCGCCGGGGCGCTGAGGTCTTGCAACCGTGTTGCTTTCGGTCCCCGTATCAATCTCTGATTCAACCACACGTCCGGCTCGGATTCTGCGGAGATTAGGTCAAAGAAGCCCCCGTCAGATCGATTCCAGACTGCATCTATTTAAGATCTGCTTGTTGTGTTGCCCTACACCTCGATTGCGACCAAAATCGAGCCTTTAGACGAACAAGACCCCAACGATGAATCAGAAAAATAACTCGGAGGAGCAGATCTTGGGAGGAGGGATGTCCAAGCGCCGGCAGGAGCAGGTAAACTGCAGGGACCGCGCCGGCAAGAAGTTGCGGCCTGTGCAGAGGCAGAAGCACCTCTATCTGGTGCTAGATGACTGGAAGAAGGGCTTTGCCATCCGCAAGATTGACATCGACACCTTGGACGGCAGCTCCGACCTGGACTTGGAGCCCCCACCCCCAGTTCTCCGGCTAGTGTCGCCTTCACCTAGTTACCCCATGAACTTCGCTGCCCTGGGCAGCAATATCTTCATGGCGAGCAACAAACACCCTGGCACCATGGTCTACGACACAGAGATAGCTGGACTGGCCATCGGCCCGCCTCTCCCGGATGGACTGCTCGGCGGCATCCACATCTTTGTGGCTACTGCCAACATGCAGCTGTATGCGTTGAAGTATGACATCAAGGAAATGCGACTGTCATTTCACGTGATGTCCATCAAGGATCCCCATTCTTCTTCAAACCCAAGCACGGACTGGTCCTGGGCAAGCGTGCCCTCTCCACTGCCGTTCACCGAGGATGACATAATCAACTCCTACGCCATGCACCCGGATGGACACACCATCTTCGTGTCTGCTAGCGGCAGGCGCTATCTACGTCGCACCTTCTCCTTTGACACCAGGTGCCAAGAGTGGAGGTATCTTGGGGAATGGGAATTGCCTTTCCAAGGACAAGGCTACTTTGACAGCGAGCTGGATGCATGGGTTGGCCTTCACAAGGATGGGTACATTTGTTCCTGCCAAGCCGCTTCCTGCACCAACAACACAGGTACCATGCAGCCGGACTGGAAGACGACTAAGGAGAAACTTTTCCTCAAGCACTCGGGTGCCACCCTCACGTACATGGGGAACACCAGGTTCTGCCTTGTGGAGAGTGTGGTATGCGAAGAACTGGAGTTCGATCACGCCTTTAGTGACAGTAATGGCTTAATGCTCTGCATCACCATTTTTGGTCTCAAGTACAATCGTGAGGGAGAGCTGCAAGCCACCATCCGCCGCACCACCAAATCCTATCAAGTGTCTAAGCATGTCTTGTCATTTTCTCCTGTGGCGTTCTGGCTTTAGCTAGGAATTAGCTGTTTGGCTTGGTTGTATGCAATGCATCTATGTCCTTCTCATGGATGTAAATTATTATTTGTAGCAATAAAAAAATTCCTTCTCAAGAAAAAAAAATGACGACGTCCGCAGTTTACTGGTGTGTGATGTGGAGATGGGTAATTCCCACGACGCTTTGACGAATGCATAAGATTGGAGTTACTACCGCTTTGACGAATGCATAAGATTGGAGTTACTACCGCTTTGACATATGTGAACTCGGAGAATATGTTCGAGCACATTTCTCTATTTTGTACAGAAAACACTCTAAGTTCTGTTTCCTGATGCCATTGATACTTTCTTATCAAAAACACAGGTGTTCCGTTCCAGCCAAATGACGCGCAGGGCACAGCACAACAGAGAGTGAGTTGCTTGCGGTCACTTGGTTGACCGTCTCCTCCTCCTGCCAACAGAGGACGCATGCCGCTGGATGTTGCAGATGCCGCCGAGCTAGCCGATCTGCAGTCCACAGTCGGGTTGTGAAGAGCAAGCCAAGCAAAAACTTCTACCTCCAGAGGCGCCCAGGAAGACCAGATCTGCTCTGCTGATTAATCTCCGCCATTCGATAACTAATTAAATCCAGATGACTGTCAAAGGATGGATCTGTAGAACCGTCATACTGTATGATACGATCAAAGACGAACATGGCTCCAGCTTGTTCATTATCGATCTACCTCACACCACGCACGCTTATTATACGCCATATGAATGGACGTAACGTAACCCTCGATTTCGGCCTAGCTTCCGGTGTCTATGCGCGCCCATATTTCCTTGTCCTCTACACCGCGTAACAAGTCCAAGCGCTCACACGGTCACACCGCATGCTTAACTGTTGCCTAAAAATATCGGATGCTTTCTCAACTTGCTTATACGCATAATCTAAAATATGATGTGTGGCATGGCAAGGTATTGCACTGTTTGCGTAACATGCATGAACATGCAAGGGTGTTTCTCAACTTGTTGCCGTATCTCCGGAATTGAGAAAGCATATCATGCTTAAATCTTGTCTCATCTCTCTAAAACAAATGATACATCGAGAGGACACCCTAGCAGTCTTGAAACCGATCGAATCACACATGCATGGCCACGTCTGATCATGCATACATACGTAAGCTACTACGTCAAACAGCCAGCTCGATCTCATGCATGCATCCACATCACCAGGCTATAAATACAGCACTCTCTCCAAGCTCTCATGCATCCCAAACCCAAAGCACTACCAGCACACCACACAATCACAAATGGCATCCAAAGCTGCCATCTTCGTCGCCCTGAGCCTCCTCCTCTCGGCCGTCGCCGCCCACGGCTGCGGGCCCTATTGCCAACCGCCAGTCATCGTGCCGACACCACCCGTCGTCGTTCCGCCGCCATACCATGGAGGAGGAGGGCACGGCCACGGTCACGGCCACGGCCAGGGCGGGCAGTGCTCTATCAGCGTGCTCAACCTGAAGGTGTGCGCCAACGTTCTCGGCGGACAGCCCGGCCTCAAGATCGGCGTCCCGACGCACGACCAGTGCTGCCCGTTGCTCCAGGGGTTGGCCGACCTCGACGCCGCTGTATGCCTCTGCGCCGCCATCAGGGCCAACATCCTCGGCCTCCACCTTAACGTGCCTGTGGACATCAGCCTCCTCCTCAACCACTGCGGCAAGACGTGCCCGTCCGGTTTCACTTGCCCAGCCCATTAACGGACGTACCATTTTGCATGGGCGCCTAATAAGATTTGCTTTCCGCATTTCGTTTTTAATTTCATGATGTGTGGAACTATTCCACTCCCACATTTTAATCGTGTAACCAGTACTACTTTCTTTGTTTGGCAGACAAGCATGTACCCTTCGTATTTATAAATATCATCAGTGAGCAATAATTATTACTCTAGCTAATTGTCCAATTGTAGCTTCTTCCTTTTCGCGAATTTGTTTTTCGCCATTGCGGTAGCTCGTGACTTATTTGTCGCTCACTATAGCGGTGGCTCGAACAATGCCACTGTCGAGTTCGTGAACTTGTTGGACACCAACGCCGTTGACATCGATCAAGACCCGTTCGCTGCATTCGATTACAATGAAACGGAGGGCGGCGTGGATGATCACGGTGGTGAAGAAGAATTGGAGGAGATAGATGAAGGGGCGTATGAGCAAGCGCAAGCAAGAAAAAGCCAGAGATCAAATAACTAGACGATCTTGGAAGATCAAATCTTGACCAAGGCTTGGAGTGCGGTGTCTCTTGATGCTTGCATCGGTACGTCTCAAACCGCCAAGAGATATTGGCAAAGGATCGAAGATCAATACTTCCACATGAGGGCAAAGTATCCCAATAAAACTCCACGCACCTTTCGGTCACTACAAGGGCGTTGGGATGTGATCAAACCTATTTGCAGTCATTGGGCAGCTTGCTTGGAACAAGTACGCAGTGCAACTCCAAGTGGAACCATGGAATTCGACTATGTGAATTTGTTTTTACGTCGCAAGTTGTGCACCATCATATTGCATCACATGAAATGATTGCATTATTTGACTTTGTTCAAATTGTGAAGGACAAAATAGCCCAACATAGATACAAATACATGAAAGCTTCAGAAGGCAATTTCTTCAAACTAGAGCATTGTTGGGACTTGCTCAAAGAGTGCGAGAAGTGGAAGTTGATTGAAAAAGAATCCCCACCGAAGAGAGGTTCACTTACAAACATGGATGAAGATGAGGATGATGATGGCCCAAGAAATTTGAACAAGCCTGATGATGACAAGAAGACTAAGCAGAAGATGAAGGGAGAGCACGAAGCATCGAGTTTGCGGGACAAGACCGATGCCATGGTGCAATCAAATGAGTTGATGTTAGCGAAGATGTTGGAGATAAAGAAAGAGTTGGCCGAGAAGAAGGCACGGGAGAAGCAAGAAAAATGGCAATTGCTCAAGGACGAGGGGTTGCGCAAAGCGGCCATTGAGGAGAGAAGAGCACGTACCTATGAAAACAAAGCCATGTCCAAGTTGCTTGCCAAAGAGAAAAGATCATGACATTAAACCGCAGTGGCATGGACAACCTCACTAGAGAATGGCATAATATGACAAGAAGAGATATCTTGAAGAGGAGAATGCTTGTGTCAGTTCAGTGCGTGTTACAGTGCCGAAGATGTTTTCTCAACGGGGTTTGGAACCAATATCGCCGATGCGTTCAATGCACCAGCCGATGATTTTGCTGCCGGAGTTAGAACAAGTGACAGCGGTGGACTCGATGCTTGCGATGACCTCGATGGACTTGGTGGCGCGGAGTGAAGATCGACCAAAATGATGTCGAACATGGTCGTCACTTTTGCAAGACCCCTTTTGCGTTTGTCCTACAAAACTAAACTTTTAGTTGTGTGTGAGCTGTGTTCTATTGTTTGAATTTGAACTCATTTGTCAGAATTGATGTCAAATTCAATAATTGGGCGTCTTTGGTTTGCGGATCGACGCGGCGATGCCCGAGCAGACCCTGCATAGCCGACCCGTAAAAGTGCATATTCACTGAGTGTCCTTTTTTACGGGTCCGTTTTGCGGGGTCTGAGTCTGACCGCGCCCGCGTCGGCCCGCATATACCCTTTTCCACAAACTACAAAAGACTTATGCGGGTCGGCGTTTTATGAGGTTTGCTAGAGTTGCTCTAACCGATCTGCAGTCCATAGTCGGTTGTGAAGAGCAAGCCAAGCAAAAAACTTTTACCTCGTCCACGAGAGTAAATTTTACAAAACCACCACAATAAGGGCTAGGTTAGCGGAAATCACCACTTTACATTTTCTTGGCGGAAAACATCATGTCTATCATAAACATTTTGCAAATAACATTGATCGGCGAATAAGCCTGGTTTGAACACGTTTATGACAGTTGGGGCCCTTTTTTGCTTATGTGGCATAACATTTCGTCCCAGATCAATTTTAATCTAAATTTACAAACTAGTCCTTGGATTTTACACAGACGCCCCTAAATCCAAAAGCAAAAAATGTAATTGGCCCTACGAGCATCCCTCGCCGCTGGTTCGGGCGGTCAACGTTGGTGGCACAGGGCGTCTCCTTCGCGCAGGAGGCCAAATCGGGGCGGCAACGCGGGATTCCTCACTGGGTCCGGACGGCGAAGAGCAGCGTCTCGCAGAGATGACGAGCCCCTCATGCTTGTCCACTGTCGGTAGGCGTCGACGAGGCAGGGGTTGGCTGCTTGTCGGCAGACGATGGCGGTGGCACGCAGATGGATCATGACTGGTGAGTCGTGGCGCTCGATGGATTCGGCCTCCTGGGGAGCCGTGACGCGTCGGGGCTCACAAGGGTGGGCGCAGTGGACGGCAGCATCTACCCATGCTGGTAGCCCGTGGTGGTCGTGCCGGGACGACGGGAAATACGCGGAGGAGCCGAGTGAGTCGCGGCAGGGGAGGGGCGGGTCTGGCGACCTCGCCCTCGTGCAGCGGCCGAGAGGAAGAAAGGGCGAGGGAAGAAGATCGGTGAAGAAGGTGAGAGTATGGGGGTGGGCACGGCGGCGGTTAACTCGGGCGGCGGCGGCATGTGCTCCGGTGGTGTTGCCACTTGCAGCGGCGCACGGGATGAGGAGCCCTCTCCTCGAGCACGAGAAGGGTCTGGCAGCATGGGGAAGAATGTTGGGGGTGTTTCTGCATTTTGACACATCTAGCGCTGTCTTGGCAAAATGTTATGCCACGTCAGCGAAAAGCGGGACCCATCCATCATAAACGTGCTCAACCGAGGCTTATCTGCCGATTAGTGTTATTTGCAAAAAAAAATGATAGACATGACGTTTTTTGCCAAGAAAATGTAAACTCGTGATTTCTGCTAACCTAGTCTTTATTGTGGTGGTTTTGTGCCATTTACTCCGCCCAGGAAGACCAGACATGCGCTCTGCTGATTAATCTCTACCATTGAATAACTAAACCCAGATAACTATCTAAGGATGGATCTGTAGAACCACCATACTGTATGATACCATCAAAGGTGAACATGGATCCAGATTTGTTCATTGTTGATCTACCTCACCTCACGCACGCTTATAATACGCCATATGAATGGACATAACGTAACCCTCGATATCGGCTTCTTAGCTTCCGGTGTCTATGTGCGCCCATGTTTCCTTGTCCTCTACGCGTACCGCCATGATGGCATTTCCCTCAAAAAACTATTGTCTAAAAATACCGGATGCTTTCTCAACTTGCTTATACACATAATCTAAAATATGTTGTGTGGCATGGCAAGGTTTTCTCGATAAAGAACTTTTCATTGAATTGATATGTCGAGGTGATACAATCGTATCGAAAGAAAGTCCGGCCTCTGCATAGCTAAATGCACACAGCTAAAAAGTTCAGAGCACCCTAAAAATAAAATAATTCGATACAATGCCAAGCAATAAATCGTGTCCAGCTTAAGGAATGGTAGATCCTATCCGTAAATCACACCGTCATCCATGGGGGTAGAAAACCTCCCTGGCCGTACGCTGCAGCCGTGTAGACGCCATCATAAAAAGGTATCTGTCCTCCGGCTTCTGCAGGATAGACCAAGTACGGAGCCATCGTGTACAAACATGAATAACCTGCATAGGAGATGAGACACATTTATTTGTAAAAAACCACATCATTTCTCGTAAGCCACATTGTCCAGCATAAGGCCGCCGCTCCCACAAGAATATGTGCAGAAAATTGTTTATCAGTATCCCGCAACGAGTTGCCGAATATATTCCGTGCACTACGTGGTGGGTATAAATTCGAAGCCACTTGGACCATGGCCCAAACTGCCCGAGCAAATTTGCACTCGTCATGTTGGCAGAAGACACATGTCTTGGAACCATGCCAGTTTCATCGTGTCAGATTATCTTTAGTTAGGATGACTCCTTTGTTTAGAAACCAGAGGAAAATTTTCACTCCTAGAGGAATTTTTAGCTTCCACAATTTCCTGTTATCTACTGAAACATCACAATGAACCATTGCATCATACATGGATTTGACCGAAAATTTGCCATTCTGATGCAAGTTCCATTGAAAAGTGTTTGGCGCATCTGACAGTTGAATGTTCTCCAGGAGAGTGAGTAATTCATTCCATGCTGCCAGACGAGTGCCCAAAAGATACCTACGGAAAGAAATATCGGGTTTTCTTGTCCTAAGACTTGTTTGATCGTGACAAATTTATGTTTGACAATCCGGTACAATCTCGGATATTGCATCATTAGTGAGTTGTTCCCTAGCCAGGTACCTTCCTAGAAATGAAACAGAGAACCATCCCTAACCGAGAAGGTCCCAAATTGGAAGAAGAATTCCTTGGCCTTCATGACACCACTCCAAAAATGTGAATCCTCGTGTTTCCAAAGAATTTGAGAAATGGCATTGGATCCCACATACTTGTTGCAAATGATTTCCTGCCATACTCCATTCTCAGTGAGTAATTTATAAACCCACTTGTTGAGAAAAGCGATGTTTTTAATCTCAAGGTATTAGATTCCCAGGCCCCCTTGACTTTTAGGTCTGCACAATACGCTCCACCAAGCCATTCGATATTTCTTGGTTTCGCTATCACACTGCCAAAAACATCTAGATCTAAAGTAGTCTAGACGGTGTAGAACCCCTTTCGGCAGGTGGAAGAATGACACCATATATAAAATCATGTTGCTTAGGATAGAATTGATCAAGATGAATCGCCCCCATAAGACAAGAGTTTGGCCATCCAACTGGCTAATCGTTTCTCTAGTCTCTTTTCCACATGCTTCCACTCAGCGATAGTTAAACGCCGATAGTGTATGGGTATACCCAGATACCGAATCGGAAACTGCCCGAGCTGGCATCCAAAAATCTCAGCATATTCAGGTGCTGATTCTGCAGCATCGCCAAAGCAAAAAAGTTCGCTTTTATGAAAATTAATTTTGAGACCAGAAAGTTCCTCAAAAGCACATAAGAGCAGCTTGAGATTTCTTGCCTTATCTAGATCACGGTCCATGAATAGTATCGTGTCATCCGCATATTGTAGAATGGATAGGCCATCTTCTGCCAAGTGTGGAATGACCCCACTGATTTGACCATCCAGCTTAGCCCGCTCAACAAGGGTAGCTAGCATGTTGGCCACAATGTTAAACAAAATAGGAGATGTGGGGTCGCCTTGACGAAGCCCCTTCCTTGTCTAAAAATAGTTGCCAACGTCATCGTTAACTTTTATGGCCACACTATCTCTAGAGAGAAAGCTCTCTACCCAGCGACACCATTTTTTTGAAAAACCCTTCATGCGCAAGGTTTGCAACAGGAAGGGCCACTTAACTTTATCGTATGCTTTCTCAAAATCAATTTTAAGAATGACACCGTTTAACTTTTTCTGGTGCAGTTCATGTACAGTTTCGTGCAGGGCGACCACTCCATGTAATATGTTGCGGCATTGTGATAACCCACAAGTGTAGGGGATCAGTTGTAGCCTATTTCGATAAGTAAGAGTGTCGAACCCAACGAGGAGCTAAAGGCAGAACAAATATTCCCTCAAGTTATATCGACCACCGATACAACTATACGCACGCTTGACGTTTACTTTACCTAGAACAAGTATGAAACTAGAAGTACTTTGTAGTTTTTGTGGGATAGATTTGCAAGAATATAAAGAGCACGTAAATATAAACTAGGGGTTGTTAAGATAAAGACACAACTAAATTAGTGATAGCGAGTGTGGAAAAGTGATGGTAGGAGTTGCGAAATTGCCCCTAAGCAATTGACTACGTTACTAGACCGATAGCAAGTTTTATGTGGGAGAGGACACTGCTAGCATGTCATCCCTTACTTGGAATTCTATGCACTTATGATTGAAACTATTAGCAAGTATCCGCAACTACTAATGTTCATTAAGGTAAAACACAATCATAGCATTAAGATATATTGGTCCCCCTTCAATCCCGTATGCATCAATTTCTACGCTAGGTTGAAGCTTCTGTCACTCTTGCCCTCCAATACGTAGTCCTATCAACATAGAACTAACCCTATGGTGTGATCCACACGCGCGCTCATATGATGGGCACCAAAGGACAGCAACATAACCACAAGCAATTTAAATCAATCATAGCAATTCACCAATCACCGATAGGACAACGAAAATCTACTCAGACATCATAGGATGGCAACACATCATTGGATAATAATATGAAGCATAAAGCACCATGTTCAAGTAGAGGGTACAGCGGGTTGCGGGAGCGTTTACCGTTGTAGATAGATGGGGGAAGGTGATGGAGATGTTGGTGAAGATGACGGAGGTGTTGGTGTAGATCATCGTCACACAATGATGGCCCCGGTGGAACTCTGGTGCCACCGGAAGCGAGGGGGAGAGAGCCCCCCTCCTTCTTCTTCTTCATTGACCTTCTCCCTAGATGGGAGAAGGGTTTCCCCTCTGGTCCATGGCCTCCATGGCGGCGAAGGGGCGAGAGCCCCTCTGAGATTGGATCCGTCTCTCTGTCTCTCTCTGTTTCTGCGTTCCCAGATTTTGTCCCTTCACTGTTTCTTATATTCCTGGAGATCCGTAACTCCGATTGGGCTGATCTTTTGACACGGTTTTGTGGCGAAAGAAGGGCATCAACCGCCTTACGGAGTGGCCACGAGGGCCCAAGGTGCGCCCCTGCCTCGTGGCCTCCTCGGGCATTGTTTCATGTTGGTTCCGCTTCCCAAAATTCACATATATTCCAAAAAAGCTCCGTCCATTTTTATTCCGTTTGGACTCCGTTTGATATGGATATTCTGCGAAACAAAAAACATGAAACAAACAGGAACTGGCACTGGGCATTGGATCAATATGTTAGTCCCAAAAATAGTATAAAAAGTTACCAAAAGTATATTAAAGTTGTAGAATATTGGCATGGAACAATCAAAAATTATAGATACGACGGAGACGTATCAGCATCCCCAAACTTAATTCCTGCTCGTCCTTAAGTAGGTAAATGATAAAAAAGATATTTTTTGATATGGAATGCTACCTAGCATAATCTTGATCATGTAATCTAATCATAGCATGAATATTAAGACACGAGTGATTCAAAACAATAGTGTATCATTTGACATAGAAGAATTTAATACTCGGGCATCCCAACAAACAAATAAAGTCTTTCAAAATATCAATGCTAAAGAACGTTATCCCTTCAAAATCATATAGTCTTTTATGCTTCCCTTTTATTAACACAAGGTACCCCTCATGCCCATCCAGGTGTGAGCCAAGCAATTGTTTTCATACTTTATTTTTTCGAACCTTTTCAATTCTTCACGCAATACATGAGCGTGAGACATGGATATAGCACTATAGGTGGAATAGAAGGTGGTAGTAGACAAAAGTAGGGAGAAAGTCTCACATCGACTAGGCGTATCAATGGGCTATGGAGATGCCCATCAATAGATATCAATATGAGTGAGTAGGGATTGCCATGTAACGGATGCACTAGAGCTATAAGTGTATGAAAGCTCAAAAGAAAACTAGTGGGTGTGCATCAACTTGCTTGTTCATGAAGACCTAGGGCATTTGAGGAAGCCCATCGTTGGAATATACAAGCCAAGTTCTATAACGAAAAATTCCCACTAGTATATGAAAGTGAAAACATAGGAGACTCTCTATCGTGAAGAACATGGTGCTATGATGAAGCACAAGTGTGGGAAAATATAGTAGCATTGCCCCCTTTTTTCTTTCCTTTTTTTCTTTTTTTCTTTTTTTGGCCTTCCTTTTTTATTTGTCCTTTCTCCCTTTTTTATTTATTTGGCCTTTCCTTTTTTTTTCAAGGGACAATTCTCTAATAATGATGGTCATCACACTTCTATTTACTTACAACTCGATATTACAACTCGATACTAGAACAAAAATACGACTCTATATGAATGCCTCCGGCGGTGTACTGGGATGTGCAATGATCTAGCGTAGCAATGACATCAAAAAACGGACAAGCCATGGAAACATCATGCTAGCTATATTACGATCATGCAAGGCAATATGACAATGATGGTGCGTGTCATAATAAATGAAACGGTGAAGTTACATGGCAATATATCTCGGAATGGCTATGGAAATGCCATAATAGGTAGGTATGGTGGCTGTTTTGAGGAAGGTATATGATGGATGTATGGTATCGGCGAAAGTTGCATGGTACAAGAGAGGCTAGCAACGGTGGAAGGGTGAGAGTGCGTATAATCCATGGACTCAACATTAGTCATAAAGAACTCACATACTTATTGTGAAAAATCTATTAGCCCTCGAAGCAAAGATACTACGACGCATGCTCCTAGGGGGGAGGTTGGTAGGAGTTAACCATCGCGCGTCCCCAACCTTCACGCAAAGATAAACAATTAAAATACAATGCGCGCCAATTTGGTTACATAGTTAGGAGACCATACGTGCATGCTTCGGGAATCACAAACCTTAACACCAATATTTTTACTAGACCACAATCATTCACTAGTACCTCCCACATATTAGCATCTCTATATCGCAAAACTATTGCAAGGAATCAAACATATCATATTCAGCGATCTAAAAGTTTATGTAGGATTTTATGACTAACCATGTGAATGACCAATTCCTGTCAACTTTCTAAATAGATATAAGTGAAGCAAGCGAGTTTTAATTCTTTCTACAAAAGTCGTGCCCACGCTCTAACAATTATAAGTGAAGCAAAAGAGGATTCTACAAATGGCGGTTTTTTATGTGAAGAGAAACAGGCAATCCAAACTTCAAATGATATAAGTGAAGCACATGAAGCATTCTATAAAGCCATACTCAAAAGATATAAGTGAAGTGCAAATAGCATTTTATAAATCAACCAAGGACTATCTCATACCAGCATGGTGCATTTATTAAAAAGGAAAAATAAAAAGCACACAACGCTCCAAGAGTTTACGCATATCATGTGAACGAAACGAATCCGAAAACATACCGATACTTGTTTAAGAAAGATAGGATGCCTTCCGGGGCAACCCCAAGCTTAGACGCTTGAGTCTCCTTGAATATTTACTTGGGGTGCCTTGGGCATCCCCAAGCTTGAGCCCTTGCCTCTCCTCCTTCTTCTCACATCGAGACCTCCTCGATCCTCGAACACTTCATCCACACAAACTTAACCGAACTTTTAGTGGCGGGGTTAGTGCATATGATCAATAAAATCCCATCATGTACTGCTATAACATTATTGTATAATTATGAACAAACGTTACCCATTGTATGCTATCACAATTCTATGTCCCCAAGTCAAGGAGGCTTCAACAAGAATTCAAACATATGCAAATAATGAAGCTATAACAGCAATCTATGAAAACATGACAGTCTGTAGTAATCTGAACATTAACCATACTTTTGTAACCCTAAAAATTATGGAAAATCAGAAAAAATCAACAATTTGTATAGCAAGACTTTGCATAAAAATTCAGATCCTTTCGACGTTCCAGTAAAAAATGTAAAATCGCGCACTACAGACAAAGTTTCTGTTTTTGCACCGCACAAACCAACAAGCAGTTTAATTATCCTAAAGGAAAATCTTGGCACATTATTTTTATAATACAATGGAATTGTACAAGGGGATAATTATTTTTGTTAAAAAGTTTCTGTAATCAAGGTTCACAAATTTTTCATGGGCATGAACAAAGTTCAAGGCTAGCTCCCACTTTAACAATGCTCGTCTTTCTCACTTTCGCTTTTCTTTTTGAAAAAATTTTAGGTTCCCCTCTTTATTTATTTATTTTTGAACTTTATAAAAGCACTCAACAGAAATAAATGACTCTCTAAAACTTCCGGGTTGTCTCCCTGGCAGCGCTTTCTTTAAAGCCATTAAGCTAGACATATAGTGCTCAAGTAATGGATCCACCCGGATCCTAAGGTATATCAAAGCCAATTTTAATTAGCAATGGTTTGGCATTTAGTAGTGAGCACAAAGTGATATGTGTCATGAAACAATGAAGTACAACTCTTTTCCTATGCATAGGCATGTCATACAAGAACAATTCATGCACATCAAGTAAAGGCAATGCATAGTATAAGCAGTTTCTTGCAATTTTATCATGTTGGAAACATAGAGAGGCGGAGATGTAGTTCCTCTCTCATAATAATTGCAAGTAGGAGCAGCAAGCACATGCATATTATACTCATCAAAATCATCATGTGTAATGGAAAAAGGCAACCCACCAATATAATCCTTAATAAGTGCAAACTTCTCCAATATAGTGTAGTTTGGAGAACTAAAAAAGATAATAGGACTATCATGTGTGGGTGCAATAGCAACAATCTCATGTTTAACATAAGGAACTATAGCAATTTCATCTCCATAAGGATAATTCATATTGGCATCTTGGCCACAAGCATAACAAGCATCATCAAAAAGGGATATTTCAAAAGAATCAACGGGATCATAGCAATCATCATAGCATTCATCCTTCGGTAAGCACGAAGGGAAATTAAACAATATATGAGTTGAAGAGTTACTTTCATTAGAAGGTGGGCACGGGTAGCTAATCCGCTCTTCCTCCTTTTGTTCTTCGCTCTCCTCGACATCTTTTTCATCAAATGAACTCACAATATCATTAATTTCTTCTTCCATAGACTCCTGCAAAATATTAGTCTCTTCTTGGACAGCGGAGTAGTCCTCAATATATGGTTTAACATAGGCATTAGGAGCATAATTATCATAACAATATTTAAATATGGCAAAATTTTCAGATTTGTAAAGAGTAGCATCATACTTTTCTATCAAAGAAGCAATTTCGTAAGAACCCTTAAAAGCAACAAATTCTTCAATTTGCTGAACATCATAGTAACTATAAACATCCTTAGCATACGAAGATACGATTCCATTATCACTCAATTCACATTGGTAGGGAAGGTGTTTCGTAGGGTCTTCAGAACAACAAGTAAAATCATAAATTTCACATAAATTCCAAGCATAGCATTGCAAATGATGAATTTGATCCCGTAAAATTTTCCCTTTTTCAGATATGCGGTGTCGCACATAACAAGCATGCTCATCTAAACATTTTCCCTCAACTAAGCTAGTTGGGGTTTCAGCCCGAGCACGAAGGGATCGAAGATGATCCAAGTAATAAGCTTCAGTAGTGTCATAGATTTTGAGTGGTTCTTCAACCATTGGTACAGTAGGTACCATTGATTTTTTTTGGTATTTTGCGTTTCCTATCCATAAATAAAGATAGAAAACAACTTAGGACAACAAATAAAATCTACATAGTGATAAAGCAAACAAGCACACACACGAGAATATTCACCCCACGCTATTGCTCCCCGGCAACGGCGCCAGAAAAAGGCCTTGGTAACCCACAAATGTAGGGGATCAGTTGTAGCCTCTTTCGATAAGTAAGAGTGTCGAACCCAACGAGGAGCTAAAGACAGAACAAATATTCCCTCAAGTTCTATCGACCACCGATACAACTATACGCACGCTTGATGTTTACTTTACCTAGAACTAGTATGAAACTATAAGTACTTTGTAGTTTTTGTGGGATAGGTTTGCAAGAATATAAAGAGCACGTAAATATAAACTAGGGGCTGTTAATATAAAGACACAACTAAATTAGTGATAGCGAGTGTGGAAAAGTGTTGGTGGGAGTTGCGAAATTGCCCCTAAGCAATTGACTACGTTACTAGACCGATAGCAAGTTTTATGTGGGAGAGGACACTGCTAGCATGTCATCCCTTACTTGGAATTCTATGCACTTATGATTGGAACTATTAGCAAGCATCCGCAACCACTAATGTTCATTAAGGTAAAACCCAACCATAGCATTAAGATATATTGGTTCCCCTTCAATCCCGTATGCATCAATTTCTAAGCTAGGTTGAAGCTTCTGTCACTCTTGCCCTCCAATACGTAGTCCTATCAACATACAACTAACTCTATGATGTGATCCACGCGCGCGCTCATATGATGGGCACCAAAGGACAGCAACATAACCACAAGCAATTTAAATCAATCATAGCAATTTACCAATCACCGATAGGACAACGAAAATCTACTCAGACATCATAGGATGGCAACACATCATTGGATAATAATATGAAGCATAAAGCATCATGTTCAAGTAGAGGGTACAGCGGGTTGCGGGAGAGTGGACCGCTGTAGGTACATGGGGGAAGGTGATGGAGATGTTGGTGAAGATGACAGAGGTGTTGGTGTAGATCGCCATCACACGATGATGGCCTCGGTGGCACTCCGGTGCCACCGGAAGCGAGGGGGGGAGAGCCCCCCTCCTTATTCTTCTTCCTTGACCTTCTCCCTAGATGGGAGAAGGGTTTCCCCTCTGGTCCATGGCCTCCATGGCGGCGGAGGGGCAAGAGCCCCTCCGAGATTGGATCTGTCTCTGTGTCTCTCTTTGTTTCTGCGTTCCCAGATTCTGTCCTTTCACTGTTTCTTATATTCTCGGAGATCCGTAACTCCGATTGGGCTGATCTTTTGACACGATTTTTATCCGGATATTAGCTTTCTTGCGGCGAAAGAAGGGCATCAACCACCTAACGGAGTGGCCACGAGGGCCCAGGGCGCGCCCCCTGCCTCTTGGCCCACTCAGGCATCGTTTCATGTTGGTTCCGCTTCCCAAAATTCACATATATTCCAAAAAAAAATTGTCCGTTTTTATTCCGTTTGGACTCCGTTTGATATGGATATTCTGCGAAACAAAAAACATGCAACAAACAGGAACTGGCACTGGGCACTGGATCAATATGTTAGTCCCAAAAAATAGTACAAAAAGTGTTGGGGAACGTAGTATTTTTAAAATTTTCCTACGATCACGCAAGATCTATCTACCAGATGCATAGCAACGAGAGGGAAGAGTGTGTCTACGTACCCTTGTAGACCGGAAGCGGAAGCGTCAAGTGACGCGGTTGATGTAATCGAACTTCTTCGCGATTCAACCGATCAAGCACCGAACGTACGGCACCTCCGCGTTCTGCACACGTTCAGCTTGATGACGTCCCACGAGCTCTTGATCCAGTTGAGCTTCACGGGAGAGTTTCGTCAGCACGACGGCGTGGTTACGGATATGATGTATTCACCGGCGCAGGGCTTCGCCTAAGCACCGCGACGGTATGACCGAGGTGTGTTTCTGTGGAGGGGGGCACCGCACACGGCTGGAACAATTCAACTTGTGTGTCTTTGGGTGCCCCCCTGCCCCCGTATATAAAGGAGCAAGGGGGGAGGCCGGCCGGCCCTCCTATGGTGCGGCTAGGGTGCAATCCTACTAGGAATAGGATTGCAATCCTATTCCTAGTAGGAACTACCAAAGAAGGAAGAGAGGGAAAGGAAAAGATGGAGAGGTGGCGCCCCCCCAATCCTAGTCCAACTAGGATCCCTAGGTGGGGCGCCGGCCAGCCTCTATGGGCTGCCTCTCTCCTTTACTTAAGGCCCACTATGGACCATCCTCCCTCGTAGGGGGTTCCGGTAACCCCCTCCGGCAATCCCGATAAATCCGAAACTTTTCCGGTATACTTCCGGTGTCCGAATATAGTCGTCCAATATATCAATCTTTATGTTTCGGACATTCCGAGACTCCTCGTCATGTCCGTGATCTCATCCGGGACTCCGAACTACCTTCGGTACATCAAAACTCATAAACTCATAATACCGATCGTCATCAAACGTTAAGCGTGCGGACCCTACGGATTCGAGAACTATGTATACATGACCGAGACTCATCTCCGGTCAATAACCAATAGCGGAACCTGGATGTTCATATTGGCTCCTACATATTCTACGAAGATCTTTTATCGGTCAGAACCGCATAACAACATACGTTGTTCCTTTTGTCAACGATATGTTACTTGCCCGAGATTCGATCGTCGGTGTCTCCATACCTAGTTCAATCTCGTTACTGGCAAGTCTCTTTACTCGTTCCGTAACACATCATCTCGTGACTAACTCATTAGTCTTTTGCTTGCAAGGCTTATTGTGATGTGTGTTACCGAGAGGGCCCAGAGATACCTCTCCGACACTCGGAGTGACAAATCCTAATCTTGATCTATGCCAACACCACGAATACTTTCGGAGACACCTGTAGAGCATCTTTATGATCACCCAGTTACGTTGTGACGTTTGATAGCACACAAGGTGTTCCTACGTTATTCGGGAGTTGCATAATCTCATAGTCATAGGAACATGTATAAGTCATGAAGAAAGCAATAGTAGAAAAACTAAACGATCATAGTGCTATGCTAACAGATGGGTCTTGTCCATCACATCATTCTCCTAATGATGTGATCCCGTTGATCAAATGACAACTCATGTCTATGGCTAGGAAACATAACCATCTTTGATCAATGAGCTAGTCTAGTAGACGCATACTAGGGACATACTGTTTTGTCTATGTATCCACACATGTACTAAGTTTCCGGTTAATACAATTCTAGCATGAATAAAATATATTTATCATGATATAAGGAAATACAAATAACATCTTTATTATTGCCTCTAGGGCATATTTCCTTCAGTCTCCCACTTGAACTAGAGTCAATAATCTAGCTCACATCGCCATGTGATTTAATACCGATAGTTCACATCGTTATGTGAATAACACCCATAGTTCACATCGCCATGTGACCAATACCCAAAGGGTTTACTAGAGTCAATAATCTAGTTCACATCGCTATGTGATTAATACCCAAGATTTATAAGGTGTGATCATGTTTTGCTTGTGAGAGAAGTTTAGTCAACGGGTCTGTCACATTCAGATCCGTATGTATTTTGCAAATTTCTATGTCTACAATGCTCTGCATAGAGCTACTCTAGCTAATTGCTCCCACATTCAATACGCATCCAGATTGATACTTAGAGTCATCTGGATTTAGTGTCAAAGCTTGCATCGGCGTAACCCTTTACGACGAACTCTTTATCACCTCCATAACCGAGAAACATTTCCTTAGTCATCCAGTTACTAAGGATAATTTTGACCGCTGTACAGTGATCTACTCCTGGATCACTATTGTACCCCCTTGACAAACTCATGGCAAGGTACACAACATGTTTGGTACACAACATGGCATACTTTATAGAACCTATGGCTGAGGCATAGGGAATGACTTTCATTCTCTCTATATTTTTCTGCCGTGGTCTGGCTTTGAGTCTTACTCAACTTCACACCTTACAAGTCAGGCAAGAACTCCTTCTTTGACTGATCCATTTTGAACTACTTCAAAATCTTATCATGGTATGTACTTATCGATATTCTTATCAAGCGTCTTGATCTATCTCTATAGATCTTGATGCCCAATATGTAAGCAGCTTCACCAAGGTCTTTCTTTGAAAAACTCCTTTCAAACACTCCTTTATGCTTTCCAGAAAATTCTACATCATTTCCGATCGACAATATGTCATTCACATATACTTATCAGAAAGGTTGTAGTGCTCCCACTCACTTCTTGTAAATACAGGCTTCACCGTAAGTCTGTATAAATCTATATGCTTTGATCAACTTATCAAAGCGTATATTCCAACTCCGAGATTCTTGCACCAGTCCATAGATGGATCGCTGGAGCTTGCACATTTTGTTAGCATCTTTAGGATTGACAAAACCTTCGGGTTGCATCATATACAATATGTCTTTAATAAATCCATTAAAGGATGCAGTTTTGTTATCCATTTGCCAGATTTCATAAAATGCAGCAATTGCTAACATGATTCGGACAGACTTAAGCATCGCTACGGGTGAGAAAGTCTCATTGTAGTCAACTCATTGAACTTGTCGAAAACCTTTCGCAATAAGTCGAGCTTTCTAAACAGTAACATTACCGTCAGCGTCGGTCTTCCTCTTGAAGATCCATTTATTTTCGATGGCTTGCCGATCATCGGGCAAGTCAACCAAAGTCCACACTTTGTTCTCACACATGGATCCCATCTCAGATTTCATGGCCTCAAGCCATTTTGCGGAATCTGGGCTCATCATCGCTTCCTCATAGTTTGTAGGTTCATCATGGTCCAGTAACATGACTTCCAGAACAGGGTTGCCGTACCACTCTGATGCGGAACGAACTCTGGTTGATCTACGAAGTTCAGCAGAAACTTGATCTGAAGTTTCATGATCATCATCATTAGCTTCCTCACTAATTGGTGTAGGAATCACTGGAACTAGTTTCTGTGATGTTCCACTTTCCAATTCGGGAGAAGGTACAATTACCTCATCAAGTTATACTTTCCTCCCACTCACTTCTTTCGAGAGAAACTCCTTCTCTAGAAAGGATCCACTCTTAGCAACAAAGACCTTGCCTTCGGATCTGTGATAGAAGTTGTACCCAACAGTTTCTTTTGGGTATCCTATGAAGATTTACTTCTCCGATTTGGGTTCGAGCTTATCATGTTGAAACTTTTTCACATAAGCATTGCAGTCCCAAACTTAAAAAAATGACAGCTTAGGTTTCTCGTCAAACCATAGTTCATACGGTGTCATCTCCACGGATTTAGATGGTGCCCTATTTAACGTGAATGTAGCTGTCTCTAATGCATAACCCCAAAAGTAATAGTAGTAGATCGGTAAGAGACATCATCGATCGCACCATATCTAATAAAGTACGGTTATGATGTTCGGACACACCATTACACTATGGTGTTCCAGATGGCGTGAGTAGTGAAACTATTTCACATTGTTTTAACTGAAGGCCAAACTCGCTAACTCAAATATTTTACCTCTACGATCATATCGTAGAAACTCTTATTTTATTGTTACGATGATTCTCCACTTCACTCTGAAATTCTTTGAACTTTTCAAATGTTTCAGTCTTGTGCTTCATTAAGTAGATATACCCATATCTGCTCAAATCATCAGTGAAGGTCAGAAAATAACGATACCCGCCGCGAGCTTCAACACTCATTGGTCCACATACATCTGTATGTATGATCTCCAACAAATCTGTTGCTTGCTCCACAGTTCCGGAGAACGGAGTTTTAGTCATCTTGCCCATGAGGCATGGTTCGCAAGCACCAAGTGATTCATAATCAAGTGATTCCAAAAGTCCATCACTATGGAGTTTCTTCATGCGCTTTACACCAATATGACCTAAACGGCAGTGCCACAAATAAGTTGCACTATCATTATTAACCTTGCATCTTTTGGCTTTAATATTATGAATATGTGTATTACCACGATCGAGATCCAACAAACCATTTTCATTGGGTGTATGACCATAGAAGGTTTTATTCATGTAAACAGAACAACAATTATTCTCTAACTTACATGAATAACCGTATTACAATAAACATGATCAAATCATATTCATGCTCAACACCAAATAACACTTATTTAGGTTCAACACTAATCCCGAAAGTATAGGGAGTGTGCGATGATGATCATATCAATCTTGGAACTACTTCCAATACACATCGTCACTTCATCCTTTAACTAGTTTCTATTAATTATGCAACTCCCATTTCGAGTTACTACTCTTTAGCAACTGAACCAATATCAAATACCGAGGGGTTGCTATGAACACTAGTAAAATACACATCAATAATCTGTATATCAAATATACCTTTGTTCACTTTGCCATCCTTCTTATCCGCCAAATATCTAGGGCAGATCCACTTCTAGTGACCATTTCCTTTGCAGTAGAAGTGCTTGTTTCAGGCTTGAGTTTAGCTTTGGGTTTCTTCACGGGAGTGACAACTTGCTTGTCATTCTTCTTGAAGTTCCCCTTCTATCCCTTTGCCCTTTACTTGAAACAAGTGGTCTGGTTAACCATCAACACTTTATGCTCTTTATTGATTTCTACCTTCGCCGATTTCAGCATCGTGAAGAGCTCGGGAATTACTTTCGTCATCCCTTGCATATTATAGTTCATCACGAAGTTTCTACTAACTTGGTGATAGTGTCTAGAGAACTTTGTCAATTACTATCTTATCTGGAAGATTAACTCCCACTTGATTCAAGCAATTGTACTACCCAGACAATCTGAGCACATGCTCACTGGTTGAGCTATTCTCCTCCATCTTGTAGGCAAAGTACTGTCAGAGGTCTTGTACCTCTCGACACGGGCATGAGTATGAAATACTAATTTCAACTCTTGGAACATCTCATATGCTCCGTGGCGTTTCAAAACGTTTTTGAAGTCCCGGTTATAAGCCGTAAAGCATGGTGCACTAAACTATCAAGTAGTCATCATATCGAGCTTTTGTAAAAAACATTCATAACGTCTACATCTGCTCCTGCAATAGGTCTGTCACCTAGTGGTGCATCAAGGACATAATTCTTCTGTGCAGCAATGAGGATAATCCTCAGATCACGGAACAATTCCGCATTATTGCTACTAACATCTTTCAACTTGGCTTTCTCTAGGAACATATAAAAAATAAACGTGGAGCAACATCGCGAGCTATTGATCTACAACATAGATATGCAAATACTACCAGGACTAAGTTCATGATAAATTAAAGTTCAATTTAATCATATTAATAAAAGAACTCCCACTTAGATAGACATCCCTCCGGTCATCTAAATGAGCACGTGATCCAAATCAACTAAACCATGTCCGATCATCACGTGAGATGGAGTAGTTTCAATGGTGAACATCTTATGTTGATCATATCTACTATATGATTCATGCTCGACCTTTCGGTCTCCAGTGTTCCGAGGCCATATCTGCATATGCTAGGCTCGTCAAGTTTAACCCGAGTATTCTACGTGTGCAAAACTGGCTTACACCCGTTGTATTTGAACGTAGAGCTTATCACACCCGATCATCACGTGGTGTCTCGGCACGACGAACTTTCGCAACGGTGCATACTCAGGGAGAACACTTATACCTTGACATTTAGTAAGGGATCATCTTATAATGCTACCGTCGTTCTAAGCAAAATAAGAAGCATAATAAGATAAACATCACATGCAATCAAAATATGTGACATGATATGGCCATCATCATCTTGTGCTTTTGATCTCCATCTCCAAAGCACCGTCATGATCACCTTCGTCACCGGCGCGACACCTTGATCTCCATCGTAGCATCGTTGTCGTCTCGCCAACTATTGCTTCTACGACTATCGCTACCGCTTAGTGATAAAGTAAAGCAATTACATGGCGATTGCAATTCATACAATAAAGCGACAACCATATGGCTCCTGCCAGTTGCCGATAACATTACAAAACATGATCATCTCATACAAAAACGTATAACTCATCATGTCTTGACCATATCACATCACAACATGCCCTGCAAAAACAAGTTAGACGTCCTCTGCTTTGTTGTTGCAAGTTTTACGTGGCTGCTACGGGCTTAGCAAGAACCGTTCTTACCTACGCATACAAAACCACAACGATGTTTCGTCAAGTATGCGCTGTTTTAACCTTCACAAGGACCGGGCGTAGCCACACTTGATTCAGCTAAAGTGAGAGAGACAGACACCCGCCAGTCACCATTAAGCAACGAGTGCTCGTAACGGTGAAACCAGTCTCGCGTAAGCATACGCGTAATGTCGGTCCGGGCCGCTTCATCTCACAATACCGCCGAAGCAAAGTATGACATGCTGGCAAGCAGTATGACTAGTATCGCCCACAACTCATTGTGTTCTACTCGTGCATATCATCTACGCATAGACCTGGCTCTGATACCACTGTTGGGGAACGTAGTATTTTAAAATTTTCCTACGATCACGCAAGATCTATCTACCAGATGCATAGCAACGAGAGGGAAGAGTGTGTCTACGTACCCTTGTAGACCGAAAGCGGAAGCGTCAAGTGACGCGGTTGATGTAGTCGAACTTCTTCGCGATTCAACCGATCAAGCACCGAACGTACGGCACCTCCGTGTTCTGCACACGTTCAGCTTGATGACGTCCCACGAGCTCTTGATCCAGTTGAGCTTCACGGGAGAGTTTCGTCAGCACGACGGCGTGGTGACGGATATGATGTATTCACCGGCGCAGGGCTTCGCCTAAGCACCGCGACGGTATGACCGAGGTGTGTTTCTGTGGAGGGGGGCACCGCACACGGCTGGAACAATTCAACTTGTGTGTCTTTGGGTGCCCCCCTGCCCCCGTATATAAAGGAGCAAGGGGGAGGCCGGCCGGCCCTCCTATGGTGCGGCTAGGGTGCAATCCTACTAGGAATAGGATTGCAATCCTATTCCTAGTAGGAACTACCAAAGAAGGAAGGGAGGGAAAGGAAAAGATGGAGAGGTGGCGCCCCCCCCCAATCCTAGTCCAACTAGGATCCCTAGGTGGGGCGCCGGCCAGCCTCTATGGGCTGCCTCTCTCCTTTCCTTAAGGCCCACTATGGACCATCCCCCCTCGTAGGGGGTTCCGGTAACCCCCTCCGGCAATCCCGATAAATCCGAAACTTTTCCGGTATACTTCCGGTGTCCGAATATAGTCGTCCAATATATCAATCTTTATGTCTCGGACATTCCGAGACTCCTCTTCATGTCCGTGATCTCATCTGGGACTCCGAACTACCTTCGGTACATCAAAACTCATAAACTCATAATACCGATCGTCATCAAACGTTAAGCGTGCGGACCCTACGGGTTCGAGAACTATGTAGACATGACAGAGACTCATCTCCTGTCAATAACCAATAGCGGAACCTGGATGTTCATATTGGCTCCTACATATTCTACGAAGATCTTTTATCGGTCAGAACCGCATAACAACATACGTTGTTCCTTTTGTCAACGGTATGTTACTTGCCCGAGATTCGATCGTCGGTATCTCCATACCTAGTTCAATCTCATTACTGGCAAGTCTCTTTACTCGTTCCGTAACACATCATCTCGTGACTAACTCATTAGTCTTTTGCTTGCAAGGCTTATTGTGATGTGTGTTACCGAGAGGGCCCAGAGATACCTCTCCGACACTCGGAGTGACAAATCCTAATCTTGATCTATGCCAACACCACGAATACTTTCGGAGACACCTGTAGAGCATCTTTATGATCACCCAGTTACGTTGTGACGTTTGATAGCACACAAGGTGTTCCTACGGTATTCGGAAGTTGCATAATCTCATAGTCATAGGAACATGTATAAGTCATGAAGAAAGCAATAGCAGAAAAACTAAACGATCATAGTGCTATGCTAACGGATGGGTCTTGTCCATAACATAATTCTCCTAATGATGTGATCCCGTTGATCAAATGACAACTCATGTCTATGGCTAGGAAACATAACCATCTTTGATCAATGAGCTAGTCTAGTAGAGGCATACTAGGGACATACTGTTTTGTCTATGTATCCACACATGTACTAAGTTTCCGGTTAATACAATTCTAGCATGAATAAAAGATATTTATCATGATATAAGGAAATACAAATAACATCTTTATTATTGCCTCTAGGGCATATTTCCTTCAGTCTCCCACTTGAACTAGAGTCAATAATCTAGCTCACATCGCCATGTGATTTAATACCGATAGTTCACATCGTTATGTGAATAACACCCATAGTTCACATCGCCATGTGACCAATACCCAAAGGGTTTACTAGAGTCAATAATCTAGTTCACATCGCTATGTGATTAATACCCAAGAGTAATAAGGTGTGATCATGTTTTGCTTGTGAGAGAAGTTTAGTCAACGGGTCTGTCACATTCAGATCCGTATGTATTTTGCAAATTTCTATGTCTACAATGCTCTGCATAGAGCTACTCTAGCTAATTGCTCCCACATTCAATACGCATCCAGATTGATACTTAGAGTCATCTGGATTTAGTGTCAAAGCTTGCATCGGCGTAACCCTTTACGACGAACTCTTTATCACCTCCATAATCGAGAAACATTTCCTTAGTCATCCAGTTACTAAGGATAATTTTGACCACTGTACAGTGATCTACTCCTGGATCACTATTGTACCCCCTTGACAAACTCATGGCAAGGTACACAACATGTTTGGTACACAGCATGGCATACTTTATAGAACCTATGGCTGAGGCATAGGGAATGACATTCATCCTCTCTATATTTTTCTGCCGTGGTCTGGCTTTGAATCTTACTCAACTTCACACCTTACAAGTCAGGCAAGAACTCCTTCTTTGACTGATCCATTTTGAACTACTTCAAAATCTTATTAAGGTATGTACTTATCGAAATTCTTATCAAGCGTCTCGATCTATCTCTATAGATCTTGATGCCCAATATGTAAGCAGCTTCACCAAGGTCTTTATTTGAAAAACTCCTTTCAAACACTCCTTTATGCTTTCCAGAAAATTCTACATCATTTCCGATCGACAATATGTCATTCACATATACTTATCAGAAAGGTTGTAGTGCTCCCACTCACTTCTTGTAAATACAGGCTTCACCTTAAGTCTGTATAAATCTATATGCTTTGATCAACTTATCAAAGCGTATATTCCAACTCCGAGATGCTTGCACCAGTCCATAGATGGATCGCTGGAGCTTGCACATTTTGTTAGCATCTTTAGGATTGACAAAACCTTCGGGTTGCATCATATACAATTTGTCTTTAATAAATCCATTAAAGAATGCAGTTTTGTTATCCATTTGCCTGATTTCATAAAATGCAGCAATTGCTAACATGATTCGGACAGACTTAAGCATCGCTACGGGTGAGAAAGTCTCATTGTAGTCAACTCCTTGAACTTGTCGAAAACCTTTCGCAACAAGTCGAGCTTTGTAAACAGTAACATTACCGTCAGCGTCGGTCTTCCTCTTGAAGATCCATTTATTTTCGATGGCTTGCCGATCATCGGGCAAGTCAACCAAAGTCCACACTTTGTTCTCACACATGGATCCCATCTCAGATTTCATGGCCTCAAGCCATTTTGCGGAATCTGGGCTCATCATCGCTTCCTCGTAGTTTGTAGGTTCATCATGGTCCAGTAACATGACTTCCAGAACAGGGTTGCCGTACCACTCTGATGCGGAACGAACTCTGGTTGATCTACGAAGTTCAGCAGAAACTTGATCTGAAGTTTCATGATCATCATCATTAGCTTCCTCACTAATTGGTGTAGGAATCACTGGAACTAGTTTCTGTGATGTTCCACTTTCCAATTCGGGAGAAGGTACAATTACCTCATCAAGTTATACTTTCCTCCCACTCACTTCTTTCGAGAGAAACTCCTTCTCTAGAAAGGATCCACTCTTAGCAACAAAGACCTTGCCTTCGGATCTGTGATAGAAGGTGTACCCAACAGTTTCTTTTGGGTATCCTATGAAGATTTACTTCTCCGATTTGGGTTCGAGCTTATCATGTTGAAACTTTTTCACATAAGCATTGCAGTCCCAAACTTAAAAAAATGACAGCTTAGGTTTCTCGTCAAAACATAGTTCATACGGTGTCATCTCCACGGATTTAGATGGTGCCCTATTTAACGTGAATGTAGCTGTCTCTAATGCATAACCCCAAAAGTAATAGTAGTAGATCGGTAAGAGACATCATCGATCGCACCATATCTAATAAAGTACGGTTATGATGTTCGGACACACCATTACACTATGGTGTTCCAGATGGCGTGAGTAGTGAAACTATTTCACATTGTTTTAACTGAAGGCCAAACTCGCTAACTCAAATATTTTACCTCTACGATCATATCATAGGAACTCTTATTTTCTTGTTACGATGATTCTCCACTTCACTCTGAAATTCTTTGAACTTTTCAAATGTTTCAGACTTGTGCTTCATTAAGTAGATATACCCATATCTGCTCAAATCATCAGTGAAGGTCAGAAAATAACGATACCCGCCGCGAGCTTTAACACTCATTGGTCCACATACATCTGTATGTATGATCTCCAACAAATCTGTTGCTTGCTCCATAGTTCCGGAGAACGGAGTTTTAGTCATCTTGCCCATGAGGCATGGTTCGCAAGCACCAAGTGATTCATAATCAAGTGATTCCAAAAGTCCATCACTATGGAGTTTCTTCATGCGCTTTACACCAATATGACCTAAACGGCAGTGCCACAAATAAGTTGCACTATCATTATTAACCTTGCATCTTTTGGCTTTAATATTATGAATATGTGTATTACCACGATCGAGATCCAACAAACCATTTTCATTGGGTGTATGACCATAGAAGGTTTTATTCATGTAAACAGAACAACAATTATTCTCTAACTTACATGAATAACTGTATTGCAATAAACATGATCAAATCATATTCATGCTCAACACCAAATAACACTTATTTAGGTTCAACACTAATCCCGAAAGTATAGGGAGTGTGCGATGATGATCATATCAATCTTGGAACTACTTCCAATACACATCGTCACTTCATCCTTTAACTAGTTTCTATTCATTATGCAACTCCCATTTCGAGTTACTACTCTTTAGCAACTGAACCAATATCAAATACCGAGGGGTTGCTATGAACACTAGTAAAATACACATCAATAATCTGTATATCAAATATACCTTTGTTCACTTTGCCATCCTTCTTATCCGCCAAATATCTAGGGCAGTTCCACTTCTAGTGACCATTTCCTTTGCAGTAGAAGCACTTGTTTCAGGCTTGAGTTTAGCTTTGGGTTTCTTCACGGGAGTGACAACTTGCTTGTCATTCTTCTTGAAGTTCCCCTTCTATCCCTTTGCCCTTTACTTGAAACAAGTGGTCTGGTTAACCATCAACACTTTATGCTCTTTATTGATTTCTACCTTCGCCGATTTCAGCATCGTGAAGAGCTCGGGAATTACTTTCGTCATCCCTTGCATATTATAGTTCATCACGAAGTTTCTACTAACTTGGTGATAGTGTCTAGAGAACTTTGTCAATTACTATCTTATCTGGAAGATTAACTCCCACTTGATTCAAGCAATTGTACTACCCAGACAATCTGAGCACATGCTCACTGGTTGAGCTATTCTCCTCCATCTTGTAGGCAAAGTACTGTCAGAGGTCTTATACCTCTCGACACGGGCATGAGTATGAAATACTAATTTCAACTCTTGGAACATCTCATATGCTCCGTGGCGTTTCAAAACGTTTTTGAAGTCCCGGTTATAAGCCGTAAAGCATGGTGCACTAAACTATCAAGTAGTCATCATATCGAGCTTTTGTCAAAAACGTTCATAACGTCTACATGTGCTCCTGCAATAGGTCTGTCACCTAGTGGTGCATCAAGGACATAATTCTTCTGTGCAGCAATGAGGATAATCCTCAGATCACGGAACAATTCCGCATTATTGCTACTAACATCTTTCAACTTGGTTTTCTCTAGGAACATATAAAAAATAAACGTGGAGCAACATCGCGAGCTATTGATCTACAACATAGATATGCAAATACTACCAGGACTAAGTTCATGATAAATTAAAGTTCAATTTAATCATATTAATAAAAGAACTCCCACTTAGATAGACATCCCTCCGGTCATCTAAATGATCACGTGATCCAAATCAACTAAACCATGTCCGATCATCACGTGAGATGGAGTAGTTTCAATGGTGAACATCTTATGTTGATCATATCTACTATATGATTCACGCTCGACCTTTCGGTCTCCAGTGTTCCGAGGCCATATCTGCATATGCTAGGCTCGTCAAGTTTAACCCGAGTATTCTACGTGTGCAAAACAGGCGTCCTCTACTTTGTTGTTGCAAGTTTTACGTGGCTGCTACGGGCTTAGCAAGAACCGTTCTTACCTACGCATACAAAACCACAACGATGTTTCGTCAAGTATGCGCTGTTTTAACCTTCACAAGGACCGAGCGTAGCCACACTTGATTCAGCTAAAGTGAGAGAGACAGACACCCGCCAGTCACCTTTAAGCAACGAGTGCTCGTAACGGTGAAACTAGTCTCGCATAAGCGTACGCGTAATGTCGGTCCGGGCCGCTTCATCTCACAATACCGCCGAAGCAAAGTATGACATGCTGGTAAGCAGTATGACTAGTATCGCCCACAACTCATTGTGTTCAACTCGTGCATATCATCTACGCATAGACCTGGCTCTGATACCACTGTTGGGGAACGTAGTATTTTAAAATTTTCCTACGATCACGCAAGATCTATCTACCAGATGCATAGCAACGAGAGGGAAGAGTGTGTCTACGTACCCTTGTAGACCGGAAGCGGAAGCGTCAAGTGACGCGTTTGATGTAGTCGAACTTCTTCGCGATTCAACCGATCAAGCACCGAACGTACGGCACCTCCGCGTTCTGCACACGTTCAGCTTGATGACGTCCCACGAGCTCTTGATCCAGTTGAGCTTCACGGGAGAGTTTCGTCAGCACGATGGCGTGGTGACGGATATGATGTATTCACCGGCGCAGGGCTTCGCCTAAGCACCGCGATGGTATGACCGAGGTGTGTTTCTGTGGAGGGGGGGCACCGCACACGGCTGGAACAATTCAACTTGTGTGTCTTTGGGTGCCCCCCTGCCCCCGTATATAAAGGAGCAAGGGGGAGGCCGGCCGGCCCTCCTATGGTGCGGCTAGGGTGCAATCCTACTAGGAATAGGATTGCAATCCTATTCCTAGTAGGAACTACCAAAGAAGGAAGAGAGGGAAAGGAAAAGATGGAGAGGTGGCGCCCCCCCAATCCTAGTCCAACTAGGATCCCTAGGTGGGGCGCCGGCCAGCCTCTATGGGCTGCCTCTCTCCTTTCCTTAAGGCCCACTATGGACCATCCCCCCTCGTAGGGGGTTCCGGTAACCCCCTCCGGCAATCCCGATAAATCCGAAACTTTTCCGGTATACTTCCGGTGTCTGAATATAGTCGTCCAATATATCAATCTTTATGTCTCGGACATTCCGAGACTCCTCGTCATGTCCGTGATCTCATCCGGGACTCCGAACTACCTTCGGTACATCAAAACTCATAAACTCATAATACCGATCGTCATCAAACGTTAAGCGTGCGGACCCTACAGGTTCGAGAACTATGTAGACATGACCGAGACTCATCTCCGGTCAATAACCAATAGCGGAACCTGGATGTTCATATTGGCTCCTACATATTCTACGAAGATCTTTTATCGGTCAGAACCGCATAACAACATACGTTGTTCCTTTTGTCAACGGTATGTTACTTGCCCGAGATTTGATCGTCGGTATCTCCATACCTAGTTCAATCTCGTTACTAGCAAGTCTCTTTACTCGTTCCATAACACATCATCTCGTGACTAACTCATTAGTCTTTTGCTTGCAAGGCTTATTGTGATGTGTGTTACCGAGAGGGCCCAGAGATACCTCTCCGACACTCGGAGTGACAAATCCTAATCTTGATCTATGCCAACACCACGAATACTTTCGGAGACACCTGTAGAGCATCTTTATGATCACCCAGTTACGTTGTGACGTTTGATAGCACACAAGGTGTTCCTACGGTATTCGGGAGTTGCATAATCTCATAGTCATAGGAACATGTATAAGTCATGAAGAAAGCAATAGCAGAAAAACTAAACGATCATAGTGCTATGCTAACGGATGGGTCTTGTCCATCACATCATTCTCCTAATGATGTGATCCCGTTGATCAAATGACAACTCATGTCTATGGCTAGGAAACATAACCATCTTTGATCAATGAGCTAGTCTAGTAGAGGCATACTAGGGACATACTGTTTTGTCTATGTATCCACACATGTACTAAGTTTCCGGTTAATACAATTCTAGCATGAATAAAAGACATTTATCATGATATAAGGAAATACAAATAACATCTTTATTATTGCCTCTAGGGCATATTTCCTTCAAAAAGTTGCCAAAAGTGTATGAAAATTGTAGAATATTGACATGGAACAATCAAAAATTATAGATACGACGGAGACGTATCACTTTGCATAAATGTTGTTTGAGTGAGTTTTACGATATGTCAGCTACACTGTTCAACCGATTAGTCGCTACCTTCGTAAAAAAACTTACATTCAGAAGGCAAATCGGTCGATATTGTTGAATATGACTAGCCTCCTCAATCTTATGCAATAGGATAATTTCCCCAAAGTTTAAACGAGAAATATCAAGGTCCTCATAATGCAGTTGGTTAAACAACTGAACCAAGTCTGCCTTAATCACGTCCCAAAAGCATTGATAGAACACTACGGGAAAACCATCCGGTCTCGGCGCCTTGTTGTGTTCCATCTGAAACACCGCAATTTGAATTTCCTCCTCGAAAAACGGAGAGGTCGGGAATTCATTTTCCGCTTTCGTAACTTGAGTAATGTCATGAGTAACGGATTTGTCCAGCTAAAAATTAGTTTCAGCTGAAGGCCCAAAAAGGTCTTTGTAAAACTTATTGATAAAATTTCTAAGTGGTACGTCCCCCTCTATTCGGCCTTCCTCCTGGTCAAGGGCGAAAATACGCTTCTTTCTATATCTGCCATTGGCTAGCATTTGAAAGTATTTTGTATTATCATCACCTTGCACCAGTGAATCCGCCTTGCTACGTTGGTACCATTTAACCTCTTCCTCACGTAGTAGGCGGGCATCTGCTCATTAAGATTGCTTTTTTTCTCAATCTCAACAGCAGACATAGGCCTCACCTCCGCTATTTTATTAAGGGAATCAATTAAGGTAGACAAACGCAGTTTTTCTTTTTTGTAGATGCTAGCAGTATGCTTGGTCCATTCTCGAAGGAATCGACGCAAGCCGCGGATTCGATTATTCCCTCGTTGAATGGGTGTGTTACCGCGAGGCCGGCGCGCCCTCACCTTCTTAACCAGCTCATGAAATCCGTCTCTAGTGAGCCATCCCAGTTCAAATTTAAACTGGTGACGGTTAGAACTTGAGATTGGTTGCCCAAAATCGGTTAGCAACGGAGTGTGATCCGATAAGGCCTTAATTCTTTCTAGAGCGCGAACCGAGGCTAGGGGATATTTATATTCCCAGTCAGTGGTAACTAACACCCGGTCCATTTTTTCAAAGGTTGGCACCGATCGGTTATTGTCCCAGGTATACGGACGACCAGACATCAGACATCGTGATCTCCCTCAGATCCAAGCTGTCAATAACAGCATTAAAGAGGAAAGGCCACCTAGTGTCAAACCGATTTTTTTTTGCCTGCTGATATCGAACGATATTAAAATCCCCCCGATTAACATGGGATGAGGATTGTCTCGACATGTATTTACCAGTTCTTTTAGAAATGCAGACTTAAACTCCTCTTGAGCGGCGCCATATACAGCCACCAGACTCCAGACAAAGTTGTCGGACTTATTTCGAAGGAGGATTTTGATATGATACTCCCCTTTGACGTGGACAATTTTTGTAAGTATGTAGAGTTAATACCTAGCAATATTCCCCCGGACCTCCCGGTCGGCGGTAAGATGTGCCATTCGTAGTCAAAACTACATGAAAAGTGGTTCAGATCACGTGTTGGAAAATCACGTTTATCCGATTCAGTGATAGCCACAAAGTCCAACGAATGATCCTTTACACAATCGGTAATGTGTTTGTGTTTAGCCAAGTCACCAAGACCTCTGCTATTCCAGAACATGTCTCTCATGATGAACCAACTTTATGTTTAGAGACATTTGCCTTCTTAGAAGAGCGCCCTCTTTTCTTTGCTGAGTTAGACTTGTTCTTGCGCACCGACGCGCTGACTTGTGGCATGGCAAGTTATTGCACTGTTTTTGTAACATGCATGAACATGCAAGGGTGTTTCTCAACTAGTTGCCGTATCTCCGGAATTGATAAAGCATATCATGCTCAAATCTTGTCTTGTCTCTCTAAAACAAATGATACATCGAGAGGACAACCTAGCAGTCTTGAAACCTATCGAATCACACATGGCCACGTCTGATCATGCATACATACGTAAGCTACTACGTCAAACAGCTCGATCCCATGCATGCATGCATCCGTATCACCAGGCTATAAATACAGCACTCTCTCCAAGCTCTCATGCATCCCAAACCCAAAGCACTAGTACTAGCTAGCTATATTACTCTAGCACACCACATCATCACAATGGCATCCAAAGCTGCCATCTTCGTCGCCCTGGGCCTCCTCCTCTCCGCCGTCGCCGCTCACGGCTGTGGGCCCTATTGCCAACCGCCAGTGGTCGTGCCGACACCACCCGTCGTCGCTCCGCCGCCATACCATGGAGGAGGAGGGCACGGCCACAGCCACGGCCAGGGCGGGCAGTGCTCTATCAGCGTGCTCAACCTGAGGGTGTGCGCCAACGTTCTCGGCGGACAGCCCGGCCTCAAGATCGGCGTTCCGGCTCACGACCAGTGCTGCCCGTTGCTCCAGGGGTTGGCCGACCTCGACGCCGCTGTATGCCTCTGCGCCGCTGTCAGGGCCAACATCCTCGGCCTCCACCTTAACGTGCATGTGGACATCAGCCTCCTCCTCAACCACTGCGGCAAGACGTGCCCCTCCGGTTTCACTTGCCCAGCCCATTAACGGACGTACCGTTTTGCAAGGGCGCCTAATAAGATTTGCTTTCCGCATTTCGTTTTTAATTTCATGATATGTGGAACTGTTCCACTCCCACATTTTAATCGTGTAACAAGTACTACTTTTTTTTGGCAAACAAGCATGTACCCTTCGTGTTGATAAATATCATCACTGAGCAATAATTATTACTCTAGCTAATTGTCCTTTTTTAGTTATTAACAAAAAGGAAAAGCAGTGTCACCATCCACCATTAAATATGGCAACCTTAGGCCCTGTACAATGCAAGGTGTTTATGATAGGTGCTTAGAAAAATAAAATAGTTTTTCTTTAAGCACCGGTGCTTATTTGTAGAGGGTAAACACTTAGTTAAGTGCCTCTTCTATAGAAACTAGATGATACCCCACGCGTTGTTGTGGAAATTGGTTGGTGAAAATTTGAATTGATAATATGAGAACGAAAAAAAAATGTTCATGTGACTTATTATATTTGGTTATGTATAATATTAACAATATTTATTGAATATAAGTAAAGTAATTGAATGGAAAGCATTTTTTCATGCATGGTTGAATGTTGTGGTGGGTCTTTTCCCATGCATGTATGTTGAGGTGGACCTTATACTATTCATAAATGTATGGTAGATGACATGTTTGTATGTTGAGGTGGACCTTATACTATTCATAAATGTATGGTAGGTGACATGCTTGCATACTGAGATAAATAAATTAATGGGGATGACTCTCTTACGTATATAGGATAAGCACCGATGCTTAAGAAAGTTTGGTTTATTACTAAGCATCTCTCTAAACACCTACCATTGTACAAGTCCTTAGTGTAACAGGGAAGGTGCTCCAACTACAACACCTTCATGAAAGAAATGACGCGTAAACAATGTTGTCGCTGGATCCAACTACTAAGGTCAGCTAATAGGTTTTTACCCTTGCACAGACATTTGAGTAAACTTTGGGCAGTGTTTTCAACAAGAGAACAACATGTGAATGCCGCCATTTCAAGGTTCAACCAATGAAGGGTTGAACCTAGAGTTTTGACTTTTGACCCTTTGGAGCTCGTGACCAAACACTCAAAGTGTGCCACCTGATCAGAGTCAAGTGGACACATGTTGTTGGGTTTGAGCAACACCTATGGACATCCACCATCGACACTGATCTCGTGACGTCGAGAGTCCAAGCCGTCCATGTCAAGACGATTTAGGCCAGTCATGTAGGGCACCTCTGACAAGGGTTGAGTCACACATTGAGCAGAAGTACGGTTGCCAGATTTGCCGTTGTAGACGCCTTCACAGGCCATGTTGAGTACTCTGTGACGCCCGAGACTGACGTCCCAGAAGATTCCAGAAGCTTCCAGAAGATTCCGGATGTTCAGGGTGCCCGTGGGTTGCTTTGTGCTTGTGTTATTTATTTTTGCATCGCATCATGTCATCATGCCATCATGTCATATTTATTTTTTGCATCTCAACCTAAATAAATCGTGTGGACCTTCGGTCCATTTAAATCGAGGGAAGATGTCTTCTCTTCATAACATATAAAAGCCTCTCAATAATTAGGGAGCTATATAATAAATATTCCATTCGTTGGAGTTAACTCAAACACACTTGCATATTTCCCCATGTCTTTTTCCCTTCGAGTTTCACCTTCAAAACCTTCCCTTTATTCTTTTCTCGTTGCTCGAGGTTCCTCCAAAAAAACCCTCCTCTATTTTATTAAATCCCTGACATTTTTGTGAGTCCAAGGATTTTTACCCCTTGCCCTAAGTCTTTTCCTAACTCCTCTTTGCTTCTTTTCCCTCTTTTGTTTTTCTGTTTTTGTTAAAAAGCAACAGCAGTTTTATTCAAAAGGTGCAGTCTGGGCCTCCTCTCCCTCCTTTGGGCCTCCTCCTCCCTCTAGGCCCCACCGCTTCAGCCCACTCCGGCCGCACCGAACCCTAGCGCTCACCTCCCGCAGCCTCTCCTCGCTCCCTCTCCCCCTCGTGCGGCGCCGCCACTCTCTCCTTTTCCCTCGATCTCCTCTCTCTCTCTCGAACGAGACAGGATCCCGTTTTCCCTTCCCTTCGCCCCGAGCTGCCTCTCGCGCCCGATCTTCCCCTTCGCCAGGAGGCCCCGCAGCCCGGGCCTCTTCCCGTCGCGAGGCAAGAGCCCCATCGCCCGACGTCCCCGCCTCCTCGCCCCGTTCGTTCCTCCGTCGAGCGCCAGGAGCCAGGCTCCGCCCTCCATCGCCCGCGAGCGACGCCTCCAGCCGCGACTTCCCAAGCGCCGACCGCCTCCCTCTCGTCCCGTGCAGCACCGGCCGAGGCCTCCCTTCTCCTCATCGCGCGAGAGCCCCGCGGCTTCCCCTCTTCAGCCCTCCTCTCGCCATGAGCCCGCACTCCATCCCGAGCGCCCGGGCCAGGCTCCAGCCAGGAGCCCGGCGTCGCCCCGATGCAGGACGCTCGCAGCATCCTTCCGCGTCTCCAGCGCCAAGGCCAGGAGCCCGACCCCGCCGCGCTCTCCTCCAGGTCGCCGCAGGCCCGAGCGGATGGCCTCCCTCCGTCCTCCAGTGCGAGCGCCGGCCGTCCTCCAGCGCCCTTCCTCGCAGCAAGGCCGCGGCCCCCCGACGCCTTCCTTCCAGCACCGTCCCGTGCGGCGTCTTCAGGCAGCCGCATCGCCCGGCCCTTGTCTCCTCGACAGTAGCGGCTGCTGCCTCCTCCGTGCAACCCTTTTCCTTTTTTTGTTTTTTTTTTGTTTTGTTGTTTCTGTTACTGTTCATGTTTGTTTTCTCAAGTAACCTTGGAGCAGTAAGTGTTTCTACTTTTGGACCTTGTACAACTACGACGCGAGTTCGAGAACCCTCAAGTACCTCTACACGTGACGTTGAACGGCTACGAGCTCGAGTACGACTACATGAACGCCTACACGACGACCGACTCAACAAGTACCACTACTACCACTACCGTCGCCGGAATCGCCAAGTACCCCGACGTCGCAAGTACCACGACGACCGAACGGCTACGGAAACGTGAACAACTACCGTCTCGGAGACGCACCAAGTACCCCTACCGTCGCCCGAACGTCTACTCGGAGACCCCAAGTACCACTACCGTCGACCCTCGAAGACCCGTGAACGACTACTTCCACTTCGGAAACGTGAACGCCTACTTCGCTCTACGGCCGTGAACGACTTCTTCCTCTACGTCTCGAACCGCCCCGAAACGCACGCTTCAAAGGTATAACCCCGAGACGTGACCCGTGTGATGCTTGCTTGTGTGTATGAAATGTCTCCCGTGTGTGCTTCGTGCCCGTTGCGCCCTTTTGTCATGTCCCTCGGTTGCCTCGCCTCCGACTCGTGGGAACCCGGCAACGGGAACACCCCATCATCTCGTTTGACTCGCTTCGTCACCTTTTGCACCGGCCTCTCAACGAGTTATCGGTACCGATATGTTGCCGTGGCATCATTTTCGGGATCGTTGCCGTGGCACCCTTTCTTTCCACCACGGTGACAAATGCTTCTTATCTCTTTTAAGTCAACCTTTTAATGAAACTTGCTTAAAAACTTGTTCATATCATCCGCATCATGATAACAACCTTGAATGATTAATTGTTGTTTGTTTACAATTATTAAACATGCTCATGAGGATTTTCCGGATATGTTGTTGTTATTCTCCGGCCTCATTTAAAATGTCTTAATAGTGTAGTTTTATTATGCTTCACCTCTTGCCATGTTAATAACAATTAATCTTGTCTTGTAATTTAATGAGAGTCAACTAAATAATTAAATGTGGTGTTTCGTCAATATGCAACCCGTTGCATATTGATCTCCACTTAACTTGTAGTTTTGTTTGTGCACTTTGCCATGCCATGCATATTTAAACCGGACATGCATCATTCTTGTTTGTGCATCGTATGCCATGTTTATGATACGTGTGTTTACCGTGTTGTTTGCTTCTTTCCGGTTGCTTCTCTTGTTAGCTTCGGTTTCGTTCCGGAGTTGTGAGGATTCGCTCGTCTGTTGCTCCGTCTTCTTCTTGGATCCGTTCTTCTTCCTTGTGGAATCCCAGGCAAGATGACCGAACCCGGATACCATTACTATTTTTGCCTCTTGCTAGAGTATCGCTCTATAGTTTTGCCTCGATGCCCATGTCTTTCTTGTCAGCCTCCTACTTGTAACCAATTGCCATGTTTAACCACCCTACCTACGCAAACCGTTGCTTGGCTAAGTACGCTTCGCTCAGCCCTTCTTATAGCATTGCTAGTTGCAGGTGAAGATTGAAGATGCTTGCTTCATGTTGAAGTTTGGTTGGGTTATATCACACTATATAAATGCTTAAATAAAATCATCTATATACTGGCAGGGTGGAAGGCTAAGCCTTTTGCTTGGTGTTTTGTTCCACTCTTGCCGTTAGGAACCGTATAAACCGGTGTTATGTTCCTTGATTTTGCGTTCCTAACACGGTTGGGGTGTATGGGACCCCCTTGATAAACCGCTAAGTGCTAAGTCTTTTCCAGCAAGTCCCAACATTTGGTACTATTTGCCTCATAATAACAACTTAATTAATTAATTAAATTTGCATAGGGGGTCGCTCCCTCGAGGATCCTTTATTTTCTACATAGCAGGGGGGGCCAGCGCTGATGGTGTTGGTCCCAAACGGGGGTTCTGCGGGGCCGCCTTGGGGCAACCCGAGGTATTTGGTATCCACCCGTAGAATCGCCCATCCGGTCGTGTCCTGAGACCTAGATACGCGCGGCTACTATCAGGGTGTCGACACGCCGGGAGGATTTGCTGGATTAGCCTTACCTTAGTTCGGTTTAACTTGAGCACGGGATTCCGAGAATACTCGGGCCTTCCCAACTATGGAGTTGCGACTCCGCGGATCGTGGGCTTGTGATGGGCCAAGTTGGAACACCCCTGCAGGGTTTGAACTTTCGAAAGCCGTGCCCGCGGTTATGTGGCAGATGGGAGCTTGTTAATTCCGGTTGTAGATAACTTGACACAATGATTCAATACACTACCAGCGTGTGTACCGTGACTGTCAATTTCCGAATAGGGATTCGGGAGTTGAACACGGTGGGGTTATGTTTGACCGGCTTTAGTTAGGATCACTTCGTGATCATCTTTCGACCGATGCTCTTCTCTTCTCGCTCTCTTTTGCGTAAGTTAGTGCTAGTTGCTGCTGCAGACTCTTGTTTGTTCCTTCACCTCTCGTTCTTTCTTCAGCCTTGTCCTCACCCAAGGCTTAAATAGTCTTGTTACCCGGGAACGGGATTGCTGAGTCCTCTGTGGCTCACAGTTACTTCACCACACCAGATGCAGGTTCAGCCGAGTTTGATGCAGAAGCTGGTTCAGTTCTTCACCGGGAGCCCGATGAAGAGTGTTTCCGTTTGCTTGTGACGTTTCGACGATCAGTAGTGGTTTCTACTAGGATTCGTTCCTTCCCTGTGGCTTTATGTTGTTTTGGTATCTTTCTTTTGATCTTCACCCGTAGTCGGGTTGTGATGTTCTGAATGATGATTGCTTATGTAATGTATTGTGTGAAGTGGCGAGTGTAAGCCAACTATCTCCTTTTGCATTTTAATCCCTCTTTTACATGAGTCGTGCAAAGATACCAAACTTGAGATCATTCTAGGATGGGCTTATATCTTTAAGTCGTGCCTCGACACGTAGGAGATATAGTCCCATCCTGGGCATTACAAGTTGGTATCAGAGCCTTCTCCGACCTAGAAGCCCCCACTGATTGATCGAATCGTTGACGGTTGAGTCTAGGCACACACTGAAAACTTTTTGAGTCCTATATTATATCGGAGAGTAGGATTTCTTTGCTTCTCATCCCCTTTCTCTCTGGTGAGGACTCCTGACGATTACTCTTATCTCTTCTACTTTCAAAAATTTGCACCAAATTTTTTTTTAGGATCCCGCGAGTATTCTGGGATTGTTTCGATATTCTTGTGACAAGGATATTGTTCTCGATGCCTCCTGTTACCGAGGAGTTGAGCTTCGGGGTATCATTGTAACAAGCATATCGCAGCAGTACTAAATACTTAAGACGGCCGACATCGAAAATCTCTCCTATACGGCCAGTGGCAAGATAACCCCGACATCACCCAGTACTGGGGAGGTAGTTCGAGAGTATTGCCATAGCTTGTTATAGTGGATGCGTTTTCGAAGGTCCGAGGTAAACAGTTTCCGAGAAAGACTGGTTATGTGTTGAAGGATGGATACACCTGGATGTAGGTTAGAGTTGATTGCGCGGTGCTTCCCGTGTATCCCCAACACCTGATTGCATAACTGGAAACTTTCGGAAATCTATAGGTGGGTTTTATCTAGTAGTTCTAGGCATTCTTCCAACGGATGCTCGATATGAAGTTTGGGGTTCTACATTGAGTGAAGTGGTTTTATGGACTTGTTCTGATCGGGAGTTGCATCTTAAAGGGTCCTTGGCTATGCTGATCCGGGGATTGCAAAACCCTTTTGTAACACGTTCCATGAGCTTTCAGCACGAAGATGTCGAACGAAGCTTCTATCTTGTGTTTGTTCTATCTGCTCTTTGTTCTTTTTTATTTTCTTTTTGCTCTCCAAGTGGCTTCTCGTCAAGCTGATGTACCTACGGAATTCATTCGTTCAATTCTCTGTTCGGATGATGTTGTGAAGATTAGGCTGTTGCATATCTACCTTGTTTTTGTTTTGATTCTGGTATTCGAGTTGCTTCGATGTCAAATGTTGATTCCATACCTTTCTTAATCGGTGTTCTCATATTTCTCTGGGAGTGCTAATTCTTCTTGATCATCAAGATGGTCATGTTAAATTCTTTTCAACCGGTGTCCATTTTGTTCATCCCAAGTTGTCTTTATTTCCCCACCCTCCCACCCTTTTCTGCATTGAGCCAGAAATCTCAGATGAAGTATCCATTTTTATTCATGTGATATTTCTTCATTCTTTCCTTCAATGTTCTTATCCGGTGATTTATCATGAAGATGCTCAAGAGCTTCAAGTTCATCATTCTTTTGTTTTCATAATTCTTCAGGTGGATGTAATGCAAGATTTCGGTGTTGATCTTATCCTTTTCCTCATTTCACAATGCTTTCTTATTTCGGTGCACCAATTAATCATTCTCCTCTCTTATTCTTATCCGGAATGCTGAAGATTCATAATTCCATTCTTAATCCGTTCAAACTATTCTGAGCTATTTTTGAGGATTGTTATCTTACTCAAGCCATTTAATTCAACCGGTGCAATATCTCTTAAGCAATCTTTTCCAACGGTGATTTCTTTGAGTGGGCAATAACCCACAGGTCTTTTCCCAGGATCTTACCTGACTCTTCTTTTCCGGAGTTATACTCAAATTCTTTTCAAAGTGTGACGTAAGAATGATTTCCATCAGTCACATGCTTTCTCCAAGATCGTTTTCAAATTCTTGTTCTTCATTGGTTCAACCTTTTAATTCTTCATTCCGGAGTGCTCAACAATTCTTCATGGCATTTCTCGTCTTCATTCTCAACATTTGAAGATCGGAGAAGTGTTTCTCTTAAACCTTGGCCCGTTCTCTTGAAGATTCGTGATTCTAGCTTCATGCCATCCTCAGTATTGTTCAGTTTGTGTGGAATTCTTTTCATACCCATCCGAAGCATTCTTGAGTTCTTCTCATTGTGATCCTCCGAAGGCCATCATTTCAGAAGATTTATTCGTTCTCAGTTTTCAACTTCGTCCTCCAAATATTCTTCTTTGATGTCTCTTCGTTCGTCTCCATATTCTTACGGTGGTTCATTCAAGATTACCCTTCCGTTGTTATCGTTTTAATTCATTTGTTCTTTTCATAATCCTATCGGTGGTTCGTTGAGTAATTATCCGAGCTTGTGCTAGATCTCTCTTTAATTCTTCCAACGAGAATAAGTAGTATGCCAAATCCTTTGGTTGTCATCAATTTAAATTGGTGAAGGAGATGCATTACATAATTCTTATTCTTATTCCTTCAAGGTGATTTAATCTCTTTTTCCGGAGCTTGTTCTTCATATCATATCCTTGCTTCTAAATTCTTCATCTTGTTTTCCGGAGCTCCAAGCTAATTCAATTATATCATTTCAAAGCTCCATCTAATTCATCACATGCCGTGAATCTTATTCTTTTCTTCTTTCACTTCCATGCTTTCATTACCAGAGTTTTCATGGTGGTTCATCATGTTTTAATTCATCCTTGAAGTCTTCATCAAGATTCTTGTTGGAGCTCAAACATTCTTCATCATGTTTTCTATTTGCAATACTTTCTACCTTATCTTTTTAGATGGTGTTATGTCATTCTTGTTAATTCCTTCATGTTTCATGATTCACAAGTTGTCAGGAATGAGATATCTAAAACCATCATTTTCTTTGTTCAAGAGATCTTTCCAACCCTTCAATTTACTCATTGCAGTTATCTTGGGTTGTATTTCACCTAAAAGCTTTCCCTAAGGATTGTTGATATTATGGTGCTTATAAATGACCCAAGTTCTTCTTTTTTCATTCCGGTGATTAAGTTTATCGTCTCCTTGTTGACCTCAATCCAATCAATTGTTTTCCAATAGTGGCTGGTTGTCACCTCTTAATTTTGAGATGTTCTCCATAAGCCCACATGAAGCTTATTCTTCTCGTTGTTGAAATTCCAACAACTCCGTTCAACCTTCTTCGTAAGGATGCTCTTTCAAATTCAATTTTGAGAGAAGTTGTCTTTTCTTCTCCATTCTTTTCTTTCGTTGTTTTATATGCTTTTCTTTCATTCTGGAGGCTTTGTGATATTGCTCTCTCCAAACCATCATCTTGTTTTCTTTTCAAGATCATGTTCTTTCTCTTTTATCATTTAACCGGAGTGTGGTATTCTTAATTCTAGTTCCCTCATCTTTTCATGTTTTTGCCTGTCTCTTAACCGGAGTGCTGTCTGAATCTTTCTTAACCCCTTGTGCCATTCTTTCATTGTTTCGGAGACAATATGTTGCTGTTTTCATCAAGTATCAATCCTTCTCCTCTAGTTCTTGTCCAATTCCTTCCATTTTCAGACGGAGTGCTGCCGAAATTCTGTCATTCTTATTCCTTGGCTATACCGTTGCGGTTTCTTATTCTTTCCGTCCGTAAGCTCTTGTTTCATGTCTTTCAACCTTCAAGGTTCTCATAATGCTCCTAGTTACTCTTTTCTAACGGAGTGCACTTAACTTCGTTAATCTCCGTTGTATTCTTCTTTCAACTTGTTCAACCTCTCAAGATTCTTTGGTTTCACTCGTCTGTCAAAGAAGCAACTTTGTTTTACCTCTTCCTTTTCCGTTTTTACCCGGTGATATCTCTAGGATCTCGGGTCGAGATCCTCTGTTAGTGTGGGAGAGTTGTGACGCCCGAGACTGACGTCCCAGAAGATTCCAGAAGCTTCCAGAAGATTCCGGATGTTCAGGGTGCCCGTGGGTTGCTTTGTGCTTGTGTTATTTATTTTTGCATCGCATCATGTCATCATGCCATCATGTCATATTTATTTTTTGCATCTCAACCTAAATAAATCGTGTGGACCTTCGGTCCATTTAAATCGAGGGAAGATGTCTTCTCTTCATAACATATAAAAGCCTCTCAATAATTAGGGAGCTATATAATAAATATTCCATTCGTTGGAGTTAACTCAAACACACTTGCATATTTCCCCATGTCTTTTTCCCTTCGAGTTTCACCTTCAAAACCTTCCCTTTATTCTTTTCTCGTTGCTCGAGGTTCCTCCAAAAAAAACCTCCTCTATTTTATTAAATCCCTGACATTTTTGTGAGTCCAAGGATTTTTACCCCTTGCCCTAAGTCTTTTCCTAACTCCTCTTTGCTTCTTTTCCCTCTTTTGTTTTTCTGTTTTTGTTAAAAAGCAACAGCAGTTTTATTCAAAAGGTGCAGTCTGGGCCTCCTCTCCCTCCTTTGGGCCTCCTCCTCCCTCTAGGCCCCACCGCTTCAGCCCACTCCGGCCGCACCGAACCCTAGCGCTCACCTCCCGCAGCCTCTCCTCGCTCCCTCTCCCCCTCGTGCGGCGCCGCCACTCTCTCCTTTTCCCTCGATCTCCTCTCTCTCTCTCGAACGAGACAGGATCCCGTTTTTCCTTCCCTTCGCCCCGAGCTGCCTCTCGCGCCCGATCTTCCCCTTCGCCAGGAGGCCCCGCAGCCCGGGCCTCTTCCCGTCGCGAGGCAAGAGCCCCATCGCCCGACGTCCCCGCCTCCTCGCCCCGTTCGTTCCTCCGTCGAGCGCCAGGAGCCAGGCTCCGCCCTCCATCGCCCGCGAGCGACGCCTCCAGCCGCGACTTCCCAAGCGCCGACCGCCTCCCTCTCGTCCCGTGCAGCACCGGCCGAGGCCTCCCTTCTCCTCATCGCGCGAGAGCCCCGCGGCTTCCCCTCTTCAGCCCTCCTCTCGCCTGGAGCCCGCACTCCATCCCGAGCGCCCGGGCCAGGCTCCAGCCAGGAGCCCGGCGTCGCCCCGATGCAGGACGCTCGCAGCATCCTTCCGCGTCTCCAGCGCCAAGGCCAGGAGCCCGACCCCGCCGCGCTCTCCTCCAGGTCGCCGCAGGCCCGAGCGGATGGCCTCCCTCCGTCCTCCAGTGCGAGCGCCGGCCGTCCTCCAGCGCCCTTCCTCGCAGCAAGGCCGCGGCCCCCCGACGCCTTCCTTCCAGCGCCGTCCCGTGCGGCGTCTTCAGGCAGCCGCATCGCCCGGCCCTTGTCTCCTCGACAGCAGCGGCTGCTGCCTCCTCCGTGCAACCCTTTTCCTTTTTTTGTTTTTTTTTGTTTTGTTGTTTCTGTTACTGTTCATGTTTGTTTTCTCAAGTAACATTGGAGCAGTAAGTGTTTCTACTTTTGGACCTTGTACAACTACGACGCGAGTTCGAGAACCCTCAAGTACCTCTACACGTGACGTTGAACGGCTACGAGCTCGAGTACGACTACATGAACGCCTACACGACGACCGACTCAACAAGTACCACTACTACCACTACCGTCGCCGGAATCGCCAAGTACCCCGACGTCGCAAGTACCACGACGACCGAACGGCTACGGAAACGTGAACAACTACCGTCTCGGAGACGCACCAAGTACCCCTACCGTCGCCCGAACGTCTACTCGGAGACCCCAAGTACCACTACCGTCGACCCTCGAAGACCCGTGAACGACTACTTCCACTTCGGAAACGTGAACGCCTACTTCGCTCTACGGCCGTGAACGACTTCTTCCTCTACGTCTCGAACCGCCCCGAAACGCACGCTTCAAAGGTATAACCCCGAGACGTGACCCGTGTGATGCTTGCTTGTGTGTATGAAATGTCTCCCGTGTGTGCTTCGTGCCCGTTGCGCCCTTTTGTCATGTCCCTCGGTTGCCTCGCCTCCGACTCGTGGGAACCCGGCAACGGGAACACCCCATCATCTCGTTTGACTCGCTTCGTCACCTTTTGCACCGGCCTCTCAACGAGTTATCGGTACCGATATGTTGCCGTGGCATCATTTTCGGGATCGTTGCCGTGGCACCCTTTCTTTCCACCACGGTGACAAATGCTTCTTATCTCTTTTAAGTCAACCTTTTAATGAAACTTGCTTAAAAACTTGTTCATATCATCCGCATCATGATAACAACCTTGAATGATTAATTGTTGTTTGTTTACAATTATTAAACATGCTCATGAGGATTTTCCGGATATGTTGTTGTTATTCTCCGGCCTCATTTAAAATGTCTTAATAGTGTAGTTTTATTATGCTTCACCTCTTGCCATGTTAATAACAATTAATCTTGTCTTGTAATTTAATGAGAGTCAACTAAATAATTAAATGTGGTGTTTCGTCAATATGCAACCCGTTGCATATTGATCTCCACTTAACTTGTAGTTTTGTTTGTGCACTTTGCCATGCCATGCATATTTAAACCGGACATGCATCATTCTTGTTTGTGCATCGTATGCCATGTTTATGATACGTGTGTTTACCGTGTTGTTTGCTTCTTTCCGGTTGCTTCTCTTGTTAGCTTCGGTTTCGTTCCGGAGTTGTGAGGATTCGCTCGTCTGTTGCTCCGTCTTCTTCTTGGATCCGTTCTTCTTCCTTGTGGAATCCCAGGCAAGATGACCGAACCCGGATACCATTACTATTTTTGCCTCTTGCTAGAGTATCGCTCTATAGTTTTGCCTCGATGCCCATGTCTTTCTTGTCAGCCTCCTACTTGTAACCAATTGCCATGTTTAACCACCCTACCTACGCAAACCGTTGCTTGGCTAAGTACGCTTCGCTCAGCCCTTCTTATAGCATTGCTAGTTGCAGGTGAAGATTGAAGATGCTTGCTTCATGTTGAAGTTTGGTTGGGTTATATCACACTATATAAATGCTTAAATAAAATCATCTATATACTGGCAGGGTGGAAGGCTAAGCCTTTTGCTTGGTGTTTTGTTCCACTCTTGCCGTTAGGAACCGTATAAACCGGTGTTATGTTCCTTGATTTTGCGTTCCTAACACGGTTGGGGTGTATGGGACCCCCTTGATAAACCGCTAAGTGCTAAGTCTTTTCCAGCAAGTCCCAACATTTGGTACTATTTGCCTCATAATAACAACTTAATTAATTAATTAAATTTGCATAGGGGGTCGCTCCCTCGAGGATCCTTTATTTTCTACATAGCAGGGGGGGCCAGCGCTGATGGTGTTGGTCCCAAACGGGGGTTCTGCGGGGCCGCCTTGGGGCAACCCGAGGTATTTGGTATCCACCCGTAGAATCGCCCATCCGGTCGTGTCCTGAGACCTAGATACGCGCGGCTACTATCAGGGTGTCGACACGCCGGGAGGATTTGCTGGATTAGCCTTACCTTAGTTCGGTTTAACTTGAGCACGGGATTCCGAGAATACTCGGGCCTTCCCAACTATGGAGTTGCGACTCCGCGGATCGTGGGCTTGTGATGGGCCAAGTTGGAACACCCCTGCAGGGTTTGAACTTTCGAAAGCCGTGCCCGCGGTTATGTGGCAGATGGGAGCTTGTTAATTCCGGTTGTAGATAACTTGACACAATGTTACTAATACACTACCAGCGTGTGTACCGTGACTGTCAATTTCCGAATAGGGATTCGGGAGTTGAACACGGTGGGGTTATGTTTGACCGGCTTTAGTTAGGATCACTTCGTGATCATCTTTCGCCCGTTGCACTTCTCTTCTCGCTCTCTATTACGTAAGTTAGTGCTAGTTGCTGCTGCAGACTCTTGTTTGTTCCTTCACCTCTCGTTCTTTCTTCAGCCTTATCCTCACCCAAGGCTTAAATAGTCTTGTTACCCGGGAACGGGATTGTTGAGTCCTCTGTGGCTCACAGTTACTCCACCACACCAGTTGCAGGTTCAGCCGAGTTTGATGCAGGAGTTGGACCAGTTCTTCACCAGGAGTCCGATGAAGAGTGTGGCCTTTTGTTTGTGATGTTTCGATGTTCAGTAGTGGTTTCTACTAGGATTCGATCCTGACCTGTGGCTTTATGTTGTTTTGGTATCTTTCTTTTGGATCTTACCCGTAGTCGGGCTGTGATGTTCTGAATGATGATTGCTTATGTAATGTATTGTGTGAAGTGGCGAGTGTAAGCCAACTATCTCCTTTTGCAATTTAATCCCTCTTTTACATGAGTCGTGCAAAGATACCAAACTTGAGATCATTCTAGGATGGATTTATGCCTTTAAGTCGTGCCTCGACACGTAGGAGGTATAACTCCATCCTGGGCATTACATACTCCAACCCCAACATCAAGTTTGTGGGGACGATTCCGCCAAGTAATTCAAGACCTCCATGTCTTAGAACTTAGGGAGGGACTCTAGCTTGTTTCATGTCTCTCTTTCTCTCTTCTGAATGATATGGATCAAATATTTATCTATGTGTACCTGTTGCTACAGTTTGTGCTAGTTTTCCTTCTAATTTTCTCCTCGTTCTTTATGTTCTTCCTCAAATCCACCTCCAATTCATGAAGATCGGGCCATGATAGTGCTTGCCTTGTATCATCGGGTCTATTGAACGTCATTTTTACCCTAACAGCATGCTCTCATTATTGGCGGCATCCTTGTTACATTAACAATGCCTATGGTTAGAAAAGCAGAATCATTAGCAAAAAATGAATTGGTCGAGAGGTCTGACTAGGGATGGTTGGTGTTTATCTTTCTACACATACAACTAGGTTTTCCTTTGAACGTTACATTCAAGAACCATTGCAATTCTAGCATAAAATATAAACTTAGTTGTGAACATAGGAATAGAATGATAACAACTTTATTATTTGTCTTAGGGCATCTCCAACACTGACCCACAAACCGGACACCGCATTTGTCCGCGGACCGGGGGACTAGTCCGCGGACACAAATGTGGGAGTCGACCATCCAACTGTAGTTGCATACATTTGAAATCGTATTTCAACAAACCGAATGAACTACTTGCAAACTGGATGATTTTCATCTAAACCGGAGCACATCATACATTTCAAATCGTATTTTAACAAATCGAATGAACTACTTGCAAACTGAATGATTTTCATCTAAACCAGAGCACATTCATTACATTTTTGACATATCTAAATTTAAAAAAGCGACCAGGCCTAAAACTAGCATGCGGCCCTGTCGACGATCTTCGGGCTCATCCTGCCATCTCCATGTGCAGCAGCAATAGATCCCCGAAGTGAAGGTGTGATCACCAGCAAGGAAGAGTAGAACATGGGAGATGGACCGGCCCACATGGGATACGAGGCCCTGCGGCCTCTGATGGCTTCTCGCCCCTCGTTGGTTACCCCAAGTGGAAGGTTGAGATGTAGTGTAGCAGCAAGTTTCCCTTGGCAAAGATACCAAGGATCGAATCCCGTGAGACTCCGAGGGTCGACAAGTAGGTGTCAACGGCGCCAGAAACTTAGCGGTTGACAGGACCTACACACAGATACAGATAACTTTGCTCCCAACGAGTACAGAGAGGTTGTCAATCCCTCCGGCCTTGTCGTTTACAAAGGATCAAACACAAGAGATAATAATGATAGCTATGACTGCAACTAGGAAATAAAGACAGGAAGTAAATAGAAGGTGTGATCAGTGGTGGTAATATGGACCGGGGTCCCATGATGTTCACTAGTGATGTCTCTCTCCCAAAAGACGATAAAACAGCAAAGCGAGGTAAACAAATTACAGCTGGGCAATTGACAGGATTATGTGCGCAAACCAATGCTAACTATGCTGCAAGGAAAGGTAGAGGCTCAAAAGCATGGGCGGTACGCCAAGGCAAGTAGACCAAAATCCATCTGCATCTACTACTAATCATCCACCTTGAGATATCTATCCAGAACATCTCGCTGGTATTAAGTTGCGAGTCCCACCCAAAGTGTAAACTCAAAGCAACAGACAACTGCATTAAAAGAACTTTGCATAAAGTAAACAATCCTTGCACCCACAAGTACAAGCACCATTGTTTTCTCCCTTGTGGCAACAGCACATCCCCTAGACTCATGTTTCTGTCACTCAAGCTAGTCATCAGGGGGCATGAACCCACAATCAAGCATAACGCTCCCTCTTGGAGTTACTACCTACTACTTGGCCAAAGCAATAAACAGCAACGGAGAACATGCAAGAATTACTCAAGAACATAAATATAAAAGAGGTGAATCAAATATATTACTCAAACACAATCTGAACATAATCTCATAATCCATCGGATCCCAGCAAACTCAGCAGAGCAACAGCATAAAGATTACATATGTGCCTCAATCATGTAGGGCAGCTCACGAGGTCCAAACCATGAAGAACAAAGAGGGGAGGAGAACATCACATAGCTACTGATCATGGACCCATGGTCCAAGGGGGACTACTCACGACTCATCCGGGAAGCGTCCATGGTGGTGGAGAAGCTCCCGGTGGTGGTTCTCCCCTCCAGCAGGGTGCCGGGAAGAGTTCTCCTGATGCTCCCGATCTTGGAAGCACTGCGGCGGCGGAACAGAGGCGAGATCGCGAAAAAGGGTTCCGTCCTCGAGGGTTTCGGGATGAGAGGAATATATATGCGAAGGGGGGTCACCAGAGGCGGAGCCGGGGCCCCAAGCGCCCCCCTAGCGCGGCCAGGGGTGGGGCCGCGCCAGGTGGCCGCCTGGGCCACCCCTGGCTCCCCTCTGGTCCCGCTTTGGTTATTCGCGAAGCTTCCTGTACGCTGATTTTTCCTGTATTTTTCCCGGAATTTTTTGGGCACTTTTAATATTGGGGAAACCTGAAATAGAAAAACAGCAGAAAACACGAACTGGCACTGTGGTGCACTGAGTTAATAGGTTAGTCCAAATATGATCAAAAGTGTATGGAAGTGCATAAATATCATAGCAATATCACACAAAATAGGCATGGAGCAAGAAGAAATTATAGATATGTTTTGGACGTATCAACATCCCCAAGCTTAATTCCTGCTCGTCCTCGAGTAGGTAAATGATAACAAGCATAATTTCTGTGGTGACATGCTATCAACCATATAAGAACTTTTTAAGTAAAGCAATCGAGGCATGTAATTCAATTCAAGTCATAACAAGCAAGAGTCTATATTAGCATTGTAACAAGCAACATAAGAACATAAAGGTGAAAGAGCTCTCGCTGTCCGTGACTCGAATGTCTCCAAATGGTGTTTGCGTGCAAGAAAGGGGATAGGGATATACGAGAGAGTAAAACATAGTTTTTGTATTGTTGAGAACTTAATCTACTAAAGTTTCACACTTGGTCTTCTTTGGAATCTTATCTTGACTCATCCCTAGACCACCAGCCAGGTACATGTCAAAATGATCCACTCCCTTTCGATATTTTGAGCACTCATGCAATGGATGAGCGTAAGCAAGAAAGTCGACACTTAGGATGGCAAAGAGAAAAATGATGAAGGGGGAAGACAAAAAAGGTGTGAAAGGCTCTCATCAATGAGGACAATCATAGGCGAGAGAAAGCCAAATGATAGATATGATGTGAGGAGTAGGGATTGCCATGCAACGGATGCACATATGAGCTAAGGTAAGCTCTCCAATGGAACTAGTGGGGGTGCATCCAACTTGCTTGCTCAAGAAGACCTAGAGCTCTTTTGAGGAGGCTCATCATTGGAATATACAAGCCAAGTTCTATAGTGTGAAGGTCCCCACATAGCTATATGCATGAATGATAATGTCTATGGAGTACAAGGTATAAGATGGAGTACGAGTGTGGATCTCTCAAAAGGAATAGTAGTGTGCCCCCTTCTCTCTTTTTATTTCTTTTTCTCTTTTTTTTATTTTTTTTTATTTTTTTTGGCCTCAATGGCTCTTTCTATTTAACTCTCATTTGTCCTCTTTGGGATCTTTTGATTTTGTCCTCTTTGGGATCTTTTCCTCACTTTAGGGGCAACACTCTATATATTACAAAGAGTATAGAAGATCTTTCACACTTTACAAAAGTACTCAACATAAAGAAAATGAAGCTATCATGATGTATGCAAATGTATGCCTCTGCCAGTGTAGCAGGATATGCAATGATACTAGCGCGTCATGTAGCAATGATTAGGGCAAGGCCCAACTAGCATGCGGCTCATCGATCAAGCAAAAAGCATGTATGACATGAAGATCAAGTCATGAGAAGATGGATGTTGCATGGCAATGTATCTCGGAAAGGCTATGGAAATGACTTGATAGGTAGGTATGGTGGCTGTTTTGAGGAAGGATATAATGAGGCTTATGATGACAGAGTGTATCGTGCCAAGGATTTGGATGCACCGGCGAAGTATGCGCCAACTCTCGAGGTGAGAAAGGGCAATGCACGGTACCGAAGAGGCTAGAAAAATATGGCTAGGTGGAAGTGTCAACTTTCGAATACTCACATTAGTCCGAAGAACTCATGCACTTATTATCGGTAACTCTCAATCTAATTAGGAGGTTCACAAAGAGACAAGTATCCTGAGGAGGAGTGTATGGGGGTTTGGTTATCCTTGCGCATCCTCGGCTCATGGTACGTGAGTGTACTCTAATATTTGATCCCTCCAAAGATTAGTGATCCATTTAGTAGCTAAAGTTCTCAACTATTTTGTAGGTTTTCGAAAATAAACACGGATTGCCCAAAATACGACATCTATCACTAATAGGCTAAAGTTCTTGACACCAAAAGTTCAGACATTACTCATGGCAATACCTCAAAACTATTGCAAGTTACTACTAAAATTAAATAGCAACCTCAATTACCTACTTTAAGTTAAGACATACAACTCAGTGCAACAGGCAAACTCTCTTAGCAAGATAAACATGAAAACTCAAGAGAGTTCAGCAACCAACTAAACAAAAGCTCTTTAAAAAGAAAATCATGAAAACTAAGAGCTAAACATGACAGCAGCTATGGAAAGACAAAGAACACACACAACAAAGATAAGCATGAAAATCCTATGTTGTGTTCTAGGTTGAAGTGGAGCGTGTTTCTCTCCCACACAAAGAAAGCTGGGTTCTAACTTGTTATGAACAGCAAGCAAAGCTAAAGAAAACTAAAAAGGAAACTAAGAGCAAGACGCTCCAAGCATAGCACATAACGCATGAAGTGATTAAAATACAGTGGAACGAAAGACGAACTGATAATTGTTGATGGAGAAGGGGATGCATGGGGGCATCCCCAAGCTTAGACGCTTGAGTCTTCTTGAATATTTCTTGGGGCTGCACGGGGGCATCCCCAAGCTTGAGCGTTTGACCCTCCTGAATCTTCTTTTATCATCTTCCCTCGCACACTTGAAATCATACATAACTCATCATAATCTGATTAGCGACGTTAGTATCCACAATAAAATAACCTTTCCCTACTGGAAATAAAGATAATCTTGAAGAGCTACTGTTTCTCAAGATTGCCAAAAGGTTTTTGCAAAGAAAAAGCAAGCTCAAGGTTTGCAAAACGAAGAAAAGGCAAAACAGGACAGAATCTATGAAAAACAGACCATCAGGTAGTAAATAATTTTTTCGGGGCACTTCTGCAACTCAAATCAAAAAACTCAGAACAGACGCTCGAAAGCCAATTGTATAGAGCACGCTGTCAAAAAAATTCAGATCAAAAAGATGATCTGGTAATTTTATTGGAATTTTTCTGTCCAAGGACAGAATCTGTTTCCTGGACAGCACGTCACAACTTTTGAACTTTCTTGCAATCGGAGGCTAAACTTGGCACAAAGCTGAAAAGAAAAGATACAATGATGATGCTAATGTAGTAACAAACATCAAGACACAACAAAAGCAAAAAAAACTAATTCGTTGTGGGCTGCCTCCCAAAAGCGCTTTCTTTTATGCCTTTAAGCTAGGCATGATGCAAAAAGAGAAAATCAAGTTTTATCAAGAGTAAGAGAATAGCTAGCCCGTGTAACGGACTCAAAAGGCAACTTAATCTTCTTTCTAGGGAAGTGTTCCATCCCTTTCTTGAGAGGAAATTGGAATTTTATATTACCCTCTTTCATGTCAATGATAGCACCAACGGTGCGAAGAAAAGGACGTCCCAAAATAATTGGACAAGAAGGTTCACATTCAATATCCAATATAGTAAAATCAACGAGAACATAATTGTCATTGACAATGATAAGAACATCGTCGATCTTCCCCAAAGGTTTCTTTACGGAAGAATCAACAAGACGAACACCAAAAGAGCAAGGATCAAAAGGTTTCAATTCAAGCATATCATACATTCTTTTGGGCATAACGGAGGTACTAGCTCCAACATCACATAAAGCATAGCAAGAGAAGTTATTCAACTTAATTTTAATCATAGGATCCCAACCATCTTCTAGCTTTCTAGGTATGGAGGCTTCTACCCTAAGCTTCTCCTCCCTAGCTTTGATAAGAGCATTAGTGATATGCTCCGTGAAGGCAAGGTTAAGTGTGCTAGTGTGGGTATCTCTAGACATCTTGTGAAGAAAACCAATAACTTCAAAAAGGGTGCAATTATCAAAATCAAGGTCACTATTATCAAGTAAAGTGGTAGTGGTGTCTTTTAGGCTCACTTGTTTGGTAGCTTCTATGGTCATAGGAGTTTCTTCTTTTACGGTTGAGGTCATAGCATCACCATTAATAGGTCCAATGGGACTAGGAGTGCATTGGGTGCTAAGAGTTTGGATATCCTCAACAACTTGAATAGTAGCAACAGTGTGGTGGGTAGGAAGGCTCTTAATTCTATCTTCTTCCTCCTTTTCTCTAGCCCATCTCAGTTTAGCCATCATCCTAATGTTTTCATTAATTTGCACTTGAATATCATTCATAGGAGTGGTCTTCCTCTCCTCAAGAGGAGAAGTTCTAATTTTAAGCAACTCTACCTCATGGGCTAAATTGTCTACCTTCGAAGAGACATTATCTAGTTTGTCTAGTTTTTCTTCTACACTCTTATTGAAGGCCTTTTGGGTAGTGATGAAGTCTTTAAGCATAATCTCTAGTTCAGAAGTGGAGTTCCTGGTGCTAGGATAAGCATTGTAGTTCCCATAGGAATTAAAGGGGAACGGTCTAGGGTTGCTACCAAAATTACTCCTGTAAGCATTGTTATTGAAATTGTTTCTAGAGATAAAGTTCACATCTACTTGATCTTGAGCAATCAAAGAATTTAAAGGAACATCATGAGGATCAATAGAAGATTGCTTGGAAAGTAGAGACATGATCAAGTCAACTTTTTCATTTAGGGAGGAAATCTCCTCGACAGAGTTTACCTTCCTACCTGTTGGAGCGCGTTCGGTGTGCCATTGGGAATAATTGGTCATCATCTCGTCGAGAAGCTTCGTGGCAGCACCAAGTGTAGTTGACATAAAGGTTCCTCCCGCGGCCGAATCTAACAAGTTCCGTGAGGTAAAGTTCAAGCCTGCATAAAAAGTTTGGATAACCATCCAAGTAGTCAAACCATGAGTAGGGCAGTTCTTGACAAGAGATTTCATGTGTTCCCAAGCTTGGGCAATGTGTTCATTATCCAATTGTTTAAAATTCGTTATGTTACTCCTTAATTGGATAATTTTAGCAGGGGGATAGTACTTCCCAATAAAGGCATCCTTGCACTTGTCCCAAGAATCTATACTATTCCTAGGCAAGGATTGAAACCAGATTCTAGCTCCTCCTCTCAAGGAGAAAGGAAAAAGCTTAAGCTTAACAATATCACCATCTATTTCTCGGTACTTTTGCATATCACGGAGCTCAACAAAATTATTTAAGTGCAAAGCAGCATCATCTCCAGCACCGGAGAGTTGATCTTTCATAACTAGGTTCAGCAAAGCAGGTTTAATCTCATAAGAGGGTGCTGAAGTGGCAGGTGTAGTAATAGGCGTGCAGATAAAGTCATTGTTGTTATGACTAGTAAAGTCACACAACTTGGTGTTCTCGGTGGAACCCATAGCAGCAGCAAGCAAGATAACTATTTTTGTGATTTTTGATAGAGGACACTAAAGCAAAAACTGAAAGGTAAACTAACAAGACTAAAAAGCAAAGATAAAAGATAGCATGCAACTCCCCTATCTTGAAGAGTGGAGTCCCCGGCAACGGCGCCAGAAACTTTGCTTGATGGCTTCTCGCCCCTCGTTGGTTACCCCAAGTGGAAGGTTGAGATGTAGCGTAGCAGCAAGTTTCCCTTGGCAAAGATACCAAGGATCGAATCCCGTGAGACTCCGAGGGTCGACAAGTAGGTGTCAACGGCGCCAGAAACTTAGCGGTTGACAGGACCTGCACACAGATACAGATAACTTTGCTCCCAACGAGTACATAGAGGTTGTCAATCCCTCCGGCCTTGTCGTTTACAAAGGATCAAACACAAGAGATAATAATGATAGCTATGACTGCAACTAGGAAATAAAGACAGGAAGTAAATAGAAGGTGTGATCAGTGGTGGTAATATGGACCGGGGTCCCATGATGTTCACTAGTGATGTCTCTCTCCCAAAAGACGATAAAACAGCAAAGCGAGGTAAACAAATTACAGCTGGGCAATTGATAGGATTATGTGCGCAAACCAATGCTAACTATGCTGCAAGGAAAGGTAGAGGCTCAAAAGCATGGGCGGTACGCCAAGGCAAGTAGACTGAGATCCATCTGCATCTACTACTAATCATCCACCTTGAGATATCTATCCAGAACATCTCGCTGGTATTAAGTTGCGAGTCCCACCCAAAGTGTAAACTCAAAGCAACAGACAATTGCATTAAAAGAACTTTGCATAAAGTAAACAATCCTTGCACCCGCAAGTACAAGCACCGTTGTTTTCTCCCTTGTGGCAACAGCACATCCCCTAGACTCATGTTTCTGTCACTCAAGCTAGTCATCAGGGGGCATGAACCCACAATCAAGCATAACGCTCCCTCTTGGAGTTACTACCTACTACTTGGCCAAAGCAGTAAACAGCAACGGAGAACATGCTAGAATTACTCAAGAACATAAATATAAAAGAGGTGAATCAAATATATTACTCAAACACAATCTGAACATAATCTCATAATCCACCGGATCCCAGCAAACTCAGCAGAGCAAAAACATAAAGATTACATATGTGCCTCGATCATGTAGGGCAGCTCACGAGGTCTAAACCATGAAGAATAAAGAGGGGAGGAGAACATCACATAGCTACTGATCATGGACCCATGGTCCAAGGGGGACTACTCACGACTCATCCGGGAAGCGTCCATGGTGGTGGAGAAGCTCCCGGTGGTGGTTCTCCCCTCCGGCAGGGTGCCGGGAAGAGTTCTCCTGATGCTCCCGATCTTGGAAGCGCTGCGGCGGCGGAATAGAGGCGAGATCGCGAAAAAGGGTTCCGTCCTCGAGGGTTTCGAGACGAGAGGAATATATATGCGAAGGGGGGTCACCAGAGGCGGAGCCGGGGCCCCAGGCGCCCCCCTGGCGCGGCCAGGGGTGGGGCCGCGCCAGGTGGCCGCCTGGGCCACCCCTGGCCCCGCTTTGGTTATTCGCGAAGCTTCCTGTACGCTGATTTTTCCTGTATTTTTCCCGAATTTTTTGGGCACTTATAATATTGGGGAAACCTGAAATAGAAAAACAGCAGAAAACAGGAACTGGCACTATGGTGCACTGAGTTAATAGGTTAGTCCAAATATGATCAAAAGTGTATGGAAGTGCATAAATATCATAGCAATATCACACGAAAGAGGCATGGAGCAAGCAGAAATTATAGATACATTTTGGACGTATCAGCCTCCCATGCCCTAATTATTCTCATCGGATTCTGCGACATGTCCGTCATCGGTGGACATGAGATCCACGATGGAAGTGGAGGGCCCGGCATGCTCGTCGTCCCACCAGCGTAGCCAAACAGCGTTTGGCGCTGCGTAGGATGTGCAGCTGGAGGTGTTCTCGTCAACGATCGCCTGCGCCGCCTCCGTGTCCGGCTGCGCCAACTGTATGTTGTGATCGGTGGCTTGAGTACGGACGGCCTCGTAGAGCGCCTGCTACTGTGCAACGAAGATGGGGTGCGCCGCAACCATGGCCGCCATAAGTTCCTCGCCCGCGCACTTGTCGTAGATCTGGCCCTCTGTCAGTCGGTGTTGCTCGAAGAGGAACAAGTTGTCCCGCCGCTCCTCCTGCGCCTGCCAGAACAGCGACATGGGCGCAGGCCTCGGCTGCTCCTCCGCCATGGCGGTATTGAAGTGCGCTTATGCATGCTTCATCATCAAGACAGCATGCACCGGCGTGGGCTGTGATGCGAAGTCGTCGTTAGAGCCATTCTCCATCGTGGGGTCATCATCGGAGACCTCCGGAGAGCTGGGCGGCATGCCGACCTCTATCCACCTGGCACGGCGGCTCTGTCAAGCAACCTTGTGCTTCTGCTCCGTTGAGAGGCTCTCCCACAAAGTGTTCCCACTCGCGGTCATGGCGGATGTGGTGCACGAGAGAAAGATGTGGAGCGGATGGGTTGTGGTGTGGTGTGAGTCAGGTGTGGCGGCCTTTAAATAGTGGATGATAGTGAGGCCAAGCGTCCGGGGGCGTCAATGGGCGGGACTAGAGTTGGTATTTGGCGAGCCTGTTTAATGATGATAGACAAAGGAACGGGCACGGTAGATATCTATCCCGTCCATTAAACTCCTCTCTGACATTGAGCAGATGCAAACATCACGGAAGCGGCGCAGGAAGTGCCCTCGGCAGGCACCAGTGAGAGGTCACGTCCTCTCTGGATCGGCGTCAATGTGAAGCAGCCGCTCTAGAACGACATAATGAGGGCATCCGGCTTCGGGCGAGAAAGAGTGCGGGCGAGGAAGAGGATTTTGGATGGGCCAAGGTTGTCTAAAGTGGGTGTGGCTCTGAACGCCCACAAAGCCCTTCATCCTTTGCTCATTTTGTGGGAAAAGGACATTCAAACTGCGGAGCGTACCCATACAGAATCGCTTTGTGAGCAGTTGGCTCCTCCACCGGCCACCACGGCGTTCACCGCCTCCGGTCTCACATTTATACGTCCTGGTCGTACGGTTCATCTCGCCGCCACGAGGAATTCTAATCGGCATGGGGATTTCGTAGTTGGGAAAAAGACGTTTTTTGTTGCTTTGAGATTCGTATAAATCCATGTGTCAGCTGGTCGATGGGGTCTCCTAAACCGTACGACCATGTTCGTATAAGATTTTCTTCTGAGTTGTATGGCCTTCGGAGTCCGAAACCGAAGCGACCAACAGCTCTGCCGCCATATAGTATCGTCGGCGTCGCTCGTCCCTCCCCTGTCCTCAGTCCCAAAAATCCAACTCATAATGTTGAAATCCCCCTTCGGCTTGGGTAGCCTCGGCTACATCCATCTCAACTAAAATGGATACATCGATGACTTCCCCGTGAACGATACCACCGCTGGAACCTCCACGAAATCAGGGCCGGTCCAGGTGGCCTTCGTCATCAACGATCCGCCGCACCTGTCCAGATTCTATGTCCACAGCCCCACCATCCACAGTGCCCCCATGGTGCCGAAGATCGTCTGGTCGTCGGAGAACCTTGCCCTCCTCCGCGTCCACCTCGCCGCTTCCAGCCCAGTAGAGTACTTCATCTACAAGGCGGGAGGGCTAGGCTGCAAGGCCAAGGCGTCGCTCGATCTGCTCCCAGACGTCGGCTCGTACATCTACAGGGAGACGATCGACCAGAACCTCATCGGCCTCCTGCCGGACGGCGACGACAAGCACTTCATCCTGGGCGCTTTCGGATGGGAGTCAAAGATGTACAAGTACAGGCTCCATGTCTTCAGGTCCAAGCACGGTGGCTGGACCCAGCAGCCGCTCGTCCCAGACATTCCCTCTGGGCTGATAGAGCGTCAAGCAGACATGACTCCCGAAAAGGTGATCAATGTGGGACATGGGGTGCTGGGCTATGTCGATCTATGGAGTTAATTGCACGATGGTACCACATTTGGGGCAAAGGTGGCGGATTGGTACCATTTTACGAAAAAAAATTCGGATCAGCACCAAGTTTCAGACTAACCATTGCAAAACAGACTAAACTCTGTATTTCTACGTATTGACGCTGAAACTGACATCCCGTGCCCGCACGTAAGACGCCATGCTGGCAAACGGCACGCCCCCGCCTATTATCTGGCGGTCCGGTCCGGCTCGACCGGTTCGGTCTCCTCACTCCTCCTTCTCTCCTCTCGTCCTCCTCCCTCACTCTTCAAACCCTAGATCCCCTTCGTCTCTGCGGCGATGGAGGCGGCGACCTCAGGCGATGTGGCCGGTGGCAGTAGCAGCGGAGGCGGAGGCTATGGCGGGGGAACAGTGCACGCTTGGGCGGCTCTGCTTCAAGGAGTTTCGACGGCGGCGACGACGAATCCCACTCCCACTCGAGCTCCGCCTACTCCACCGACGACGATGATGAATTCATGGAGCCCGCACTCTCCATGGAGGAACGGGTACGTCTGGCCCAGCTATGGGTGGCGAATCCATGCAGTAGCCATGAGATAACACATGGAGTTGGCGGCGTGGTGTAAGATTTTCTTCTCTTTTCCTTCTCTGATGTTCAAGATTTGTTCAAATATCCATTCAATGTTAGCTTGTATGAGGATTAGTGTTAGGGTTAGTTGTTTGTATCCTCTACAAACTGAAAATTAGTGCATTATAATTTGTGAACTGATTATAATTTCCTGTCAAATTAAACGTGAAACTGATTTGGTATTCATTTAGTGCATTATGCTAAACAAGTAGAACTTAATTATTTGTGAACTGAAATATGAAACCAATTTGGCCCAGGTAGTGTTTACTGAATAGTTAACTGTCTAGTTTGGTAGGTTGTACTGATTAGTTTAATTGGCTATTTGTAGTTTGTATGAAGACATTTGGAATGTTAGAATGCATTTTGATGCTCAGGAAACATTAGAGAGGAAGATATCTAGCTCTGATGTGACATATCTGAATATGAGAGCACTTATGGAAACCCAGGGTTTTAATATGTATGATTCATTGTATTACATGGAGTCTCCAGGAGAGCAGGGCCTAGACTCGGTTGAAAATAATGCCAAATTACAGTTGATTAAGAGGGAGAATAAGCACAGTTTGGTGCTAAATGTGTTAGTTAGGGCTGGTTTATCTCTTGGCAGTGTATTACAGAGTCAGCAATTAACCCCAATTGTGTATTATGAACCTATTGTTTATGACTTGAGTGATGCTCCTGTTTATGTTTTTGATGAGCAAGATGTTGTTTTTGAAAGCCAAAGTAGCTCCTCAAGTGCTTTGGTTCCTCAAGTTTTAACACAAGAAAGTAGGAATATTGCTAATCCAAAATTGAAAGTTGTTATGGAAGAGGAACATGAAGGTTGTGATGGCAGTAATGTGCACTCATTTGTTTATGAAGAGGAATTGAGGCAGGCTGAAGACATAGAGATGGAAGAGGGTAGGAGAGATAGAGAAGAAGAACTAGAAGATATAGAAGAGGAAGAAACAGAGGAAGAATAATCAGAAGGGGAAATTCTGCATTATGAGGGGGACACAAGGTTGAAGATTTATTTGATTTGGATGAGGGTGATACAGTAGTTTCAGAAGAAGAAGAAGAAGAGGTTGTATCTTTGGCAGCAAAGAAGAAGCAAAAGCTGCCAGTTAGGAGGGGACCAACTACAAGGTCACATAGTAGTATTTTAGAAGAAGTGCAACCTGATTGGAAACCCTCATCAGATGAAGAAGAGAAATGATTATTGAAAGACATAGAAGATGATGGGTATGAACCACTAGCATTTGTGCTACCTCAAAAAAGGAAGAGTAGGGCAAAGAAGAGGCCACCTAGAGTATATTACAATGAGCAGTTGGAGCAACCACATCAGCAACTACAGCTGCATATGTGTTTCAGAGATCAGCATCAATTTAGGGAAGCTTTGTTGAGCTTGCACATCACTCAGGCCAGAGACTTCAAGTATCACACGAACTCAGATCAGAGGATCATTGTGCATTGCAAAGATGAAAATTGCAAATTCTGCATTGTTTTAGCTGTTATAAAAGGTGAAAAAACATTTGCAATTAAGAAGATGAGACTTCAACATACTTGTCCCTCTACTACAGACACAACCAGGGTAAGTGCCAAGTGGCTTGCAAAGCATTATGCGCCACTGTTCAGATCAGATGTCAGTACAAGCATACATACTATGATAGATGCTTGCATGGAAAAGTATGGAGTTGATGTGCCCAAGGCTATGGCATATAGGGCAAAAAATATAGCTGTTGAGGCAGCGTTGGGAGATCAGAGGAAGCAATACCCAAGGCTTAGATATTATGCACAGACTGTCATGGATACTAACCCTGGGAGCAGAGTTATAGTTACTACAGTGACTCCAAGACCTACTGAGAAAATTCCACATCCAGGACCAAGATTCCTGTTGGGGAACGTAGCATAATTCAAAAAAATTCTAAGCCTTCACCAAGATCCAACTATGGAGACATCTAGCAACGAGCAAGTAAGAGTGCATCTACATACCGTTATGTAGATCGCGTGCGGAAGCTTTCAACGAAGTGTGGATGAAGTAGTCGTACTCTTCACGTTCTTCGTCACCGATGATCTAGCGCCGAACGGACGGCACCTCCGCGTTCAACACACGTACGGTGCAGCAACATCACCTCCTTCTTGATCCAGAAAGGGGGGAGGAGAAGTCGTCAGAGATCCGGCAGCACGACGGCGTGATGACGGATGCAGTGGAGATCGCAGCAGGGCTTCGCCGGGCGCCCTGCGTTGGAGTATGGAGGTGTGACGGGAGGGGGAGAGGCGCCAGGGCTTGGGTGCGGCTGCCCTCTCCCTCCCCACATATATATAGGGGCCAGGGGGTGCGCCTGGGCCCCCTGCAGATCCAATCTGCAAGGGGGCGGCGGCCAGGGGGGTTCCTTGCCCCCCAAGGCAAGTGGAGCCCCCCTCCCCCTTAGGGTTTTAACCCTAGGCGCATGGGGAGGTGGGCCCCCTAGTGGTGCGCCATCCTAGAGGGCTGGACACTTCCCCTTGCGGCCTAGGGGCCCCACCGGGAAGGGTGGCCCCACCCGGTGGACCCCGGGGGCCCCTCCGGTGGTCCCGGGACGCTCCTGGTGACCCCCGGAGATCACCCGTTGGCCGAAACTGGACTTCCTATATATCAATCTTTACCTCCGGACCATTCCGGAACTCCTCATGACGTCCGGGATCTCATCCAGGACTCCGAACAACTTTCGGGTTTCCACGTGCATTTATCTCTACGACCCTAGCGTTACCGAACCTTAAGTGTGTAGACCCTACGGGTTCGGGAGACACGTAGACATGACTGAGACCACTCTCCGGTCAATAACCAACAGCGGGATCTGGATACCCATGTTGGTTCCCACGTGTTCCTCGATGATCTTCATCGGATGAACCACCGTGTCAAGGATTCACTCAATCCCGTATGTTATTCCCTTTGTCCATCGGTACGGTACTTGCCCGAGATTCGATCGTCGGTATTCCCGATACCTTGTTCAATCTCGTCATGGCAAGTCTCTTTACTCGATCCGTAATCCATCATCCCATGACTAACTACTTAGTCACATTGAGCTCATTATGATGATGTCTTACCGAGTGGGCCCAGAGGTACCTCTCCGTCATACGGAGTGACAACATCCCAGTCTCGGTTCGTACCAACTCAACAGACACTTTCGGAGATACCCGATGCGTACTTTTATAGCCACCCAGTTACGTTGTGATGGTTGGCACACCCAAAGTACTCCTACGGTATCCGGGAGTTGTACAACCTCATGGTCTAAGGAATAAATACTTGACACCGAAAAGCTTTATGCATTACGAACTATACGATCTCGTGTTATGCTCAAGTTTGGGTCTTGTCCATCACATCATTCTCCTAATGATGTGATCCCGTTATCACTGACATCCTATGTCCATGGTCAGGAAACCGTGACCATCTGTTGATCAACGAGCTGGCAACTAGAGGCCTACCAGGGACTCAATGTGGTCTGTGTATTCACACATGTATCGATGTTTCCGTACAATACAATTCAAGCATGAATAACAGACAATTATCATGAACAAGGAGATATAATAATAATGCTTTTATTATTGCCTCTAGGGCATATCTCCAACAGTCTCCCACTTGCACTAGAGTCAATAATCTAGTTACATTGTGATGAATCGAACACCCATAGAGTTCTGGTGTTGATCATGTTTTGCTCGTGAAAGAGGTTTAGTCAACGGGTCTCCTACATTCAGATCCGTATGCACTTTACAAATATCTATGTCTCCATCCTGAACATAATTCCGGATGGAGTTGAAACGGCGCTTGATGTGCTTGGTCTTCTTGTGAAACCTGGGCTCCTTGGTAATAGCAATAGCACCAGTGTTGTCACAGAAGAGAGTCATCGGGCTTGACGCGCTTGGAATGACTCCTAGGTCGGTGATGAACTCCTTCATCCAGACTCCTTCCTGCGCTGCTTCAGATGCAGCTATGTACGCCGCTTCACATGTAGATGCTGCCACCACGCTTTGCTTGCAACTGCACCAGCTGACTGCCCCTCCATTCAAAATATACACGTATCCAGTTTGTGACTTAGAGTCATCCAGATCTGTGTCGAAGCTAGCATCGACGTAACCCTTTACGACGAGCTCTTCGTCACCTCCATAAACGAGAAACATATCCTTAGTCCTTTTTAGGTACTTTAGGATGTTCTTGACCGCTGTCCAGTGTTCCGTACCGGGATCACTTTGGTACCTCCCTACCAAACTTATGGCAAGGTTCACATTTGGTCTGGTACACAGCATGGCATACATGATAGAACCTATGGCCGAGGCATAGGGAATGACACTCATCTTTTCTCTATCTTCTGCCGTGGTCGGCGACTGAGCTTTGCTCAATCTCATACCTTGCAAAACAGGCAAGAATCCTTTCTTTGACTGGTCCATATTGAACTTCTTCAATATTTTGTCAAGGTATGTACTTTGTGAAAGACCAATGAGGCGTCTCGATCTATCTCTATAGATTTTGATGCCTAATATGTAAGCAGCTTCTCCAAGGTCCTTCATTGAAAAACTTTTATTCAAGTAGGCCTTTACATTTTCCAAGAATTCTATATCATTTCCCATCAGCAATATGTCATCCACATATAATATGAGAAATGCTACAGAGCTCCCACTCACTTTCTTGTAAATACAGGCTTCTCCATAAGTCTGTATAAATCCAAACGCTTTGATCACTTCATCAAAGCGAATATTCCAACTCCGAGATGCTTGCACCAGCCCGTAAATCGAGCGCTGGAGCTTGCATACCTTGTTAGCGTTCTCTAGATCGACAAAACCTTCCGGTTGCATCATATACAACTCTTCCTTGAGGAAGCCGTTAAGGAATGCTGTTTTGACGTCCATTTGACATATCTCATAATCATAGAATGCGGCAATAGCTAACATGATTCTGACTGACTTCAGCATCGCTACGGGAGAGAAAGTCTCGTCATAGTCAATCCCTTGAACTTGTCGATAACCCTTAGCGACAAGCCGAGCCTTATAGATGGTCACATTGCCATCCGCGTCTGTCTTCTTCTTAAATATCCATTTGTTTTCTATGGCGTGCCTATCATCAGGCAAGTCCACCAAAGTCCATACTTTATTTTCATACATGGATTCTATCTCGGATTTCATGGCTCCAAGCCATTTATTGGAATCCGGGCCCGCCATCGCTTCTTCATAGTTCGAAGGTTCACCGTTGTCTAACAACATGATTTCCAGTACAGGGTTACCGTACCACTCTGGTGCGGAACGTGCCCTTGTGGACCTTCGAAGTTCAGTAATAACTTGATCTGTTTCTTCATGATCATCATCATTAACTTCCTCCCTTGTCGGTGCAGGCACCTCAGGAACATTTTCCTGCGCTGCGCTACTTTCCGTTACAGGAGGGGTGACTGTCACCTCATCAAGTTCTACTTTCCTCCCATTCACTTCTTTCGAGAGAAACTCTTTCTCTAGAAAGCATCCATTCTTGGCAACAAAGACTTTGCCTTCGGATCTGTGGTAGAAGGTGTACCCAATTGTTTCCTTTGGGTATCCTATGAACACACATTTTTCCGATTTGGGTTCGAGCATTTCAGGTTGAAGTTTCTTGACATAAGCATCGCAACCCCAAACTTTTAGAAACGACAGCTTCGGTTTCTTGCCAAACCAAAGTTCATACGGAGTCGTCTCAACGGATTTCGACGGAGCCCTATTTAAAGTGAATGCGGCAGTCTCTAAAGCATAACCCCAAAAAGATAGCGGTAAATCGGTGAGGGACATCATAGATCGCACCATGTCCAACAGAGTACGATTTCGACGTTCGGACACACCGTTACGTTGAGGTGTTCCGGGCGGTGTCGATTGTGAAACAATTCCACAGCTTCTAAGGTGTGTGCCAAATTCATGACTTAAATATTCACCCCCACGATCCAATCGCAAGAACTTTATTTTTCTGTCACGTTGATTCTCAACCTCATTCTCAAATTTCTTGAACTTTTCAAAGGTCTCAGACTTGTGTTTCATCAAATAGATATACCCGTATCTACTCAAGTCATCTGTGAGGGTGAGAACATAACGGTAGCCTCTGCGAGCCTCAACACTCATTGGACCGCATACATCGGTATGTATGATTTCCAACAAGTCGGTTGCTCGCTCCATTGTTCCGAAGAACGGAGTCTTGGTCATCTTGCCCAAGAGGCATGGTTTGCACGTGTCAAATGATTCATAATCAAGAGACTCCAGAAGTCCATCTGAATGGAGCTTCTTCACACGTTTGACACCAATATGACCAAGGCGGCAATGCCACAAGTATGTGGGACTATCATTATCAACTTTACATCTTTTGGCATCTACACTATGAATATGTGTATCACTATGTTCGAGATTCATCAAAAACAAACCATTGACCAGCGGGGCATGACCATAAAACATATCTCTCAAATAAATAGAACAACCATTATTCTCCGATTTGAAAGAGTAGCCATCTCGCATAAGACGAGATCCAGAAACAATGTTCATGCTCAAAGCTGGTACTAAATAACAAATATTCAGGTTTAAAACTAATCCCGAGGGTAGATGTAGAGGTAGCGTGCCGACGGCGATCACATCGACCTTGGAACCATTCCCGACGCGCATCGTCACCTCATTCTTCGCCAGTCTCCGTTTATTCCGCAGCTCCTGTTTTGAGTTACAAATGTGAGCAACTGCACCGGTATCGAATACCCAGGAGCTACTACGAGTGCTGGTAAGGTACACATCAATAACATGTATATCATATATACCTTTGACGTTGCCGGCCTTCTTGTCTGCTAAATATTTGGGGCAGTTCCGCTTCCAGTGACCCGTTCCCTTGCAATAAAAACACTCTGTCTCAGGCTTGGGTCCATACTTTGGCTTCTTCCCAGCAACAGGCTTGCCAGGCGCAGCAACTCCCTTGCCGTCCTTCTTGAAGTTCTTCTTACCCTTGCCTTTCTTGAACTTAGTGGTTTTATTGACCATCAACACTTGATGTTCTTTCTTGATGTCAACCTCCGTTGATTTCAGCATCGAATATACCTCGGGAATGGACTTCTCCATCCCCTGCATATTGAAGTTCAACACGAAGCTCTTGAAGCTTGGTGGGAGCGACTGGAGGATTCTGTCAACGACCGCTTCATCTGGGAGATTCATTCCCAGCTGAGACAAGCGGTTGTGCAATCCTGAAATCTTGAGGATGTGCTCACTGACAGAACTGTTCTCCTCCATCTTACAGCTGTAGAATGCGTCGGAGACATCATATCTCTCGACTCGGGCATGAGCTTGGAAAACCATTTTCAGCTCTTCGAACATCTCATATGCTCCGTGGTGCTCAAAACGTTTTTGGAGCCCCGATTCTAAACTGTAAAGCATGCCGCACTGAACCAGGGAGTAATCATCACTACGCGACTGCCAGACGTTCAAAACGTCTTGGGCCGCATCGGGAGCAGGTGCATCACCTAGCGGTGCTTCTAGGACATATGATCTCTTGGCAGCTATGAGGATAATCCTCAGGTTATGGACCCAATCTGTATAGTTGCTACCATCGTCTTTCAGCTTGGTTTTCTCTAGGAACGCGTTGAAGTTGAGGGAAACCTGAGCGTGGGCCATTTGATCTACAAGAGATATTGTAAAGAATTTAGACTAAGTTCATGATAACTAAGTTCATCTTAATCAAATTTTAATGAACTCCCACTCAGTATGACATCTCTCTAGTCATCTAAGTGATACACGATCCGAATCGAGTAGTCCGTGTCCGATCATCACGTGAGACGGACTAGTCATCAACGGTGAACATCTTCATGTTGATCGTATCTTCTATACGACTCGTGTTCGACCTTTCGGTCTTCCATGTTCCGAGGCCATGTCTGTACATGCTAGGCTCGTCAAGTGAACCCTAAGTGTATCGCGTGTGTAAATATGTCTTACACCCGTTGTATGCGAACGTTAGAACCTATCACACCCGATCATCACGTGGTGCTTCGGAGCAACGAGCTTTAGCAACGGTGCACAGTTAGGGGAAACACAATACTTGAAATTTTAGTGAGAGATCATCTTATTTACTACCGTCGTTCTAAGTAAACAAGATGCATAAACATGATAAACATCACATGCAATCAATTAAAGTGACATGATATGGCCAATATCATCTTGCTCCTTGGATCTCCATCTTCGGGGCACCATGATCATCTTGTCACCGGCTCGACACCATGATCTTCATCATCATGATCTCCATCATCGTGTCTTGAAGAAGTCGTCATGCCAACTATTACTTCTACTACTATAGCTAATGTTTAGCAATGAAGTGAAGTAATTACATGGCGTTATTCAGTGACACGCAGGTCATACAATAATTAAGACAACTCCTATGGCTCCTGCCGGTTGTCAAGTTCATCGACATGCAAGTCGTGATTCCCTATTACAAAAACATGATCAATCTCATACATCACATATATCATTCATCACATCTTCGTTCTTGGCCATACCACGTCACATAGCACATGCTGCAAAAACAAGTTAGACGTCCTCTAATTGTTGTTGCAAGTTTTACGTGGCTTCTATAGGATTTCTAGCAAGAACGTTTCTTACCTACGCCAAAACCACAACGTGATTTGTCAACTTCTATTTACCCTTCATAAGGACCCTTTTCATCGAATCCGATCCGACTAAAGTAGGAGAGACAGACACCCGCCAGCCACCTTATGCATCTAGTGCATGTCTGTCGGTGGAACCAGTCTCACGTAAGCGTACGTGTAAGGTCGGTTCGGGCCGCTTCATCCCACAATACCGCCGAATCAAGATTGACTAGTAACGGTAAGAAAGTTGAACAAAACCAAACGCCCACAACTGCTTTGTGTTCTACTCGTGCAAGATGCTACGCATAAAACCTAGGCTCTGATACCACTGTTGGGGAACGTAGCATAATTCAAAAAATTTCTACGCCTTCACCAAGATCCAACTATGGAGACATCTAGCAACGAGCAAGTAAGAGTGCATCTACATACCGTTATGTAGATCGCGTGCGGAAGCTTTCAACGAAGTGTGGATGAAGTAGTCGTACTCTTCACGTTCTTCGTCACCGATGATCTAGCGCCGAACGGACGGCACCTCCGTGTTCAACACACGTACGGTGTAGCAACATCACCTCCTTCTTGATCCAGCAAGGGGGGAGGAGAAGTCGTCAGAGATCCGGCAGCACGACGGCGTGATGACGGCTGCAGTGGAGATCGCAGCAGGGCTTCGCCGGGCGCCCTGCGCTGGAGTATGGAGGTGTGACGGGAGGGGGAGAGGCGCCAGGGCTTGGGTGCGGCTGCCCTCTCCCTCCCCACATATATATAGGGGCCAGGGGGGTGCGCCTGGGCCCTCTGCAGATCCAATCTGCAAGGGGGCGGCGGCCAGGGGGGTTCCTTGCCCCCCAAGGCAAGTGGAGCCCCCCCTCCCCCTTTGGGTTTTAACCCTAGGCGCATGGGGAGGTGGGCCCCCTAGTGGTGCGCCAGCCCAGAGGGCTGGACACTTCCCCTTGCGGCCTAGGGGCCGCACCGGGATGGGTGGCCCCACCCGGTGGACCCCCGGGGCCCCTCCGGTGGTCCCGGGACGCTCCCGGTGACCCCCGGAGATCACCCGTTGGCCGAAACTGGACTTCCTATATATCAATCTTTACCTCCGGACCATTCCGGAACTCCTCTGACGTCCGGGATCTCATCCGGGACTCCGAACAACTTTCGGGTTTCCACGTGCATTTATCTCTACGACCCTAGCGTTACCGAACCTTAAGTGTGTAGACCCTACGGGTTCGGGAGACACGTAGACATGACTGAGACCACTCTCCGGTCAATAACCAACAGCAGGATCTGGATACCCATGTTGGTTCCCACGTGTTCCTCGATGATCTTCATCGGATGAACCACCGTGTCAAGGATTCACTCAATCCCGTATGTTATTCCCTTTGTCCATCGGTACGGTAGTTGCCCGAGATTTGATCGTCGGTATTCCCGATACCTTGTTCAATCTCGTCATGGCAAGTCTCTTTACTCGATCTGTAATCCATCATCCCATGACTAACTACTTAGTCACATTGAGCTCATTATGATGATGTCTTACCGAGTGGGCCCAGAGGTACCTCTCCGTCATACGGAGTGACAACATCCCAGTCTCGGTTCGTACCAACTCAACAGACACTTTCGGAGATACCCGATGCGTACTTTTATAGCCACCCAGTTACGTTGTGACGGTTGGCACACCCAAAGTAATCCTACGGTATCCGGGAGTTGTACAACCTCATGGTCTAAGGAATAAATACTTGACACCGAAAAGCTTTATGCATTACGAACTATACGATCTCGTGTTATGCTCAAGTTTGGGTCTTGTCCATCACATCATTCTCCTAATGATGTGATCCCGTTATCACTGACATCCTATGTCCAGGGTCAGGAAACCGTGACCATCTGTTGATCAACGAGCTGGCAACTAGAGGCCTACCAGGGACTCAATGTGGTTTGTGTATTCACACATGTATCGCTGTTTCCGTACAATACAATTCAAGCATGAATAACAGACAATTATCATGAACAAGGAGATATAATAATAATGCTTTTATTATTGCCTCTAGGGCATATCTCCAACAATTCCATGCCATGTTTTAGTGCATGAATGGTGCAAGGGAGGGGTTTCTTCATGGCTGCAGACCATTCATTGGTTAGTTCCTTGTCAGTCACCCTAGTTTTCTTTACTTGCTCTTCAATACATTGCACATATAAAATGCATTTGATACTTGTCAGTTGTAATGCCCCGGATGTAATACTTTCCCTTTTGGGTATATAATATATCTCCGGCTTCATCTATTTCCATTCCGGGTTCTTGTCTTTCGGGTTTTTCGTCGTTTTGTTGTGTGAGTGTGTGGCATTCATTCATATCATGTAGACATGTGCATTGCATTGCATTTGTGTTGTGGGTTGCATCCGGTTCGTTGTGTTTCTTCCCGTTGTCCGTTTCGCATTCCGGAGCTCCCTCACGTGTCCGTGACGTCCCGTAGTCCTACTTTGTTGTTCGGGCGTTTTACGTTACCGGTGTGCCGCGAGGTTGTTTTGTGTGTTGTTGTTTTGTTGTGTGCAACCCGCCTCTCAAATCTCGTCTCGTTTGGACTCCGTTGACTTTTCCATCTGTTGTCCGTGTGGGTCCGATGTGCCTTCACTTCGTGTCCCGGAAACACCCCTTCTGCAGTCTCTTTTCTCCTTCTAGGCCCTTTAAATCCATCCCCGCGATCGGATCCGTCGGATCGCGATCGGAGGGCTCCTAGCGCCCCTAAACTCTCCCTAACCCTAAAAAACTGCTACATATAGACCCCCCTAGTCTATTTGGGCATCCCCTTCTTCTTCCCCTTCTCCACTTTCTTTTTTTTCTTTTCTCAGATCCAATCCCTAATTTTCTGCCAGGATCCCGAAGGGATCCTTCGATCCAGCCGCCGCCGACGAATCCTCGAGCGCTTCACCCGGGGTCAACGCGCGTCGACCGCGCCGATCGATCGACCGCGTCGGGCCGTCTCCACTTGGCCGCCAGGCATCGACCGCATCGGCCTGGCCAGGGGGGGACCAGTTCCCCGTCGGCCCAGCTCCCTGGGCTCCTTCCCTCGCCTCAGCCCAGGGACCACTTCCCCCGCGCCGATCCTCCCTCGCCAGCAGCTAGCGCCGACCGGGCCGGCTTCGCCCTCCGCGCCGCCGTGGGCCTCCGCCCCAGAGCGGGCCCATCCGCGAGATCCGCCGCTCGCCTTCCCCGTCGTCCCGCCAGGCGCCAGGCGCCGCGACTGGGCCGCGCCCTCTGCGGGCCACCGCATCGCCGCCGCCCCGCGGGCCTCCCTTCGGGCCTCCGCAAGCCAGCCTCCGCGGGCCGCCGCATCCCGCCTCCGCGCCGGCCCACCCGCCGGATCCCGAGCCGCCGCCGCCAGTGGGCCAGATTCCGCCGCGCCGGCCCGTTACTGTTCCTCAGATCTGGATCCGTTGAGGTTGACTTCTTTCCACCTAAGTCCCTGTTAACTAATCTGTTATGCAATCTTTGACCTGCTGTAACTTTGTGCCTGTTGCTCCGTTTTGCGCGTGTGATATGTCCAGACGTTCGTGGAGATGTGCTCTACGTTTTACCTGTTGTTGTCATGCATGTTAGATGTCATCTAGGGGCTTGTTTTTCTGTTGCAAGAGTGCATCATGATATAAACTGCTGTTATGTGTTATTTTCATGCCACCTTTGACATGTGATAACTTTTAGCTCGTTTGTCCAAACGATGCAAATGGCATGTCCACGTGTTCGTCTCGCCACGAACTACGTGTTGCTTGTGATAGGTTGCATGGTAGATTTATTATTGCCTTGTTATCATCGTTGCAAAGTGCCATGTTCATATAAGGTGTTTTCACTTGTTATGAAATGCCATCTTGTTGAGCTCGTTGCAATCGTTGTGTTCACCTCTATGATGCTTGCTTGTGTGTTTCGGGATCACCTTCATATGCACTTTGATGAGGTGCTTACCATTTGCCATGTTTAGTTTCGAGGTGACTTAAACATGCTCTTTTTGATGCTATGATGTTATTGCTGTTTTAGGACTTAGTGATTTTTCACTAAGTCTGAAATCTGTAACGTTCCGATGCCATGTTCGTGTGATGTTCTAGGAAAAAGCATGTTAGTTTTGGGGTGGATTTTGATTGTTCCTTGTAGTATATATTGTTGTCTTTCCATCCATGTCCTCACATGTCCATTTGAGTGGCTGTAGCATGTTTATCTTTTGCTCTAAAGTTTCAATAAAATTCTGCTGCCAGAATTTTATTGCAAAGTTCAATATGTCCAAGATCATTGCTTTTGATCCGTGACTCCGTTGGGGGTGCACTTTGGACCTAGTTGCTGTACTATATGTCTAGTTTGTGTTCATGTCCTTTGCCATGCTTTTTGGGTGTTGTAGCTTAATTATTTTGAGTTCCAAAGTTGCTATGTTGCTGTAATTTTCAGCTTTCGCTCAAATCTTGTTTCGGGCATAACTTATAGCCCGTAACTCCGATTTCAGCGAATCTTATATCAAACTTGGGTGATTTCCTGTGTAGATTAATAATATCAGATTGTTATCTTGTTTTGAGGTGTTTTGCTTGAGTGATGTTTTACGTGCTCCGTGTGCATCCTTAGTGCATCCATCATGCATTCATGTTTTTCGAGTGCGCATTGCATCTTGTTGATTGGTGCTTGGTGTGATTGTTTTGTTTAGAGCCGGAAGCTGAGACCGGGTACGAAGTTGAGCACGAGGTTTCCAACGAGGTTGAGCACGAGGACCCTTCTTACGATCCGAACGACTTCTCTTCAGGCAAGATGACCGAACCCCGATAACATTACTATTTTTTCCTATTGCTAGTAGTCTCGATCTATAGTTTTGCCTCGATGCCCATGTTCTTCTTGTCAGCCTCCTACTTGTAACCAATTGCCATGTTTAACCACCCTACCTATGCAAACCGTTGCTTGGCTAAGTACGCTTCGCTCAGCCCTTCTTATAGCGTTGCTAGTTGCAGGTGAAGATCGAAGATGCTTGCTTCATGATGAAGTTTGGTTGGGTTATATCACACTATATAAATGCTTAAATTGAAATCATCTATATATTGGCAAGGGTGGAAGGCTAAGCCTTTTGCTTGGTGTTTTGTTCCACTCATGCCGTTAGGATCCGTATAAGCCGGTATTATGTTCCTTGATTATGCGTTCCTAACACGGTTGGGGTGTATGGGACCCCCTCGATAAACCGCTAAGTGCTAAGTCTTTTCCAGCAAATCCCAACATTGGTACTATTTGCCTAATAACAAACTAAACATGCATAGGGAGTAATTAACCCTCTTTCTTAATCAACAACCCCGGGCCAGTGCTCCACATGAGTGTTGGTCCGAAACGAGCAGACTGCGGGGCCACCTCAAGGAAACTCGAGGTTTGGTAAAAACCTGTAGGATGACTCATCCGGTCGTGGCCTGAGACGAGATACGCGCGGCTACTATCAGGGTGTCGGCACGCCGGGAGGATTTGCTGGATTAGCCTTACCTTAGCTCGGTATATCTTGAGCACGGGATTCCGAGGATACTCGGGTCTTCCCACTTTGGAGTTGCGACTCCGCGGATCGTGGGCTTGTAATGGGTCAAGTTGGAACACCCCTGCAGGGTTTGAACTTTCGAAAGCCGTGCCCGCGGTTATGTGGCAGATGGGAGCTTGTTAATTCCGGTTGTAGATAACTTGACACAATGTTGCTAATACACTACCAGCGTGTGTTCCGTGACTGTCAATTTCCGAATAGGGATTCGGGAGTTGAACACGGAGGGGTTATGTTTGTGAGCTTGTAGCTAGGATCACTTCGTGATCACTTCTCGCGATGCCTTCTCTTCTCGCTCTCACTTGCGTAAGATAGATGCTAGTTGCTGCTGCAGACTTGTTCTTTCTTCAGCCTTTCCCTCACCTAAAGGCTTTGATAGTTCTGTTACCCGGGAACGGGATTGCTGAGTCCTCTGTGGCTCACAGTTACTTCACACACCAGATGCAGGTCCAGCGGTGAGCTATCCAGGTGATGGCACCGAGCTGGATTGGGAGTACGACGAGGAGCGTAGTCGTTACTACGTGCGCTACCCGGACGATCAGTAGTGGAGTCTCTTACTAGGATTCGATCCGCCTGTGGTTGTTTATTTATCTGAGTTTGGTACTTTGACATTTGGCTTTTGCCCTTAGAGGGTTGTAGTGATCTTATTGTATGATGTTTGAGACTTGTACTGTTATTCTGTGACGTGGCGATTGTAAGCCAACTATTTTCAGTTTACTATCCCCTTTTTACATGAGTTGTGCAAAGATTACCAAACTTGAGACCATTCTAGGATGGACTTATGCCTTTAAGTCGTGCCTCGACACGTAGGAGGTATAACTCCATCCTGGGCATTACAAGTTGGTATCAGAGCCTTCTCCGACCTAGGAGCCCCCACTGTTTGATCGAACCGTTGACGGTTGAGTCTAGGCACACACTAAAAACTTTTTGAGTCCTATATTATATCGGAGAGTAGGATTCTTTGCTTCTCATCCCCTTTCTCTCTGGTGAGGACTCCTGACGTCTACTCTTGTCTCTCCTATCTTCAAAATGTGCACAAATTTTTTTTTTAGGAATCCCGCGAGTATTCTGGGATTGTTTCGATGTTCTTGTGACAAGGATATTGTTCCTGATGCCTCCTGTTACCGAGGAGTTGAGCTTCGGGGTATCATTGTAACAAGCATATCGCGACAGTACTAAATACTTAAGACGGCCGACATCGAAAATCTCCCCTATACGGCCAGTGGCAAGATAACCCCGACATCACCCAGTACTGGGGAGGTAGTTCGGGAGTATTGCCATAGCTTGTTATAGTGGATGCTTTTCGAAGGTCCGAGGTACACAGTTTCCGAGAAAGACTGGTTATGTGTTGAAGGATGGATACACCTGGATGTAGGTTAGAGTTGATTGCGCGGTGCTTCCCGTGTATCCCCAACACCTGATTGCATAACTGGAATCTTTCGGAAAGCTATAGGTGGGTTTTATCCAGTAGATCGTAGGCATTCTTCCAATGAATGCAGGTTAGTGAGTTCGGGGTTCGACATTGAGTGAAGGGGTTATATGACCGAGGTTACTATCAGGAGTTGCATCTTAAAGGGTCCTTGGCTATGCTGATCCGGGGATTGCAAAACCTTTTCGTAACGCGTTCATATGCTTTCAGCACAAAGATGTTAGAACGAAACTCCTCTCTTGTGTTTGTTCCTGTCCGTACCTTGTTGTTTTTCTTATTTTTCATTTTGATCCCTATGTGGCTTCTCGTGAAGACTGATGTTATCAATTAACTGAGAAATTCATTCGTTCCTCTTGTTCGGATGATTTCATTCGTTCTTATTGTTCGAATGATTATTGTGAAGACTTGTTGCAATTCATTCCATTGATTCAGCTTATTCCTTTTGTCAATCAATTGCTGATTCGTGGTCATCTCTTACAGGATGGCTCCGAAGAGGGTTCCGAACGCTAACCCAGAGGGTGAAGAGGTTCCAGAACGTCCTCCTTCCCCTCCTCCTCCGCCTGAGGCTTGGAGAGCAATTATGCAGACTACAGCTCAGAACACTCAGTTGATGATGCAGATGATGCAGCAAATGCAAGCTATGCAAGCTAATCAAGCTAATCAGGGCGTTCCAGTGAACCAAGGCAACTTCTTCCAGCAGCACCATGCTACCCTCAACCAGTTCTTGGCCAACAATCCTAAAGCTTTCAGTTACTGTGTCGACCCTCTTGATGCTGAAGATTGGCTAACCGATATCAAGAAGCATTTTGAGTGCAGTAACGTGAAAGAAGATGACTATGTGAAGTTTGCAGCCTTCCAACTGAAAGATCAAGCAGCTGACTGGTGGCAGCAGTACAAAGACTCAAGGCCGGGTCAAGTGATCTCTTGGGAGAATTTCTGCAAGGATTTCCGCTCGCATCACATTCCTACAAGTGTTATCGAGGGTATGCGTGAGCAATTCCGCAACCTCAAGCAGGGCTCCATGTCAGTCTATCAGTATAATGTCAAGTTCCAAAACCTCGCTCGCTATGCAAAGCAAGACATTCCTGATGCAAAGAGAAAAATCTATCAGTTCCGTGGAGGTCTCAAAGATGAACTTCAGCTTGCTCTCACTTTGTTCGAGCCAGACGAATTCGATAAGTTCTATAACATGGCTTTGAAACAAGAAGCAGCTCAGCTTAAGATGGAGGCTTCTAAGAAGAGAATTCGAGATGCTGTTCACTCTTCCTCATCGTCTCAGTTGGCTGCGAAACAACAGAAATTCTGGCTTCCTCCTCCTCCAGTGATTCGAGCTCCATACAACAACTCCAACAACAAGAACTCTAGTGGTCGTGGTTTCTCCCACCCACCCAACCCAAGCAACCAGTCGAAGAAGCAGTTTCAGTCTCAAGGCTCCAAGTCCAGTGGCTCTCATTTCCGTCCTCTCTCTGAAGTGGTGTGCAACAAGTGTGGCCAGAAGGGTCACTATGCCAACAGATGTCCGAATCCGAAGCGTCTTCCTCCTCCTCCACCTGTGAGTTCAGCTATTGTCAGGCATGATCCAAAGGCAGCAAGGGTCAATCTGATGAATGCAGCACAAGCGGAGGCTTCTTCTGATGTCATTCTGGGTAACCTTCCAGTGAACTCTTTTCCAGCTAAAGTGTTATTTGATTCGGGTGCATCATGCTCTTTCATGTCTCAACCATTTGCATCCAAGCACAATATTTCCACTTAAAATTTGCCTCAGAAGTTGCAAGTTGTTTCTCCGGGCAAGATTATGACTTCTAGTGTTTATGCTCCGGATGTTTCTATTCGCATGGGAGATTATCGTTTTATGGCTAAACCGGTGGTTCTTGGTCATTCTGATATTGACCTCATTCTCGGAATGGATTGGCTTTCTCAGCACGATGCTCACATTGATTGTGCTCAAAAGGAAGTCAAGTTGACTCATTCTGATGAAGATGTGATTATCTTCGCCTCTAGGGATAATACTATTCGGCTTTTCTCTCTCAATGATAAGGGTGAAATTAATGCCATAGAGCAAATTCCAGTGGTGAACGAATATACAGACGTCTTTCCAGAAGATCTTCCAGGCATGCCTCCACACCGTCAGGTGGAGTTTGTCATCGAACTCGAGCCGGGCACTGAGCCTGCTTGCCGGCGTCCATACAAGCTCTCTCCGGATGAATTGAAGGAATTGAAGAAGCAGCTTGATAAGCAGGAGAGTATGGGTCTCATCAGACCGAGTACATCTCCGTGGGGCTGTGGCGTCTTATTTGTCAAGAAGAAAGATGGCACGGAGCGTCTCTGTGTTGACTACCGGCCATTGAACAAGAAGACGATTAAGAACAAGTATCCGCTCCCCAACATCAACGAACTCTTTGAGCAGCTCAAAGGAGCTAAAGTGTTCTCTAAGCTTGACCTACGAATGGGCTATCATCAAATTCGCATTCGCGAGGAAGACATTCCCAAGACGGCCTTCAGAACGAGCTACGGTTCATATGAGTATACCGTCATGTCCTTCGGTCTCGCCAATGCTCCTCCTACCTTTTCAAGGATGATGCATTACATCTTCAACCCCTATACTGGCAAATTCGTGCTTGTGTATCTGGATGATATTCTGGTGTTTTCCAAGAATGAAGAAGATCACGAAAAGCACTTGCGTCTGGTTCTTGATCGACTCCGAGAGCATAAATTCTATGCCAAGTTCTCTAAGTGCGAGTTTTGGCTCGATAAGGTTTTGTACCTGGGCCACATCATCTCAGCTGACGGTATTGCGGTTAATCCCGAGAAAGTTGAAGCAATTGTCAACTGGGAAGCTCCTCAGAACGTCAAGCAGCTCCGCAGTTTTCTGGGTCTTGCCAGCTATTGCAGAAGGTTTGTGGAGAACTTCTCCAAGATTGCCAAGCCTCTTTCCAACCTGCTTCAGAAGAATGTCAAATACTTTTGGTCTCCCGAATGTGAAGTGGCATTCAAAACCCTCAAAGAGAAGCTTGTCTCTGCTCCAGTTCTGACTCCTCCGGATGAAACCAAGCCATATGAAGTGTTCTGTGACGCTTCTCTTCAAGGCCTTGGTGGTGTGCTCATGCAAGATAAGAAAATTGTGGCATATACTTCTCGGCAGCTCAAGCCAAGTGAGAAGAACTATCCCACACATGATCTCGAGCTAGCAGCTGTGGTACATGCTCTGATTACGTGGAGACATCTGTTGTTGGGCAGAAAGGTCGACATCTTCACTGATCACAAGAGCTTGAAGTACATCTTCACACAGCCGCACCTGAACCTCCGCCAGACTCGTTGGGTCGAGATGATCCAAGAGTACAACCCCAGCATTGAATACACTCCAGGCAAGGCGAATGTGATTGCAGATGCTTTGAGCAGAAAGGCATATTGCAACAGCCTTCTTATCAAGCCATACCAGCCTGAGCTTTGTGAAGCATTCAGGAAGCTCAACCTTCAAGTTGTTCCGCAGGGTTTTCTTGCAAATCTCCAGATTGCTCCTACCTTGGAAGATCAAGTCCGTGAGGCCGAGCTCAGTGATACCATGGTGAAGAAGGTGAAACATGGGATTGCAAAGGGCACTCCAAAATACAAGTGCTTCCGTGTTGATGAGAGAGATACCTTGTTATTCGAGGACAGACTCGTTGTTCCCAAAGGTGATCTCAGGAAGCTCATAATGGAAGAAGCTCATGACTCTCTCCTTTCCATTCATCCTGGCAGTTCCAAGATGTATCAAGACCTCAAGCAATCTTACTGGTGGACACGCATGAAAAGGGAAATTGCCCAATTCGTGAACGAATGTGATGTATGCAGAAGAGTGAAAGCAGAACATCAACGTCCAGCCGGTCTTCTCCAACCTCTTCCTATTCCTGAGTGGAAGTTCGACCACATTGAAATGGACTTCGTCACTGGTTTTCCTAAATCTAAGCGAGGCAATGATGCTATCTTTGTGGTGATTGACAAGCTTACCAAAGTCGCTCACTTTCTTCCAGTCAAAGAATCAATCAATGCAGCTCAACTTGCAGAGCTGTACACTTCCAGAATTGTGTCCCTACATGGCATTCCTCAAGTGATATCCTCAGACCGTGGCAGCTTGTTCACATCAAGGTTCTGGGACTCCTTTCAGTCCGCCATGGGCACTAAGATCAGGTTCAGCACTGCCTTTCACCCTCAGACTAGTGGTCAAGTCGAGCGTGTGAATCAGATCCTAGAAGACATGCTCAGAGCCTGTGTAATCTCCTTCGGCATGAAATGGGAAGACTGTCTTCCATTCGCCGAGTTCTCTTACAACAACAGCTTTCAAGCAAGTGCAGGCAAAGCACCGTTTGAAATTCTCTATGGCAGAAAGTGCCGTACCCCTCTAAACTGGTCTGAAACAGGCGAACGCCAACTTCTTGGCAATGACTTGATCTCAGAAGCCGAAGAAATGTGCAAAGTCATACGTGAGAATCTCAAGGCCGCTCAGTCGCGTCAGAAGAGCTACTATGACGGAAAGCATCGTGATTTGGCTTTCGACATCGGTGATCATGTCTATCTCCGAGTTTCTCCGATGAAAGGAACCCAAAGATTCGGTATCAAGGGAAAACTTGCTCCTAGATACGTCGGGCCTTTCAAGATTCTTGGCAAAAGAGGCGATCTAGCCTATCAGCTCGAGCTCCCTTCCAACTTTGCAAATGTTCATGATGTCTTCCATGTGTCTCAGCTTCGCAAATGCTTCAAGGCACCTGAGCGCATGATTCCGTTTGAGGAGATTGATCTTCAACCAGACCTTTCCTACCGAGAGCATCCAGTTGCAATTCTCGAAGAAACCGAACGCAAGACTCGCAACAAGTCCATCAAGTTTCTGAAAGTCAAGTGGTCACATCACACACACCGAGAAGCTACCTAGGAACGAGAAGATCATCTTCGTTCCGAGTACCCTTCCTTTTTCCAGTCCTAGATCTCGGGACGAGATCTTTTTGTAGTAGAGGAGAGTTTGTAATGCCCCGGATGTAATACTTTCCCTTTTGGGTATATAATATATCTCCGGCTTCATCTATTTCCATTCCGGGTTCTTGTCTTTCGGGTTTTTCGTCGTTTTGTTGTGTGAGTGTGTGGCATTCATTCATATCATGTAGACATGTGCATTGCATTGCATTTGTGTTGTGGGTTGCATCCGGTTCGTCGTGTTTCTTCCCGTTGTCCGTTTCGCGTTCCGGAGCTCCCTCACGTGTCCGTGACGTCCCGTAGGCCTACTTTGTTGTTCAGGCGTTTTACGTTACCGGTGTGCCGTGAGGTTGTTTTGTGTGTTGTTGTTTTGTTGTGTGCAACCCGCCTCTCAAATCTCGTCTCGTTTGGACTCCGTTGACTTTTCCATCCGTTGTCCGTGTGGGTCCGATGTGCCTTCACTTCGTGTCCCGGAAACACCCCTTCTGCAGTCTCTTTTCTCCTTCTAGGCCCTTTAAATCCATCCCTGCGATCGGATCCGTCGGATCGCGATCGGAGGGCTCCTAGCGCCCCTAAACTCTCCCTAACCCTAAAAAACTGCTACATATAGACCCCCCCTAGTCTATTTGGGCATCCCCTTCTTCTTCCCCTTCTCCACTTTCTTTTTTTTCTTTTCTCAGATCCAATCCCTAATTTTCTGCCAGGATCCCGAAGGGATCCTTCGATCCAGCCGCCGCCGACGAATCCTCGAGCGCTTCACCCGGGGTCAACGCGCGTCGACCGCGCCGATCGATCGACCGCGCCGGGCCGTCTCCACTTGGCCGCCAGGCATCGACCGCATCGGCCTGGCCAGGGGGGGACCAGTTCCCCGTCGGCCCAGCTCCCTGGGCTCCTTCCCTCGCCTCAGCCCAGGGACCACTTCCCCCGCGCCGATCCTCCCTCGCCAGCAGCTAGCGCCGACCGGGCCGGCTTCGCCCTCCGCGCCGCCGTGGGCCTCCGCCCCAGAGCGGGCCCATCCGCGAGATCCGCCGCTCGCCTTCCCCGTCGTCCCGCCAGGCGCCAGGCGCCGCGACTGGGCCGCGCCCTCTGCGGGCCACCGCATCGCCGCCGCCCCGCGGGCCTCCCTCCGGGCCTCCGCAAGCCAGCCTCCGCGGGCCGCCGCATCCCGCCTCCGCGCCGGCCCACCCGCCGGATCCCGAGCCGCCGCCACCAGTGGGCCAGATTCCGCCGCGCCGGCCCGTTACTGTTCCTCAGATCTGGATCCGTTGAGGTTGACTTCTTTCCACCTAAGTCCCTGTTAACTAATCTGTTATGTAATCTTTGACCTGTTGTAACTTTGTGCCTGTTGCTCCGTTTTGCGCGTGTGATATGTCCAGACGTTCGTGGAGATGTGCTCTACGTTTTACCTGTTGTTGTCATGCATGTTAGATGTCATCTAGGGGCTTGTTTTTCTGTTGCAAGAGTGCATCATGATATAAACTGCTGTTATGTGTTATTTTCATGCCACCTTTGACATGTGATAACTTTTAGCTCGTTTGTCCAAACGATGCAAATGGCATGTCCACGTGTTCGTCTCGCCACGAACTACGTGTTGCTTGTGATAGGTTGCATGGTAGATTTATTATTGCCTTGTTATCATCGTTGCAAAGTGCCATGTTCATATAAGGTGTTTTCACTTGTTATGAAATGCCATCTTGTTGAGCTCGTTGCAATCGTTGTGTTCACCTCTATGATGCTTGCTTGTGTGTTTCGGGATCACCTTCATATGCACTTTGATGAGGTGCTTACCATTTGCCATGTTTAGTTTCGAGGTGACTTAAACATGCTCTTTTTGATGCTATGATGTTATTGTTGTTTTAGGACTTAGTGATTTTTCACTAAGTCTGAAATCTGTAACGTTCCGATGCCATGTTCGTGTGATGTTCTAGGAAAAAGCATGTTAGTTTTGGGGTGGATTTTGATTGTTCCTTGTAGTATATATTGTTGTCTTTCCATCCATGTCCTCACATGTCCATTTGAGTGGCTGTAGCATGTTTATCTTTTGCTCTAAAGTTTCAATAAAATTCTGCTGCCAGAATTTTATTGCAAAGTTCAATATGTCCAAGATCATTGCTTTTGATCCGTGACTCCGTTGGGGGTGCACTTTGGACCTAGTTGCTTTACTATATGTCTAGTTTGTGTTCATGTCCTTTGCCATGCTTTTTGGGTGCTGTAGCTTAATTATTTTGAGCTCCAAAGTTGCTATGTTGCTGTAATTTTCAGCTTTCGCTCAAATCTTGTTTCGGGCATAACTTTTAGCCAGTAACTCCGATTTCAGCGAATCTTATATCAAACTTGGGTGATTTCCTGTGTAGATTAATAATATCAGATTGTTATCTTGTTTTGAGGTGTTTTGCTTGAGTGATGTTTTACGTGCTCCGTGTGCATCCTTAGTGCATCCATCATGCATTCATGTTTTTCGAGTGCGCATTGCATCTTGTTGATTGGTGCTTGGTGTGATTGTTTTGTTTAGAGCCGGAAGCTGAGACCGGGTACGAAGTTGAGCACGAGGTTTCCAACGAGGTTGAGCACGAGGACCCTTCTTACGATCCGAACGACTTCTCTTCAGGCAAGATGACCGAACCCCGATAACATTATTATTTTTGCCTATTGCTAGTAGTCTCGATCTATAGTTTTGCCTCGATGCCCATGTTCTTCTTGTCAGCCTCCTACTTGTAACCAATTGCCATGTTTAACCACCCTACCTATGCAAACCGTTGCTTGGCTAAGTACGCTTCGCTCAGCCCTTCTTATAGCGTTGCTAGTTGCAGGTGAAGATCGAAGATGCTTGCTTCATGATGAAGTTTGGTTGGGTTATATCACACTATATAAATGCTTAAATTGAAATCATCTATATATTGGCAAGGGTGGAAGGCTAAGCCTTTTGCTTGGTGTTTTGTTCCACTCATGCCGTTAGGATCCGTATAAGCCGGTATTATGTTCCTTGATTATGCGTTCCTAACACGGTTGGGGTGTATGGGACCCCCTCGATAAATCGCTAAGTGCTAAGTCTTTTCCAGCAAATCCCAACATTGGTACTATTTGCCTAATAACAAACTAAACATGCATAGGGAGTAATTAACCCTCTTTCTTAATCAACAACCCCGGGCCAGTGCTCCACATGAGTGTTGGTCCGAAACGGGGAGCCTGCGGGGCCACCTCGAGGAAACTCAAGGTCTGGTAAAAACCCGTAGCTTCACCCATCCGGTCGTGGCCTGAGACGAGATACGCGCGGCTACTATCAGGGTGTCGGCACGCCGGGAGGATTTGTTGGATTAGCCTTACCTTAGCTCGGTATATCTTGAGCACGGGATTCCGAGGATACTCGGGTCTTCCCACTTTGGAGTTGCGACTCCGCGGATCGTGGGCTTGTAATGGGTCAAGTTGGAACACCCCTGCAGGGTTTGAACTTTCGAAAGCCGTGCCCGCGGTTATGTGGCAGATGGGAGCTTGTTAATTCCGGTTGTAGAAAACTTGACACAATGTTACTAATACACTACCAGCGTGTGTTCCGTGACTGTCAATTTCCGAATAGGGATTCGGGAGTTGAACACGGAGGGGTTATGATTGTGGAGTTTGTAGCTAGGATCACTTCGTGATCACTTCTCGCCAATGCCTTCTCTTCTTGCTCTCACTTGCGTAAGATAGATGCTAGTTGTTGCTGCAGACTTATTTTTTTCTTCAGCCTTTCCCTCACCTAAAGGCTTAAATAGTTCTGTTACCCGGGAACGGGATTGCTGAGTCCTCTGTGGCTCACAGTTACTTCACACACCAGATGCAGGTCCAGCTGTGAGCTATCCAGGTGTTGGCACCGAGCTGGATTGGGAGTACGACGAGGAGCGTAGTCGGTACTACGTGCGCTACCCGGACGATCAGTAGTGGAGTCTCTTACTAGGATTCGATCCGCATGTGGTTTATTTATCTGAGTTTGGTACTTTGACATTTGGCTTTTGCCCTTAGAGGGTTGTAGTGCTCTTAATGTATGATGTTTGAGACTTGTACTGTAATTCTGTGATGTGGCGAGTGTAAGCCAACTATTTTCAGTTTACTATCCCTCTTTTACATGAGTTGTGCAAAGATTACCAAGCTTGAGATCATTCTAGGATGGACTTATGCCTTTAAGTCGTGCCTCGACACGTAGGAGGTATAACTCCATCCTGGGCATTACATCAGTAAACCTAGTTCTCTTTTATTTCTCGTTTAGGTCTTGATGGATGTTTTATTAAACTTACAATTGGTGCACAAATCCTTGCTGCCACTGGTAGAGATGGAAATAACAACATGTACCCGATTGCATTTGGAATTGTTGGACAAGAGGACAAAGCTAATTGGTGTTGGTTTTTACACCAACTAAAAATCTGTCTAGGAGGAGAAGTTGGACAATTTGGTCCATATACTTTAATGTCTGATAGACAGAAGGTATGCATCTTCATTTGTGTTTTGCATATATATGTTTTCTATTATTTGAATGCACCTAGTTGGTATGAATTAGGTAGTAGCTTAGCTTGTTATTTATGTGCACCAGGGGCTCCTATTTGCAGTTGATCAAGTATTTCCTAACTGCCACCAAAGATTCTGCCTAAGACACATATATGCAAACTTTCAAAATACTAGTTTTAGGGGGGAAGATCTTAAGAAGTGTATGGATAATGCCAGTTATGCATATAGTGAACACAAATTTAATATTGCAATGGATGATCTCAAAGCTGAGTGTGAGCAAGCTTGGGAGTGGCTTAGTGCAATACCCAAAAAAACATGGGCCAGGCATGCATTTGACACAAATTGCAAAACTGATTTGGTAGTTAACAATTTGTCTGAGGTTTTTAACAAATACATCCTAGATGTTAGGGAAAAACCTATCAGGACAATGTGTGATGGCATAAAGGATAAGCAGATGGTTAGGTGGCACAGGAATAGAGAGTGTGGGAAGGCAGCTAGATGGGTGATCACACCACATTATGCAGAAAAGTTAGAGCAGGAAAAGGAAAGGGCCAAGTTCTGCAACCTATTCAAGCAGGTGTTAACCTATGGTAGGTTACTAGTGGACAGCAAACACATGTTGTGAATTTGCAACTTCATACTTGTGGTTGCAGAAAGTGGGACCTCAGTGGCATCCCATGCAACCATGCCATCTCAGCAATTAGCAAGGGGAAAAGGTTTCCAGAGGAGTATGTCAGCAAGTTCTTCAAAAAACAAATGTACTTAGCTGCATATGAACCAATGATATATCCAGTTCCTGGTGAGCATGATTGGACAAAGACCAATAGTCCGGACATAGAACCACCTGCATTCAAAGTGAAGAAAGGAAGAAGGAAAGTGAAGAGGATCAAGGGTAAATTTGAAGTTCCAAAGCCAAAGGACACTTCAAGAATGGGGACTATTACTTGCAGTAATTGTGGATTACAAGATGCTGCCCCAACATCTGGCGCTCCTCCACCTAGTCATGGCACACACACTGGCTGGATGGCATTTTTCACAGCAAGTGGAAACCACTTAATGGCAAGATGTGCCATGTAAACTTCTGTTGGTGCTACATTGTGTTATATTTTGGTTTGATGCCACTGGAGCAACTTCTGTTGATGCTATATGAAAGAACATGCGGTGCCCCCATGTTTGGTTTTGGTAATTGATGACAATCTCCATGGACTAATGGTTGCCTTGAGTTTTATTTGAAGGGTTTGTCCATAGGCTTTTCTTGGAGTCCATGTGTTGGTTTCAAGGAGAGTTTGTGATGACCAAGGTGCGATTAAGGAATTATCCAAAGATTGGTCTTGTGAGTGTTGAGCTTATTGCAAGCATGTCTTGAAGACGAAGAGTGTGTGATCATTCATGTACCGTCAAGACATCATCCAAATGAAAAGAGTTGGAAAGATTCAAGGTTGATCAAGACTAAGTCAAAGAGTGAATCAAGTTGATCAACACACAAAGCATAGAAGATGTTGCGGTGTGCAAGTTCAAGTAGGATCATCACGAAGAGATCATATGCTTGAAGCTTGCCATTCATTGCGGTGGCAATGGACTTGTGAAGATGTGCCGAAGAGTGGCTCACCCATGGTGGAGTATGGGGGAGCAATCTACTAGTCTTCATCGAGCCAACACAATCAAGAAAGATGGTCCAACTTGAGGGAGTCAAGATCGTCATCATCCAACTCAAGTGGACTTTGTGCAAGGCAAAGGTTTGCCCTTGATAGGTTTTCTATTTTACCGGTCCCATGGTAGTTGTGGGAGACCGGGTTATAGGATCGATTGCCATACTATCAAGGGGGGCTCTCGATAAGTAACTTGACCATATCGTTCGTAGAGAGCTCAAACCATTGCATGCTTGCATCATCTTTGTTGGTTCTTGTTTGGTTCTTCTCCTTGTGAGATTTGGAGCTTATGGTCATCTTGATGACAAGCTCAAGTTCCTCGAAAACGGATTTCACATGCATCTTCTATGATGTTTTCGATGTTGGGGTTTTTGCCGGTTCTCTTTGTGAGTCTTAGAGCTTATGGTCATCTTGATGACAAGCTCAGGTTCATCGAAAACGGAGTTCACATGCATCTTCTATGATGTTTTCGATGTTGGAGGTTATGCCGGTTCTTATCTGATGGAGTGTTCACTCCTCTATATACTAGGCATACCTCGCTACCTCTTCTTACTATAACCAGTCGCTTTTTTGATGCTACTCGTCTTCCTCTATCCATCAAGCTTGAGTTTGATCGGAGCTCATTTGAAGAAGTTATGGCAGTTCAGGGTTTTATTGTTGCTCCTGCGGTAGTACCGCTGGGCCAGAGCGGTAGTACCGCTTATAGCCACAAGCGGTAGTACCGCTGGTTCAAAGCGGTAGTACCGCCCATGGCTATATGCGATGGTACCGCTCCGGTTCCGCGCTAGTGCCGCCTCGATTCGAGACAGACGCTTCTCGTGTCGGGTTGGGCGGCAGTAGGAGCGGCAGTAGGCGCGGTAGTACCGCTTATAAGCGGTAGTACCGCCCTACCACCGCTGCTAGTGCCGCTCGAGGGCTCTCTCTCTTTGCTTTTCTCTCATTGGCGTTGTGCTTGGTCCCAACGGTAGTACCGCTGGGCCAAGCGGTAGTACCGCTGCAGCCAGCAGTAGTACCGCTCCCTAGAGCGGTAGTACCGCCCGCTGCGGGCTGGTTGGTGGGGATAACGGTTGGATTTCCCCCCACCTATAAAAGGGGGTCTTCTTCCCCTTTGAGTCTTATCCTTTGAGCTCGTGTTCTTCCCCCATTGTTGACCTTCTTCGAGCTTGCTATCTCTCAATCCCTTCATGTATTCTTGCTAGTTTTGCGGGGGAAAGAGAGAGGAGATCTACATCCACACTTCCACCATTCACTTCTCCTCTTTGTGAGGGGAACCCTTTGGATCTAGTTCTTGGAGTTCTTGGTGTTCTCCTTATTCTTCTTCCTCTCTTTTCCCTCCCTAGCATTAGTTGCTTTGGTGGGATTTGAGAGAGAAGGACTTGGGCACTCCGTGTGCCCTTGCCATTGCATTTGGTGCACCAGTTTGAGTTCTCCACGGTGATACGTGGAAGTGAAGTTTGAGAAGCTTATTACTCTTGGGTGTTTGGGCACCCTAGAGCTTGTTCGTCTTGGGTGCCTTGGCGCCCTAGACGGTTGGTGTTGTTTGGAGCTCAATCATTGTGGTGTAAAGCTCCGGGCAAGCGTCGGGGTCTCCAATTAGGTTGTGGAGATTAGCCCGAGCAATTTGACGGGTACCAGTGACTGCCCCCAAAGGTTGCCAAAGTGTACGGGTTCGGTGACCGCCCCCAAGGGTTGCCATTTGTACGGGTTCGGTGACTGCCCTCAAGGGTCCCTTAGTGGAATCACGGCATCTTGCATTGTGCGAGGGCGTGAGGAGATTACGGTGGCCCTATTGGCTTCTTGGGGAGCATTGTGCCTCCACACCGCTCCAAACGGAGATTAGCATCCGCAAGGGTGTGAACTTCGGGATACATCGTCGTCTCCGCGTGCCTCGGTTATCTCTTACCCGAGCCCTTTACTTACGCACTATACTTTGTGATAGCCCTATTGTTTCTTGTCATATATCTTGCTATCACCTACTTGTTTATCTTGCTTAGCATAAGTTGTTGGTGCACATAGGTGAGACTAGTTGTTGTCGGTTTTGTGCTTGACAAATTAACCGCTAGGTTTATTCCGCATTTGTTCAAGCCTAAACCGTAATTATTTTAAAAGCGCCTATTCACCCCTCCCCCTCTAGGCGACATCCATGATCTTTCACTATATTATGTTCTATTTTGGTTTGATGCCACTGGAGCAACTTCTGTTGATGCTATCTATGTTATATTTTGGTATGATGCCACTGCAGCAACAATTGGTGATGCTATAATTCTTCTCTTGGTGGATACCTTGACGCTTAAGGTTGATGAACCACCCTAAGTCTATATTGTGTTTTACTTTTGGTTTGAGACCAACCTAAGTCTATTGTGTTTTAGTCTTGGTTTGAGACCACCCTAAGTCTATATTGTGTTTAAGGTTGATGAACCACCTAACACTATCATCTAGGGTTTTGGGTGGCTCGGGGTCGACGAAAACACCCTAACATAGTCTATGGTGTTAAAGGTGGCCCGGCGTCGATGAAACCACCTAAAACAAGCATCAAGGGTTTTGGGTGGCTCGGGGTCGACAGAACCACCCTAACATAGTATGTGGTGTTAAAGGTGGCCCGGCGTCGACGGGACCACCTAAAACAAGCATCTAGGGTTTTGGGTGGCTCGGGGTCGACGGAACCACCCTAACATAGTCTGTGGTGTTAAAGGTGGCCCGGCGTCGACGAAACCACCTACAACAAGCATCTAGGGTTTTGGGTGGCTCGGGGTCGACGGAACCACCCTAACATAGTCTGTGGTGCTAAAGGTGGCCCGGCGTCGACCAAACCACCTAAAACAAGATCCACCTAATTCATCTTGCAATGCTTTATATATGGAGGCAGCATATCATAAGAATATAAGAATTCAAGCATCAAAACATCACTATGACACAAGCATTTAATAAATCATTATAACATAAGCATCTTCCAATGCTTGATATAACATAAGCAGAGCAAACAATACTTAGTGGAGTTCAACACATATAACCATACACAACCATTGTTCACATTACATAGTGGAGTTCAAATGCACATTTCATCCTTTTCTCACAAAAGGATGAACAGCATAAGTACTAGGTACATAAACAGCCATTGGTTCATAATTAGTACTACCATACATTACACATAAGTCTAAGTAACTAGGTCATTACACAACCGTCATTCCCAAAAGGTCAGCAATGAACCATAATAACACTCATCTTGTTTAGTTCTCTAAGATGTCCTGGATATCCTTGATCTTCTCCTGGATCCCCTTGATCTTCTCCTTCAGCTTCTCATCTACCTTCATGAGCTCTACAATCTTAAGCTCTAGCATTTCCTTCTCTTCACTATGCTTTTCCTTTCCCTTAAGCAGATCAGCAACCTGAAACTTCAACTCCAGCTTCTCTTGGGTGAGCTTCTCCTCACACTTTCTGACCTCAGCATCCTTCAACTCCAAACTCATCCTAACTTCACTCAGAACTTGCTTCTCCTGCATATTTTTCAACTTCAAGTTCTAGATGACTGTTGCCTGTGCTCTTGTCAAGTTAACCAGGAGTTCATACTTCTGATTAAGCTTCTGGAAGTCTGCATCTCTCTTTGCCATCTCAGTTGCCATCTCAGCCTTCATGTCAGATATCAGTTCTTTTCTGACCTAATGCTGATATGTAAGGTTAGACTGCAGATAACTGAAATCAATCACCATATCCTCCTAGAAATTCATAAGTTCGTGAACATCTTGGACTAACTTTTCATAGTTGGCCTCAAGCTTGTTCTTCTCTTCTGTCAGATGATGAATAGTTAATGAACTTTCAAGATTATCAGTCACCCTAGCACTCTTGCTATCTTCAACCATTGCCCATAGCTTCAACAGTGCATTTTGCATTGTTGGGGGCCACTGGTGATCAACCCATTCAACAAACCCACAGTTCTGCCCTTCCTGCAAAAAGAGCAAATAAGTTCATACACATCATATTTGCAGCATAGGAAAATAACATATTTGGTGGCATTGAACTATTAAAGCATATGCACTACAGGTGCATCCTAACAGATTTGGTGCATTGAACTAAATATTAAACATGACCACAATAGGAGTGTCACTGTACAATAACAATACCACTGTCATTATACTACATAAGCTACTTGAATTGCTAAAAGTGACATTAAAGATGCCACTACTGTCAACCTAACAAGTGGGAGCACTCTTGTATAATATGCCACTGTCAAATCTATCAAATTTAGTGTGAATATGTCACTTAAGTGGTGATTTTCTACCCAACAACCAGTTTAGCTTCAGATCACCTTCTAGCATATGTACAGGCATAATGCTAATACCAACTACTTCTATTCAACTCCTTCTACTTTAACTGAAGATTAACAGCACTTGCAGAATACAACTATTTCACTGAACTCCTAACTGAAGATTGCCAGCAGATACATAATAGAACAGTTTCAATAAACTCCTAACTGAACATCTATAAAATATCCCACTATCAACCTAAAATTCATACCGGCTCTGCACATGCTAAGAATCTTCTGCCCGTGTTTGTTCCTTCAAAGGCAACAAGCCTCTCAGATGCCTTCCCGTGCTTCTCACATGGGGCCATTTGATCCAGGTCTAGCCCCTTGTAATCTGGGTCTTCAATGCTAAATGGGACCTGCACAAGCTCACACAAACAAAATGCCCAAATCAAAACCCAGCAAAATCACCCGCATCTAAAATCCCCAATTCTGAAAACCTAACCCTAGCTCAAACAATACTCACCTGGTTTATCCCGTCGGTGGATGTGCTGGAGTAGACGTACGGGCTAGACGTGTCGGCACTGCTCTCGTCTTCGAAAACCATGGCGTGGCGGCGGTCAGATGCTGCACTTCTACCGGCGGCGGCGCGGGCGACGGGATGGACGCGGGAGCGAGGAGGACGAGAGGGGAGGAGGACGAGAGGAGATAAGGAGGAGTGAGGAGAACGAACAGGTCGAGCCGGACCGGCCGACAGATAATGGGCGGGGGCTTGCCGTTTGCCAGCATGGCGTCTTACATGCGGGCCCGGGATGTCAGTTCCGGCATCAATACGTAGAAATACAGAGTTTAGTCTGTTTTGCAACGGTTAGTCCGAAACTTGGTACTGATCCGCAATTTTTTCGTAAAGCGGTACCAATCCGCCACCACTGCCCCAAATGTGGTACCATCGTGCAATTAACTCCGATCTATGGCATGGCATTGTGACGCCCCCGATTTGACCGTACACTAATCATGCACGCAAATGTGTACGACCAAGATCAGGGACTCACTGGAAGATATCACAACACAACTCTAGACACAAATTAAAAATAATACAAGCTTTATATTACAAGCCAGGGGCCTCGAGGGCTCGAATACAAAAGCTCGAATACACAAGAGTCAGCGGAAGCAACAATATCTGAGTACAGACATAAGTTAAACAAGTTTGCCTTAAGAAGGCTAGCACAAACTTCAACAATCGAAGAGGCAAGGCCTCCTGCCTGGGACCTCCTAACTACTCCTCGAAGCCGAACTCCACGTAGAAACATCCTCGGGATCCTCTGGGTCCTGGACTCCACCATCTGGTTGCACCAACCGAGAAGAAAGGAGAAAGGGGGAACAAAGCAACCGTGAGTACTCATCCAAAGTACTCGCAAGTAAGGATCTACACTACATATGCAAAGATATCTGTGTAAAGGGGTAATATATGTGGACTGAACTGCAGAAAGCAGAATAAGAGGGGGATATCTAATCCAATCGAAGACTACGCTTCTCGTAACCTCCATCTTGCAGCAGAAGATGAGGGTAGCTGGAAAGTAACAAGTATCCTCGCTTCTCGCAGCCTCCGTCTTGCAGCAGTAGAAGGGAGTAGATGGTAAGTTCACCAAGTAACATCGTATAGCATAATCCTACTCGGCGATCCTCCCGCACATCATCCTGTGAGAGAGCAACCACCGAGTTGTATCTAGCACTGGTAAGGGTGTGTTTTATTAAGTATCCGGTTCTAGTTGTCATGAGGTCGGAATACAACTCCGGGTCGTCCTTTTACCGAGGGACATGGCTATTCGAATAGATTAACTTCCCTGCAGGGGTGCACCACATAACCCAGCACGCTTGATCCCATTTGGCCGGACACACTTTCCAGGGTCATGCCCGGCCTCGGAAGATCAACACGTCGCAGCCCTACCTAAGCACAACAGAGAGGTCAGGACGCCGGTCTAAGTCCTAGGCACAAAGGGGTCCGGGCCCATCGCCCAATGCACACCTGCACGTTGCGTACGTGGCCGGTGAGCAGACCTAGCAACCTCCATTACTAAGGAAGTTACGTTACGCGGTCCAACCCGGCGCGCGCCGCTCAATCGCTGACGTCAAGAAGGCATCGGCTGATACCACGACGTTGAGTGCCCATAACTATTCCCGCGTAGCTGGTTAGTGCGTATAGGCCAACGGCCAGACTCAGATCAAATATCCAAACTCGTTAAGCATGTTATATGAAATAACCGCGGACAACGACCAGGGCCAGGCCACCTCTCGACTGGGTGTCTCAACCTGCCCCTATCGCTCCGCCACAAAGATCCACTCGGGGGGCCGTCGGGAACTCAGGCCAATCACTACCTGGATGGATCCACCTGTCCTTTCAGCCCCCTCATCGAATCACTTGCGGGTACTCAATGAGCCGACCCGACTTTAGTCACATCATGTGTCATGTAAAGTATGTAGTATATACCCGTGATCACACCCAAGTGATCACGGCCTGGTAGAATAGCAGGGCAGACGGACAAGGGTGTGGGGCCACTGATGGGATACTAGCATCCTATACTAAGCATTTAGGATAGCAGGTAAAGGTGTCAACAGTTGTAGCAACAATGACAGGCTATGCAACAGAGTAGGAGCTATCGAATCAACAATAGTAGCAAACTAATGCAAGAGTAAGAGGGAGGAGAATAGGCGATGTCTTGTGATCAAGGGGGGGGCTTGCCTGGTTGCTCTGGCAAGAAGGAGGGGTCGTCGTCGACGTAGTCGATCACCGTGGCACTGTCAGCGGTCTCAGGGTCTACCGGAAAGGAAGTAACGGAGGGGAACACAATAAATAACATAGCAATCAAAAGCATAACAGGACATAACACACCAATACGCGGTGCTAGGGGTGGCCTAACGTGGTGGGAGGTGATACCGACGAAGGGGGGAAACAACCGGGAAAGTATTCCCGGTGTTTTGCGTTTTCGGGCGGATGAAACGGAGGAGTAAAGTTGCGGGTTCAGTATGCTAGGGATGTGTGGTTGACGAACGGTCTGCGTATTCGGATGCGTCTCGAAATTCTGAGCAACTTTCATATATAAATTATTTTCATCTGAGTTACAGATTATTTTATATTAATTATCAAAGTTTTTAATTCATTTTTGGAATTAACAGAATTAATTAATTAAAAATTCCATTATGATGTTAGCATGATGTCAAGGTGATGTCAGCAGTCAAATAGTTAGTTGACTTAGTCAAACTGACATGTGGGTCCCACTAACATTGACAGACTAACTAACTATCAGATTAACCAATTAATTAGTTAATTAGATTAACTAACACTGGTTAATTAGGTTAATTATTTGTCTTAATTACTTAATTAATTATATTATTATTAGTTTTAAATTATTTTTTAACGTTTCTGGGTTGTGGGGCCCCTTGTCATAGGTTGTTCACTAATTATCATCTAACATTTTAATTAGCAGGTTAATTAGATTTAATTAGTTAACTAAACATATTTAATTAAGTTAATTAATTATCCAGGTTAATTAATTATTTATTATTATTTTTATCATCATTTTTTGTAACATTTCAGAGGGGGCGGCCCCACATGTCATTGGCCCTAGGGGCCATAGCGGGTCGGGCGTCAGGCACACCCAAATGGCGTTGGGTGCCGGGTTAACGGGCGGAGCTGGGCAACCGAGCGGCGCGGCGCCCAGCGAGCGGAGGGCGGGCACGCGGCCCAACGCCGGCGGCCGTGGTCACGGCCGGAGCAGGGCGGCGGGGCAAGCAGCAGTTCCATGGGCGAGCCATGGCGGAACGCAGCAGCTAGCGGGCTGTCGCGGCGGCACCAGGAGCGACGGGAGGCAGCAGCGTGCGGAGCACCGCGGGAGCAACGGCGGAGCATTGTGCGGCGACCCGCAGGAGAGGAGCAGCGGCGGGGCAAGGCGGCACCAGGTTGGTCGGGGCGAGCACGTCGCGGCCCAGGGCGCGACGACTGGGCTCGGGGTTCGGCCGGCGCGGGGTGACCGTGGCGCGTGGAGGGGGGAGCAGAGAGGAAGAGGAGGGGGTTCGCTCACGAGGTAGTGTAGGGATGGCAGTATGCTCGGGGAGGGGACGAGGAGGTCAGGCGACGGCGGTTGCCGACGGGAGCGGCGGCCATGAAAGGCGCTTGGGCGCGGGGGCGAGCACGCTAGAGGGGTCGCGTTCGAGGCGCTGGAGCCGAGCGTGAGTCGGAGAAGAGGACCAGGGGTGCGGAGGTTCGAGGCGGTCGCCGGCGGCCATGGGATCGGGACGAGGAGCTCCTCTCCCGTGTGTGCGTCGTGTAGTGGCAGCGGGTAAGGGAGACGGGGGGAATGGGGGTCTCGGTCGGGTGGAAGTGGGGTTCATGCGGGAGGAGTGGCGATGGGCTAGGGTTTCGAGGGGCAGGGGGTTATGAGGGTGCGGCTGGGCCGGCCTGGCGGTCTAGAGGCCAGCTGGGCCGAGGCCCAGCGAGGGGGGGGGTTGTTTATATTATTATTTTGTTTTATTGTTATTTTCTTCTTTTCTTATTACTTTTCTGTTTTTATTTTACTTTCTTTAATAGTTTTAAAGTTTTACAAAAAGTAGGAACCACACTTAAAATAGAATTGCAATTCCAACTACTGCCACAAAAGTTTTAACCTTGAACAAATAGTTTAGTTTTTTCTATAAAATTCAAAAGGCATTTATTTAATTGTTTTAGCTACTGTTTTATTCATTTTCGAGTATTTTAACATTTTATAAAAGTGTGGTTTCTCCACCCTAATTTTCTATGCATTATTTGGTTCACTCTGAACATTTTAGTTTTAATATTTGAAAACTTTTATTGTTTGCTTGATTTTAAATTTGAATTTGCATCGGTTTCGAACTATCACGAGATTCGCAACAGTAATCGTGGTGACGTGGCATCATTAGCAGAGGTTTACTGTAGCTTGATTACCCGGGCGTCACAATTCTCCTCCACTATAAGAAATCTCGTCCCGAGATTTAAGCGGTGGAGTAAAGGGGGGGGAAGTGCTGGTAGCGAAAAGCTAACGAGTCTTCTCGGTCTTGGTTGCCCTTTCGAAGAGGTTGATCATTTTTTGTTGATGTCTTCATTTCTCTGCTTCAAGTCATCATGATCAAGTCGTCATCCTTTCTTCGGGATCTCCATCATCCTACGAACGAGACCAGGGGGAAAAACTCCGAAAGAACATAACTCCACAAAGCTGGGTATCTGACGGTGAACTCAATGGGAAATACCCAAGGTACCCCACGAGTTGTATTACAGTGTATTCGTTGAGTGCAATATACGATGGTACCGAAGTTTCAAATGTGTAGGCAATCATTCGATGCCTAGACAGAAGCTGGAATGGGAGCTTGAATAACGGGAATAACATGATGTTTGATTCCATGATGAATAATGGTATAGAATTTAGCTCGTGAATCACATACGAAGCCTGGTGCAAAGAATACATTAGAATCCAGGTTGTAAAGAAGGGTCAGGTTTCGATCCAGTGGACCTGTGGGTTATGGTCCCACCACGTGGGTTGAAAATAGGAAGGCTGATGACATCTTGCACAGAAAGCAAGGCATGTCAGACGATAGTCTATCAGTTAAGTTGGCAACAACGTCGGTACCAAGGACGGGGAACTAAGAGAGCCATTTTCTTGCACATTGTAATGAGGCGGACCAATAGGGAAGGTTCCCGTTCATCGGTAGTTAATGTAATGTTACAACAATAGTAACGAGGTCTTACTGACACAGTTGTACACCAAGGTGTTTACGTAAGCAGAAAATTATTACTGCTTAGATTATCTGTAGATCAAAGAAAGGTTAAACAAACAAATGGAAAGGAAAATTGTGATTACACACACAATTAATAGGAGTATATCCTTCCCATGGACAAGCAGAACATGGCATACAGGATAGGAGAGCAAGTACCCAACCATTCAGATAAAGAGGCAAGGATTAATCAAGATGTTACCCATACAACGGTGTTTGGGTAACTGACCAAGAAACATTTAGCATTAGGCTTTAAATGCTCTTGTTGAAAATCGGAGTACCACAGACATGCTTCGAGATAGCATTGGCATGGTCTTGAAGTAAAGGTCGGACTTGGATACACAACGGATTCATCAGGAACAACTTATAAAATAAGTCTTACAATTTCCTCCGGGAAGAATGGTTATCCTTGCAAAAGAAATCATAATGATTGGTCCTCCAGCCAGAGGTGCTAGGCATGACATCATATTACTGGGTCATCAAAGGACCAACATTATAAATCCTGGAAAGTTATCCCAACCATCATATCTGACCGATATTCAGATCCGATTGGTGTCATGATACCTCAGACTCAGGATGTTCGAGAAGAAAAGGTGCAACAATAATCGACGAAATGACATTGCAAGATTCTCGGGTAATGAACTATGGAAGCGGGTTCCCGAAATAATAGTTCATCATTAAACCAAGGAGAGGATGAGGAGGTTGCTGATGGGCTCAGCGACAATTCATCGAGAATTCCAAACAGAGGGATTTCCACAATAATGTGAACAAGAGGATGACACTTATCAATTCAAATGATATAATGTTGTATGCTCGAGAAAAAACATACACCATTAATCATTACATGAAAAGTGTGCCCGAAATATGACCTTAGGCAGCAAGATCAATGTTAGAGTGACGATTCAATAACCAATAGTCTAAGAACGAACTTCGATCGTTAACTTCAAAGCAATAGGGTTGCTAGAAGTGCGGAACTCAAGCCGTATCTTTATCGTATTGGTATCCCGGTTGAAAACAACACGGGGACCAAGGAAGAATAGTGAGGATGAGAAGTATCATCATACCGAGAATTTCTAAGAGGTGGAGCAATCCCCACAACATTCTCGACATAAAAGACAGTAATGCTTCAAGGCAGAACACAACACTAGCTGGAGAGCAAGTTGTATTCATAATGTGGACAAGTTTGCAATGAAAGGAAGTCAATGATGGTGTCGATGATAATAAAAATCATCGAGGGCAAGGAGGGTATTTCTCATGATGAACACAGTTGAAATCTCGGAAGAAGTCAAAGTGTTGAAGGTGATCCGACACATTTGTCGGGAGGTTTCAAGAGGATGCAATCAAACAACAACGGCAACAAGCAAGAGAATGACGAAGTGGCAAGTTATTGGATCAATATAAAAGATGCAAGCTCGGAATCAAAGTTTCCTTACTGAAGAAGCAACCAGATGCTGAAAGTTGACGTAAGTTGTGCTCAATCTCTAAAGAATTCGTGCACCAAAGAAGGACGAGGTAGCACAGTCAAAGATAGCTAGACAAGCGATGTACCCGATAGTCTAGGAATAAACCAGCTTGAGTTTAAAAATTTCCCAGTAACATCCACTAGGGGTGTTGAATTTCTAGAGTAGATTTGATTTACTAAATGGTGTCCTCGGTTGACAGCAACCTAGAACCCGTAGAGTGATTACGACAAGCAAATGTATTACTTCATCAAAAGTTCAAAAGGTGTAGTGCAAAGGCATGATATCCTCAAGATATCAGAGGGTAAAACTCGAAGGTAGAACGTGATAGAAGTTGAACTAGGTCATTGACCTATGACAGTAGATGTTTTAACCTTGTCAAAAATTAGACGAGGCACTGGAATGGATTTATTCCAGATATATTGAATAAGGACAGCATGGTCGGAACCATAACTGCAAGGGATCAAATTTATTGACACCGAAAGAATTATTTAGATGTAAAATCATTTTGCAAGAAGCTCCCGAGACGGTCTACATCGTTTCCATGGGCATGAACAAAAGCTCAAGGTCGACTCCCATTTCCCCAATGCATACATTTCATTTACCTCTTGCTTTGATAATATTGTAGTGTTGGAATTTTATCTGGTAGAACACCGGAAGGGTATGTCTTGTGAAAACTTTCGGGTTCTCACGAATTAGGGGAAGGCATAGGTTCAGCCCATCGGGCATCTTAGTACATATACCACAAGTTGCAAAAGTAAATACTCGAGCTCAAAAGCAGAGTATGGTTGGCCAAGCAGAGGATACAGTTTACCAAAGGCATTATGTATCAGTGGAAGAACTCGCAAGGTGATTGAATATGAAGGACACTATCGGATAACAATCCAACAATGGATCGGGCGATCCACAACGGAGCTTATGTGAGTATCGGTACTCACTCAGAGGAAGAAAGAATGCAGAGGCATTAGATTCAAGAATCATCTTATTAGTCTGATGCTTAAATGGAAAGAAATTATGGTTTCCAAAATGAAGGATCAGAAGCAGACGCTTTGATCAAGATGGATAAGTCGAAAACACTTAGTTGGACAATCAATAAAGGTTTGATTTGCCGAGAACCAACTCATGTCCGGAATGACGTCTGAGCCGGAAAGATAATTTTATAAAGGATAACCTGATGACTGCGTGCATACGCACACATTGAATCAATAAGCTCAAAATGGCTAAGACAAGGGATATTATCGAAGGCTACTAGTCATATGGAACTAACCATAATGCAAGCAGGCAAGAACTTCAAGAGTAATAGGCTGCAGAGGATTTTTGAAAGATCGAAAAGTATTCCGAAGAATTTTGTGAGAAACATAAACAATTGAGAAGAACGGATCCTCGATAAATGTGAGGAAATAACCGTAAGGGTTTTCATGCGAAATAAAACTGCAAGACAGTAACTTAAAGGATTCTCAGGACAACGTAGAATATTTCGAGGCATCTTGTTATAAAAAGAGCGACAAGGAATGATCATGAGAATCACAAGTGCATGCAGATATCCATAGGGATATATCGATGGCAGTGAATTGCAAAGGCGGTGAGCACAAGGGTCTCGGGAAATTATCGAGGGATATCCTCTGAATCTTCTAACGAAGCACGTGATCTTCCGTAATGAGGGCTCTGCGGGAGAAATAGTTACGAGAACCTTGAGTCAAAGTTAGTAAAATCTTTTAACCCGAATAGAAGAGAGATCAGAGTCCCAGAGTATAGACGAGGAATAAAAGATCCTAATACCACCCATTAGTTTTGTGGGCTCGTAAGCCACACAACAAGTTAGTAAATTTGTTTCTCAAATACTAGACTCAACTTCGGCCAAGGAATTGGAAAGGGGGATTCCTACAGGCAGTCGGCTCCGATACCAACTTGTGACGCCCCCGATTTGACCGTACAGTAATCATGCACGCAAATGTGTACGACCAAGATCAGGGACTCACTGGAAGATATCACAACACAACTCTAGACACAAATTAAAAATAATACAAGCTTTATATTACAAGCCAGGGGCCTCGAGGGCTCAAATACAAAAGCTCGAATACACAAGAGTTAGCGGAAGCAACAATATCTGAGTACAGACATAAGTTAAACAAGTTTGCCTTAAGAAGGCTAGCACAAACTTCAACAAACGAAGAGGCAAGGCCTCCTGCCTGGGACCTCCTAACTACTCCTCGAAGCCGAACTCCACGTAGAAACATCCTCGGGATCCTCTGGGTCCTGGACTCCACCATCTGGTTGCACCAACCGAGAAGAAAGGAGAAAGGGGGAAAAGGGGGAACAAAGCAACCGTGAGTACTCATCCAAAGTACTCGCAAGTAAGGATCTACACTACATATGCAAAGATATCTGTGTAAAGGGGTAATATATGTGGACTGAACTGCAGAAAGCAGAATAAGAGGGGGATAGCTAATCCAATCGAAGACTACGCTTCTCGCAACCTCCATCTTGCAGCAAAAGATGAGGGTAGCTGGAAAGTAACAAGTATCCTCGCTTCTCGCAGCCTCCGTCTTGCAGCAGTAGAAGGGAGTAGATGGTAAGTTCACCAAGTAACATCGTATAGCATAATCCTACTCGGCGACCCTCCCGCACATCATCCTGTGAGAGAGCAACCACTGAGTCGTATCTGGCACTGGTAAGGGTGTGTTTCATTAAGTATCCGGTTCTAATTGTCATGAGGTCGGAATACAACTCTGGGTCGTCCTTTTACCGAGGGACATGGCTATTCGAATAGAATAACTTCCCTGCAGGGGTGCACCACATAACCCAGCACGCTTGATCCCATTTGGCCGGACACACTTTTCAGGGTCATGCCCGGCCTCGGAAGATCAACACGTCGCAGCCCTACCTAAGCACAACAGAGAGGTCAGGACGCCGGTCTAAGTCCTAGGCGCGCAGGGGTCCGGGCCCATCGCCCAACGCACACCTGCACGTTGCGTACGCGGCCGGTGAGCAGACCTAGCAACCTCCATTACTAAGGAAGTTACGTTACGCGGTCCAACCCGGCGCGCGCCGCTCAATCGCTGACATCAAGAAGGCTTCGGCTGATACCACGACGTCAAGTGCCCATAACTATTCCCACGTAGCTGGTTAGTGCGTATAGGCCAACAGCCAGACTCAGATCAAATATCCAAACTCGTTAAGCATGTTATATGAAATAACCGTGGACAACGACCAGGGCCAGGCCACCTCTCGACTGGGTGTCTCAACCTGCCCCTGTCGCTCCGCCACAAAGATCCACTCGGGGGGTCGTCGGGAACTCAGGCCCATCACTACCTGGATGGATCCACCTGTCCTTTCAGCCCCCTCATCGAATCACTTGCGGGTACTCAATGAGCCGACCCGACTTTAGTCACATCATGTGTCATGTAAAGTATGTAGTATATACCCGTGATCACACCCAAGTGATCACGGCCCGATAGAATAGCAGGGCAGACGGACAAGGGTGTGGGGCCACTGATGGGATACTAGCATCCTATACTAAGCATTTAGGATAGCAGGTAAAGGTGTCAATAGTTGTAGCAACAATGACAGGCTATGCAACAGAGTAGGAGCTATCGAATCACCAATAGTAGCAAACTAATGCAAGAGTAAGAGGGAGGAGAATAGGCGATGTCTGGTGACAAGGGGGGGGGCTTGCCTGGTTGCTCTGGCAAGAAGGAGGGGTCGTCGTCGACGCAGTCGATCACCATGGCACTGTCAGCGGTCTCAGGGTCTACCGGAAAGGAAGTAACGGAGGGGAACACAATAAATAACATAGCAATCAAAAGCATAACAAGACATAACAAAGCAATACGCGGTGCTAGGGGTGGCCTAACGCGGTGGGAGGTGATACCGACGAAGGGGGGAAACATCCGAGAAAGTATTCCCGGTGTTTCGCGTTTTCGGACGGATGAAACGGAGGAGTAAAGTTGCGGGTTCAGTATGCTAGGGATGTGTGGTTGACAAACGGTCTGCGTATTCGGATGTGTCTCGAAATTCTGAGCAACTTTCATATATAAATTATTTTCATCTAAGTTACAGATTATTTTATATTAATTATCAAAGTTTTTAATTTATTTTTGGAATTAACAGAATTAATTAATTAAAAATACCATTATGATGTCAGCATGATGTCAAGGTGATGTCAGCAGTCAAACAGTCAGTTGACTTAGTCAAACTGACATGTGGGTCCCACTAACATTGAGAGACTAACTAACTATCAGATTAACTAATTAATTAGTTAATTAGATTAACTAACACTGGTTAATTAATTATTTATTATTATTTTTATCATCATTTGTTTTGTAACATTTCAGAGGGGGCGGCCCCACATGTCATTGGCCCTAGGGGCCATAGCGGGTCGGGCGTCAGGCACACCCAAATGGCGTTGGGTGCCGGGTTAACGGGCGGAGCTGGGCACCCGAGCGGAGGGCGGGCACGCGGCCCAACGCCGGCGGCCGTGGTCGCGGCCGGAGCAGGGCGGCGGGGCAAGCAGCAGTTCCATGGGCGAGCCACGGCGGAACGCAGCAGCTAGCGGGCTGGCGCGGCGGCACCAGGAGCGACGGGAGGCAGCTGCGTGCGGAGCACCGCGGGAGCAACGGCGGGGCTTTGTGCGGCGGCCCGTAGGAGAGGAGCAACGGCGGGGCAAGGCGGCACCAGGTTGGTCGGGGCGAGCACGTCGCGGCCCAGGGCGCGACGACTGGGCTCGGGGTTCGGCCGGCGCGGGGTGACCGTGGCGCGTGGAGGGGGAGCAGAGAGGAAGAGGAGGGGGTTCGCTCACGAGGTAGTGTAGGGGTGGCAGTATGCTCGGGGAGGGGACGAGGAGGTCCGGCGACGGCGGTTGCCGACGGGAGCGGCGGCCATGAAAGGCACTTGGGCGCGGGGGCGAGCACGCTGGAGGGGTCGCGTTCGAGGCGCTGGAGCCGAGCGTGAGTCGGAGAAGAGGACCAGGGGTGCGGAGGTTCGAGGCGGTCGCCGGCGGCCATGGGATCGGGACGAGGAGCTCCTCTCCCGTGTGTGCGTCGTGTGGTGGCGGCGGGTAAGGGAGACGGGGGGAATGGGGGTCTCGGTCGGGTGGAAGTGGGGTTTTTGCGGGAGGAGTGGCGATGGGCTAGGGTTTCGAGGGGCAGGGGGTTATGAGGGTGCGGCTGGGCCGGCCTGGCGGTCTAGAGGCCAGCTGGGCCGAGGCCCGGCGAGGGGGGGGTTGTTTATATTATTTTTTTTGTTTTATTGTTATTTTCTTCTTTTCTTATTACTTTTCTGTTTTTATTTTACTTTCTTTAATAGTTTTAAAGTTTTACAAAAAGTAGGAACCACACTTAAAATAGAATTGCAATTCCAACTACTGCCACAAAAGTTTTAACCTTGAACAAATAGTTTAGTTTTTTCTATAAAATTCAAAAGGCATTTATTTAATTGTTTTAGCTACTGTTTTATTCATTTTCGAGTATTTTAAAATTTTATAAAAGTGTGGTTTCTCCACCATAATTGCATATGCATTATTTGGTTCACTCCGAACATTTTAGTTTTAATATTTGAAAACTTTTATTGTTTGCTTGATTTTAAATTTGAATTTGAATCGGTTTCGAACTATCACAAGATTCGCAACAGTAATCGTGGTGACGTGGCATCATTAGCAGAGGTTTACTGTAGCTTGATTACCCGGGCGTCACAGGCATGCTGCTCTGCAACGTGTTCGACGAGCCTGTGAGGTCGCGCTTTGTTCCATTGTCCGCGCTGGTGCCCAACAACCGAGAAGACTATCGTGAAATCTTGGCGCGGTCCTTCCGCGACGTCTCGTCCGCAGATGGCATGGTGATCACATGTGTCGAGTTGGAGCAATTGTTCAAGCTGAGAAGCAGCAGCATCTGTGATGTCTCGGGCAGGGACGTGCTCTGTGACTCTGAGTTGGCCAAGGATCCGAGGGAGTAGGGGGAGGAGGAAGAATACGAGTCCGCCGGTTGGAGGCTCATCACATGGTGAATGTGGATTTTTGAAGCTCACGCTTTCAGACACCTCTAATCCTTACCCTCCAATCTTGCTTTGAGATATGTGCTACACAACTAACTCACTACATGAAAATTTCTCTTTTTTGTTTCTCCCAAATAAAACAACATATGAACTTGAAACTTTGCACGACGACAAAACATTCTAGCTTGAAATATTATTTTTACAATATATGATTCACGAAAAAATCTGAAAGTATTTTTCCCACATTCTAGTTAGAATGTTTTGTCGTCGTGCAAAGTTTGAAGTTCATATGTTGTTTTATTTGGGAGAAACAAAAAAGAGAAAAATTTCTTGCACGAATCTTGATGTAGAAATGGATGGCTAGATAAGGGGGTGTTCCAATGC
>LR738709.1:446575540-446612115 GCA_902687465.1 Secale cereale | reverse complement strand
CTTTCTCAAATGTTAACCATCACGAACGTGGATTTTTGAAGCTCAGGCTTTCAGACACCTCTATCCTTACCCTCCAATCTTGCTTTGAGATCTGTGCTACACAACTAACTCACTACATGAAAATTTCTCTTTTTTGTTTCTCCCAAATAAAACAACATATGAACTTGAAACTTTGCACGACGACAAAACATTCTAGCTAGAATGTGGGAAAAATACTTTCAGATTTTTTCCAATGCCTAGATAAGGGGGTGTTCCAATGCCTATGCTTTCTCAAATGTTAACCATCACATGGTACAGGCACATCTCTTGGGACTATTGGCGCAAAGGGGGCATGCTCCATGTTGATGACCTTGGAACCGTCTCTTTCCCTGGTCGCGGCGGCGCTGCGGACATGCCATTGAAGGACCTGAAAACATCCGGTCCCATCCTGTCTGGTGATGATGTTGTTTGCCTCAGGTCAGAGGTGGATGGTCGGGACGGAGCTAAATGGGTTGTCGCTGTTGACATGAGGAACAAGGCAGTGCGAGAGCTGATGCCACTTGATGCAAATAGATCCTTGGATTTCCATCCAACCTACATTCGATGTGCGTTGCACAAATAGCTGATGAATGGCGTGCTGCTCAGTGTTTTTCCTTGTGACCTTTTTAGGAATATGTTGCTGTATCCATAGGTGTGTTCAAGCACGTTTTGTTTCAGTCTGTACGGTTCTTGTTTCATGTAGGCCATGTTAGATTGGTCACATCTTCTATTGTTCATGTTAGATCGATCAGTCTCATCATCTGTACTTGTAAGACAATGTTTGGGGGGAACCAGCTCAACCCTCTAGGGGTGGCTTATCTCATATATATAATGGGTGTGTTACAATAGGTACAATATACGTACACAAATACAGAAGCTATGTAGGGGAACGTAGTATTTTCAAAATTTTCCTACGATCACGCATGATCTATCTACTAGATGCATAGCAACGAGATGGGAGAGTGTGTCTACGTACCCTCATAGACCGAAAGCGGAAGCGTTTATCAACGCGGTTGATGTAGTCGTGCACCTTCACGATCCGTCCCGATCTAGTACCGAACGTACGGCACCTCCGCGTTCAGCACACGTTCAGCTCGATGATGTCCTCGCCTTCTTGATCCAGCAAGACGGGCGAAGTAGTAGATGAGTTCCGACAGCACGACGGCGTGGTGACGGTTGTTGATGAAGAACAATCTCTGCAGGGCTTCGCCAAGCACTACAGAAACTAGATGGAGGATAAACTAGAGGGTCGGGGTTGCCGGCACACGGCTTGGTGTATCTTGATGTGTCTTGGGTGCTAGCCCTACCCCTCTATTTATATGTTGAGCCTTGGGGTCGAAACTTGGAGTAAAAGCCTTCACAAAGTCGGTTTCACCCGAAAGGCAAGAGTCCTTCTCGGACTCCAGGGCCAGACGCCAGGGTTCCCGGCGTCTGGACCCAGACGCCAGGGACCCTGGCGTCTGGCCCCTGGACTCCGCAAAACTTCCTTTTGCGCCTTCCAAAAACCTTGTGTGCTTTCCCTTTTGGCCCAAATAAAGTGTTCTCGTACCCAAACACTTCGGGAAACATCCGGAACCCCTTCCGGTGAATTCCGGAACCCTTCCGGAGGTCAAACACTATTATCCCATATATTAATCTTTATCTCCGGACCATTCCAGAGTTCCTCGTCATGTCCGTGATCACATCTGGGACTCCAAATAACATTCGGTCACCAACATACATAACTCATTAAATACTATATCGTCAACGAACGTTTAAGCGTGCGGACCCTACGGGTTTGAGAACTATGTAGACATGACCGAGACATCTCTCCGGTCAATAACCAATAGCGGAACCTGGATGCCCATATTGGCTCCTACATATTCTACGAAGATCTTTATCGGTCGAACTGCATAACAACATACGTTGTTCCCTTTGTCATCGGTATGTTACTTGCCCGAGATTCGATCGTCGGTATCTCAATACCTAGTTCAATCTCGTTACCGGCAAGTCTCTTTACTCGTTCCGTAACACATCATCTCGTGACTAACTCATTAGTCTTTTGCTTGCAAGGCTTATTATGATGTGTGTTACCGAGAGGGCCCAGAGATACCTCTCCGACACTCGGAGTGACAAATCCTAATCTTGATCTATGCCAACACCACGAATACTTTCGGATACACCTGTAGAGCATCTTTATGATCACCCAGTTATGTTGTGATGTTTGATAGCACACAAGGTGTTCCTACGGAATTCGGGAGCTGCATAATCTCATAGTCATAGGAACATGTATAAGTCATGAAGAAAGCAATAGCAGTAAAACTAAACGATCATAGTGTTATGCTAATGGATGGGTCTAGTCCATCACATCATTCTCCTAATGATGTGATCCCGTTGATCAAATGACAACTCATGTCTATGGCTAGGAAACATAACCATCTTTGATCAATGAGCTAGTCTAGTAGAGGCATACTAGGGACATGCTGTTTTGTCTATGTATCCACACATGTACTAGGTTTCCGGTTAATACAATTCTAGCATGAATAAAAGACATTTATCATGATATAAGGAAATACAAATAACATCTTTATTATTGCCTCTAGGGCATTTTTCCTTCAGTCTCCCACTTGAACTAGAGTCAATAATCTAGATTACAAAGTGATGATCCTCACACCCATTGAGTCCTGGTGCTGATCATGTTTTGCCCGTGGAAGAGGCTTAGTCAACGGGTCTGCAACGTTCAGATCCGTATGTATTTTGCAAATCTCTATGTCTCCTTCCTTGACTAGATCGCGGATGGAATTGAAGCGTCTTTTGATGTGCTTTGTTCTCTTGTGAAACCTGGATTCCTTCGCCAAGGCTATTGCTCCAGTGTTGTCACAAAAGATTTTTCATTAGACCCGATGCACTAGGTGTTACACCTAGATCGGATATGAACTCCTTCATCCAGACTCCTTCATTTGCTGCTTCTGAAGCAGCTATGTATTCCGCTTCACACGTAGATCCCGCCACGACGCTCTGCTTGGAACTGCACCAACTGACAGCTCCACCGTTCAATAAAAATACATATCCGGTTTGTGACTTAGAGTCATCCGGATCAGTGTCAAAGCTAGAATCGACGTAACCGTTTACGACGAGCTCTTTGTCACCTCCATATACGAGAAACATATCCTTAGTCCTTTTCAGGTATTTCAGGATGTTCTTGACTGCTGTCCAGTGATCCACTCCTGGATTACTTTGGTACCTCCCTGCTAGACTTATAGCAAGGCACACATCAGGTCTGGTACACAGCATTGCATACATGATAGATCCTATGGCTGAGGCATAGGGAATGACTTTCATTTTCTCTCTATCTTCTGCAGTGGTCGGGCATTGAGTCTTACTCAACTTCATACCTTGTAATACAGGCAAGAACCCTTTCTTTGACTGATCCATTTTGAACTTCTTCAAAATCTTATCAAGGTATGTGCTTTGTGAAAGTCCAATTAAGCGTCTTGATCTATCTCTATAGATCTTGATGCCTAATATATAAGCAGCTTCACCGAGGTCTTTCATTGAAAAACTCTTATTCAAGTATCCTTTTATGCTATCCAGAAATTCTATATCATTTCCAATCAACAATATGTCATCCACGTATAATATTAGAATTGCTATAGAGCTCCCACTCACTTTCTTGTAAATACAGGCTTCTCCAAAAGTCTGTATAAGACCATATGCTTTGATCACCTCATCAAAGCGTGTATTCCAACTCCGAGATGCTTGCACCAGTCCATAGATGGATCGCTGGAGCTTGCATACTTTGTTAGCACCTTTTGGATCGACAAAACCTTCTGGTTGCATCATATACAACTCTTCTTTGAGATATCCATTCAGGAATGCAGTTTTGACATCCATTTGCCAGATTTCATAATCATAAAATACGGCAATTGCTAACATGATTCGGACAGACTTAAGCATCGCTACAGGTGAGAAAGTCTCATCGTAGTCAACTCCTTGAACTTGTCGAAACCCTTTCGCAACAAGTCGAGCTTTGTAAACAGTAATATTACCGTCTGCGTCGGTCTTCCTCTTAAAGATCCATTTATTTTCGATGGCCTGCCGATCATCGGGCAAGTCAACCAAAGTCCATAATTTGTTCTCATACATGGATCCCATCACAGATTTCATGGCCTCAAGCCATTTTGCGGAATCTGGGCTCATCATCGCTTCCTCATAGTTCGTAGGTTCATCATGGTCTAGTAACATGATTTCCAGAACTGGGTTGCCGTACCACTCTGGTGCGGAACGTACTCTGGTTGATCTACGACGTTCAGCAGAAACTTGATCCGAAGTTTCATGATCATCATCATTAACTTCCTCACTGATTGGTGTAGTAATCACTGGAACAATTTTCTGTGATGTACTACTTTCCAATTCGGGAGAAGGTACAGTTACCTCATCAAGTTCTACTTTCCTCCCACTCACTTCTTTCAAGAGAAACTCCTTCTCTAGAAAGGATCCATTCTTAGCAACGAATATCTTGCCTTCGGATCTGTGATAGAAGGTGTACCCAACTGTTTGTTTTGGGTATCCTATGAAGACACATTTCTCCGACTTGGGTTCGAGCTTATCAGGTTGAAGCTTTTTCACATAAGCATCGCAGCCCCAAACTTTAAGAAACGACAACTTTGGTTTCTTGCCAAACCATAGTTCATAAGGTGTCGTATCAACGGATTTAGATGGTGCCCTATTTAATGTGAATGCAGCTGTCTCTAAAGCATAACCCCAAAACGATAGTGGTAAATCGGTAAGAGACATCATAGATCACACCATATCCAATAAAGTACGGTTACGACGTTCGGACACACCATTACGCTGTGGTGTTCCGGGTGGCGTGAGTTGTGAAACTATTCCACATTGTTTCAAATGAAGGCCAAACTCGTAACTCAAATATTCTCCTCCACGATCAGATCGTAGAAACTTTATTTTCTTGTTACAATGATTTTCTACTTCACTCTGAAATTCTTTGAACTTTTCAAATGTTTCAGACTTGTGCTTCATTAAGTAGATATACCCATATCTGCTCAAATCATCAGTGAAGGTCAGAAAATAACGATACCCGCCACGAGCTTCAACACTCATTGGCCCACATACATCAGTATGTATGATTTCCAACAAATCTGTTGCTCGCTCCATAGTTCCGGAGAACGGAGTTTTAGTGATCTTGCCCATGAGGCATGGTTCGCAAGCACCAAGTGATTCATAATCAAGTGATTCCAAAAGTCCATCACTATGGAGTTTCTTCATGCGCTTTACACCAATATGACCTAAACGGCAGTGCCACAAATAAGTTGCACTATCATTATTAACCTTGCATCTTTTGGTTTCAATATTATGAATATGTGTATCACTACAATCGAGATCCAATAAGAATAGACCACTCTTTAAGGGTGCATGACCATAAAAGATATTATTCATAAAAATAGAACAACCATTATTCTCTGATTTAAATGAATAACCGTCTCGCAACAAACAAGATCCAGATATAATGTTCATGCTTAACGCTGGCACCAAATAACAATTATTTAGGTCTAAAACTAATCCCGAAGGTAGATGCAGAGGTAGCATGCCGACGGCGATCACATCGACTTTGGAACCATTTCCCACGCGCATCGTCACCTCGTCCTTAGCTAATCTTCGTTTAATCCGTAGTCCCTGTTTCGAGTTACAAATATTAGCAACCGAACCGGTATCAAATACCTAGGTACTACTACGAGCATTAGTAAGGTACACATCAATAACATGTATATCACATATACCTTTGTTCTCCTTGCCATCCTTCGTATCCGCCAAATACTTGGGGCAGTTCCGCTTCCAGTGTCCAGTCCCCTTGCAGTAGAAGCACTCAGTTTCAGGCTTGGCTCCAGACTTGGGTTTCTTCGTGGGAGTAGCAACTGTCTTGCTATTCTTCTTGAAGTTCCCCTTCTTTCCCTTGCTCTTTTTCTTGAAACTAGTGGTCTTGTTAACCATCAACACTTGATGCTCCTTTTTGATTTCTACCTCCGCAGCCTTAAGCATAGCAAAGAGCTCGGGAATTGTCTTTTGCATCCCTTGCATATTATAGTTCATCACGAAGCCTTTATAGCTTGGTGGCAGTGATTGAAGAACTCTATCAATAACACTATCCTCGTCAACTTTGCAACCAAGTTGAGTCATATGATTGTAGTACCCAGACATTCTGAGCAAGTGTTCACTGATAGAACTATTCTCCTCCATCTTGCAGCTGTAGAACTTATTGGAAATCTCATATTTCTCAATCCGGGCATTTTCTTGAAATATTAACTTCAACTCCTGGAACATCTCATATGGTCCATGACGTTCAAAACGTCGTTGAAGTCCCGGTTCTATGCCGTAAAGCATGGCACACTGAACTATCGTGTAGTCATCAGACCGCGATTGCCAGACGTTCAAAGCGTCTACATTAGCGGGAGGGGGCTTGTCACCTAGCGGTGCTTCAAGGACATAATTCTTCTGTGCAGCAATGAGGATAATCCTCAAGTTACGGACCCAGTCCGTGTAATTGCTACCATCATCTTTCAACTTAGCTTTCTCTAGGAATGCATTAAAATTCAAAGGAACGGTAGCACGGGCCATTGATCTACAACAACATAGATATGCAAAAACTATCAGGACTAAGTTCATGATAAATTAAAGTTCAATTTAATCATATTAGTTAAAGAACTCCCACTTAGATAGACATCCCTCTGGTCATCTAAATGATCACGTGATCCAAATCAACTAAACCATGTCCGATCATCACGTGAGATGGAGTAGTATCAATGGTGAACATCTTATGTTGATCATATCTACTATATGATTCACGCTTGACCTTTCGGTCTCCAGTGTTCCGAGGCCATATCTGCATACGCTAGGCTCGTCAAGTTTAACCCGAGTATTCTGCGTGTGCAAAATTGGCTTACACCCGTTGTATTTGAACGTAGAGCTTATCACACCCGATCATCACGTGGTGTCTCGGCACGACAAACTTTCGCAACGGTGCATACTCAGGGAGAACACTTATACATTGAAATTTAGTAAGGGATCATCTTATAATGCTACCGTCGTTCTAAGCAAAATAAGAAGCATAATAAGATAAACATCACATGCAATCAAAATATATGTGACATGATATGGCCATCATCATCTTGTGCTTTTGATCTCCATCTCCAAAGCACCGTCATGATCACCTTCGTCACCGGCGCGACACCTTGATCTCCATCGTAGCATTGTTGTCGTCTCGCCAACTATTGCTTCTACGACTATCGCTACCGCTTAGTGATAAAGTAAAGCAATTACATGGCGATTGCATTTCATACAATAAAGCGACAACCACATGGCTCCTGCCAGTTGCCGATAACATTACAAAACATGATCATCTCATACAAAATCGTATAACTCATCATGTCTTGACCATATCACATCACAACATGCCCTGCAAAAACAAGTTAGACGTCCTCTACTTTGTTGTTGCAAGTTTTACGTGTGAAAGGATCGATATGGTTGACTAGAGGGGGGGGGGTGAATAGGCAACTAACAATTTTTAGCTTTTCTTAACCAATTAAAATTAGGCGATAAAATAAGTTGTCTAGATAAACTACTATGAAGACAACTAATGACAACAAGCCCAACAACTACACAAGCATGCTATAGAAATTACACAAGTAAAGCATGCAAGAGTAAAGGTAAGAAATAACCACAAGTAGAACCGAAGGAGACGAGGATGTGTTTCCGAAGTTCCTTCCCTTTGAGGGGAAGTACGTCTCCGTTGGAGCGGTGTGGAGGCACAATGCTCCCCAAGAGGCCACTAGGGCCACCGTAATCTCCTCACGCCCTCACACGATGCAAGGTGCCGTGATTCCACTAGTGGTGCCCTTGAAGGCGGCAACCGAACCTTTACAAACAAGGTTGGGGCAATCTCCACAACTTGGAGGCTCCCAACAAACCACGAAGCTTCACCACAATGGAATATGGCTTCGAGGTGACCTCAACCGTCTAGGGTGCTCAAACACCCAAGAGTAACAAGATCCGCAAGGGATTAGTGGGGAGAATCAAATATCTCTTGGTGGAAGTGTAGATCGATGCCTCCTCAAGCAATCCCGAGCAAATCAACAAGTTTGATTGGCTAGGGAGAGAGATCGGGCGGAAATGGAGCTTTTGGAGCAACAATGGAGTGGTGGGGGAAGAGATCAGTCTCCTTGGAGAAGAAGACCCCCTATATATAGTGGGGGAGCAAATCCAACCGTTATTTGAGGTTTCAGCCCGCAGCAAGCGGTAGTACCGCAACTCATGAGCGGTACTACCGCTGGCTGAGCGGTACTACCGCTTGGCAAGCGGTACTACCGCCAAGGCAAAAACTTGAGACCTGATACAGCCACGGATGAAATAAATTACATCCGTGGCTACATCCGCAGGGGAAAACGGAAGTAGCAAAATGCGACACGGTACTACCGCATCAGCTAAGCGGTACTACCGCTTAGGCTAAGCGGTACTACCGCACGGTTTGCGGAAGTAAAAAATTACTTCCGCATCCACTTCTCATACTTAGACTTCAGTGCCTGGCCCAGATACACGGTACTACCGCATGGGGACGCGGTACTACCGCGGGAGCGGTACTACCGTGTCGGCAAGCGGTACTACCGTGTACCTGTGCGGTACTACCGCTTGGCAGAGCGGTACTACCGCATGCTTGGCAGAAGATCAGTACAGAAGCCACAGAAATGCCACAACGAAAGAAAGACCGGTTGGACCTCCAGAGAAGCAAGGAAAGAAAACGGAGGAGAAGGATGTGTACGTGTTGATTCTACCCAAACCTTTCCGACACGGACCCCCTCTTAATAGTACGGCTTTCCTATTACTCAATGCCACCTACAGGGAGCAAAAAGAAAACACCGTCCTTCATGGGATCCGAGGGGCAAACAATCGTCTTGTGTCATAGAAGAGATATACCTGTATGAGCTTACAACACACGATTAGTCCGCAAGAGTATTGTCATCAATCACCAAAACCATTAGGGAGAAAAGTGCCCTTACAATCTCCCCCTTTTTGGTGTATTGATGACAACACGAGATTTGCACAGAGAAGAAAAGATAGAGACATCAAAATAAGCCCTAGAGTACAGGTGAGCTCCCCCTGTATATATGCCTACATATGATTATGCTTTGGACTGCACTGCACACATACAGGGTATGGCGTTCCCCTATAGTCTACACATGATACTCTATAAAACATTTAACTGCATAGGATAAGCATAAGGACATGATAAAGAGTTTAACGATACGAGGGCATATGTCTTACACCATATGGATTGTCTCACAGAAACACGCACAATAAAACCAAGTTCAACGAAAAGAAACACACACAAGACGACAAACGCGCAAATGCAAATCACTCTCCCCCTTTGTCATCGAGACACCACAAAGGGAAAGAGAGGAAACGAAGATGGGTGGCAGCCCGGGAGAAGCTCAGTCGTCATACTCGTCATCAAAGCCCTGCTGCTCCTCGTCCTGATAGTCCTCATCAGATCCCTGCTGCTCTGGCTGATCCTCATCATCAGAATCTGTCCACTGGTATCCCTGACGAGCCATCCAGGTAGCCTCTGGAGTGATGTTGTCCTCTGATCCATCTGAGATCGCTTCACCATACAAGGACAGAATCTTCTTGTCCCTCTGGCGAGTCTTCTTGTCAGTCACATGGGCACGGTATTGCCCCTGAGCATGCATGCAGAAGAGAGCCTTCATCTTCTGCTGAAGCTTCTTGGCCCATGACGGCTTCTCTACGGTAGAGGAAGACGAGGGGGCAAATCTGCCTGAGCGGACATCGGCAGGCTCCTCCATAGGCTCATCCTCAGTGCCCATCTGGGCAGCAGCAGCCTGAGCGCGAGTAGTGGTGTTGGCCCAGCGAGTCTTGACGCGAAGCTTGATAGGATCGTGACGGTAGCAATCGGCCTCCAACTCCTCCTCTGGATACAATTTCGCCCAAGTCTTGGAGATGAGCAGATATAAGAAAGGACCATAGATAGGTACCTTGCGAGTGTAGATAGCAAACCGAAGCTCATTCCACATGATGTGAGAGATATCCAGAGGAGCAGCCTGAGCGGAGCGAGCCTCTTGACACATCAGAAGCATATCCACCAGATAGGCGTGAACCTTGTCCTTGTCGCCAACACGAGGAAACAGCGTGTTGCGAAAAATCCGATACATAATGTCCAGGAAGGGATTCAGCACATAGGTTGTTTTGCCACTAGCAAGAGTCTTTGCTTCATAGAAAGGAAGAAGTTTGTCCTTGTTGGCTGCTTCAGGGTTGGCGTGAGGCCGAAAACCAATAGGGGTGTGGAGACCCTCATCAGGAAGCTGAAGAAGATCCATGAACTCCTTCCAAGTGGCGGTCATCTTGTGACCCTGAGTCATCCAAGTCATGGGACGATCTTCCTTGGCCTGAAAGTTGACAGATGCATAGAACTGTGCAATGAGCTCAGGATCAAAATCGTTCTGAAACGTCATGATATGTTCCAGACCCAGCTGCTCGATCAAGTCAAGGGCTTCAGCAAAATACGCCCTGTTGGTATCTTTCCTCATGTGCTCCACATCGATCCAGTGAGCATCCACATACAGATTTGCCTTGGTCTTGAGCACCTCATGATAGATGCGATACTGTTGCTTGGTCCAGAAGACATCATCACCAGGGAAGATCTCACGAGGATCCCCATATGGGTTGATCTTCCGTCTAGCCATGAACTCACCAGCAGGCAGTTCCTCCATAGACATAGATGATTCCTTGCGCTTGTTGGCAGAGATCTTGTACCGACGCTGAGGATTGGGGTTGGAGCCCTCTGGCACATCGCTCGGGGTACGCATGCGCTTGGACCCGGTGTCACGAACGGGGTTGGTACGACGACCCGCAAAGCCTGAGCCACCACCTAAAAAATACAAACACAAAACCACAGCAAAACAAACGCGAAAAGAATCGATGCCAGAGCCTCGAAAGACACAGGAAACCAGAGGAAATCGAAAAGAGAACATGCCATGAAGCTACAGCTGACCCAACGGAAGTAACAAGATAGTACCGGAGGGCAAGCGGTAGTACCGCGTGGTACATGCGGTAGTACCGCATGCCTTACGGTAGTAGGTTTTTACTTCCGCCCAAAGGGGCGGACCTAAAATATTAGTGCTGCAAGCGGAGCGGTAGTACCGCGTCAGGACGCGGTAGTACCGCTCGGCATGCAGCACTAAAATTTTACTTCCGCCCGAGGGGGCGGAACTAAAATATTAGTGCTGCATGTGGAGCGGTAGTACCGCGCATGGACGCGGTAGTACCGCTCAGCATGCAGTACTAAGATTTTAATTCCGTTCGAGCGGTAGTACCGCTAAGTACAGCGGTAGTACCGCTAAGGCCAGATCGGATCTGGTTTACACCGTGCGGTAGTACCGCGGTCCTCCAGCGGTAGTACCGCACGGAACAGATCTGGGAAGATGAACAGTTCGAAACTACCAACTCGATCTACACACGGTACTACGGCTGATCAGTAACTTCGTGGCAACAATTCTAAGCATATTTCCGGATCACACAAACACTCTCCCACAACCTAAGCATCCATGGACAAGATCATGAAGAACACAAGAACGCCCTAAGCAACTCCCCTAACCCTAAAAACTTAGGCAAGGCAAAACGAAGAGGGGAAAAGGGGAAAAACCTGCATCCATGGCAAGAGGACGTGGTGGGGAACGATCCCACCGGTCGGAAAGAGAAACGAGTGGGCGAGGAAGGAGATCCGGCGAGGTCCTCCGGCGGCGTTCTTGAGAGAGAGATACAGGGACGACGTGGGGGTTAGGAGTGAATGGGTATGGGGGAGATGGAACTTCCCCTGCCTGCTTATAACCCCCACGCGTTTTGATACGTGCGGTAGTACCGCGGTCATCGCGGTAGTACCGCTTGCGCGGTAGTACCGCTCGCCAAGCGGTAGTACCGCTTTACCAGCGGCAGTAAAAAATTACTGCCGTGCTGGTCGAGCGGTAGTACCGTAACCCCATCTGCGGTAGTACCGTGAGCTTGCACGGTAGTACCGCTCCTCCAAGAACAAACACGGCTGATAAGAGGCTTTAAGCAAAGAAGAAGGAGAAACAAAAATGCACGCACACGCAAAGTGAACCAACACATTCTTCAGAGGAGGGCGGTGGCCGAGGCCACCTATGTTTGAGTATATAGATATGGCACCGCGAAGAATTATCCTTGGGCCCATGATCCAAAACTCGACTTGAAACATTTAAACCACAAATGTATGGCAAATGATAAAGACTTGTTAGTTTATGCATAATGGGGGGAGGAACAGTTCATTGAGAGAACAATACTCCCCCTATGTCCATGCCTACATCTAGACAAGATAGCTATATTGAGTGTGAGGGGTGTGTGTGCACAGACTCAAACCACATTGCTCAAATCGATGATATTTAGCTCATGCCTTAACTCGCGAAATCTAGCTTCATCCAATGGCTTTGTGAAGATATCTGCAAGGTTATCATGAGTGTTGACGTAGTGAAGCTCGATCTCTCCTTGCCTTATGTGATCCCAGATGAAATGATACCGAATCTCAATATGCTTCGTCTTGAAGTGAAGCACCGGGTTGAGAGAAATCTTGATGGCGCTCTCATTGTCACACCAAAGAGGCACTTTGTCACAAATGACACCGTAATCCTTCAAAGTTTGCCTCATCCATAAGAGTTGAGCACAGCAACTGCCAGCGGCCACATATTCTGCTTCAGTGGACGAGAGAGATACACAACTTTGCTTTTTGGAAGACCAACTAACAAGAGAGCAACCAAGAAATTGGCACCCTCCTGAGGTGGACTTCCTATCCACTTTGTCTCCCGCCCAGTCAGAATCAGAAAAACCAACAAGGTTGAAGTTCGCTCCTCTTGGGTACCATAAGCCAAAGTTTGGGGTATGAGCCAAATATCGAAAGATTCGCTTGACAGCCACAAAGTGACTTTCCTTAGGTGAGGCTTGAAACCGTGCACAAATTCCCACACTCAACATAATATCCGGTCTAGATGCACAAAGATAAAGCAAGGATCCAATCATAGAGCGATATACCTTTTGATCCACGGCTTTACCATTGGGATCAATGTCAAGTTGGCACTTGGTTGGCATCGGAGTAGTGGCCGGCTTGACATCACTAAGGTTGAACCTTTTGAGCATGTCTTGAGTATACTTGGATTGTTTGATGAAGATGCCTTCTCTTCGTTGTTTGATCTCAAATCCAAGGAAGTACTTCAACTCTCCCATCATGGACATCTCAAAGTGAGTGGTCATGAGTGCGGCGAACTCATCATTGAAAGCTTTGTTAGGAGAACCAAAGATAATATCATCAACATATAGTTGGCATACAAACAACTCCCCTTTGACCTTCTTAGTAAAAAGAGTGGGGTCGATTTTCCCAATTTCAAACCCACGATCTTGTAACAACTCGGTAAGGTGCTCATACCACGCTCGTGGGGCTTGTTTAAGGCCATATAGTGCCTTATCGAGTTGATACACATGATTGGGGAACTTAGGATCCTCGAACCCCGGGGGTTGTCTAACATATACCAACTCGTTAATGGGACCATTAAGAAATGCACTTTTCACATCCATTTGTTGCAATTTAAAGTTATGATGGGAAGCATAGGCGAGCAACAAACGAATAGATTCAAGACGAGCAACAGGGGCAAAGGTTTCACCGTAGTCGATACCCTCGACTTGGGAGTAGCCTTGAGCCACCAGACGTGCCTTGTTGCGGATGACAATGCCATGGGCATCTTGCTTGTTCTTAAAGATCCATTTGGTTCCAATGACATTATGGTTCTCCGTTGGTCTTGGCACCAGACGCCACACTTTGTTGCGCTCGAAGTTATTGAGTTCTTCATGCATGGCATTGAGCCAGTCGGGGTCTTCGAGAGCCTCATAAACCTTCTTAGGTTCAACAAAGGAGACAAAAGCTTGATGAGCACAATAGTTTGCTAATTGTCTACGAGTGCTTACCCCCCTTTTGATGCTTCCTAGGATATTCTCCATGTGATGTTCTCTGGAAGCAAGCCTGGAGGCAACTTTTGCAGCACGACGCTCCAATTGCTCTTCAAGAGATAACTGAGGAGCACTGAGTTGGTCATCTTGAGCGACGTCAGGAGCTAGATCTTGATCTTGAGCTTCCTCTTGATCTTGATCTTGCTCGGAGGAGAGAACTTGGCCTTGTGCATCATTTGGTGGATCCCCACCATCTTGTGATTGATCTCGCACTTGGCCTTGTTCGTCTGGTTGAGGGCCTTCATTTTGTTCTTCGGAAGCGTGTGGGTCTTGGGTTGGTGATGGTTCCACTTGAGTGGAACATTGTCCTTCTCCTTCGGCCACAAGGGGTTCCTCAACGGGTAGGATGTATCCAATACCCATTCTTCTTATGGCTTGAGGAGGAATTTCATCACCTGTATCACAAGTACCACTTTGCTCCACTTGGGAGCCGTTATTTTCATCAAACTCTACGTTACTCGTCTCCTCAATGAGTCCGGTGGACTTATTGAGGACACGGTAAGCATGAGAGTTTGTAGCATAACCAACAAATATGCCCTCATGAGCTCTAGATTCAAATTTAGACAACCGAACACCTTTCTTAAGAATGAAACACTTACACCCCGAACACCCGGAAGTACTTGAGATTGGGCTTGTTACCGGTAAGAATCTCATACGGAGTTTTGTTCAAGCCTTTGCGAAGATAGAGACGATTTGATGCATGGCAAGCGGTGTTGATGGCTTCGGCCCAAAAGTTGTATGGAGAGTTGAATTCAGCCATCATGGTTCTTGCAGCATCTATTAAAGTTCGGTTCTTTCTCTCCGCAACACCATTTTGTTGAGGGGTATATGGGGCGGCATATTGATGTTTGATCCCCTCATCACCAAGAAACTCATCCAAGGTGTAGTTCTTGAAATCGGTGCCATTGTCACTTCTAATCATCAATATCTTTGCTTCATGTTGTCGTTGAGCTTCATTTGCAAAGTTGATGACGGTTTGTTGGGTCTCACTCTTCTTCTTGAAGAAGTATACCCAGGTATATCTTGAGTAATCATCGACAATCACCAAGCAATATTTTCTACCCCCAAGACTATCAAAAGTGGGAGGCCCAAAGAGATCCATGTGGAGGAGCTCTAGAGGTCTCTTTGAATAGATGATAGTCGTGGGAGGGTGAGCCTTCTCATGTAGTTTTCCTTCAATGCACGCCCTGCAAGCACGATCTTTGGCAAAGCTAACATTTGTTAGTCCTCGGACATGGTCCCCCTTGAGAAGACTTTGCAAAGATCTCATATTGACGTGGGCCAAACGGCGATGCCAAAGCCATCCCACATCAACTTTAGCCATTAGGCATGTCGCAACCTTAGTGGGTTGCTCCGAGAAGTTAACCACATAAAGGTCGTTCTCGACATGCCCAACGTAGGCTACTTTAAGAGTCTTGCTCCACAAGAGGGCCACAGAATCAATATCAAAGAATGTAGCAAAGCCCATGAGTGCAAGTTGGCGGACAGAAAGTAAATTGTATGCAAGGGACTCAACAAGCATGACTTTCTCGATCGTGAGATCATGAGAGACAACCACCTTGCCAAGTCCCAATACCTTAGAAGAAGAAGCATCACCCCATTCGACGTTGGTGGCCATAGATGAACCGAGATGCACGTCCACCACCAAGTCTTTGCTTCCGGTCATATGATTTGTGGCTCCGCTATCGAGCAACCATGATCCCCCACCGGAAGCAAACCCCTACAATAGATCAATGCTTGGATTTAGGTACCCATTTGGTAATGGGTCCTTTGAGGTTAGTGACAAGGGTCTTAGGAACCCAAATGGACCATTCAATGTACTCATAAGAAGAACCAACAAATTTAGCAAACACATGGCCATCACTAGCACGGCATAAGACGTATGACGGATTAAAATCGCCGGCCATGTTTGAGGGTGTGGTGGAGTTTTTCTTGACCACACCACTTTTCTTCTTGGTAGAGGTGCCCTCTCCTTCTTTCACAAAGGATTGTCGGAGAGGGGGTGGTTGCTTTGTCTTGTCATTCTTCTTCTTCTTGGGCTTGGGAGCAAACCCAATTCCTTCCTTTGCCACAACTTCCTTTTGATTGCTCAAAAGGGCATTGAGGTTCTTCTCACCTTGTATGCAAGACACAAGGCCTTTCTCAAGTTGCTTCTTCAACTCGGCATTCTCTTCAACAAGATGCACATGCTCACAACATGGGTTAGTAGCATTTGCATTATCAATTAAAACCATGCGAGGAAAGATAGCCTTTTCCTTGGTTAGCTAAACTTGGAGTTGATCATGAGACTCCTTGAGAGAAGCATGCATTCCTTTCAAGGCCTTGTGAGCCTTGTCAAGTATGTCAAACTCCTCCTTGAGTTTAGCATGATCAACCGCAAGTTTTGCCTTCTCAGAGTTAAGGACACGAGAGACAACTAGAGCATGATCAAGATCTTTCTTTAATTTAGCATAGTCAACGTTGTGTGACTCCTCAAGAGTCAAACGAAGACCACGCTCCTCCTCTAGAGCGTTAGAGAGATCCGATATCTCATCGGCATAGTCTCGACTATGCCCTTCCATTTTAGTGATGGTTTCCTCGTGAGCCTCAATAATGTCATTTGCCTCACCGAGTTGTTCCAAGAGAGCAACTACATGCTTCTTGGATTTGCCCTTGAGATTCTTTATGAACACATCAAATTCATTTTCTCCCTCCTTACTACTCTCACCCTCATCAATACAATTAGTTAATGAGGGGTTAGAAGAGATAGTAGAGTTGATGATCGGAGTTACCTTGTTGGTGGCCTTGGCCATAAGACACTTGGCGGTGATGTTTTCGTTTGGTGAGTTGAATAGAGATGAGTGCGAAGTGGTAGCAATTGCAATTGTGGCCATAGTGGTCACCTCATCCTCTTCATCATTGTCATCATCCTCCACATATTCTTCTTGAGCCACCAACACTTTCGGAGGAGTCTTTTTGATGAAGTTGTTCTTGTTGGGATAGGACTTTGACTTGTCCTTCCGAATAAGCTTGCCTCCAAAGTCTTCTCTCTTCTCATATGGGCAGTCTGCAACGAAGTGGCTTACATTTCCACAGTTGAAGCATGTCCTTACTCGTTGCTTCCCTTTGTTCCCACTGGAGTTGTTCCTGTTGAAGTTGGACCTTGAATTATTCTTGCCCCAGAATTGCCTAGAAGCAAGAGCCATGTGCTCGTGATAGGCATATTTGGTGTCCTCGGGGCAGCACTCATCATCATCTTCAACTTCCTCCTCTTCCACACAAGCCTTGGCCTTCAGGGCAAGATTAGGCTTCTTGGATCGTTGAGCTCTTAGGACCGCATTGTCGGCGGTAACGTCAAGGATCCTCATGGCAACAAATTCATCCAACACTTCGTTTGAGGATAAAGTGTGGAAGTCCGGTCTCTGACGAATCACAGAGGACATGGCCTTGTGATAGGGCATCATGGCCTTGAGGAACTTGCGCTTGATCCAATTGTCATCCGTGTCCTTACTGCCATGGTCTCGAAGAGATACTGCAAGAATAGTTAATCTTCGATAAAGTTCACGAGGATCTTCATCCTCGATCATTGCAAACTCATCAGCTTCATCTTGCACTACTTCATAGTTGGAGCGTTGAATGCTTGTGCTTCCCTTGTACATTGTGCCAACATGTTCCCATGCTTCCTTGGCCACAGTGAATGGACGAAGATGAGCAATGTCTTCAGGAGGGATTGAGTCTTGAAGAATGCAAAGTGCGGACTCGTTGAACTGATGATCGGCAGTTTCTCTTGGAGTCATGTTGTCAGGATCATACGGATAAAAACCTTGCTCAATGATTCTCCAGAGGTTAGTGGAACAATGATTAATATGACGTTTGAAACGAAACACCCAAGTAGCAAAATTAGTATTTTTAACAAACTTCGGTGGGGGCCCGACGGAATTTAAATGCGGTGTGGGGACGGGTCCTCCATAGTGAGTAGGCGGAGGAGATTGGGCAAATTTCCCACTACCATGCTTAGTGACCGGGGCTTGCTCACTACTAGCTTCTCCCTTGTCGGGATTAGCCTCTGACACGTTGGTAGCGGGACGACCCACTTCCAACGATGAGGTGGATAATTTAAGCCCCTCAAACATTTCTTTAAACATGCCCTTGACCTCGCTCGCTAGTGATTCTTTCAATGTGGTCAAGGCCACATTGAACTCCTCACGAGTGACGGAGGCTCCCCCATCTACCGTAGGCAAGGACGGATTTCCATCGGAATGGTCCTCCGTCTCGACTACGTTGTCAACCATACTCTTTGGACGGTAAAGTCCTTAAAAAGAGACGAGGCTCTGATACCAATTGAAAGGATCGATATGGTTGACTAGAGGGGGGGTGAATAGGCAACTAACAATTTTTAGCTTTTCTTAACCAATTAAAATAAGGCGATAAAATAAGTTGTCTAGATAAACTACTATGAAGACAACTAATGACAATAAGCCCAACAACTACACAAGCATGCTATAGGAATTAAACAAGTAAAGCATGCAAGAGTAAAGGTAAGAAATAACCACAAGTAGAACCGAAGGAGACGAGGATGTGTTTCCGAAGTTCCTTCCCTTTGAGGGGAAGTACGTCTCCGTTGGAGCGGTGTGGAGGCACAATGCTCCCCAAGAAGCCACTAGGGCCACCGTAATCTCCTCACGCCCTCACACGATGCAAGGTGCCATGATTCCACTAGTGGTGCCCTTGAAGGCGGCAACCGAACCTTTACAAACAAGGTTGGGGCAATCTCCACAACTTGGAGGCTCCCAACAAACCACGAAGCTTCACCACAATGGAATATGGCTTCGAGGTGACCTCAACCGTCTAGGGTGCTCAAACACCCAAGAGTAACAAGATCCGCAAGGGATTAGTGGGGAGAATCAAATATCTCTTGGTGGAAGTGTAGATCGATGCCTCCTCAAGCAATCCCGAGCAAATCAACAAGTTTGATTGGCTAGGGAGAGAGATCGGGCGGAAATGGAGCTTTTGGAGCAACAATGGAGTGGTGGGGGAAGAGATCAGTCTCCTTGGAGAAGAAGACCCCCTATATATAGTGGGGGAGCAAATCCAACCGTTATTTGAGGTTTCAGCCCGCAGCAAGCGGTAGTACCGCAACTCATGAGCGGTACTACCGCTGGCTGAGCGGTACTACCGCTTGGCAAGCGGTACTACCGCCAAGGCAAAAACTTGAGACCTGATACAGCCACGGATGAAATAAATTACATCCGTGGCTACATCCGCAGGGGAAAACGGAAGTAGCAAAATGCGACACGGTACTACCGCATCAGCTAAGCGGTACTACCGCTTAGGCTAAGCGGTACTACCGCACGGTTTGCGGAAGTAAAAAATTACTTCCGCATCCACTTCTCATACTTAGACTTCAGTGCCTGGCCCAGATACACGGTACTACCGCATGGGGACGCGGTACTACCGCGGGAGCGGTACTACCGTGTCGGCAAGCGGTACTACCGTGTACCTGTGCGGTACTACCGCTTGGCAGAGCGGTACTACCGCATGCTTGGCAGAAGATCAGTACAGAAGCCACAGAAATGCCACAACGAAAGAAAGACCGGTTGGACCTCCAGAGAAGCAAGGAAAGAAAACGGAGGAGAAGGATGTGTACGTGTTGATTCTACCCAAACCTTTCCGACGCGGACCCCCTCTTAATAGTACGGCTTTCCTATTACTCAATGCCACCTACAGGGAGCAAAAAGAAAACACCGTCCTTCATGGGATCCGAGGGGCAAACAATCGTCTTGTGTCATAGAAGAGATATACCTGTATGAGCTTACAACACACGATTAGTCCGCAAGAGTATTGTCATCAATCACCAAAACCATTAGGGAGAAAAGTGCCCTTACAAAGTGGCTGCTACGGGCTTAGCAAGAACCGTTCTTACCTACGCATACAAAAACCACAACGATGTTTCGTCAAGTATGTGTTGTTTTAACCTTCACAAGGACCGGGCGTAGCCACACTTGATTCAACTAAAGTGAGAGAGACAGACACCCGCCAGTCACCTTTAAGCAACGAGTGCTCGTAACGGTGAAACCAGTCTCGCGTAAGCGTACGCGTAATGTCGGTCCGGGCCGCTTCATCTCACAATTCCACCGAAGCAAAGTATGACATGCTGGTAAGCAGTATGACTAGTATCGCCCACAACTCATTGTGTTCTACTCGTGCATATCATCTACGCATAGACCTGGCTCTTGATGCCACTGTAGGGGAACGTAGTATTTTCAAAATTTTCCTACGATCACGCAAGATCTATCTACTAGATGCATAGCAACGAGATGGGAGAGTGTGTCTACGTACCCTCGTAGACCGAAAGCGGAAGCGTTTATCAACGCGGTTGATGTAGTCGTGCACCTTCACGATCCGTCCCGATCTAGTACCGAACGTACGGCACCTCCGCGTTCAGCACACGTTCAGCTCGATGACGTCCTCGCCTTCTTGATCCAGCAAGACGGGCGAAGTAGTAGATGAGTTCCGACAGCACGACGGCGTGGTGACGGTTGTTGATGAAGAATAATCTCTGCAGGGCTTCGCCAAGCACTAGAGAAACTAGATGGAGGATAAACTAGAGGGTCGGGGTTGCCGGCACACGGCTTGGTGTATCTTGATGTGTCTTGGGTGCTAGCCCTACCCCTCTATTTATATGTTGAGCCTTGGGGTCGAAACTTGGAGTAAAAGCCTTCACAAAATCGGTTTCACCCGAAAGGCAAGAGTCCTTCTCGGACTCCAGGGCCAGACGCCAGGGTTCCCGGCGTCTGGACCCAGACGCCAGGGACCCTAGCGTCTGGCCCCTGGACTCCGCAAAACTTCCTTTTGCGCCTTCCAAAAACCGTGTGTGCTTTCCCTTTTGGCCCAATAAAGTGTTCTCGTACCCAAACACTTCGGGAAACATCCGGAACCCCTTTCGGTGAATTACGGAACCCTTCCGGAGGTCAAACACTATTATCCCATATATTAATCTTTATCTCCGGACCATTCCGGAGTTCCTCGTCATGTCCGTGATCACATCCGGGACTCTGAATAACATTCGGTCACCAACATACATAACTCATTAAATACTATATCGTCAACGAACGTTTAAGCGTGCGGACCCTACGGGTTCGAGAACTATGTAGACATGACCGAGACATCTCTCCGGTCAATAACCAATAGCGAAACCTGGATGCCCATATTGGCTCCTACATATTCTACGAAGATCTTTATCGGTCGAACCGCATAACAACATACGTTGTTCCCTTTGTCATCGGTATGTTACTTGCCCGAGATTCGATCGTCGGTATCTCAATACCTAGTTCAATCTCGTTACCGGCAAGTCTCTTTACTCGTTCCATAACACATCATCTCGTGACTAACTCATTAGTCTTTTGCTTGCAAGGCTTATTATGATGTGTGTTACCGAGAGGGCCCAGAGATACCTCTCCGACACTCGGAGTGACAAATCCTAATCTTGATCTATGCCAACACCACGAATACTTTCGGATACACCTGTAGAGCATCTTTATGATCACCCAGTTACGTTGTGACGTTTGATAGCACACAAGGTGTTCCTACGGAATTCGGGAGCTACATAATCTCATAGTCATAGGAACATGTATAAGTCATGAAGAAAGCAATAGCAGTAAAACTAAATGATCATAGTGCTATGCTAATGGATGGGTCTAGTCCATCACATCATTCTCCTAATGATGTGATCCCATTGATCAAATGACAACTCATGTCTATGGCTAGGAAACATAACCATCTTTGATCAATGAGCTAGTCTAGTAGAGGCATACTAGGGACATACTGTTTTGTCTATGTATCCACACATGTACTAGGTTTCCGGTTAATACAATTCTAGCATGAATAAAAGACATTTATCATGATATAAGGAAATACAAATAACATCTTTATTATTGCCTCTAGGGCATATTTCCTTCAAGCTATACATAGTCTAACACCTTCCCTCAATCTTAGCCACTTTCTAAAGAACTAAGAAGGGTAAGATTGCGCCTACAAGCCTCGAACTAAGGTAAAGGCAAAGGCTTAGTGAAGATGTCAGCAAGTTGATCCTTGGAAGAGATGAAGTTGATCTGGAGTTGCTTCTGTGACACACGTTCCCGTACAAAGTGATAGTCAACTTCAATGTGTTTTGTTCGGGCATGAAATACCGGATTTGCAAAAAGGTAAGTAGCATCGATGTTATCACACCAAAGGATAGGAGGCTGCGGTGGAGATATACCCAACTCCTGAAGCAAATATTGCACCCAGATAATCTCTGCTGTAGCATTAGCCACAGCCTTATACTCAGCTTCAGTACTACTACGTGAAACAGTAGCCTGTTTCCGAGCACTCCAGGCGATCAAGTTAGAGCCAAAGAACACTGCATAGCCCCCCGTGGATCGCCTGTCATCTGGACTGCCAGCCCAATCTGCGTCAGAGTAGGCCGAGAGAACCCGTGAGGAAGTCGAACGAATATGCATCCCAAAAGCCACGGTGAATTGGACATAGCGCAGAATGCGCTTAACAACAGCCCAATGAGTGTCTCGAGGAGCCTGAAGATACTGACAAACCCTGTTGACAGCATAAGAGATATCCGGTCTCGTGATCGTCAAATACTGAAGACCGCCAACAATACTCCTGTACTCTGTGGCATCCGCAGAAGAAAGGAGCACATCGTCAACAGCAGTAATCTTATCGGTAGACGACATGGGTGTGGTAGTCGGTTTGCACTTAAGCATCCCAGCTCGCTGCAATAAATCCAAGGAGTACTTCTTCTGCGTCAAAACAAGACCATCAGCACGAGAAGCAACCTCAACCCCAAGAAAGTAGTGAAGCTTCCCAAGATCTTTGACAGCAAACTCAGCACCAAGAGAGCGAACAAGAGCATCAGCCGCGGAGCAAGAAGAACTGACAAGAATAATATCATCCACGTAGACCAAAAGATACATAGTGACCTCTGGCTTCTGTAGAAGAAATAGTGAGGAGTCAGCAGTAGACGTCACAAACCCATGAGCACGAAGAGCTGAGGCAAGACGGTCATGCCAGGCACGAGGAGCTTGCTTCATACCATAGAGCGCTTTGGTGAGACGACAGATATGATCAGGACGATCAGGATCAGTAAAACCAGGCGGCTGTTGCATATAAACCTCCTCCTCCAGGAATCCATGAAGAAAGGCATTCTGAACATCAAGTTGACGAAGGGACCAACCTCTAGTGACAGCCAGAGAAAGAAGAAGCCGAATGGTGGTAGGCTTGATGACAGGACTGAAGGTGTCCTCATAATCAAGACCATAGCGCTGCCGAAATCCTCTGGCAAGAAGGTGTGCTTTATAACGCTCAATCGATCCATCCGAGTGCTTCTTCACTTTGAACACCCACTTAGAGTCAATAACATTAACTCGCGGCGGGGGAGGAACAAGAGTCCATGTCTTGTTGCGAAGAAGAGCATGATACTCCTGCTCCATAGCCTCTCGCCAATGAGGAATGCACATGGCAGCCTGATAAGAGCGGGGCTCAAAAGACGGATCCGCAACTGCAGCAGCGAGACATGCCGCCAACCAAGCAACAGTACCATCCGTACGTTGCTTAGGACAGAAAATACCACTGCGACTGCGTGTATGTGGACGTGTCACAGGAGCCGTCGAGGTCGAGGGAGCGGCCGTCGATGTCGAGGAAGAAGAATCCGCCGGCGAGAGCTCAGGCGGCGAGCCAGGTGACGAGCCAGCCGGCGAGGAGCCAGGCGACGCAACCAAGTCCGCCGTCTCGTTACGCGGAGAAGAAGACCCAGAGCCCGCCAGCGGGCTAACCGGCTGAGCGGTGGGGGAGGCCGGCGTAGCGGGCCGAGCCACAGACGATACTGGCGTAGCAGGCCGAGTCGCCGATGACGCCGGCGTAACGGACCGAGCCATTGGTGACAGCGAGGCAGGCGTGACGGGCGTGCCGGGCTGATCCGAAGACGGGGTCGGCCCAGGCTCAGGAGACGAGGCCTCAGGCACATCCGCCGAGCGTGCATGGGCGTGAAGATCGAGGCCATGCAACGAGGCGGCGTGATCGACGTGCACAGCAGAAGGCAACGGCGATGAAGATGGTGGATCCTCGTCCAACAGCTCCAAACGAGCCCCTCGTCCAGTTCATGCACCATGGTTAGGCAATAACATAGGAGAGTATGCAACATCATCAAATTGGTCAGAGGCAAGAGGAGATGAATGCATGGAAGGAGAGACATATGTGGACACTGGAAGTTTGGCGAACGGAAAGACAAGCTCATCAAACACTACATCCCGAGAAATGTAGACCCGATTAGTGGGAACATGAAGACATTTGTAACCTTTATGAAGGGAACTATAGCCGAGGAAAACACACTTCTTGGACCGAAATTCGAGCTTACGTTTGTTATAGGGGCGAAGATGCGGCCAACAAGCACACCCAAACACCTTAAAGAAAGTATAGTCAGGTTGTTCATTAAGGAGAAGTTCAATGGGAGTCTTCATGTTAAGAACACATGTGGGAGTACGATTGATAAGAAAGCATGCCGTGGTGAAAGCATCATTCCAGAACCGGAAAGGAACCGATGCATGAGCCAAGAGGGTAAGACCAGTCTCGACAATATGACGATGCTTACGTTCGACTGAACCATTCTGCTGATGAGTATGTGGACATGCTAAACGATGAGCTATCCCAAGCGACTGGAAGAAGGAGTTGAGGTTGCGATACTCACCACCCCAGTCCGACTGAACATAAACTATCTTATGCTTGAGAAGGCGTTCAACATGTTTTTGAAACTGAACAACAATATCAAACGCATCAGACTTACGCTTAATAAGATAGAGCCAAGTAAAACGACTGTAAGCATCCACAAAACTGATATAATAGTTATGACCACTAACAGAAGTTTGGGCAGGGCCCCATACATCCGAAAAAACAAGTTCTAAAGGATGTTTCACCTCACGACTAGACTCCGAAAAAGGAAGTTGATGACTCTTCCCCTGCTGACAAGCATCACACACTCCTACATCATTATTGCTGGAGACACTAGCAAGCTCATGACGACGCAACACATGACGAACGATAGGTGTGGCAGGATGACCAAGACGAGCATGCCACTGTGACGATGAGACGCGAACTCCACTGAAAACCCGAGAGACTCCAGGATGCTCCAGACGGTAAAGGCCCTGGTAGAGACGCCCACTAAGAAGAACGTCCCTCGTGTCCCGATCCTTAACAAAAAGATCAAACGGGTGAAATTCACAAAACACATTATTGTCACAAGTGAGTTTAGGAACGGAAAGGAGATTACGCGTGACAGAGGGTACTCGAAGAACATCACGAAGCTGAAGTCTCCTAGTGGCATGACTAGTGAGAAGGGATGCTTGACCAATATGAGAGATGTGCATACCTGTTCCATTGGCGGTGTGGATCTTGTCGGAACCGTGATAGGGCTCACGAGGATGAAGCTTCCCCATCTCATTCGTCAGATGCTCCGTCGCCCCAGAGTCCATGTACCAGTGCGGATCAATAGAGTAGGACTGAGTATGACCCTGAGACTTCTGTGCTGCCGGGCAATCCGCCATGGCCACCTAACGCGCAGTGTTGCGCGTATCCTTACCGTCGTTGCCAAGACCCAGGAAACTTTTCTGAAAACGGCGGTGGCACTTGGAGGCCCAGTGCCCGTCGAGGCCACACAACTGGCAGACCCGACGACCCCCATCACCAGGCAGAGTTAGTGTAGGAGTGGTCGAGGCGGGAGGCATCGGCGCAGGCCCCTTGCCCGAGCCGGATGACTGAGCGCCACCAGAAGGGCGGCCACCTTTGTAGACGGCATTGGCAGAAGAGACGCCGCGGCTGCGATTGGCACGGCGCGCCTCAACCCGCTGCTCTGTGAGAAGAAGCCGAGAGTAGACCTCATGGGCCATCATGGGGTTCGTGTTGCCGCGTTCATTAATGATTTCAACCAAACCATCATACTCTTCGTCAAGGTCGTTAACAATGAAGGAGTTGAACTCAGAATCTGTAAGCGGCTGTCCAATGGATGTGAGCGTGTCAGCAAGAGCCTTGACCTTGTTGTAGAATTCCGTGGCCGTGGAGTCGAGCTTCTCACAAGCGCCAAGTTCGCGACGAAGGGCACTAACACGGGCTTGCGACTGCGACGCAAAGGAGCGCTCAAGGATGGTCCAAGCCTCATGAGAGGTCTTTGCAAAGACGATGAGCCCAGCAACAGCTGGAGTGAGCGAACCCTGGATGGAGGAGAGGTTCGCCTGATCCTGGCCCGTCCAGACACGGTGCTCCGGGTTGTAAACCGGACCGTTCACGATGTCCACCAACGCGGGAGGGCAAGGAAAAGTGCCGTCGACATAGCCAAGCAGGTAGTGGCTCCCAAGAAGCGGCAGAACCTGCGGTCGCCAGAAAATATAATTGTCGGACGAGAGCTTGACGGTGATGAGGTTGCCGAAGTGGAACTGCGGAGGCAGCGACCCCGTCGAGACACCTGCCGAGGGCGCGTACGCCATGGGGGCAGGGACGGGTGGCACGGGCAGCGCCACGGGATTGGAACCCGCGGGCGGTGGCGACGGATACGCCCCATAGATGGAAGTGGTCGGCGCAACCGAAGAGGAGCCCGCCTGTGGTGCGGACGCCATGAGACCAGCCGTGACAGCCGACGAGGCAGCCTCGGGCGCGAAGGCCGGAGGCGCGATGGCGCCGGTTGATGAAGCTGATGAAGAGGCGCTTGACGTATGGATCGTCAGCGCATGCCCAGGCGACGAAGGAGCCTGGAGGTTGTTCGAGAAGAACGAGCCGACGCTCCTGGTTCCGAGCTGAGGCGGCCGTACAGCGACCGAGTCAAGCGGGATCGAGAGGAGGGTGGCGAGCGAGGCCGGAAGGAATCCGGTGGAGGAGGAGCTGGTGGCAGCGGCACCTGACATGGCGGCGGCGCGATCTAGGGCGGCGGCGCGACGTAGAGAGGCGGCGGCGGGATTAGGGTTAGGCGGAAGCGTAGGTCGTAACCAGGTCTGTTACCATGTAAGACAATGTTTGGGGGGAACCAGCTCAACCCTCTAGGGGTGGCTTATCTCATATATATAATGGGTGTGTTACAATAGGTACAATATACGTACACAAATACAGAAGCTATACATAGTCTAACAGTACTGATATGGGCCATTTTCTTCACTTGTGGCTTCTGAGAGTAAATGATAGTTGAAGACTTGAATCATCGGAAACGTTTGCTTTTTGTTGAAGAACTTGGAATTGCTTGAGATGTGAGGTAAAAGGACATCTTACTTTAGGTACTCACTTTGAATCGGTATGATCTAACCGTTGTTAGATTGTACTGATTGGGGCCTGAATTCATCTTGGTAGTTGGGTTGTCGCTTGTGCATCTATTAATGCGTGTAAAGCTCGTGTCTACCGATTATTGGTAGTGCTAAAATTTGAGGCTGGTGATTCCTATTTTTTTAAATGCTTTTGCAGAGTGAATAAGATCCAGCTCAGCAGCATACTAGGATAAGCTCATTGAAACCACATCATATTGGCCTGATCTTAAAAAATGATAGCTTCTAAGATGTTCTACATATTATGTTAATATGTTCACCGGATATTGTAGTAAATAAATACATGAAAAATATGTTCTGTTCTTCTTGCATGTTTTTTTGTCTCGGCAACTATATATAAACAGAGCAAAACTCGCTTCCATTATGGTACTCGCTTGGAATCGGTATGATAAATTTGTAGTTAGATTGTACTGATTGGGGACTGAATTCAAATTGGTAGTATGTTGTAAAATCATCGTGCATTAGAGTATTTCTATAGTGATTAGTGGGTGATCATGAATCTAAAAGTTTTGAGCTCCATGTGCATCAGATGAAGTTGAGGATGGTGCAAGAAATGCTCATTGTGCTGGCAGTGCTACTCATGAGGTATACAGTCCCACCTTGATGCCCTGTTTCTGGTGTTTCTGTTTTGCCCTCTTTGTGCAGTAAGATGACTTATAAGTTGGTTTTGCAGCTGCGCCTGCCAAACTCAAACCATGACAGTAAGAGTCTCCAGCAGAAGCGGCAGAGATTGTTGCAACCAAACTAAACACTGTGGCCAGAGGATCCGAGATAGGTACCGCAGCCATTGATTATCCAATCCTCCTCACGTACATCCATGAATCATAATTGATCTTAAAGTCCTCATGCTTATGGTCTTGAGAAGGAAAATTTGCCTGCAGTATGCCTCTTTAAGGTTGTCGCTTGTGCATCTACTAATGCGTGTAAAGCTCGTGTCTACCGATTATTGGTAGTGCTAAAATTTGTGGCTGATGATTTCTATTTTTCAAATGCTTTTGCAGATCCAGCTCAGCAGCATACTAGGATAAGCTCATTGAAACCACAGCATATTGGCCTGATCTTAAAAAATGATAGCTTCTAAGATGTTCTATATATTATGCTAATATGTTTGCCGGATATTGTAGTAAATAAATACATGAAAAACATGTTCTGTTCTTCTTGCATGTTTTTTGTCTCGACAAGTATATATAAACAGAGCAAAACTCGCTTCCAGTAAGCTCCACTATCAGCAAAAAACACTTCCAACATCTGCATACATGTTAGAATTTCGTACTTTCTTCCTGAGTGTTGCTTAACGGATTGGCAGGAAGGCCCTTTTGGCACATGAGGGGGCTCAGGCAGGGAGTCCCCTCTCCCCAATGCTCTTCATTCTTGCCCTTGATCCCCTACAAAGAATTCTAAGCTCAGGCACTGATTTTTTTTTTTGGAAAAGGGGAATACCCCGGCCTCTGCATCAGAGTGATGCATACGGCCATCTTTATTAAAGCAAGAAATAAACAAACAAGGTCTTGTAGTCTGCGGTAAAAAGCTCTCTAGGAGCAAGGAAAACAAAAATCAGCCATCAGTCACAACCGGCAGGCATGAGAAAGATAGGAGAACTAATTGCCTATCCTATTACATGACCGCCATCCAAATCGGTTGAAAATAACCCGTGCTACCATCTCCCACCGGATAGACCCAGTAACCAAACGCTCCCTGGCCTCCGTCGGAGTGAGTAGCGACCACATACGGATCAATGCAGTGGCTCGGAAGATAACCTGCAAAAAATGAATATTTGTTGCTCTATTAAAAACCAAATCATTTCTGCAATTCCACACTGCCCACAGCAAAGCACATACTCCCACCCGGATATGTCTCGCTAATTCGGAATCTATCCCGTGTAGCCACTGCCCAAATAATGAGCTAATGGAATTCCGCGGTGAAATGTTAAAGGCAACCTGTATTGTCCGCCATAATATCCTTGCCATCGGGCAATCGAGAAAGAGGTGTTTAATGGATTCGTTCCGATCACAAAACGAGCATCGTGAGGAACCAGTCCAGTTACGTTTTGCCAGATTGTCTTTAGTCAGAATCACTTGTTTATGCACAAACCACATAAACACTTTAATTCGCAAAGGCACGTTGACCTTCCAAACATGCTTCGAACTAGAGATAACACTAGATTTAATGATATCTAGATACATCGATTTGACCGAAAACTCTCCATTCCTAGTCAACTTCCAGCTCAACCGGTCGGGGTTCTGGGATAACTGCACTTCCATCAGTCGTCTGACCAGATGAAGCCAAGTTTCCCATCGGTTGCCTACGAGCGCTCTCCTAAAGTGAATATTGAGGGGAGATGACTGAAGAATTGTCGCAACAGAAGCCTCTCTTCGTTGAACAATTCTATACAAAGAGGGATATTACAATGCGAGAGGTGTATCCCCAAGCCAAGTATCTTCCCAGAATCTCGTAGCGTTACCATCTCCAATAATAAACTTTGTCCTATTAAAAAAGACTGACTTAACTCTCATCAGTCCTTTCCAGAATGGCGAGTCATTCGGTCTCACATTGACCTGTGACAATGTTTTAGACTGGAGGTACTTATTACGCAGAATCTGAGCCCAGGTGGCTTCCGTCTCTGCCGATAATTTAAACAGCCATTTGCTGAGAAGACATCTGTTCTTCACCTCAAGATTTTCTAAACCCAGACCCCCTTGGTCTTTCGGTCTACAAATAATATCCCACTTTGCAAGCCTATATTTTCTCTTCAGTTCATCACTCTGCCAAAAGAAGCGCGCCATTTGCTCAGGCACTGATTTGGGTATTCTTTCCCCCTTGTCAAATACTGCCACTGGCATGCGAGACTCTAGTTTCTACGCTGATGATGCTGCCCTCTTTATCAATCCGGTGAGAGAAGAAATTGTGGTTGTTTATGCCATTCTCTCTATATTTGGCTATATCTCTGGTCAGAAATGTGTGGCTTATCCGGTGAGCTGTGACCATCTCAACCTTGGGCAAACACTCGATCCTTTTGGTGGCTCTACTGGCTCCCTGCCTTTCAAATATCTGCGCCTCCCTCTCAGTTTGAAAAAACCAAGAAGAATTGATGAGCAGTTACTTGTGGACAAAATTGCATCTAGGTTATTATCCCCTTGGAATGGTAGGCAAATGAGCAAGCTTGGCCGGCTGGTGCTTACAAACTCTGTTTTGACTTCCATGGCTACTTCCTCACGAGGTTAACTTTGAGCATGTGGGCTATCAAGAAGATTGACAAGATTAGAAGAAGCTTTCTGTGGACTGCCGAGAAAACTCTGTGAGCTAGCGGGAGGAAATGCATGATGAAATTGGAAGAGAACTTGCTCCACAAAACAGTACGGAGGCCTCGGTATAAAAAAAATTGGAGCTCTTTGGAAGGGCCCTGAGACTGCACTGGCTTTGGCCGAGGAACAACAGCCCTGAGCCAACAGCTAGCCTTTTTCTTTCCAAGAGAAGAGCCAGCAGCTACTAGTTGATAAAACCCATAATTAATTCATAGCTGGAAGTTATAGATAACAGAAGGTTTTTGCTGTATTTGACACTAGGCATATTGAAGAACAGATACTGAAACGAGTGAATAACGGATCTGAATCCTGAAACAATTGATCGTAGAACTGAAAGGCGCTATTTCACGAATCCCCCAAGCATATGTACTCCAAGGAATATAAGAGTAGGTTTGACGAAGCAAATATACTTGAAATTTTGATATGTAGGTGCTTTCTCACAAAGAGAAAACACCCTTAAAAAATTAGGGTATGCTGCTTAGTGTGGCGTGCACACGGTATTCTTTAGTAAAAGGCGAAAGAATAGTTCGCTTTGTGCTCACCACGCAGCTGCGTGCCTCTCTCAGGCTACACCCCGCCCTCTTATGTAGCCGAGCTCTCTGCTCCCTCCTGCTTAGCCAGGCGAGGTGGGACTAAAAACTCCCGCTGCTTTCCCTTCTGCTGCTGCTGCCGCACATGTTCACCATAAAACCCGCAGAAACAAGTCAGCCCACTCGAGAGGCAACAAGAGCCCAGCCCACGGTTGTCTGGTTTCCCTACCGCGTAACTCCTCCGCTGGCCTGGATAGCACCTTTTTTTTTCTTCTTCTTTTTTCTTTCTTTTGACGTGAGACAGCAAACTGAGCCATGCGAAACTCCTTTCAACGAACTTTGGACGCGTGTACGTACATCTCAAAAATATACTCCTAGCCTGGACCAAAGTGACCACGCGGCAATATACTTTGATCAATAGCTCGGAGGGAGTATATACTTTGATCAATAGCTCGACCAAAGTGACCATGCGGCAAGCAGCGCCTGAATTAATGTGTCACCGACAAGAAGAACCACAATCAATTAACATTCCCTACATGGTGTACCAAAGCTACAGTACAGATTGCACGTTGCTCCAGTAAGTGCCGCCGCGATAAAGCCGATCGGACACACCTGACTCAAGTAAATTTGCAGCTTTGGGACCGATGGCTTGGCTCCCCTACAAATACCGCCACATGCACGGCAGCCACGGCACGCACCCGTACCACGTACACCTAGTGCTCATTCTCTCGTCGATCTATCTACCCTTTGCCGTATATACACTTCGTAGTAGCATAGCCAGGCCATGGCAGCGGCGGGCAAAACCAGCAGCACGGTGGTTGCAATGTCCACCCTGGCTCTAACGGCGAGCATCCTCCTCCTCGCCGCCTCATCAGATGCGGCCTGCCCCAGCAAGAGCAAACCAACGCCGAGCGCACCGACGGTGACGGGCGGGAGCGGGAGCGGCGGAGGTAAGTGCCCGGTGGACGTGCTGAAGCTGGGGGTGTGCGCGGACGTGCTGGGCCTAGGCGACGGGCTAACGAACCTGATGGCGGGCTCGTGGTCGACGGCGTCGTCGGGGAAGAAGCCGTGCTGCGAGCTCGTCAGCGGCCTCGCCAACCTGGACGCCGCCGTCTGCCTCTGCACCGCCATCAAGGCCAACGTGCTGGGCGTCGTCGACGTATCCCTGCCCCTCCAGCTCGGCCTCCTCGCCAACCACTGCGCCAGGAAGCTCCCGGCTGGCTTCCAGTGCCCTAACTGATCGGCCAAGTCCTTACGCACGAATGGGATGCCTTTAATTTGCTTGCAACCGGTCCTCTGAGTAGGTTCGTTTGTTTACTGTAGGCCGTTGATGTTAAGTCTATCTTGTGTCCTGTAGTAACGTAATGGCATCTTCGTTGCGTCTCTGTACTGTTTGTGCTGTGCCATGTATGTCGACGACGTTCAGTTCAAACTGTCTGTACACTTTCCATTATATTCAATGTTTTACCGGTCTGTGGTAAATGTCATCTATTTGAAGTGACTCCATGCTTTTCGAAACGAATTAGAATGGGATATGGACGTTGCTGACCAAGCAGACATTATACATGAAGCCTGCTATCATAGTTTGCCATTGCCAGTCAACAAAAGTAGCCGCAAAGTGCATGTCTGGTTATAAAAAAGAATATGAAGAGAATACTTAGTTTGAAAACTCTTCCAAAGAGTACCATCGTCAATTGATATGAAATCAACATGATACCTGATATTGTTTATTACATGGATCATTGCGCAGATATGCGCAGGCTGGGATCGATTATCTCGATTCAAACCACAAGACCAATGTTTATAACATAACAAGCAACGACAAACACCATCATAAACAGCAATATTTCCCTGTTTTCTCCGGATGAAAGGAGGCGAGGCGTGCTGAGTTCAGTTCCTCACAACACTTGAAAAGGCGGGGAAAAGATCTTTTATGATCTATCACCAAGTTCCACTCTCAAATTGTCAAACGGGTAGACTTTTGGTGTCTGCAAGAGAAAGTATGATGAGTTTAGTTAGCTTGTCCAGCAAAATAAACTAAAAACAGGCATCCTTCTTTACCAATTTACAACAAATATATATAGTTTTCAGGTCTGCATTCACAAATCATAGGCGTCGTTGATTACCCACGTGTTACCATTTGTTTTTGCCTGCTGAAAATGGCATGCGATTGTACTGACACACTTTCCAAAAGGCATTACAAGACAAAGAGTTATATATAACAGCCAGCACTTACAAGGGAGAGCAAAGTCAAGTTGGCATCTGTAGATTAAGTTTATGCAGACGATTAGTTTTAGGGCTTTTTACATTTGCAGGACTCTGAAAAGGTAGCATTGGGATGATATGACATATTAAGGAATTTCCTCTAAGACAAAGGGCATAAGCTTAACAGATAGCTCTGCTGACTATTGTAGCGTTCAGGAGAGTACCAAACTTCTGTTTCCACGCGTGTATATATAACACATAAGGTAACAAGCATAGATGGTAAAAGCCTTCATGCTTCGAAGGATATAACAGATTATGCGACATCATGAGTACCCAGCGATGCTAATACAAATACCTCTACTTCAAAATCAGAACTGGATATAAACTTTGCATACCAAGGAGGCATTACAGGTCAGAGATACAAGGGTTTGACACAGGCCATGCTTACTAACATGGCTATCCAATTGTTCAAGTCAACACTCAACAGGGTAACATAAAGCATGACAGTAAAGTTCACAGTTATCAGAATAAATCGATCATCTAGACTCAATAATCACCCATATATATCCAGTAACAGATTCCAGGTCATCGAATTTCAGGAAGTACAAGGTTGCGTCAGACCAAAATCAGAATAAGGAACTCAACAACAAATTTCTTGGACCTGACATGCATGTAAGGTTTAAGGGTGTGCCAAAATATTAACTGCTCTCTAAGCCGCCATCATAAAACGACGGGGAAAATCCACCTACCTAAACTATTGACTGCACTCAAAAAATTTCTAGGCTCAATTAACCCCTGACGAAAAATCTGAGGTCTATTTAACCCCCTATACCAGGATTGGTGATGACATGGCAGGGTTTACACGACAAAACGACACTCGAGCAGGGATTATTGATGATGTGGCTTTCTACAATCCACCAAATGCTCTCTGTAGCTTCCTTGCATCCAAGAACAGGCACAGCTAATTTTGATCAGCCTAAGCATGTGTGTGCTAAGCATTGTTTATAAGGCGTCCCACCTTGGATGCATAGGCGGCAAGGCGCCATGGCAGCGCCTTGCCATTATGCCCGCTTTAGGTGCTTAGCGTCAGGGCAGTTTGTGCTAGCCTTAGGTCGTCTTACCGCCTTATAAACAATGATGCTAACAGCTAGGAAGTATTTACAGCTAGCCATTGTGAATTTGAACATCTAGCTTTGGAGATAGCTAACCAACTGCTAGTGGACAGCTAACTAGGTGCAGTTGCAGTGCTGCTCTGCCACTGTGGTCCGACAGAACAAGCACCGGTGCATGATAGTGCTGCCGTTGGCCAGTTGGCCTCTGCACGTGTCAGAGTGCAAGCTCCCAGTGAACAATTTCAGGTGCCTGACAAAGCATGGCGGGGCAAGGAGGAGACAGTGTCCTGAGCGGCGGCGATCACCGGGTACCCGCAATCCTGCATACTGGGGTTCTTTCTTCCAGAAGGTCGACAAGGGTACGATACAGGAGCTCATGGAAATGGTGTGGCGAGAAAATATGCGCCTCTTCCGTCTGCAGTTCAAGGCCAAGGCCACGAGCAGCCTGCTTGATGGCTCCTATCACTAGGACATCCTGACTGCCACGTCTCCAAGGTAGCCAGTTGTCCTGGTCTGAGGACTTGCATGTTCCGTGGTATATCCAGCAACCGCTGGAACCTTAATTCCTACCCTTCTGCAACGTCACTGCACTACGTCTCCTTGAAAATTTCCCGCTTAAATCAACCAAATGGAGGAAAGGAGTTGTGGCTGGTGATGGCGTGCCATGTCACTTGCCTACGTGTAGAACCAAGATTATAAAACCCATGATTTGGAAGCAATGAGTCTAGTTTAGGGGGTTAAGTGGATGTCAAATTAATCAGGAAGTTATTAAGTGAGCCCAAAAACTGGTTAGGGCTTTAGGGGGGTACATGAGCACAGCCAATAGATTGAGTGTTTTGTGTACTTTTTCCTAAAGTGAGATCCTCCATGGGAATTTAAGCCAGCAGTGCCAGTTGAAGACTTGAAGGCAGTAAAACAACTTGCTAAGCAATGAGGTGGCAGATATTTAAATTTATTATCGAGAGAGTTAGTTGATTAATTGCAGTTCATTGGAAAAGAAAAGAAGACCCACGACGAATGCCCCCATAGATATATCAGAAATCAAGGAAGCTCTCTATATTTTGTTTTGTTGCAAGGAACAGTGGAGATCATATTTTGCACAGACTGAGGTCAATTAACCTGGTTCCAATTCAATTGATCAATTTCCACTTGCAGTCTTTAGTTTCCTCGGTATATAAACAGCTAACAAGAAACACTGTAGGTCATGCATTAGATAGCTAGAACACAAATCGCAACCAATAAACCACAAGGAAAGTATGTTGACGTTCATACACTACAAGAATCCTTCCATCTACAAGCCAAGGTGCAACAACAACAAAATGCCAAAATGTACTGTATTTGCAGTTAACTCCATTGACGGGGTTTCCACTGTCTTTCAGGTCTAGTTTAGGTAAATTGTGCCAATTTACTTCAATTCATAACAATTGCAACTCTAGCCTAAAATTAACAATTGGAACGCTCTCACAATGACCAAAAGTTTGTACCATCTTAGCAATAATATTTTTTGTACAGCTGCATAAGGCAAGTCTCAACTAAATATTTTACTACCTCTGTTTATAAATATAAGACGTTTTGGCAGTTCAATTTAAACTGCCAAAACGTCTTACATTTAGGAATGGAGGGTGTACTCTTTTGCAGGAAAGTTTCCTTTAAATCATAGCCCAAACAGATAAACACTACAAGGATGGTCTCTAATCAAACAATGGGAATTGTAAAATCACAAGGCAGTAGAAGCAGTGGCACTGGAAACTCACATATGGCATCTTGGAGGCCTTGTCATTCACAACGGCGGCCAGGCCGAGAACCGCGAAGAAGCTCAGACCTCCACACAGCCACGCCAGAGCCTCGTACTGTCCAACCAAAACACATCAAAATCAAACCGATACAGACGCATGTGATGCGGTGCAACGCACCAAATTGCAGTGGATGCGGCCTTGTGTATTGCAGCAGTAGTGAGGGGTAGGAAGGGGGGGAGGGGGGTCGGATCAGCGTACCTTGCCGATGTGC
>LR738709.1:446497034-446575402 GCA_902687465.1 Secale cereale | reverse complement strand
GGGGGGAGTCTCCTAGCTTACGGGCTTGTCGGGGACGATGTGCCTGCCGGCGGGGAGGCCCATGCCGGCGCGGTTGCGGAGGGCGGAGGCCGCGGCGCGTGCGGCTGCGCCGTGGCCGCCCATGATGCGGGATCCCATCGCAGTCAGCCTCCCGGCCATCTCCACTGATTTCTCTCTCACGCACTCCCTCAATCTCAGATCTGCGCCTGCGGGTGTGCTCGTCGTCGGCGGCGGCGGAGACACAAGCAACTCGGCGAGCGTGGGCTTGGTTTGGGTGTCGGGTTGTGGTCCAGACAAATGAGCTGTGTTCGGCTTAATGGGCTGTGTTGAACTGGTATTTTGGGCTTAATCCGCTTGTCATGGGCTGTTTTAAACTGGTATTTGGGCTTGAGCACAAATGAGTTGGGTACTACTTCGTCGGAAGCACCTTTTATTTTATTAACTCAACAAGTAGCATGAACAAATTGAATTGAGCGACACCACCCTCTGCATAGTTAGAATGCACATAGCCCAAGGCAACAAGTCCAACATAAAGAGAAAATAAAACGACAAATCAGCACCAGTAAAGTCATATGAGACCGACAATATGTGTATGTCGAGGGAGGAGGTGGACCGATCCGGAGATTGTGATGTCATTCATGTTTGGTAAAAAAACTTTTTGACCACTCACTCCACCCGTATAGACACCACTTTGAATTGCTTTGAACAGAGGTTGGTACTTCGTTCGGTCTAGCGTCGACCACATACGGAGCTAGTGTGTACAACGTCAAATAACCTACAAGGGAGAAGAGTTCTTGCCATTAACAATCATATCATTTCTATACAGCCAAAGCGATCATAATACCCTTATTAGTGTAGTACACCTATTTGGTATTCCGTCAAGCTAGTGACCATATATATTGGCAATATTTGTGGGTGGATATAAATTGGACGCTCTTTGGATGACTGGCCATGTAGAACGTGCAAACTTGCACTCAAAGAAGAGTTGCTTGATATGTCGTCATGAGTACAAAAGCTACATTTCCTACTTCCCTGCAATTGCGGCGAGTAGGGTTGTCTTTAGTTAGCACAACTCTCCTCCAAAGATACCAAATTAAAATCTTAATTTTTAGCAGTATCTTGAGTTTCCAAAGTTGCTTATTATTGTTCACTGGAATCTTCGCATCCATGAGGGCACCGTACATTAAATCGACCGTGAATGATCCTAATGTTGTGAGATTCCAATGAAACACTTCCCATCCCGTGTGTCAAGTTAACTGAATTGTTGGATATTTATTGTATGGCCATTCGACGACGCATCAACAATGATAAGTCATGTGTACATTTTTAGTAAGGGCTGCCTAGGAAATATACTTGAGGAAGTTAAAGGAATATTGCAGGTATCAAATGAAACATTAAATGTGAAATATCTTGGTATGCCATCTCGGGTGGGAGTTTCAAAATTGGTGCTTTTAAGTATCTTACTGTTTGTTTATGGAGTAAAGTCCAAGGTTGGATTGAGAAAACCATGTCCACTGCGGGAAAGGAGGTTCTGGTTAAAGTTGTTGCATAGGTTGTCCCGGTGTATTCAATGTCTGGTTTAAAGCTATCAGGGGGACTGTGAACACCTTAATATGTTAACTAGGAAATTTTGGCGGGGGTAAAGATGGACAACGAAAGCCAAGTTGGGTATCACGGAAGGTGATGACACAGCCGAAAGGGATGGGGGCCTTGGCTTCAAGGATTTTGAGCTTTCAATCTGGTGTTGCTGGCATGGTAGGCTTGACGGATCCTGCAAAATCCTGAAACCTTGAGTGCGAGAATTTTGAAGTCTGTGCATTTCCCTTCATCATCTATACTGCAGGCGGAAGTAGGAAGCCACCCATCCCACATATGGAGATTTATATTGTAAGGGAGAGACATCCTTGTGCAAGCTTTCATTCAATGGATAGGCAGTGGGGAAACGATGAAGATCTTGAACCACAATTGGTTACCTAGGGTCAAGATGATGAGACCCTATGGATGTGTTGTGCTGACCCGCCTCAGTTTGTGGTTGAGTTGATCAATCCCGGATTGCCACGTGGAAAAAGCAATGTTTGAGGAGGGATTTATCCCAATAGATGTCTCGATTATACTGAATATTCCTTTGTGTACAAGAGATGTCAATGATTTTTCGGCTTGGAATCATATAAGGACGTGCCTTTTTCAATACGGTCAGCATATAGAATGATGATTGCCACCAAATTCTGCACGGAAGCTTGGCTTGAGGAGGGAGTTGGATCGTCTAACTTGGGACAAGAGGAGGCATCTTGGAAATCCTTGTGGAAGACACAAATCCGAGGAAAGATAAGGATGTTCTTATGGAGACTAGCCAAGCATTATTTACCCATAGAGGATGTACGACACTTGTGGCTTGTGTGGGAAGGAGGACTCTTGGCGCCATTCTTTAGTAGAGTGTTCGATGTGGAGATGCATTTGGGCACTAGTAGACGATGGTGTGGTAACACTTGATGGCAACCAATGAACCAACTGCGAAACAATGTTTGTTTGTGATGATGGATTCACTGTCCCATGAAGCGTTTGTGAGATGAGCAGTGACCTTATGGGTTGCCTGGTGGGCGAGAAGAAAGGCCATACACGGGGAGTGTTGACCCACAAGTATAGGGGATATATCGTAGTCCTTTCGATAAGTAAGAGTGTTGAACCCAACGAGGAGCAGAAGGAAATGACAAGCGGTTTCAGTAAGGTATTTTCTACAAGCACGGAAATTATCGGTAACAGATAGTTTTGTGATAATTAAGATAATTTGTAACGGGTCACAAGTAACAAGTGTAACAAAGTGTAACGCCCGGATAATTAAGCTACAGTAACCCCCCCAAATTAATGGTGCCACGTCATCGTTTCCACTGTTGCTAAATGCCTCTTTGATTTTGTCCGGTTTAAATTTCCATTTAAGTTGAAGTCGAAATTTAAAGTTTTAAATTGTCAAAACTAAAATGTTCAAAGTGTGGCAAATAATCCTAGTGTATTTTTCATTTTGGAAACAACCTCTTTTGGATTCCCAAAGTGCCTCTGGAAATTATTTAGTGGTCCAACAATGAACCATTTAAAATTTCAAACACGATTCTAAAATTTTCAAAATAACCTTGAACATTTCATGGCAGTGTCAAAATTTTCATTGTAAATTATGGACCAAGCCTCTTATTTTACGAAACCCATTTTATTGTTTAATTCAAATGCAAAGGATAAAAAAAAAGGGGGGAGACAACTCCCTCGGCCCCAAACTGGGCCTCGGCCCAGCTGGCCGGCTCAGCTCGCCCCTGGCCTGCTTAGGCCTCCCAACTCCCCCGTGACCTAGGCCCGACCCCCACTTCCCCCCACGTCTCCCCTCGCCTCCGCTCCCCGTTCTGGATCGGGATCGGGCGCCCGCCGCAGCTCGTTGCCGGACCGCCCCGACGCACCCGTTGCATCCGCGCCGCTCACCTGCAGACGCCGGCGCGTCGTCGCCGCCGCTGACTCCCCCCCTCGAGCCCGCTGCCTCCCCGTCCGGCTCCTGGTGAGCTGCGCCCGCACCCCCCCTCTTTGTGCTTTGGCCGCCACCGCCAGGGGCCTCCCCCCACACCACCGCGGCCGCCTCCGCTCCGGCCACTACTGGCCGGCCCGCTGCCGTAGGCCTCGGCCACACCTGCCCCGTCGCCGTCACCTGGCCCAGGCCGGGCCAGCTCCGGCTGGCCGCTCCTGCCTGGCCAGGCCTCGCCCGCCCACGGGCGTCGCGCCGCACCGGCCGCCCCTAACGGCCGTGACCTCTGCGCGCTGGCCGACCGATTCCCCCGCGCCGCCGCCTAGCCTCGCTCCCCGTCGGCCGCCGCGCTCGCCGCGGGCCCGTCGCGCCCTGGCCATGCCCCTCCAGCCCCAACCGCACCTCACCGGCGCCCCAGTTCGGCGCCCTGGGGCTCCGCCCGCCACGCTCGGTGGCTGCGCTCTGCGCCGCCGGCTTCGACCCCGACGGCTGCCCAGCGCCCGCCCTGCGCCCGTGCCCGCACCCTTTCGCCCGTGCCCAAACGCCCGTGAAACAACCCGCCCCGCTAAGGCCTCGCTCACTGCCAGGCGGGGCCCTGCCTCCTTTATTTTTTTAAAAAAAGAAGTTAGAAAATATATTAATAAATTAATTAAATTAATTAATTAACTTAATTAATCATGTTAATTAAATTAATTAATCATGATTAATTAACCTTAACTATCTGTTTAGTTAATCAGACAATGACGGTAGGACCCACACGTCAGTTTGACTAAGTCAACTGACCGCTGACATCATGCTAACATCATCACATACTGTTTTGGATAATGTTAGATTTAAATTAATTAAATAAATTCTAGAAATGTTTAAAACTTTAGAAATTCATATAAAATAATCTGTAACTCGGATGAAAATGTTTTATATATGAAAATCGCTCAGAACGACGAGACGAATCCGAATACGCGGCCCGTTCGTTCGCCACACGTCCCTAGCATAGTGAACCTGCAACTTTCCCCCTCCGATGCACCTGTCCAAAAACGTGAAACACCGGGGATACTTCCCAGATGTTATCCCCCTTCGCCGGTACCGTGTATCACCGTGTTAGAGCACCCTAGCACTGCGTGCTGACTCATCGTGCTTCTCTGTTGCAACTGTTTGCTTTATATTTACTGTTTCTTCCCCCTCTTCTCTCCGGTAGACCCCGAGACCGATGATGCCCCGGTGATCGACTACGGTGTTGACGACCCGTCCTTCTTGCCAGAGCAACCAGGCAAGCCAACCCCCTTTGATCATTCCGATATCGCCCATTCTCTTCTCTCTTATGCTTGCATTAGAACTGCTACTGCTTTTTGTATGATCCTATTCTGATGCATAGCCTGTTGTTGATACTGCTTTCATACCTTACATGTTTATGCTAAACTGCTTAGTATAGGCTGGTTAGAGATCCACCAGTGACCCCCTACCTTGTCTCGACTGCCTCGCTGGATCATCAGAAGACCCGATCAACGGGATCGAAGACCAGGACCCGGCACCGCACATCACTTTCCCCTTAGTTGCTCGACACTATTGGGTTACTATCGAGTGCCGAGGGTGAGACCTCATCAGCACTTCTGATGTTAACCTTGTAGGTTAGTTCATCGGTTGTGGTCATCGAGGGTGATTCCTCTTTCTCCACTCCCGATAACGACATTGTCATGCAACTCCTCAAGAGTGGACCTCGAGGGTGACTCCTCTTTCGTTCACCTTGACGATAAACATCAGGTGGAATTCCATCGAGGGTGATTTCCTCAGGTTTTCCTTTGGTGTCAGACACACAATTACTATGGTTACTATGACTTTACACTGAACCTGGTTACTAAAGACGGGTCGACCCTGAGGGGTACCCGCGCGAGCTTAATTGCGAGTGATGTGTAGTCGGGTTGACCTGGAAGGTGCCCGCGAGTTAAATACGAGGCGTGGCCGGGCACTCGCCCTTGCCGCAAGTTCTCGAGACGGGGCGATGGGGTCACATTTTCGTGAGTCTCTCCTCGTTACCGCGCGTTCCCAAGACACTAAACGGTTTGGATATTTGATCCGAGGGGCCTCTGGCCTGATAGCACTAACCATCACGTGGGCATAGTATGGGCGTTCTGCGTCGTATGCATCAGCCGAAGCTTAACTGACGTCATTGCGACTGAGCGGCGCGCGCCGGGTTGGACTGCGTAAGCACCTACCTTTTTAAGGAGGATTGCCCAGGTCTGCTCACCGGCCGCCCACGCAACGTACAGGAGTTCCCGGGGCGATTGGCCCATGACCCCTGGGGGCATAGGGTTTAGTCCGGCGTGCATGACCTCTCTATTAAGCCTAGGTTGGGTTGCGGCGTATTGTTTGGCCGAGGGCGGGCATGACCTGATGGTGTGTCCGGCCGGAGTTAAGCAAGCGTGTTGGGTAAGTTGGTGCACCCCTGCAGGGAAGAAAACATCTATCGATAGCCTGTCCTACGGTAACGGACACTTGGAGTTGTATCCCGGTCGCTACAACTAGAACTGGATGCTGAGGCATTGTTTGGATATGTTGCTTCGGGAGTCGAGAAAGGATCCCGGAGCGTTGGAACAACAACATAAATATGACTTATGTTACACTACTCTACTTCCCCCTCTTGCTGCAAGACGGTGGTTTCCAGAAGATGCTAGTCTTCGATAGGACTAGCTTCTCCCCCTCTTATTCTGGCATTCTGCAGCTTAGTCCACAGATACTACCCTTTTCATTGATACCGATGCATATGTAGTGTAGATCCTTGCTTGCGAGTACTTTGGATGAGTACTCACGGTTGCTTTGCTCCCCATTTCCCCCCTTCTTTCTTCTTGCTGGTTGATGCAACCAGATGGTGGAGTCCAGGAGCCAGACGCCACCCTTGACGACTGCGACTACCCCGACGGAGCCTACTACTACGTGGAGACAACTGACGACCATGAGTAGTTAGGAGGTCCCAGGCAGGAGGCCTTGCCTTTTCGATCATTGATGTTTTGTGCTAGCCTTCTTAAGGCAATCTTGTTTAACTTATGTCTGTACTCAGATATTGTTGCTTCCGCTGACTCTTGTGTATTCGAGCTTATGTATTCGAGCCCCCGAGGCCCCGGCTTGTAATATAAAGCTTGTATTATTTTAATTTGTGTCTAGAGTTGTGTTGTGATATCTTCCAGTGAGTCCTTGATCTTGGTCGTACACATTTGCGTGCATGATTAGTGTACGGTCAAATCGGGGGCGTCACACAAAGGTGCGGCAAGGTGGCCCAATTCTTTTTATAGCAAATGATAAGCCTGGACGAACTCTTATATAAAGCAAAGTGCTCCCGAGGACACATGGGAATTATTGTCAAGTTAGTTTTCATCATGCTCATATGATTCACGTTCGTTACTTTGATAACTTGATATGTGAATGAACTGGTGCTTGGGTGCTGTCCTTACTTGGACAAGCCTCCCACTTATGATTAACCCCTCTCGCAAGCATCGACAACTACGAAAGAAGAATTAAGATAAATCTAACCATAGCATGAAACATGTGGATCTAAATCAGCCCCTTACGAAGCAATGCATAAACTAGGGTTTAAGCTTCTGTCACTCTAGCAACACATCATCTACTTCGATGAGAGGATCGTTGGTGATGATGATGGCTTCGATTTCCCCCTCCCGGAGGGAAGTTTCCCCGGCAGAACAGCTCCGCCGGAGCCCTAGATTGATTCTGCCCAAGTTCTGCCTCAAGACGGCGGCGCTTCATCACAAAAGCTTTCTTCTGATTATTTTTCCAGGTCAAAACCCTCCATATAGTAGAAGATGGGCATCGGGGACCTGCCAAGGGGTCCACAAGCCCTGGGGGCGCACCCCCAGGCTTGTGGCCACCTAGTGGGTCCTCCACTGGAGTTTCTTCACCCAATAATTTTTATATATTCCAAAATAATTCTCCGTAGATTTTCAGGACTTTTGGAGTTGTGCAGAATAGGTCTCTCAGATTTGCTCCTTTCCGGTCCAGAATTCCAGCTGCCGACGTTCTCCCTCTTCATGTAAATCTTGTAAAATAAGAGAGAAAAGGCATAAGTATTGTACCATAATGTGAAATAGCTGTCCATAATGCAATAAATATCAACATAAAATCATGATGCAAAATGGACGTATCAACTCCCCCAAGCTTAGACCTCACTTGTCTTCAAGTGAAAGCCCAAATTGATAATCATGACCACATGTTTAGAGATAGAGGTGTCGATAAAATAAAATACGGACATGAGGGCATCATGATCATATTCAGAACAAAAATATATTGTCATATAAGTTCTTATATCAAAGTGATAATTCATTCACAATGTAAAGTATGAATCACAAACCTTATTGAAAACTAACAAACTATGATCTCGGTCATTGAATCAATTGCAATTTATCATAACATCAGAAAGAGTCAATGTAAGAGATTTTATATAGCAAGTTCACATACTCAACCATATTTTAGTCTTTCATAATTGCTAACACTCATGCGATACTTATGAGATCAAAGTTTCAATCGAACACATAGGAAGATAGGGGCTTATAGTTTCGCCTCCCAATGATTTACCTCAAGGGTAATGTCAACAATAATAGTTTATGATCTTCTACATTTGTATGGGTACATGTACCTAGATCTTTCTCCAACATATTGTGCTTGCAAAAGGATAAAATACAAAGGTAAGGTGGAAATCACCATAACTCTAGTATTTAAGCAGACATTAAAATAAAAGATAGGCCCTTTGCAGAGGGAAGCAGAGGTTGTCATGCACTTTTTGGTTGGATGCACGAAATCTTAATGCAAAACAACGTCACTTTGTATTGCCACTTGTGATAGAGACATTTATTATCACTACAAAAAGAAGACACATCTATGCCATTTTGGCTCGAATGAATTTTTTCTGTCATTGTCGGATTTCGGGTTTTGCAAACCCTCGAGAGATTCGGACTCTAGGGTGCGCACGAAGTACACTCTCTCCCCAGCGCGCTCGCCCTACGATTCCACGGCCAAGCTCGGCGAGCTCAAAGAACAAGGGACACATAGGATTATACTGGTTCGGGCCACCTTGCGGTGTAATACCCTACTCCAGTGTGTGTGGTGGATTGCCTTGTGCGGCTGAGGATGAACTAGTACAACGGATGAACAGCCTCCGGAGGAGAGGTGTTCTTGGGCTCGGATGAGCTTGTGGCGTGTGTAAGGTGGAATGGATCCGATCCCTTCTGTCGTCGGATCAGTTCTCGGTCCGGTCCTCCTCTATGGTGGTGGCTAGGTCCTATTTATAGTGGCCTTGGTCCTCTTCCCAAATATCGGTGGGAAGGGATCCCACAACGACCAAATTTGAAGGGAACAACTAGTACAAGTTATCCTGACAAAAGCGGTCTTCGCCTGCCAAAGGCTCTGGTGGTGACGTCGCGCCGGGCTCCACGGTGACCTCCATCCTGCCGTCCTAACGGTCCTTGGTCTTGTTGCACCGATAGGGAAATCTTTGCTTGATTCATCGAGACTCCGCGCCTGCGCTTGCCCCCTTAGCACCAAAGGGGAAAATGGTACACTGCGCCTGCTGGCGCCCGTCTGGCCTTGGTCGTCATGGCTCACGTCACGTGAACCTCGTGAGGTGCACCCTGCATAGATATCTCCGCTCCTCGGGAGCTAGCCTAGAGAGGCTGCCCCTAGGGAGGTCTTGTGATACGTCTCCAACGTATCTATAATTTTTGATTGTTCCATGCTATTATATATGATGTTTTGGATGTTTAATGGGCTTTATTATACACTTTTATATTATTTTTAGGACTAACCTATTAACCCAAAGGCCCAGTCCAGATTGTTGTTTTTTGCCTATTTCAGGGTTTTGCAGAAAAGGAATATCAAACGGAGTCCAAACGGAATGAAACCTTCGGGAGAGATATTTTTGGAGCGATATCTTCACGGGAGACTTGAGAACCACGGAATAGGGCACACGTGGCGTCCACGAGGGTGGGGGGCGCGCCCCCTTCCCCTGGGCGCGCCCCCTGCCTCGTGGGCCCCATGTTGCTCCCCCGGTGCCCTCCTTCCTCCTATATATACCCATGTACCCTGAAAACATCGAAGCAACAGAGAAAACCCCAATTCCACCGCCGCAACCTTCTGTTACTGTGAGATCCCATCTTGGGGCCTGTTTCGGAGCTCCGCCGGAGGGGGGATCTTCCATGGAGTGCTTCTACATCAACACCATCGACTCACCATGAATTGTGAGTAGTTTACCACATACCTTCGGGTCCATAGTTAGTACCTAGATGGCTTGTTCTCTCTCTTTGGATCTCAATACCAAGTTCTCCTTGGTCTTCGAGGAGATCTATTCGATGTAATCTTTTTGCGGTGTGTTTGTCAAGATCCGATGAACTGTGGGTTTATGATCAAGATTATATATGAGAAATATTTGGTTCTTTTCTGAATTCTTTTATGTATGATTATAATATCCTTGCAAGTCTCTTCGAATTATCGGTTTGGTTTGGCCTACTAGATCTATAGTTCTTACAATGGGAGAAGTGCTTGGCTTTGGGTTCAATCTTGCGGTGTCCTTTCCCAGTGACAGTAGGGGCAACAAGGCACGTATAGTATTGTTGCCTTCGAGGATAAAAAGATGGGGTTTATATCATATTGCTTGAGTTTATCCCTCTACATCATGTCATCTTGCTTGAAGCGTTACTCTGTTCTTTTGAACTTAATACTCTAGATGCATGTTGGATAGCGGTCGATGTGTGGAGTAATAGTAGTAGATGCAGAATCGTTTCGGTCTACTTGTCACGGACGTGATGCCTATATATAATGATCATGCCTAGATATTCTCATATTATTCGCTTTTCTATCAATTGCTTGACAGTAATTTGTTCACCCACCGTAGAATTCTGCTATCATTAGAGAAGCCACTAGTGAAACCTATGGCCCCCGGGTCTATTCTCAACATATCAATCTACAATCTACTTTACTTTACTGTTTTTACTTTCTGTTCTTATATCCAAAAATACCAAAAATATCAAACTATCATATCTATCAGATCTCACTTTCGTAAGTGACCGTAAAGGGATTGACAACCCCTTATCGCGTTGGCTGCAAAGTTCTTATTTGTTTGTGCAGGCGCGAGGGACTCACGCGTGGTCTCCTACTGGATTGATACCTTGGTTCTCAAAAACTGAGGGAAATACTTACGCTACTGTGCTGCATCACCCTTTCCTCTTCGAGGGAATACAACGCAAGCTCGAGAAGTAGCAAGAAGAATTTCTGGCGCCGTTGCCGGGGAGGCTTACGCAGAAGTCATATACCAAGTGCCTATCACAAACCCTTATCCTTCGCATTACATTTATTTGCCTCTCGTTTTCCTCTCCCCCACTTCACCCTTGCCGTTTTATTTGCCCTTCTTTTTGCCGTGTGTTTACCGTTCACGTGCTTCTTGTTTGCTTGTGTGTTGGATTGCTTGCTTGTCACTATGGCTCTCCCTATCCATGTTGACCCTCACCTCAAGAGGTTGGAGGAGATCGAAAACAGTGTTAGACATTTTATGTCTGTGCAATTTGAGCATAATGATTTCTTTAGAAACGAGTTTAAAGAGCAGCAAAGCTTTATGGAGTACATAAATAAAGATCTTGATGATATGTCTAAGGAATTTTATGGTTTGAAATCTCTGTTTGCTCATCTTGAGAACTTAATAGCCCAAATTTCGGATAAACAATCCACCTTAGTTAATAAGATGGCTGCTAAACCGGAAGAGCATGAAAATAAAGATGAAGAACTGAAAGTTATTGATGTGTCTCCTATTAGATCATTGTTTTCTAGTATGAATCTTGATAAAGATGGGACTGGAGATGAATCTACTTTAATTAAAAGGCGTCCTAATGATTCAGAGTTTTTAGATCTTGATGCTAAAATTGTTAAAAGTGGGATTGAAGAGATTAAAACTTTGCATAGTGATGAACCCACTACTTTGGATTTCAAGGGATTCAATTATGATAATTGCTCTTTGATTGATTGTATTTCCTTGTTGCAACCCGTACTAAACTCTCTGCATGCTTATAGTCAAAATAAAGCTTTTACCAAACACATAGTTAATGCTTTGCTGCAATCTTATGAAGAAAAACTTGAATTAGAAGTTTCTATCCCTAGAAAGCTTTATGATGAGTGGGAACCTACTATTAAAATTAAAGATCATGAATGCTTTGCTTTGTGTGATTTGGGTGCAAGTGTATCCACTATCCCGAAAACTTTGTGTGATTTGCTAGGTTTCCATGAGCTTGATGATTGTTCTTTAAATTTGCATCTTGCGGATTCTAACATTAAGAAACCTATGGGAAGGATTAATGATGTTCTTATTGTTGCCAATAGGAATTATGTGCCCGTAGGTTTCATTGTTCTTGATATAGATTGCAATCCTTCATGTCCTATTATTCTTGGTAGACCTTTCCTTAGAACGATTGGTGCAATTATTGATATGAAGGAAGGAAATATTAGATTCCAATTTCTGTTAAGGAAAGGCATGGAACACTTTCCTAGATGAAAATCAAATTACCTTATGAATCTATTATGGGAGGCACTTATGGATTGCCTTCCAAAGATGGCAATACCTAGATCTATCCTTGTATCATGCCTAGCTAGGGGCGTTAAACGATAGCGCTTGTTGGGAGGCAACCCAATTTTATTTTCTTTGTTTTTGGTTCTTTTTAGGAATAAATATTGCATCTAGCTTCTGTTTAGATGTGGTTTTGTGTTTTAATTAGTGTTTGTGCCAAGTAGAACCTTTGGGAAGACTTTGTGTGAAGTTTATATGATCTTGCTGTAAGAAAAAGAAACGTTAGCGCTCACGAGAATAGTCACCAGATTTTACTGGAGAGTGCTATTTAGTTGATTCTTTTTGTAGATGATTAATAGACAAATTCCTCATGTTTGCCAATTTATTTCAATATTTTTGGAGTTACAGAAGTATGCGAAAGTTACAGATTACTACAGACTGTTCTATTTTTGACAGATTTTGTTTTTCGTGTGATGTTTGCTTGTTTTGATGAATCTATGAGTAGTATTGGAGGATATGAATCATAGAGAAGTTGGAATACAGTAGGTTTAACACCAATATAAACAAAGAATGAGTTCATTACAGGACCTTTAAATGGTGGTTTGTTTTCTTATACTAACAGAGCTCACGAGATTTTTGGCTAAGTTTTGTGTTGTGAAGTTTTCAAGTTTTGAGTATTGCTTTGATGGACTATGGAACAAAGAGTGGCAAGAGCCTAAGCTTTGGGATGCCCAAGGCACCCCAAGGTAAAATTCAAGGACAACCAAAAGCCTAAGCTTGGGGATGCCCCGGGAAGGCATCCCCTCTTTCGTCTTCATCTACGGTAACTATACTCGGGACTATATTTTTATTCACCACATGATATGTGTTTTACTTGGAGTGTCATGTATGATTTGAGTATTTGCTTGTTAGTTTGCCACAATCATCCTTTCTGGACATACCTTTTTGAGAGAGATGAATATGGCCTAGAATTTGTTAGAACACTCTATGTGCTTCACTTATATCTTTTGAGCTAAACAATTTGCTCTAGTGCTTCACTTATATCTTTTAGAGCATGGTGGTGATTTTATTTTGTAGAAATTGTTGATCTCTCGTGCTTCACTTATATCCTTTTGAGAGTCTATTAGAACATCATGGTAATGTGCTTTGGTTATAAAACTAGTCCTAATATGATAGGCATCCAAGATAAATGTAGTAAAAACTTTCATACAGAGTGCATTGAATATGATGAAAAGTTTGATACTTGATGATTGTTTTGAGATATGGGGATAGTGATATTAGAGTCATTCTAGTGGAGTTATTATGAAATTGAGAAATACTTGTGTTAAAGTTTGTGATTCCCGTAGCATGCACGTATGGTGAACCGCTATGTGACGAATTTAGAGCATGAGGTATTTGTAGACTGTCATCCTTTGTGTGGAGGTCGGGGGCGCGCGATGGTTAACTCCTACCAACCTCCCCCCTAGGAGCATGCGTTGATTGCTTTGTTTTGATGGCTCATACATTTTTGCAATAGGTATATGAGTTCTTTATGACTAATGTTGAGTCCATGGATTATATGCACTCTCACCCTTCCACCATTGCTAGCCTCTCTTGTACCGCGCAACTTTCGCCGTTACCATACACCCACTATATACCTTCCTCAAAACAGCCACTATATACCTTCCTCAAAACAGCCACCATATCTACCTATCATGGCATTTCCATAGCCATTCTGAGATATATTGCCATGCAACTTTCCACCGTTCCGTTCATATGACACGCTTCATATTGTCATATTGCCATGCATGATCATGTAGTTGACATCGTATTTGTGGCAAAGCCACCATGCATAATTTTTCATACATGTCACTCTTGATTTATTTCACATCCCGGTACACAGCCGGAGGTATTCATATAGAGTCATACTTTGTTCTAGTATCGAGTTGTAATATCGAGTTGTAAATCAATACAAGTGTGATGATCATCATTATTAGAGCATTGTCCCATGTGAGGAAAGGCCAAAAAAAGGAGATGGCCCCCAAAAAAATATAGAGAGGGGCTAAAAAAAAGAGAAAGCCCCTCCAAAAAAATGAGAGAAAAGAGAGAAGGGACAATGCTACTATCCTTTTCCACACTTGTGCTTCAAAGTAGCACCATGTTCTTCATGATAGAGAGTCTCATGTTTAGTCACTTTCATACACTAGTGGGAATTTTCATTATAGAACTTGGCTTGTATATTCCAACGATGGGTGCTACCTCTTGAGCTTGCGTTGTATTCCCTCGAAGAGGAAAGGGAGATGCAACACAGTAGCGTAAGTATTTCCCTCGGTTTTTGAGAACCAAGGTATCAATCTAGTAGGAGACTACGCGCGAGTCCCTCGCACCTGCACAAACAAATAAGAACTTCGCAGCCAACGCGATAAGGGGTTGTCTATCCCTTTACGATCACTTACAAAAGTGAGATCTGATAGAGATGATAGTTTATATTTTTGGTATTTTTAGTTTATGAAAACAGCAAATAAAAGCGATAAAAGTAAAGTAGATGTAGATTGATATGTTGAGAATAGACCCGGGGGCCCTAGTTTTCTCTAGTGGCTTCTCTCATGATAGCAATATTCTACGGCGGGTAAACAAATTACTGTCGAGGAATTGATAGAAAAGCGAATAATTATGAGACTATCTAGGCATGATCATTGTATATAGGCATCACGTCCGAGACAAGTAGACCGACTCCTGCCTGCATCTACTACTATTACTCCACACATCGACCGCTATCCAGCATGCATCTAGTGTATTGAGTTCATAAGAACAGAGTAACGCCTTAAGCAAGATGACATGATGTAGAGAGATAAACTCAAGCAATATGATATAAACCCCATCTTCTTATCCTCGATGGCAACAATACAATACGTGCCTTTCTGCCCCTACTGTCACTGGGAAAGGACACCGCAAGATTGAACCCAAGGCCAAGCACTTCTCCCATTGCAAGAACTATAGATCTAGTAGGCCAAACCAAACCAATAATTCGAAGAGACTTGCAAGGATATTATGAGCACACATAAAAAGTTCAGAGAAGAACCAAATATCTTTCATAGATAACCTTGATCCTAAACTCACAATTTATCGGATCTCGACAAACACACCACAAAAAGAGATTACATCGAATAGATCTCCTCGAAGACGGAGGATAACTTTGTATTGAGATCCAGAGAGAGAAGAAGCCATCTAGATACTAGCTATGGACCCGAAGGTCTGTGGTAAACTACTCACAACTCATGGTGAGGGCGATGATGATGATGAAGAAGGCCTCCGTGATGGATCCCCCTCCGGTGGAGCTCCGGACCAGGCTCCAAGATGGGATCTCCACGAGAACAGAAGGTACGGCAGTGGAATTAGGGTTTTCTCTCTGTCCACGGAGTTTCTGGGGTACGTAGACTTATATAGGAAGAAGAAGGGCACCAGGGGAGTCACGGGGGCTCCACGAGGCAGGGGCACGCCCTGGGAAGGGGGCGTGCCCCCACCCTCGTGGGCCCCACGTGGCTCTTCTGATGTGGTTCTCAAGTTCTTCGTGCGTGATTTTCTCCAAAAGTATCTCTCGCGAAGGTTTCATTCCGTTTGGACTCCGTTTGATATTCCTTTTCCGCAAAACCCTGAAACAGGCAAAAACCAGCAATCTGGACTGGGCCTTTGGGTTAGTAGGTTGTCCCAAAAATGATATAAAAGTGAATGATAAAGCCCATTAAACATCCAAAACATCATAAATAATAGCATGGAACAATAAAAAATTATAGATACGTTGGAGACGTATCAAGCATCCCCAAGCTTAATTCCTGCTCGTCCTTGAGTAGGTAAATGATAAAGAAATAATTTTTGATGTGGAATGCTAACCAATATATTTTTCAATGTAATTCTCTTAATTGTGGCATGAATGTTCAGATATGAAATATTCAAGATAAAAGTCTATATTAACGTAAGAAATAATAATACTTCAAGCATACTAACAAAACAATCATGTCTTCTCAAAATACTATGGCTAAAGAAAGTTATCCCTAAAAAATCATATAGTCTGGCTATGCTCCCTCTTCATCACAGAAAATATTCATATTATGCACAACCCCGATTTCAGCCAAGCATTTGTTTTCATACTCTATCTTTTCAACCTTTCAAATTTCACGCAATACATGAGCGTGAGCCATGGATATAGCACCATCGGTGGAATAGAGGTGGTTGTGGAGAAGACAAAAAGGAGGGAGATGGTCTCACATCGACTAGGCGTATCAATGGGCTATGGAGATGCCCATCAATAGATATAAATGTGAGTGAGTAGGGATTGCCATGCAACGGATGCACTAGAGCTAAATATGAATGAAAGCTCAATAAAAGAAACTAGTGGGTGTGCATCCAACTTGCTTGCTCACGAAGACCTACGGCATTTGAGGAAGCCCATCGTTGGAATATACAAGCCAAGTTCTATAATGAAAAGTCCCACTAGTATATGAAAGTGACTAAGCATAAGACTCTCTATAATGAAGAACATGGTGCTACTTTGAAGCACAAGTGTGGAAAAAAGATAGTAGCAATTGTCCCTTCTCTCTTTTCTCTCAATTTTTTTGGAGGGGCTCTCTTCTCTCTTTTTTCTATTAGCCCCTCTCTATATTTTTTCGGGCCATCTCTTTTTTTATTGGCCTTTCCTCACATGGGACAATGCTCTAATAATGATGATCATCACACTTTTTATTACAACTCGATACTACAACAAGTATGAATCTATATGAATGCCTCCGGCGGTGTACCGGGATATGCAATGAATCAAGAGCGACATATATGAAAAATTATGCATGATGGCTTTGCCACAACTACGATGTCAACTACATAATCATGCATGGCAATATGACAATATGATGCGTGTCATACAAACGAAACGGTGGAAAGTTGCATGGCAATATATCTCAGAATGGCTATGGAAATGCCATGATAGGTAGGTATGGTGGCTATTTTGAGGAACTATATGGTGACTGTTTTGAGGAAGGATATATAGTGGGTTTCTGGCACCGGCGAAAGTTGCGCGGTACAAGAGAGGCTAGTAATGGTAGAAGGGTGAGAGTGCGTATAATCCATGGACTCAACATTAGTCATAAGAACTCATATACTTATTGCAAAAATCTACGAGTCATCAAAACTGAGTAATCAACACATGCTCCTAGGGGGGAGGTTGGTAGGAGTTAACCATCGCGCGCCCCCGACCTCCACATAAAGGTTGGCACTATATAAATACCTCATGCTCTAACTTCGTCACATAGCGGTTCCCCATACGTGCATGATACGGGAATCACTAACCTTAACACAAGTATTCCTCAATTTCTTAATAACTCCATGATACGTCCAAAACATATCTATAATTTCTGCTTGCTCCATGCCTCTTTTGTGTGATATTGCTATGATATTTATGCACTTCCATACACTTTTGATCATATTTGGACTAACCTATTAACTCAGTGCACCACAGTGCCAGTTCCTGTTTTCTGCTGTTTTTCTATTTCAGGTTTCCCCATATTAAAAGTGCCCTAAAAATTCCAGGAAAATACAGGAAAAATCAGCGTATCGGGAGCTTCCAGAAAAACCAAGGCAGGGCCAGAGGGGAGCCTGGGGTGGCCTGATACGTCTAAAACGTATCTATAATTTCTGCTTGCTCCATGCCTCTTTTGGGTGATATTGCTATGATATTTATACACTTCCATACACTTTTGATCATATTTGGACTAACCTATTAACTGAGTGCACCCCAGTGCCAGTTTATGTTTTCGGCTGTTTTTGTATTTCAGGTTTTCACGTTACGAGAACTGCCAGGAAAAATCCAGAAAAATTATATAAAAATCAGCGTTCCAGAACCTACCATGCGCCCGAAGGACAGCCGGGGGGGGGCACCAGGGCTCCAGGCGCCCTGGCGGCGCGCCCCCCCTGGGCCGCGCCGGGGGGGCGCCTGGGCCCCCGAGGCTCCTCCGATGCCCCCCTTTGGCATATATTTAAAGCGTCTCCCGAAACCCTCGAAACAGGAACTCTTTTCGCGATCCCATCTCTGTTCCGCCGCCGCCGTCGCTTCCAAGATCGGGAGCACCAGGAGAACTCTTCCCGGCACCCTGCCGGAGGGGAGGATCACCACCGGGAGCTTCTCCACCACCATGGACGCCTCCCGGATGAGTTGTGAGTAGTCTCCCTTGGACCATGAGTCCATGACCAGTAGCTATGTGATGTTCTCCTCCCGTTCTTGTGCTTCACTAATTAGTCCTCGTGAGCTGCCCTACATGATCGAGGCACATATGTAATCCTTATGCTGTTGCTATGATGAGTTTGCTGGGATCCGATGGATTATGAGATTATGTTCAGATTGTGTTTGAGTAATATATTTGATTCACCTCTTTTATGTTTATGTTCGTAAGTAATTCTTGCATGTTCTCCGTTGTTATTTATTGCTTTGGCCAAGTAGTAGGTAGTGACTCCAAGAGGGAACGTTATGCTCGATTGTGGGTTCATGCCCCTCGATGACTAGTTTGAGTGACAGAAACATGAGTCTAGGGGATGTGCTGTTGCCACAAGGGGGAAAACAACGGTGCTTGTGCCCGCGGGTGCAAGGATTGTTTACTTTACGCAAAGTTCTTTTAATGCAGTTGTCTGTTGCTTTGAGTTTACACTATGGGTGGGGCTCGCAACTCAATAACAACGAGATGTTCTGGATAGATATCTCAAGGTGGATGATTAGTAGTAGATATTGATGGATTTCGGTCTACTTACTTTGGCGTACCTCCCATGCTTTGAACCTCAACCTTTCTTGCAATGTAATCAGCATTGGTTTGCGCACATGGTCCTGTCAATTGCCCAGCTGTAATTCGTTTACCTCACATAGCTATTTTATCGTCTTTTGGGAGAGAGACATCACTAGTGAACATCATGAGACTCCGGTCCATATCACCATCATTGATCACATCCGCTATTTACTTTTCCGCTATTTACTTACTATTGCAATTATACCTATCACTATTATCACTTGCGTTTGATCCTTTGTAAACTACAAGGCCGGAGGGATTGACAACCTCTCTGTACTCGTTGGGAGCAAAGTTATTTGTATCTGTGTGCAGGTCCACGTTGATTGCTAATATCCGGCGCCGTTAGCAGTTGACACCTTCTTGTTGAAACTGGGAGTCTCTGGGAAATCGATCCTTGGTATTACCAAGGGAAAACTTCTGCTACACTGCATCTCAAACCTTCCACTTGGGGTAACCAACGAGGGGTGAGAAGCCACCTAGCATGGCCCAGGCGGCCACCCGGCGCGGCCCCACCCCTGGCCGCGCCAGGGAGGCGCCTGGGGCCCCACCTCCGCCTCTGGTGACCCCCTTTGGCATATATATTGCACGCGTCCCGAAACCCTCGAGGACAGAACCCTTTTTCGCGATCTCATCTATGTTCCTCCGCCGCCACGCTTCCAAGATCGGGAGCACCAGGAGAACTCTTCCCGGCACCCTGCCGGAGGGGAGAACCACCACCGGGAGCTTCTCCACCACCATGGACGCTTCCCGGATGAGTTGTGAGTAGCCCCCCTTGGACCATGGGTCCATGACCAGTAGCTATGTGATGTTCTCCTCCCCTCTTTGTTCTTCATCGATTAGACCTCGTGAGCTGTCCTACATGATCGAGGCACATATGTAATCTTTATGATGTTGCTCTGCTGAGTTTGCTGGTATCCGATGGATTATGAGATTATGTTCAGATTGTGTGTGAGTAATATATTTGATTCACCTCTTTTATATTTATGTTCTTGAGTAATTCTTGCATGTTCTCCGTTGCTGTTTATTGCTTTGGCCGAGTAGTAGGTAGTAACTCCAAGAGGGAACGTTATGCTTGATTGTGGGTTCATGCCCCTCGATGACTAGCTTGAGTGACAGAAACATGAGTCTAGGGGATGTGCTGTTGCCACAAGGGGGAAAACAACGGTGCTTGTACTTGCGGGTGCAAGGATTGTTTACTTTACGCAAAGTTCTTTTAATGCAGTTGTCTGTTGCTTTGAGTTTACACTTTGGGTGGGACTCGTAACTTAATACCAGCGAGATGTTCTGGATAGATATCTCAAGGTGGATGATTAGTAGTAGATGCAGATGGATTTCGGTCTACTTGCCTTGGCGTACCGCCCATGCTTCTGAGCCTCTACCTTTCTTTACATCATAGTTAGCATTGGTTTGCGCACATAATCCTGTCAATTGCCCAGCTGTAATTTGTTTACCTCGCTTAGCTGTTTTATCGTCTTTTGGGAGAGAGACATCACTAGTGAACATCATGGGACCCCGGTCCATATTACCATCACTGATCACACCCGCTATTTACTTCCTGTTCTTATTTCCTAGTTGCAGTCATACCTATCACTATTACCTCTTGCGTTTGATCCTTTGTAAATGACAAGGCCGGAGGGATTGACAACCTCTCTGTACTCGTTGGGAGCAAAGTTATTTGTATCTGTGTGCAGGTCCTGTCAAGCAAAAGTTTCTGGCGCATTGACACCTTCTTGTCGACCCTCGGAGTCTCACGGGATTCGATCCTTGGTATCTTTGCCAAGGGAAATTTGCCGCTACGCTACATCTCAAACCTTCCACTTGGGGTAACCAACGAGGGGCGAGAAGCCATCAAGCAAGTTTCTGGCGCCGTTGCCGGGGACTCCACTCTTCAAGATAGGGGAGTTGCACGCTATCTTTTATCTTTGCTTTTTAGTCTTGTTAGTTTACCTTTCAGTTTTTGCTTTAGTGTCCCTTACCAAAAATCACAAAAATAGTTATCTTGCTTGCTGCTGCTATGGGTTCCACCGAGAACACCAAGTTTTGTGACTTCACTAGTCATAACAACGATGACTTTATCTGCACGCCTATTGCTACACCTGCCACTTCAGCACCCTCTTATGAGATTAAACCTGCTTTACTGAACCTAGTTATGAAAGATCAATTCTTCGGTGCTGGAGATGCTGCTGCTTTGCACTTAAATAATTTTGTTGAACTCTGTGATATGCAAAAGTACCAAGAAATAGATGGTGATATTGTTAAGCTTAAGCTTTTTCCTTTCTCCTTGAGAGGAGGAGCTAAAATCTGGTTTCAATCCTTGCCTAGAAATAGCATAGATTCTTGGGACAAGTGTAAGGATGCCTTTATTAGGAAGTACCCCCTGCTAAAATTATCCAACTAAGGAGTAACATAATGAATTTTAAACAATTGGATAATGAACACGTTGCCCAAGCTTGGGAACGCATGAAATCTCTTGTCAAGAACTGCCCTACTCACGGTTTGACTACTTGGATGGTTATCCAAACTTTTTATGCAGGCTTGAACTTTACCTCGCGGAACTTGTTAGATTCGGCCGCGGGAGGAACCTTTATGTCAACTACACTTGGTGCTGCCACGAGGCTTCTCGATGAGATGATGACCAACTATTCCCAATGGCACACCGAACGCGCTCCAACAGGTAGGAAGGTAAACTCTGTCGAGGAGATTTCCTCCCTAAATGAAAAAGTTGACTTGATCATGTCTCTACTTTCCAAGCAATCTTCTATTGATCCTCATGATTTTCCTTTAAATTCTTTGATTGCTCAAGATCAAGTAGATGTGAACTTTATCTCTAGAGACAATTTCAATAACAATGCTTATAGGAGTAATTTTGGTAGCAACCCTAGACCGTTCCCCTCTAATTCCTATGGGAACAACAATGCTTATCCTAACACCAAGAACTCCACTTCTGAACTAGAGATTATGCTTAAAGACTTTATCACTACCCAAAAAGCCTTCAATAAGAGTGTAGAAGAAAAATTAAACAAACTAGATAATCTCTCTTCGAAGGTAGACAATTTAGCCCATGAGGTAGAGTTGCTTAAAATTAGAACTTCTCCTCTTGAGGAGAGGAAGACCACTCCTATGAATGCTATTCAAGTGCAAATTAATGAAAATATTAGGATGATGGCTAAACTTAAAGAGAGATGGGCTAGAGAAAATGAGGAAGAAGATAGAATTAAGAGCCTTCCTACCCACCACACTGTTGCTACTATCCAAGTTGTTGAGGATATCCAAACTCTTAGCACCCAATGCACTCCTAGTCCCATTGGACCTATTAATGGTGATGCTATGACCTCAACCGTAGAAGAAACTCCTATGACCATAGAAGCTACCAAACAAGTGAGCCTAAAAGACACCACTACCACTTTACTTGATAGTAGTGACCTTGATTTTGATAATTGCACCCTTTCTGAAGTTATTAGTTTTTCTTCACAATATGTCTAGAGATCCCCACACTAGCACGCTTAATCTTGCCTTCACGGAGCATATCACTAATGCTCTCATCAAAGCTAGGGAGGAGAAGCTTAGGGTAGAAGCCTCCATACCTAGAAAGCTAGAAGATGGTTGGGATCCTATGATTAAGATTAAGTTGAATAACTTCTCTTGCTATTCTTTATGTGATGTTGGAGCTAGTACCTCCGTTATGCCCAAAAGAATATATGATATGTTTAAATTAAAATCTTTTGATCCTTGTTCTTTTGGCGTTTGTCTTGTTGATTCTTCTGTAAAGAAACCTTTGGGGAAGATCGACGATGTTCTTATCATTGTCAATGAAAATTATGTTCCCGTTGATTTTACTATTATGGATATTGAATGTGAACCTTCTTGTCCAATTATTTTGGGACGTCCTTTTCTTCTCACCGTTGGTGCTATCATTGACATGAAAGAGGGGAATATAAAATTCCAATTCCCTCTCAAGAAAGGAATGGAACACTTCCCTAGGAAGAAGATTAAGTTACCTTTTGAGTCCGTTACACGGGCTAGCTATTCTTTTACTCTTGATAAAACTTGATCCTCTCTTTTTGCATCATGCCTAGCTTAAAGGCATAAAAGAAAGCGCTTTTGGGAGGCAGCCCACAACGAATAAAGTTTTATTTTGCTTTTGTTGAGTCTTGATGTTTGTTACTACAGTAGCATCATCATTGTATCTTTTCTTTTCAACTTTGTGCCAAGTTTAGCCTCTGATTGCAAGAAAGTTCAAAAGTTGTGACGTGCAGTCCAGAAAACAGATTTTGTCCTTGGACAGAAAAATTCGTATAAAATCACCAGATCATCTTTTTGATCTGAATTTTTTCGACAGCATGCTCTATACAACTGGCTTTCGGGCGTCTGTTCTGAGTTTTTTTATTTGAGTTGCAGAAGTGCCCCAAAAAAAATATTTACTACCTGCTGGTCTGTTTTTCAAAGATTCTGTCCTGTTTTGCCTTTTCTTCGTTTTGCAAACCTTGAGCTTGCTTTTTCTTTGCAAAAACCTTTTGGCAATCTTGAGAAACAGTAGCTCTTCAAGATTATCTTTATTTCCAGCAAGGAAAAATTATTTTATTATGGGTACTAACCTCGCTAATCAGATTATGATGAGTTATGTATGAAGGGAGTTTTCAAGTGTGCGAGGGAAGATGATAAAAAGATTCAGGAGGGTCAAACGCTCAAGCTTGGGGATGCCCCCGTGCACCCCCAAGAAATATTCAAGAAGACTCAAGCGTCTAAGCTTGGGGATGCCCCCGTGCATCCCCTTCTCCATCAACAATTATCAGTTCGTCTTTCGTTCCACTATATTTTAATCACTTCATGCGTTATGTGCTATGCTTGGAGCGTCTTGCTTTTAGTTTCCTTTTTAGTTTTCTTTAGCTTTGCTTGCTGTTCATAACGAGTTAGAACCCAGCTTTCTTTGTGTGGGAGAGAAACACGCTCCACTTCAACCTAGAACACAACATAGGATTTTCATGCTTACCTTTGCTGTGTGTGTTCTTTGTCTTTTCTTAGCTACTTTCATGTTTAGCTCTTAGTTTTCATGCTTTTCTTTTTAAAGAGCTTTTGTTTAGTTGGTTATTGAACTCTCTTGAGTTTTCATGTTTATCTTGTTAAGAGAGTTTGTCTGTTGCACTGAGTTGTGTGTCTTAACTTAAAGTAGGTAATTGAGGTTGCTATTTAATTTTAGTAGTAACTTGCAATAGTTTTGAGGTATTGCCATGAGTAATGTCTAAACTTTTGGTGTCAAGAGCTTTAGCCTATTAGTGATAGATGTCATATTTTGGGCAATCCGTGTTTATTTTCGAAAACCTACAAAATAGTTGAGAACTTTAGCTACTAAATGGATCACTAATCTTTGGAGGGATCGAATATTAGAGTACACTCACGTACCTGAAGGAAATATGCCCTAGAGGCAATAATAAAGTTATTATTTATTTCCTTATATCATGATAAATGTTTATTATTCATGCTAGAATTGTATTAAAGGAAACTTAATACATGTGTGAATACATAGACAAAACAGTATGTCCCTAGTATGCCTCTACTAGACTAGCTCATTGATCAAAGATGGTTATGTTTCCTAGCCATAGACATGAGTTGTCATTTGATCAACGGGATCACATCATTAGGAGAATGATGTGATGGACAAGACCCATCCGTTAGCATAGCACTATGATCGTTTAGTTTAACTGCTATTGCTTTCTTCATGACTTATACATGTTCCTATGACTATGAGATTATGCAACTCCCGAATACCGTAGGAACACCTTGTGTGCTATCAAACGTCACAACGTAACTGGGTGATCATAAAGATTCTCTACAGGTGTCTCCGAAAGTATTCGTGGTGTTGGCATAGATCAAGATTAGGATTTGTCACTCCGAGTGTCGGAGAGGTATCTCTGGGCCCTCTCGGTAACACACATCACAATAAGCCTTGCAAGCAAAAAGACTAATGAGTTAGTCACGAGATGATGTGTTACGGAACGAGTAAAGAGACTTGCCGATAACGAGATTGAACTAGGTATAGAGATACCGACGATCGAATCTCGGGCAAGTAACATACCGTTTGACAAAAGGAACAACGTATGTTGTTATGCGGTTCTGACCGATAAAAGATCTTCGTAGAATATGTAGGAGCCAATATGAACATCCAGGTTCCGCTATTGGTTATTGACCGGAGATGAGTCTCGGTCATGTCTACATAGTTCTCGAACCCGTAGGATCCGCACGCTTAACTTTTGATGACGATCGGTATTATGAGTTTATGAGTATTGATGTACCGAAGGTAGTTCGGAGTCCCGGATGAGATCACGGACATGACGAGGAGTCTCGGAATGTCCGAGACATAAAGATTGATATATTGGACGGCTATATTCGGACACCGGAAGTATACCGGAAAAGTTTCGGATTTATCGGGAATGCCGGAGGGGGTTACCGGAACCCCCTACGAGAGGGGATGGTCCATAGTGGGCCTAAAGGGTGAGAGAGAGGCAGCCCATAGGGCTGGCCGGCGCCTCCACCTAGGAATCCTAGTTGGACTAGGATTGGGGGGGCGCCACCTCTCCTATTCCTTTCCCCCTTCTTCCTTTCGGTGAATCCTACTAGGAATAGGATTGCAATCCTATTCCTAGTAGGAATCCCTTCCCTAGCCGCACCAGGAGAGTTGGCCGGCCCCTCCTCCCTTGCTCCTTTATATACGGGGGCAGGGGGCACCCAAAGACACAAGTTGAATTGTTTCAGCCGTGTGCGGTGCCCCCTCCATAGAATCACACCTCGGTCGTACCGTCGCGGAGCTTAGGCGAAGCCCTGCGCCGGTGAACACATCATATCCGTCACCACGCCGTCGTGCTGACGAAACTCTCCCGTGAAGCTCAACTGGATCAAGAGCTCGTGGGACGTCATCAAGCTAAACGTGTGCTGAACGCAGAGGTGCCGTACGTTCGGTGCTTGATCGGTTGGATCGCGAAGAAGTTCGACAACATCAACCGCGTCACTTGACGCTTCCGCTCTCGGTTTACGAGGGTACGTAGACACATTCTCCCCTCTCGTTGCTATGCATCTGGTAGATAGATCTTGCGTGATCGTAGGAAAATTTTAAAATACTACGTTCCCCAACAGTGGCATCATGAGCCAGGTCTATGCGTAGATGATATGCACGAGTAGAACACAATGAGATTGTGGACGATACTAGTCATACTGCTTACCAGCATGTCATACTTTGCTTCGGCGGTATTGTGAGATGAAGCGGCCCGGACCGACATTACGCGTACGCTTACGCGAGACTGGTTTCACCGTTACGAGCACTCGTTGCTTAAAGGTGACTGGCGGGTGTCTGTCTCTCTCACTTTAGCTGAATCAAGTGTGGCTACGCCCGGTCCTTGTGAAGGTTAAAACAGCACATACTTGACGAAACATCGTTGTGGTTTTGTATGCGTAGGTAAGAACGGTTCTTGCTAAAGCCCGTAGCAGCCACGTAAAACTTGCAACAAACAAAGTAGAGGACGTCTAACTTGTTTTTGCAGGGCATGTTGTGATGTGATATGGTCAAGACATGATGAGTTATACGGTTTTGTATGAGATGATCATGTTTTGTAAATTTATCGGCAACTGGCAGGAGCCATATGGTTGTCGCTTTATTGTATGAAATGCAATCGCCATGTAATTGCTTTGCTTCATCACTAAGCGGTAGCGATAGTCGTAGAAGCAATAGTTGGCGAGACGACAACGATGCTACGATGAAGATCAAGGTGTCAAGCCGGTGACGAAGGTGATCATGACGGTGCTTTGGAGATAGAGATCAAAAGCACAAGATGATGATGGCCATATCATGTCACATATTTTGATTGCATGTGATGTTTATCTTATTATGCTTCTTATTTTGCTTAGGACGACGGTAGCATTATAAGATGATCCCTTACTAAATTTCAAGGTATAAGTGTTCTCCCTGAGTATGCACCGTTGCGAAAGTTCGTCGTGCCGAGACACCACGTGATGATCGGGTGTGATAAGCTCTACGTTCAAATACAACGGGTGTAAGCCAGTTTTGCACACGCAGAATACTCGGGTTAAACTTGACGAGCCTAGCATATACAGATATGGCCTCGGAACACTGGAGACCGAAAGGTCGAGCGTGAATCATATAGTAGATATGATCAACATAAGATGTTCACCATTGAAAACTACTCCATCTCATGTGATGATCGGACATGGTTTAGTTGATTTGGATCACGTGATCATTTAGATGACCAGAGGGATGTCTATCTAAGTGGGAGTTCTTAAGTAATATGATTAAATTGAACTTTAATTTATCATGAAGTTAGTCCTGGTAGTATTAGCATATCTATGTTGTCGATCAATAGCTCGCGATGTTGCTCCCCGTTTATTTTTCATATGTTCCTAGAGAAAACCAAGATTGAAAGATGTTAGTAGCAATGATGCGGAATTGTTCCGTAATCTGAGGATTATCCTCATTGCTGCACAGAAGAATTATGTCCTTGATGCACCGCTAGGTGACAGACCTATTGCAGGAGCAGATGTAGACGTTGTGAACGTTTTGACAAAAGCTCGATATGATGACTACTTGATAGTTTAAGTGCACCATGCTTTACGGCTTAGAACCGGGACTTCAAAAACGTTTTGAACGCCACGGAGCATATAAGATGTTCCAAGAGTTGAAATTAGTATTTCATACTCATGCCCGTGTCGAGAGGTATAAGACCTCTGACAATACTTTGCCTACAAGATGGAGGAGAATAGCTCAACCAGTGAGCATGTGCTCAGATTGTCTGGGTACTACAATTACTTTAATCAAGTGGGAGTTAATCTTCCAAATAAGATAGTAATTGACAAAGTTCTCTAGACACTATCACCAAGTTAGTAGAACTTCGTGATGAACTATAATATGCAAGGGATGACGAAAGTAATTCCCGAGCTCTTCACGATGCTGAAATCGTCGAAGGTAGAAATCATGAAAAAGCATCAAGTGTTGATGGTTAAAAAGACCACTTGTTTCAAGTAAAGGGCAAAGGGATAGAAGGGGAACTTCTAGAAGAATGACAAGCAAGTTGTCACTCTCGTGAAGAAACCCAAAACTAAACTCAAGCCTGAAACAAGTGCTTCTACTGCAAAGGAAATGGTCACTGGAAGTGGAACTGCCCTAGATACTTGGCGGATAAGAAGGATGGCAAAGTGAACAAAGGTATATTTGATATACAGATTATTAATGTGTATTTTACTAGTGTTCATAGCAACCCCTCGGTATTTGATATTGGTTCAGTTGCTAAAGAGTAGTAACTCGAAGTGGGAGTTGCATAATGAACATAAACTAGTTAAAGGATGAAGTGACGATGTGTATTGGAAGCAGTTCCAAGATTGATATGATCATCATCGCACACTCCCTATACTTTCGGGATTAGTGTTGAACCTAAATAACTGTTATTTGGTGTTTGTGTTGAGCATGAATGTGATTTGATCATGTTTATTGCAATACGGTTATTCATGTAAGTTATAGAGAATAATTGTTGTTCTGTTTACATGAATAAAACCTTCTATGGTCATACACCCAATGAAAATAGTTTGTTGGATCTCGATCGTGTGATACACATATTCATAATATTGAAGCCAAAAGATGCAAGGTTAATAATGATAGTGCAACTTATTTGTGGCACTGCCGTTTAAGTCATATTGGTGTAAAACGCATGAAGAAACTCCATAATGATGGACTTTTGGAATCACTTGATTATGAATCACTTGGTGCTTGCGAACCATGCCTCATGGGCAAGATGACTAAAACTCTGTTCTCCGGAACTATGGAGCGAGCAACATATTTGTTGGAAATCATACATACTGATGTATGCGGACCAATGAGTGTTGAAGCTCGTGGCGGGTATCGTTATTTTCTGATCTTCACTGATAATTTGAGCAGATATGGGCATATCTACTTAATGAAACACAAGTCTGAAACTTTTGAAAAGTTCAAAGAATTTTAGAGTGAAGTAGAGAATCATCGTAACAAGAAAATAAAGTTTTCTATGATCTGATCGTGGGGGAGAATATTTGAGTTACGAGTTTGGTCTTCATTTGAAACAATGTGGAATAGTTTCACAGCTCACGCCACCCGGAAGACCACAGCATAATGGTGTGTCCGAACGTCGTAACCGTACTTTATTCGATATGGTGCGATCTATGATGTCTCTTACCGATTTACCACTATCATTTTGGGTCATGCATTAGAGACAGCTGCATTCACGTTAAATAGGGCACCATCTAAATCCGTTGATACGACACCTTATGAACTATGGTTTGGCAAGAAACCAAAGTTGTCGTTTCTTAAAATTTGGGGCTTCGATGCTTATATGAAAACACTTCAACCTGATAAGCTCGATCCCAAGTCGGAAAAATGTGTCTTCATAGGATACCCAAAAGAGACTGTTGGGTACACCTTCTATCACAGATCCGAAGGCAAAATATTCGTTGCTAAGAATGGATCCTTTCTAGAAAAAGAGTTTCTCTCGAAAGAAGTGAGTGGGAGGAAAGTAGAACTTGATGAGGTAATTGTACCTTCTCCCGGATTGGAAAGTAGTACATCACAGGAAATTGTTCCAGTGATTCCTACACCAATTAGTGAGGAAGTTAATGATAATGATCATGAAACTTCGGATCAAGTTTCTGCTGAACGTCGTAGATCAACCAGAGTACGTTCCGCACCAGAGTGGTACGGCAACCCAGTTCTGGAAATCATGTTACTAGACCATGATGAACCTACGAACTATTAGGAAGCGATGATGAGCCCAGATTCCGCAAAATGGCTTGAAGCCATGAAATCTGAGATGGGATCCATGTATGAGAACAAAGTATGGACTTTGGTTGACTTGCCCGATGATCGGCAGGCCATCGAAAATAAATGGATCTTCAAGAGGAAGACCGACGCAGACGGTAATATTACTGTTTACAAAGCTCGACTTGTTGCGAAAGGTTTTCGACAAGTTCAAGGAGTTGACTACGATGAGACTTTCTCACCTGTAGCGATGCTTAAGTCTGTCCGAATCATGTTAGCAATTGCCACATTTTATGATTATGAAATCTGGCAAATGGATGTCAAAACTGCATTCCTAAATGGATATCTCAAAGAAGAGTTGTATATGATGCAACCAGAAGGTTTTGTCAATCCAAAAGGTGCTAACAAAGTATGCAAGCTCCAGCGATCCATCTATGGACTGGTGCAAGCATCTCGGAGTTGGAATGTACGCTTTGATGAGGTGATCAAAGCATATGGTTTTATACAGACTTTTGGAGAAGCCTGTATTTACAAGAAGTGAGTGGGAGCACTACAACCTTTCTGATAAGTATATGTGAATGACATATTGTCGATCGGAAATGATGTAGAATTTTCTGGAAAGCGTAAAGGAGTGTTTGAAAGGAGTTTTTCAAAGAAAGACTTCGGTGAAGCTGCTTACATATTGAGCATCAAGATCTATATAGATAGATCAAGACGCTTGATAAGACTTTCGATGAGTACATACCTTGATAAGATTTTGGAATAGTTCAAAAATTGGATCAGTCAAAGAAGAAGTTCTTGCCTGACTTGTAAGGTGTGAAGTTGAGTAAGACTCAAAGCCAGACCACGGCAGAAAAATATAGAGAGAATGAAAGTCATTCCCTGTGCCTCAGCCATAGGTTCTATAAAGTATGCCATGCTGTGTACAAAACACGTTGTGTACCTTGCCAAGAGTTTGACAGGGAAGTACAATAGTGATCCAGGAGTAGATCACTGTACAGCGGTCAAAATTATCCTTAGTAATTGGATGACTAAGGAAATATTTCTCGATTATGGAGGTGATAAAGAGTTCGTCGTAAAAGGGTTACGCCGATGCAAACTTTGACACTAAAACCAGATGACTCTAAGTATCAATCTGGATGCGTATTGAAAGTGGGAGCAATTAGCTAGAGTAGCTCCATGCAGAGCATTGTAGACATAGAAATTTGCGAAATACATAGGGATCTGTATATGACGGACCCGTTGACTAAACTTCTCTCACAAGCAAAACATGATCACACCTTATTACTCTTGGGTGTTAATCACATAGCGATGTGAACTAGATTATTGACTCTAGTAAACCCTTTGGGTGTTGGTCACATAACGATGTGAACTATCGGTATTAAATCACATGGCGATGTGAGCTAGATTATTGACTCTAGTGCAAGTGGGAGACTGAAGGAAATATGCCCTAGAGGCAATAATAAAGTTATTATTTATTTCCTTATATCATGATAAATGTTTATTATTCATGCTAGAATTGTATTAAAGGAAACTTAATACATGTGTGAATACATAGACAAAACAATATGTCCCTAGTATGCCTCTACTAGACTAGCTCATTGATCAAAGATGGTTATGTTTCCTAGCCATAGACATGAGTTGTCATTTGATCAACGGGATCACATCATTAGGAGAATGATGTGATGGACAAGACCCATCCGTTAGCATAGCACTATGATCGTTTAGTTTAACTGCTATTGCTTTCTTCATGACTTATACATGTTCCTATGACTATGAGATTATGCAACTCCCGAATACCGTAGGAACACCTTGTGTGCTATCAAACGTCACAACGTAACTGGGTGATCATAAAGATTCTCTACAGGTGTCTCCGAAAGTATTCGTGGTGTTGGCATAGATCAAGATTAGGATTTGTCACTCCGAGTGTCGGAGAGGTATCTCTGGGCCCTCTCGGTAACACACATCACAATAAGCCTTGCAAGCAAAAGACTAATGAGTTAGTCATGAGATGATGTGTTACGGAACGAGTAAAGAGACTTGCCGGTAACGAGATTGAACTAGGTATAGAGATACCGACGATCGAATCTCGGGCAAGTAACATACCGTTGACAAAAGGAACAACGTATGTTGTTATGCGGTTCTGACCGATAAAAGATCTTCGTAGAATATGTAGGAGCCAATATGAACATCCAGGTTCCGCTATTGGTTATTGACCGGAGATGAGTCTCGGTCATGTCTACATAGTTCTCGAACCCGTAGGGTCCGCACGCTTAACGTTTGATGACGATTGGTATTATGAGTTTATGAGTATTGATGTACCGAAGGTAGTTCGGAGTCCCGGATGAGATCACGGACATGACGAGGAGTCTCGGAATGTCCGAGACATAAAGATTGATATATTGGACGGCTATATTCGGACACCGGAAGTATACCGGAAAAGTTTCGGATTTATCGGGAATGCCGGAGGGGGTTACCGGAACCCCCTACGAGAGGGGATGGTCCATAGTGGGCCTAAAGGGTGAGAGAGAGGCAGCCCATAGGGCTGGCCGGCGCCCCCACCTAGGAATCCTAGTTGGACTAGGATTGGGGGGGCGCCACCTCTCCTATTCCTTTCCCCCTTCTTCCTTTCGGTGAATCCTACTAGGAATAGGATTGCAATCCTATTCCTAGTAGGAATCCCTTCCCTAGCCGCACCAGGAGAGTTGGCCGGCCCCTCCTCCCTTGCTCCTTTTTATACGGGGGCAGGGGGCACCCAAAGACACAAGTTGAATTGTTTCAGCCGTGTGCGGTGCCCCCTCCACAGAATCACACCTCGGTCGTACCGTCGCGGAGCTTAGGCGAAGCCCTGCGCCGGTGAACACATCATATCCGTCACCACGCCGTCGTGCTGACGAAACTCTCCCGTGAAGCTCAACTGGATCAAGAGCTCGTGGGACGTCATCAAGCTGAACGTGTGCTGAACGCGGAGGTGCCGTACGTTCGGTGCTTGATCGGTTGGATCGCGAAGAAGTTCGACAACATCAACCGCGTCACTTGACGCTTCCGCTCTCGGTCTACGAGGGTACGTAGACACACTCTCCCCTCTCGTTGCTATGCATCTGGTAGATAGATCTTGCGTGATCGTAGGAAAATTTTAAAATACTACGTTCCCCAACAGTACCATGGGTCGAGGATGCGCAAGGGTAGCCAAACCCCCATACACTCCTCCTCGGGGTACTTGTCTCTTTGTGAACCTCCTAATTAGATTGAGAGTTATCGATAATAAGTGCATGAGTTCTTCGGACTAATGCGAGTATTCGAAAGTTGGCACTTCCACCTAACCATATTTTTCTAGCCTCTTCGGTACTGTGCATTGCCCTTTCTCACCTCGAGAGTTGGCGCATACTTCGCCGGTGCATCCAAATCCTTGGCACGATACGCTTTGTCATCATAAGCCTGATTATATCCTTCCTCAAAACAGCCACCATACCTACCTATTAAGGCATTTCCATAGCCTTTCCGAGATACATTGCCATGCAACATCCATCTTCTCATGACTTGATCTTCATGTCATACATGCTTTTTGCTTGATCGATGAGCCGCATGCTAGTTGGGCCTTGCCCTAATCATTGCTACATGACGCGCTAGTATCATTGCATATCCTGCTACACTGGCAGAGGCATACATTTGCATACATCATGATAGTTTCATTTTCTTTATGTTGAGTACTTTTGTAAAGTGTGAAAGATCTTCTATACCTCTTGTAATACATAGAGTGTTGCCCCTAAAGTGAGGAAAAGATCCCAAAGAGGACAAATCAAAAGATCCCAAAGAGGGCAAAATCAAAAGATCCCAAAGAGGACAAATGAGAGATAAATAGAAAGAGCCATTGAGGCCACAAAAAATAAAAAAAAATAGAAAAATAAGAAAAAGAAATAAAAAAGAGAAGGGGGCACACTACTATTTCTTTTGAGAGATCCACACTCGTACTCCATCTTATACCTTGTGCTCCATAGAGATTATCATTTATGCATATAGCTATGTGGGGACCTTTACACTATAGAACTTGGCTTGTATATTCCAATGATGAGCCTCCTCAAAAGAGCTCTAGGTCTTCTTGAGCAAGCAAGTTGGATGCACCCCCACTAGTTCCATTGGAGAGCTTACCTTAGCTCATATGTGCATCTGTTGCATGGCAATCCCTACTCCTCACATCATATCTATCATTTGGCTTTCTCTCGCCGATGATTGTCCTCATTGATGTGAGCCTTTCACACCTTTTTTGTCTTCCCCCTCTATCATTTTTCTCTCTTTGCCATCCTAAGTGTCGACTTTCTTTCTTACGCTCATCCATTGCATGAGTGCTCAAAATATCAAAAGGGAGTGGATCATTTTGACTTGTACCTGGCTGACGGTCTGGGGATGAGTCAAGATAAGATTCCAAAGAAGACCAAGTGTGAAACTTTAGTAGATTAAGTTCTCAACAATACAAAAACTATGTTTTACTCTCTCATATATCCCTATCCCCTTTCTTGCACGCAAACACCATTTGGAGACATTCGAGTCACGGACAGCGAGAGCTCTTGCACCTTTATGTTCTTATGTTACTTATTACAATGCTAATATAGACTCTTGCTTGTTATGACTTGAATTGGATTACATGCCTTGATTACTTTACTTAAAAATTCTTATATGGTTGGTAGCATGTCACCACAGAAATTATGCTTGTTATCATTTACCTACTCTTGGGGATGTTGATACGTCCAAAACGTATCTATAATTTCTGCTTGCTCCATGCCTCTTTTGTGTGATATTGCTATGATATTTATGCACTTCCATACACTTTTGATCATATTTGGACTAACCTATTAACTCAGTGCACCATAGTGTCAGTTCCTGTTTTCTGCTGTTTTTCTATTTCAGGTTTCCCCCACATTAAAAGTGCCCTAAAAATTCCAAGAAAAATACAAGAAAAATCAGCGTATCAGGAGCTTCCAGAAAAACCAAGGCAGGGCCAGAGGGGAGCCTAGGGTGGCCCAGGCGGCCACCCGGCGCGGCCCCACCCCTGGCCGCGCCAGGGGGGCGCCTGGGGCCCCACCTCCGCCTCTGGTGACCCCCTTTGGCATATATATTCCACGCGTCCCGAAACCCTCGAGGACGGAACCCTTTTTCGCGATCTCATCTCTGTTCCTCCGCCGCCGCGCTTCCAAGATCGGGAGCACCAGGAGAACTCTTCCCGGCACCCTGCCGGAGGGGAGAACCACCACCGGGAGCTTCTCCACCACCATGGACGCTTCCCGGATGAGTTGTGAGTAGCCCCCCTTGGACCATGGGTCCATGACCAGTAGCTATGTGATGTTCTCCTCCCCTCTTTGTTCTTCATCGATTAGACCTCGTGAGCTGCCCTACATGATCGAGGCACATATGTAATCTTTATGCTGTTGCTCTGCTGAGTTTGCTGGGATCCGATGGATTATGAGATTATGTTCAGATTGTGTGTGAGTAATATATTTGATTCACCTCTTTTATATTTATGTTCTTGAGTAATTCTTGCATGTTCTCCGTTGCTGTTTATTGCTTTGGCCTAGTAGTAGGTAGTAACTCCAAGAGGGAACGTTATTCTTGATTGTGGGTTCATGCCCCTCGATGACTAGCTTGAGTGACAGAAACATGAGTCTAGGGGATGTGCTGTTGCCACAAGGGGGAAAACAACGGTGCTTGTACTTGCGGGTGCAAGGATTGTTTACTTTACGCAAAGTTCTTTTAATGCAGTTGTCTGTTGCTTTGAGTTTACACTTTGGGTGGGACTTGCAACTTAATACCAGCGAGATGTTATGGATAGATATCTCAAGGTGGATGATTAGTAGTAGATGCAGATGGATTTCGGTCTACTTGCCTTGGCGTACCGCCCATGCTTTTGAGCCTCTACCTTTCTTTACAGCATAGTTAGCATTGGTTTGCGCACATAATCCTGTCAATTGCCCAGCTGTAATTTGTTTACCTCGCTTAGCTGTTTTATCGTCTTTTGGGAGAGAGACATCACTAGTGAACATCATGGGACCCCGGTCCATATTACCATCACTGATCACACCCGCTATTTACTTCCTGTTCTTATTTCCTAGTTGCAGTCATACCTATCACTATTACCTCTTGCGTTTGATCCTTTGTAAATGACAAGGGCGGAGGGATTGACAACCTCTCTGTACTCGTTGGGAGCAAAGTTATTTGTATCTGTGTGCAGGTCCTATCAAGCAAAAGTTTCTGGCGCATTGACACCTTCTTGTCGACCCTCGGAGTCTCACGGGATTCGATCCTTGGTATCTTTGCCAAGGGAAATTTGCCGCTACGCTACATCTCAAACCTTCCACTTGGGGTAACCAACGAGGGGCGAGAAGCCATCACTTCACTAGCATGACTCTAATATCACTATCCTCATATCTCAAAACAATTATCAAGCATCCAACATCTCATTCTATACAATGCACTTGGTGTGAATTTTTTTTACTACATTGACATTGGATGTTTATCATGTGAAGACTAGTTTCTTTAGCCTAAACACATTACCATGATGTTTTAATATACTCTCAAATAGATATAAGTGAAGCATGAGAGTTCAACAATTTCTACAAAATATTACCACCATCGTGCTCTAAAAGATATAAGTGAAGCACTAGAGCAAAACTATTCAACTCAAAAGATATAAGTGAAGCACATAGAGTGTTCTAACAATTTCTTGGCCATATTTAACTCTCTCAAATAGGTGTTTCCAGCAAGGATGATTGTGGCAAACTAACAAGAAAATACTCAAATTATACAAGACGCTCCAAGCAAAACACATAACATGTTGTGAATAAAAATATAGCTCCAAGTAAAGTTACTGATGGATGAAGACGAAAGAGGGGATGCCTTCACGGGGCATCCCCAAGCTTAGGATTTTGATTATCTTGAATTTACTTGGGGTGCCATGGGCATCCCCAAGCTTAGGCCTTTGCTACTCCTTGTTCCATAGTCCATCAAAGCAATACTCAAAACTTGCCCTCACAAAAAAAACTCAAAACTTGAAAACTTCACAACACAAAACTTAGACAAAAATTCTCGTGAGTTCCGTTAGTATAAGAAAGCAAACCACTACTCAAAGGTGCAACAATGAATTCATTCTTTGTTTATATTGGTGTTAAACCTACCGTATTCCAACTTCTCTATGGTTCATATGCTCCAATACTACTCATAGGTGCATCGGAATAAGCAAACAACACACAAAAAACAGAATCTGTCAAAAACAGTTCAATCTGTAGTAATCTGCAGGTTTCGCCTACTTCTGGAACTCCAAAAAATTCAAAATAAATTGGTATATTTGTGTAATTTGTCTACCAATCATATACAAAAAGAATCAACTAAAAACCACGCTCCAGTAAAATCTCACGACTACTTTATTGAGCACTAACGATTCTGTTTTCACAGCAAGATCATATAAACTTCACACAAGTCTTCCCAAAGATTCTACTTGGCACAAACACTAAACAAAACATGAAACCACATCTAATCAGAGGCTAGATGCAATATTTATTCCCTAACAGCAACAAAAAGAAAAAAACATAAAATTGGGTTGCCTCCCAACAAGCGCTATCGTTTTACGCCCCTAGCTAGGCATGATACAAGATAGATCTAGGGATAGCCATCTTTGGAAGGCAATCCATAAGTGGCTCTCATGATAGATTCATATGGTAATTTGATTTTCTTTCTAAGAAAATGTTACATGCCTTTCCTTAATGGGAATTGGAATCTAATATTTCCTTCCTTCATATCAATAATTGCACCAATCGTTCTAAGGAAAGGTCTACCAAGAATAATATGACATGAAGGATTGCAATCTATATCAAGAACAATGAAATCTACAGGCACATAATTCCTATTGGCAACAATAAGAACATAATTAATCCTTCCCATAGGTTTCTTAATAGTAGAATCTGCAAGATGCAAATTTAAAGAACGATCATCAAGCTCATGGAACCCTAGCAAATCACACAAAGTTTTTGGGATAGTGGAGACACTAGCACCCAAATCACACAAAGCATAGCATTCATGATCTTTTATTTTTATTTTTATAGTAGGTTCCCACTCATCATAAAGCTTTATAGGGATAGAAACTTCCAACTCAAGTTTTTCTTCATAAGATTGCATCAAAGCATCAACTATGTGTTTAGTGAAAGCTTTATTTTGACTATAAGCATGCAGAGAATTTAGCATGGATTGCAACAAGGAAATGCAATCAATCAAAGAGCAATTATCATAATTGAATCCCTTGAAATCCAAAGTAGTGGGTTCATCACTATGCAAAGTTTTAATCTCTTCACTCCCACTTTTAGCAATTTTAGCATCAAGATCTAAAAACTCTGAATCATTGGGACACCTTAAAGCAGAATTATCTCCAATCCTATCTTCATCAAGATTAATACTAGAAAACAAGGATCTAATAGGAGACACATCGATAACTTTCAAATCTTCATCTTTATTTTCATGATAACTAGAAGAACACGATTTAATATAATCTTCTCTTTTAGCACGCATTCTAGCGGTTCTTTCTTTGCATTCATCAATGGAAATTCTCATGGCTTTGAGAGACTTATTGATATCATGCTTAGGTGGGGTAGATCTAAGTTTCAAAGAATCAACATCAAGATTAATTCTATCCACACTTCTAGCCAATTCGTCAACCTTAAGCAATTTCTCTTCAAGCAAAGCATTGAAATTCTTTTGCGAGATCATAAACACCTTGACACTAGTTTCAAATTCAAAAGGCATCTTTCCATAAGAGTTGTTGTAGGAATTATCAAAATTATTAGAGGAATTACTAGGAAAAGGTCTAGGATTAAAATTACCTCTATAAGCATTGTTACCAAAATTATTCCTACCAACAAAATTCACATCCAAAGATTCATTGTTATTCTCAATCAAAGTGGACAAAGGCATATCATTAGGATCAGAAGAAGCACTCTTAGTAGCAAATAATTTCATAAGTTCATCCATCTTTCCACTCAAAACACTAATTTCTTCAATAGCATGCACTTTTTTAATAGTAGGCCTTTCGGTGTGCCATTGAGAATAATTAACCATAATATCATCTAGGAGTTTGGTAGCTTCTCCTAAGGTAGTTTCCATGAAAGTGCCTCCGGCGGCTGAATCTAAAAGATTTCTAGAAGCAAAATTCATGCCAGCATAAAAGTTCTGAATAATCATCCATAGATTCAAACCATTTGTAGGACAATTACGTATCATCAATTTCATTCTCTCCGAAGCTTGTGCAACATGCTCATGATCTAGTTGCTTTAAATTCATAATATCGTTTCTAAGAGAGATGATATTAGCAGGAGGGAAATACTTAGAGATAAAAGCATCTTTGCACTTATTCCACGAATCAATACTATTTCTAGGCAAAGAGGAAAACCAAGTTTTAGCACGATCTCTAAGTGAAAATGGAAATAACTTCAATTTAACAATATCATTATCCGTATCCCTTTTCTTTTGCATATCACACAAATCAACAAAGTTGTTTAGATGGGTAGCGGCATCTTCACTAGGAAGGCCGGAGAATTGATCTTTCATGACAAGATTCAACAAAGCAACATTGATCTCACAAGATTCATCATCGGTAATATGAGCAATCGGAGTGCTAATAAAATCATTGTTGTTGGTATTGGAGAAGTCACACAATTTGGTATTGTTCTGAGCCATAGCGACAAGCAAGCAATCCAACACACACAAGCAAACAAGAAGCAAGCGAACGATAAACACACGACGGAAGAAGGGCAAATAAAACTGCAAGGGTGAAGTGGGGGAGAGGAAAACGAGAGGCAAAAAATGTAATGCGAAGGATAAGGGTTTGTGATAGGTACTTGGTATATGACTTTTGCGTAAGCCTCCCCGGCAACGGCGCCAGAAATTCTTCTTGCTACCTCTTGAGCTTGCGTTGTATTTCCTCGAAAAGGAAAGGGAGATGCAGCACGGTAGCGTAAGTATTTCCCTCAGTTTTTGAGAACCAAGGTATCAATCCAATAGGAGAGTACGCGCGAGTCCCTCGCACCTGCACAAACAAATAAGAACTTCGCAGCCAACGCGATAAGGGGTTGTCAATCCCTTTACGGTCACTTACAAAAGTGACATCTGATAGAGATGATAGTTTATATTTTTGGTATTTTTAGTTTATGAAAACAACAAATAAAAGCGATAAAAGTAAAGTAGATGTAGATTGATATGTTGAGAATAGACCCGGGGGGCATAGTTTTCTCTAGTGGCTTCTCTCATGATAGCGATATTCTACGACGGGTAAACAAATTACTGTCGAGCAATTGATAGAAAAGCGAATAATTATGAGACTATCTAGGCATGATCATTGTATATAGGCATCACGTCCGAGACAAGTAGACCGACTCCTGCCTGCATCTACTACTATTACTCCACACATCGCCACTATCCAACATGCATCTAGTGTATTGAGTTCATAAGAACAGAGTAACGTCTTAAGCAAGATGACATGATGTAGAGGGATAAACTCAAGAAATATGATATAAACCCCATCTTTTTATCCTCGATGGCAACAATACAATATGTGCCTTGCTGCCCCTACTGTCACTGGGAAAGGACACCGCAAGATTGAACCCAAAGACAAGCACTTCTCCCATTGCAAGAACTATAGATCTAGTAGGCCAAACCAAACCAATAATTCGAAGAGGCTTGCAAGGATATTATGAGCACACATAAAAAGTTCAGAGAAGAACCAAATATCATTCATAGATAACCTTGATCATAAACTCACAATTCATCACATCTCGACAAACACACCACAAAATGATATTACATTGAATAGATCTCCTCGAAGACCGAGGAGAACTTTGTATTGAGATCCAGAGAGAGAGAAGAAGCCATCTAGATACTAGCTATGGACCCAAAGGTCTATGGTAAACTACTCACAATTCATGGTGAGGGCGATGATGATGATGATGAAGGCCTCCGTGATGGATCCCCTCCGGTGGAGCTCCGGAACAGGCTCCAAATGGGATCTCCACGGGAACGGAAGGTACGGCTGTGGAATTAGGGTTTTCTCTCTGTCCACGGAGTTTCTGGGGTACGTAGACTTATATAGGAAGAAGGAGGGCATCGAGGGAGTCACGGGGGCTCCACGAGGCAGGGCGGCGCGCCCTGGGAAGGGAGCGCGCCCCCACCCTCATGGGCCCCACGTGGCTCTTCTGACCTGGTTCTCAAGTTCTTCGTGCGTGATTTTCTCCAAAAATATCTCTCGCGAAGGTTTCATTCCGTTTGGACTCCGTTTGATATTCCTTTTCTTCAAAACCCTGAAACAGGCAAAAAACAACAATCTGGACTGGGCCTTTGGGTTAGTAGGTTAGTCCCAAAAATGATATAAAAGTGAATGATAAAGCCCATTAAACATCCAATACTTCATAAATAATAGCATGGAACAATCAAAAATTATATATACGTTGGTGACGTATCAATGGGCTTCCTCAAATGTCCTAGGTCTTCATGAGCAAGCAAGTTGGATGCACACCCACTTAGTTTCTTTTGTTGAGCTTTCATACATTTTTATCTCAAGTGCTTCCGTTGCATGGCAATCCCTACTCACTCACATTGATATCTATTGATGTGCATCTCCATAGCCCGTTGATACGCCTAGTCGATGTGAGACTATCTTCCTCCTTTTTGTCTTCTCCACAACCACCACTCTAGTCCACCCATACCATGGCTCACGCTTATGTATTGCGTGAAAGTTGAAAGGTTTGAAAAGATTAAGTATGAAAACAAGTGCTTGGCTGAAACCAGGGTTGTGCATGATATGAATGTTTTGACTGATGAAGCGGGAGCATAGCTAGACTATATGATTTTGTAGGGATAACTTTGTTTAGCCGTGTTATTTCGAGAAGACATGATTGCTTTGTTAGTATGCTTGAAGTATTATTATTTCTTATGTCAATATCAACTTTTGTCTTGAATCTTTCGGATCTGAACATTCATGCCACAATAAAGAGAATTACATTGAAAATTATGTTGGTTAGCATTCCACATCAATTTTTTTATCATTTACCTACTCGAGGACGAGCAGGAATTAAGCTTGGGGATGCTTGATACGTCTCCAACGTATCTATAATTTTTGATTGTTCCATGCTATTATATATGATGTTTTGGATGTCTAATGCGATTTATCATACACTTTTATATTATTTTTAGGACTAACCTATTAACCCAAAGGCCAAGTCCAGATTGCCGTTTTTTTGCCTATTTCAGGGTTTCGGGTCCATAGTTAGTACTTAGATGGCTTCTTCTCTCTCTTTGGATCTCAATACAAAGTTCTCCTCGGTCTTCGAGGAGATCTATTCAATGTAATCTTTTTGCGGTGTGTTTGTCAAGATCCGATAAATTGTGGGTTTATGATCAATATTATCTATGAGAAATATTTGGTTCTTTTCTGAATTCTTTTATGTATGATTATAATATCCTTGCAAGTCTCTTCGAATTATCGGTTTGGTTTGGCCTACTAGATCTATAGTTCTTGCAATGGGAGAAGTGCTTGGCTTTGGGTTCAATCTTGCGGTGTCCTTTCCCAGTGACAGTAGGGGCAACAAGGCACGTATAGTATTGTTGCCATCGAGGATAAAAAGATGGGGTTTATATCATATTACTTGAGTTTATCCCTCTACATCGTGTCATCTTGCTTAAAGCGTTGCGCGTTCTTGAGCTTGTGTTGTATTCCCTCGAAGAGGAAAGGGTGATGCAGCACAGTAGCATAAGTATTTCCCTCAGTTTTTGAGAACCAAGGTATCAATCCAGTAGGAGACCATGCGCAAGTCCCTCGCACCTGCACAAACAAATAAGAACTTCGCAGCCAACGCGATAAGGGGTTGTCAATCCCTTTACGGTCACTTACGAAAGTGAGATCTTATAGAGATGATAGTTTAATATTTTTGGTATTTTTTTATTATAAGAATAGAAAGTAAAAGCGGAAAAGTAAAGTAGATTGTAGATTGACATGTTGAGAATAGACACGTGGGCCATAGTGTTCTCTAGTGGCTTCTCTCATGATAGCGATATTCTACGGCGGGTAAACAAATTACTGTCGAGTAATTGATAGAAGAGCGAATAATTATGAGACTATCTAGGCATGATAATTATATATAGGCATCACGTCCGAGACAAGTAGACCAAAACGCTTCTGCATCTACTACTATTACTCCACACATCAACCGCTATCCAGCATGCATCTAGTGTATTAAGCTCATAAGAACAGAGTAACGCCTTAAGCAAGATGACATGATGTAGAGGGATAAACTCAAACTTAGTGATATAAACCCCATCTTTTTATCCTCGATGGCAGCAATACAATACATGCCTTGCTGCCCCTACTGTCACTGGGAAAGGACACCGCAAGATTGAACCCAAAGCCAAGCACTTCTCCCATTGCAAGAACAATAGATCTAGTAGGCCAAACCAAACCAATAATTCGAAGAGACTTGCAAGGATATTATGAGCACACATGAAAAGTTCAGAGAAGAACCAAATATCTTTCATAGATAACCTTGATCATAAACTCACAATTCATCGGATCTCGACAAACACACCGCAAAAAGAGATTACATCGAATAGATCTCCTCGAAGACCGAGGAGAACTTTGTATTGAGATCCAAAGAGAGAGAAGAAGCCATCTAGATACTAGCTATGGACCCAAAGGTCTGTGGAAAACTACTCACAACTCATGGTAAGGCGATGATGATGATGTAGAAGCACTCCGTGGTAGATCCCCCCTCCGGCGGAGCTCCGGAACAGGCCCCAAGATGGGATCTCACGGGAACAGAAGGTTGCGACGGTGGAACTAGGGTTTTCTCTGTTGTTCTGATAGTTTCGGGGTACGTAGGTATATATAGGAGGAAGGAGGGCACCGGGGGCCAAACATGGGGCCCACGAGGCACGGGGCGCGCCCTATAGGGGGGGCGCACCCCCGACCCTCATGGGCGCCACGTGTGCCCTACTCCTAGGTTCTCAAGTGTCCCGTGCATGATTTTCTCCAAAAATATCTCTCCCGAAGGTTTCATTCCGTTTGGACTCTGTTTGATATTCCTTTTTTGTAAAACCCTGAAACCGGCAAAAAACAGCAATCTGGACTGGGCCTTTGGGTTAGTAGGTTAGTCCCAAAAATAATATAAAAATGTATAACAAAGCCCATTAAACATCCAAAACATCATAAATAATAGCATGGAACAATAAAAAAATATAGATACGTTGGAGACGTATCAAGCATCCCCAAGCTTAATTCCTGCTCGTCCTCAAGTAGGTAAATGATAAAAACAGAATTTTTGATGTGGAATGATAACCAACATAGTTTCTCAATGTAATTCTCTTAATTGTGGCATGAATGTTCAGATCTGAAAGATTCAAGACAAAAGTCTATATTGACATAAGAAATAATAATACTTCAAGCATACTAACAAAGCAATCATGTCTTCTCAAAATACTATGGCTAAAGTAAGTTATCCCTACAAAATCATATAGTCTGGCTATGCTCCCTCTTCATCACACAAAATATTCATATATCATGCACAACCCCGATTTCAGCCAAGCACTTGTTTTCATACTCTATTCTTTCAAACCTTTCAACTTTCACGCAATACATGAGCGTGAGCCATGGACATATCACTATGAGTGGAATAGAGAGGTGGTTGTGGAGAAGACAAAAAGGAGGGAGATAGTCTCACATCGACTAGGCGTATCAACGGTCTATGGAGATGCCCATCAATAGATATCAATGTGAGTGAGTAGGGATTGTCATGCAACGGATGCACTAGAGCTAAAAATGTATGGAAGCTCAACAAAAGAAACTAGTGGGTGTGCATCCAACTTGCTTGCTCATGAAGACCTAGGGCATTTGAGGATGCCCATCATTGGAATATACAAGCTAAGTTCTATAATGAAAAGTCCCACTAGTATATGAAAGTGACTAAACATGAGACTGTCTATCATGAAGAACATGGTGCTACTCTGAAGCACAAGTGTGGAAAAATATAGTAGCAATTGTCCCTTTTCCTTTTCCTTTTTTTGGGACTTTTTTCTTTGGCCTTTATTTTTTTCCTTTTTTTTGGATGGGCTTTATTGATTTAGCCTTTCCTCACATGGGACAATGCTCTAATAATGATGATCATCACACTTTCATTGAATTACAACTCGATATTACAACTCGATGCTAGAACAAAGTATGACTCTATATGAATGCCTCCGGCGGTGTACCGGGATGTGCAATGAATCAAGAGTGACATGTATGAAAAATTATGCATGGTGGCTTTGCCACAAATACGATGTCAACTACATGATCATGCATGGCAATATGACAATATGATGCGTGTCATATGAACGGAACGGTGGAAATTTGCATGGCAATATATCTCGGAATGCCTATGCACTACTAGAAATTCCCATATTTCCGACGATGAAATCAAATAACCGACGGGTCGTCGGCTATTACTATAATAACTGACGGTAGCACAAATAGGCGACAGTTATCGCCAACCCTCATGTATGACTATGAATAACCGACGGTATACAAAATTTCCCGACGGGGAAAATCCAACTCTCGGTTATTCAACATAAATCCCGACGGTTCATACTAATATCCGACGGTTTTGTCTAGACCAATGGGGATTGCCAACGGTGAAATTGCATAGCCGACGGTCTAAACAGAACTTTGGGTTATTAGTGCAAATGGCCGACGGTATGTTTGTGACTCTCGGTTATTAAAAGAGATAACCGACGGGGGATAGCAATAACTGACGGTTGTGTTTCACTCTCGGTTATCTGTTTCAATGGTCATGTGGGATAAACATGTGGAATCGTCCATGGTTTTATCCAAAATATTTTTTGTCTAAATAAATTCTAACTATTAGGTTCTACATTGCTATTGGTTGTAAATGACGACAAGCGAGTTAAACCACGGGTTAATGCGTCAAGAATGTCTTTCTACATCAACTTTAATTACTAGCGGTAGAGGGTGATATACGACCTTGTCCAGGACGTTTTTTGTGCACTTTGAGGGAGAATATGATATTTATACCATGTACGATTTGACCAAGCGCTATGTGAGATATATCTTGACCTAGTTGATGATGAAAGACAATATTAACTAGTGTAGTTGTGAAGAGGCTAAATACAAAATTTCTTAGTTCATTGCTGAATATGAATGGGCATAATAGTTAAAATGTTTTAGCGTTATAGTCACATACATTAAAGATGAAAATATATATGTCCTGCATGCATCTTAGTCTATTTCAATAAAGATAGACTTACCAAAGTAAGTTGACGATGAAGGAACCTGCAACACGAACACAATCATCCAAGGCAAAGAGCATTCTATAAGGCACATCCTGACCCTCGCGTCGTCTACCAGGGGCGATGCCAGGGGCGAACGCTCGCGCCGCTAGAGACCCTCGCGCTGCTGCTTCCCCATCCACCACTGCCGCCGGCGTAGGCCGCGGTGGCGACAAGCCCGGGGCCGAAGGAACCAGGATCTGGACGCAGCGACGATCTCCTGGTGCGGCTGGGGCATGGCCAGGAGGGAATTGTGCGCATCGACCAGGGGGCGCCCCTGGTCGTGCGGCGACCGCGCTACCCTCCATGACCCACGGGATCCAAGGTTTCCGGCGATGGTGGGCATGGCGGCGACCGCGGATCTAGACCCACCCAGATCCGTCGTCAACTCTTCATGTGGATGGTCGGCGGCGTGATGACGGCTCCGGTGAGGGGATGGAGGATCTCTGTCGTAGAACCGGTGGCTGCATACGTCTTCATGGTGAAGCTTCGTACGGTTCCATCCAGCCGCGAGATCGGGACGTTGCGGCATCCGGTGAAAACCGTGCCTGATTGCGGTCTTGACGGATGATGGTGGTGTCTCTTACACCGTTTCCTTCTCGAGGCATCATTGTTGCAGGTCACGTCAACTCGATCGGGATGTTCCGGGGGAAACCCTAGATCTGGGTCTACCGGATCAGACGATTACGACGCCTTCGGTGTCGTTCTCCCTCCCAAGGGCAGCGTTTTGGAGAGTGCTGGCTGGAGGGGACAAGAGGGGGAGCGGTGTTACATCTACCGCAAGGCCGACGACGGATCCCGGCGGCATGGTACTGCGGAATTTTGGCGACGGGCGCGCGTGGATAGATACATGTTCTCTATACTACTAAGATTGATGAATAGATTGGAAATTTTTGTCAAAAAAAATCACCACGCAAGCAAACGGGAACAACTAAGGCCCTCCACATACTAAAAACACCCGGCAGCTAAAACAAATTCCCCCAGCGGAAAACTCACATCCCACGTCGCACGATACCCACCTCCTCATTATAAGGAAGAGAAAATAATGGCCGGTCTCTGACTCCCCCTCCATTATCGCCCAAGCCGCCCCGCCGAGATGAAGCGGCACCATTGCCTGCTCGTGCTACGCAGAAAGTGACGAGAGGCTGCCGCTGGTGTGAGCGGATGGTTACTCACGACTCGAAGGGGAGCCTGCCACGCCATTGATGCCAACCGTTGTGGTCGCTTCCTCAACTGGAGCAGTCGTCCAGGACGTGTCATGGCCGCCACAGAGCTGGAGCCATTGCCGATGCCATGAATCCGGATCTGCTGCTTTGGAGGCAATGTTCAAACCTAAACATGGTGTTTCCATGGCCGACAGTTATCTTCTCTCGATCTTTTACCAACTGTCGCCGCTCCTACAAGAACTCCTTTTGAAGGTTCGTCCAGCCGCCATGTCTCCCCTAAATCTTACATTCACAACTCATTCTTCATTGATATGTTGCTGGGTCCTTTGCATCTGGACGAACGACAAATAAATTAAGTATTTTTTACGTCCCCCCTCTTGTAATTTTGGTTTTCTGATTCTAAGATTGTAATTGCACTCCTCCGCTTCCTGAATGTTCTTGTAGGTAGTGTTGAAGAGGGATCACCACGAATCCTGGATGCCTCAGAATATGTATTTCCACGAAGAACACATTATCTCTTATCGCCTTGTTGCTTTTCTCCACACCTACAGCAAACGATTTGCTGCACCATGACATTGTTGACAAGAACATAAATTATTCTTATTCAGCAACATAAGTACGTTTAGGCACTGAAAGCTTTAGCAAATGATGATGCAAACAAATAAGTGTTGTGTTTTTCTTTTGAGAGTTTGTTGTATAGTGGAACAGGAGGACTACAGCCGGGGGTGATGCCTATCTAATGATATACGACCAAAATCAATGTGATGCCTAAGATGTTTCACTGGTCGTATAAACTTGTGTTAATTTTTTTCATGTAGTGAGCACATAAAAAATTATTTTGCATCCGGTGAAAGGTGGAATTGTCCCTTTAAATCTGAAACAGCTAACTGTACTTCTCTTTCTCTTGCTGAAAATTACAGAGTTGCACTTGTTTCTAATTCATTTTGTGATCAGTTGCCATTTGCATCCCTAAACCTGATATTGTGGTTCAGTTTTAACTTTTGCCTACACACCACAATAAAACCAGCAAGTGAGCATGTCTGTATTTACAAAGCAACAATGTAGTAGTTCTAAACTTCCAAGGTCAAGAATCTAATGCATTTTCAAAGGTGTATAGTTCAGATTGTGCAGTCAGACATCAAAATAGATTTGCTAGCCAATCACTTACTCTTCTTTGGCCATGATTAATATCTAGTTACTAACCCCTTATCCTTTCCCATCTCTTCCCCACCGTCCTGGGTTACCAGAATTAGATGGACAAGTCATCTATGAAGCAGCGGCTAGAATGCAGCATGCCAGTGTGTCGGAGGGATTTCGCTGTGCAATACTTGTCACCCCAGCTATGTCCATGAAGACTCAAAGGGATGCTTTCATTACATCACTTGCCAAGTTCACATCACTTCACTCTGCTGCATATATCAAGTAGAAAATATTGAAGCCATTAAGGTTTGTTCTGCATATCTGGTGTGAATAATCTCTTGTAGGTTAATTGGCTTGCAGCAAGGTGAAACCCCACTTTGTAGTTTCTCTTCTTCACATGTTGCAGTATCAAAGCCGGCTAACTATCAGGGAGCCAAACTGCTGTTTTTTGCATCTTACTTTGAGCATAATGATGCACTTGGCTTCTTGCACTTTATTACAAACATATGTTGCGGTGCTAACTGCAGTTTGCTGCATCGTACATTGAGCATAATTATAACATCAGTTTTTCCATTCTCACATGCACATCTCTACAAATATACTGTAGAAACTTGTTATTGGGGAGCCAAGCTGAATATTTCTATCTTTTAAAGATCAACAATTGATGGCTTCTCGCCCCTCGTTGGTTACCCCAAGTGGAAGGTTTGAGATGCTGTGTAGCGGAAGTTTTCCCTTGGCAAAGATACCAAGGATCGATTTCCCCTGAGACTCCAAGGTTCAACAAGAAGGTGTCAACTGCTAATGGCGCCAGATACTTAGCAATCAACTTGGACCTGCACACAGATACAAATAACTTTGCTCCCAACGAGTACAGAGAGGTTGTCAATCCCTCCGGCCTTGTCGTTTACAAAGGATCAAACACAAGAGATAATAGTGATAGATATTGCTGCAACTAGTAAGTAAAGACGGAAAGTAAATAGCGGATGTGATCAATGATGGTAATATGGACCGGGATCCCATGATGTTCACTAGTGATGTCTCTCTCCCAAAAGACGATAAAACAGCTATGTGAGGTAAACGAATTACAGCTGGGCAATTGACAGAATTATGTGCGCAAACCAATGCTAACTATGTTGCAAGAAAGGTAGAGGTTCAAAGCATGGGCGGTACGCCAAGGCAAGTAGACCGAAATCCATCTGCATCTACTACTAATCATCCACCTTGAGATATCTATCCAGAACATCTCACTGGTATTAAGTTGCGAGTCCCACCCATAGTGTAAACTCAAAGCAACAGACAACTGCATTAAAAGAACTTTGCGTAAAGTAAACAATCCTTGCACCCGCGGGTACAAGCACCGTTGCTTTCCCCCTTGTGGCAACAGCACATCCCCTAGACTCATGTTTCTGTCACTCAAATTAGTCATCAAGGGGCATGAACCCACAATCGAGCATAACGTTCCCTCTTGGAGTCACTACCTACTACTTGGCCAAAGCAATAAATAGCAACGGAGAACATGCAAGAATTACTTAAGAACATAAATATAAAAGAGGTAAATCAAATATATTACTCAAACACAATCTGAACATAATCTCACAATCCATCGGATCCCAGCAAACTCATCATAGCAACAGCATAAGGATTACATATGTGCCTCGATCATGTAGGGCAGCTCACGAGGTCTAATTAGTGAAGCACAAGAAGGGGAGGAGAACATCACATAGCTACTGGTCATGGACCCATGGTCCAAGGGAGATTACTCACAACTCATCCGGGAGGCGTCCATGGTGGTGGAGAGGCTCCCGGTGGTGATCCTCCCCTCCGGCAGGGTGCCGGGAAGAGTTCTCCTGCTGCTCCCGATCTTGGAAGCGGGGCGGTGGCGGAACAGAGATGAGATCGCAAAAAAGGGTTCCGTCCTCGAGGGTTTCGGGACGCGTGTTAAATATATGCCAAAGGGGGGCATCAGCGGAGGCCTGGGGGGCCCAGGCGCCCCCCGGTGCGGCCAGGAGGGGGGCCGCGCCACCAGGGCGCCTGGAGCCCTGGTGGCCCCCCTCCGGCCCTACTTCGGCCGTGTGGAAGCTTCCGGAACGCTGATTTTTTATATAATTTTTCCGAGATTTTTCTGGCAGTTTTCGTGACGGGAAAACCTGAAATACAAAAACAGCAGAAAACAGAAACTGGCACTGGGGTGCACTGAGTTAATAGGTTAGTCCAAATATGATCAAAAGTGTATGGAAGTGTATAAATATCATAGCAATATCACCCAAAAGAGGCATGGAGCAAGCAGAAATTATAGATAAATTTTAGACGTATCAACAATACACACATGATCAATATTTTTCACTGAGTGTTATATTCTAGTAATAGAAATTCTAGTTTTAGAGGAGCCAGGTCCTTGGAAAATCAGCACAGGTTATACGACATAACGAAATAGATCAGCACCTCTTTTCTCAAAAAAAAATCATGACCTTCAAACCTTAGTTGAGCCATGCAGAAAATTGCAAATTTCACGATTCCAATTAACCCCATGTATGCTAGCAGCTGTACAAGTTAAAGCATACAGTATGGTAAAATGTTCACAAGTTAAAGCCAATGAACTGACTATCCACACAACTATTGTCTTTCAGATTAAGATTTTTTCACATGTATCACTTGAACATTTTGGTCTAACTATAATGCTAATTATGATTTTGTTAATTTACATGACATTACATGTACACATCGAGTCTCTTCCTATTTCAAAGTTGTATACATCACATGTTGGTCTTTCGCTCACCAAGTGATATATAGTTCAATTAAATTTGAACAATTATATTAAGTTTGGTCCTTGGAGGTCAACTGAATTTCAAGTACATTACATACTTCATTCCTCTTACAACTAGTGTTACCTTTTCTTAGGGAATGTGAAGACAGACTAGAGGGTGGTAAAGAGAGAAGACATCTATGTCGAGGGTAATGATGATCCATATGGTGAGCAGTATGATACTATGGCAATGATGGTGATGAATTTGATGATCTCTTCAAGCAATGCAATAAAGAGAAGTTCTGAAATTCATGGAAAATTTAGCTTATGCAAAATCTTTGTACAATAATATCTTAGTTACTATTTTGTTTTGCATTTGACACTTCCAAGATGGATTATTATGGTCAATGTAATTTGGATGCAACTCATTGGGCTTGTGATACTTTCTGAGGTTATGTTAAATATATTATTATGGTCTTTTGTGATGTGTGCTTGTGTAATTATGAGATACATTTTAGCCAATATTCTGAAATGCTACCGTTGTGAGTCACACTTCCCTTTTGTGCAACACCCTTCGGTCAAAGCAATACAGGAGGTGTAACTAATGCCATACACGAATTATAAATTGACGGTGTTCATTGGACCCTCAAATAAAAGAATCCCCAAAGAGGTGTATCGACTGTCGGCCATCATATTAGCTGAGGGTTTGGTTCTCATCGTGGTAGTTACTAGCCCTGTCGGTTGAAGTATACAGTCGACCATTATAAAATCCGACGGTGAGCAATAACTGTCGAAAATGATATACCCGACGGGTAACCCTCGGCTATAAGGGCCGTCATGTTATCGCGAGCTGGCTCACAACCAACACATATCCGATGGTTCACCGTCAGCTTATTACCGTGGGTGAAGGTTTAAGCCGACCGTACCGTCGGTCATTAGTGTAATGGCCGACGAAGCATAGCCGACGGGAGATGGCCGACGGTGAACCGTCGGCTATAAGGATATCCGACGGTGAACTACAATATCCGACGGTAATTTGACCGTCGGCTATAAGGGGATTTCTATGGAAATGCCATGATAGGTAGGTATGGTGGCTGTTTTGAGGAATATATATGCTGGCTGTTTTGAGGAAGGATATATAGTGGGTGTATGGTACCGGCGAAAGTTGCGCGATACAAGAGAGGCTAGCAATGGTGGAAGGGTGAGAGTGCGTATAATCCATGGACTCAACATTATTCATAAAGAACTCATATACTTATTGCAAAAATCTATGAGTCATCAAAACAAAGCAATCAACGCATGCTCCTAGGGGGGAGGTTGGTAGGATTTAACCATAGCGCGCCCCCGACCTCCACACAAAGGTTGACACTTTACAAATACCTCATGCTCTATCTTCGTCACATAGCGGTTCACCATACGTGCATGCTACGGGAATCACAAACCTTAACACAAGCATTTCTCAATTTCATAATAACTCCATTAGAATGACTCTTGTATCAGTACCCTCATACCTCAAAACAATTATCAAGCATCCAATTTCTCATCATATTCAATGCACTTAGTGTGAAAGTTTTTACTACATTGATATTGGATGACTATCATGTGAAGACTAGTTTTATAGCCTAAGCACATTACCATGCTGTTTTAATAGACTCTCAAATGGATATAAGTGAAGCATGAGAGTTCAAAAATTTCTACAAAATACAATTACCACCGTGCTCTAAAAGATATAAGTGAAGCACTAGAGCAAACTGTTTAGCTCAAAAGATATAAGTGAAGCACATAGAGTGTTCTAACAAATTCTAGGCCATATTCATTTCTCTCAAAAAGGTGTGTCCAGAAAGGATGATTGTGGCAAACTAACAAGCAAATAATCAAATCATACATGACGCTCCAAGTTAAACACATATCATGTGGTGAATAAAAATATAGTCCCGAGTATAGTTACCGATAGATGAAGACGAAAGAGGGGATGCCTTCCCGGGGCATCCCCAAGCTTAGGCTTTTGGTTGTCCTTGAATTTTACCTTGGGGTGCCATGGGAATCCCCAAGCTTAGGCTCTTGCCACTCATTGTTCCATAGTCCATCAAAGCAATACTCAAAACTTGAAAACTTCACAACACAAAACTTAGACAAAAATCTCGTGAGCTCCGTTAGTATAAGAAAGCAAACCACTACTCAAAGGTACTGCAATGAATTCATTCTTCGTTTATATTGGTGTTAAACCTACTGTATTACAACTTCTCTATGGTTCATACTTCCCAATACTACTCATAGATGTATTGAAATAAGCAAACAACACACGAAAAACAGAATCTGTCAAAAAGAGAACAATCTGTAGTAATCTACAGTTTTCGCACACTTCTGTAACTCCAAAAAATTCAAACTAAATTGGTAAACATGAGGAATTTGTCTATTAATCATCTGCAAAAATAATCAACTAAGTAGCACGCTCCAGTAAAATCTGGTGATCATTCTAGCGAGCGCTAACGATTCTGTTTTTCACAGCAAGATCACATAAACTTCACACAAGTCTTCCCAAAGGTTCTACTTGGCACAAACACTAAACAAAACACAAAACCACATCTAAACAGAATCTAGATGCAATATTTATTCCTAAACAGAAGCAAAAATCAAAAAATATATAATTGGGTTGCCTCCCAACAAGCGCTATCGTTTTACGCCCCTAGCTAGGAATGATACATGGATAGATCTAGGTATTGCCATCTTTGATCTTCACCTTTTTAATGGGGTCAAGCTCGAATCCGGGAGGTTCTTTACATTTCCCTTCATATTCGTAAATCTTTAAATCTAAAGAATCCAACCGCTTATTACAAAGGGTAATCAACATATTCATGCGGTGGAGATTCCCACTAACACTCTTAAGAGGTTCAAGAGACTTTTGTAGTATTTTTGTTACTTCGCAAATTTTCTCAAAAAATTGCGTCCCTTCTTGGGTTCGATGTGACCCATTTTGGGGAGGCAGTGTTCCCACTATTCCCTCTATAATTTCATGCGCAATACTAGGATCAATTTCGATAAAATTCCCTTTGGCAACGCAATCCAAGAGTTGTCTATGAGACATATACAAACCAACATAAAAGTTGCGAAGCAAGATTCTAAAATTCACCTCTAAGGTGCACTTACGATAAGATTCCATCATCCTAAACCAAGCATCTTTTAAATTTTCTCCTTGTTTTTGCTTGAAGTGAAGAACTTCAAACTCGGCAGACAAAGGAGCGGATAAGGGGCTAGCCATGACGACAAGCAAGCAAGCAACACACAAGCAAACAAGAGGCAAGCGAACGGTAAACACACGGCAGAAGAAGGGCAAATAAAACGGCAAGGGTGAAGTGGGGGAGAGGAAAAAGAGAGGCAAATAAATGTAATGCGAAGGATAAGGGTTTGTGATAGGTACTTGGTATATGACTTTTGCGTAAGCCTCCCCGGCAATGGCGTCAGAAATTCTTCTTGCTACTTCTTGAGCTTGCGTTGTATTCCCTCGAAGAGGAAAGGGTGATGTAGCACAGTAGCGTAAGTATTTCCCTCAGTTTTTGAGAACCAAGGTATCAATCCAGTAGGAGACCACGCGCAAGTCCCTCGCACCTGCACCAACAAATAAGAACTTCGCAGCCAACGCGATAAGGGGTTGTCAATCCCTTTACGGTCACTTACGAAAATGAGATCTGATAGATATGATAGTTTAATATTTTTGGTATTTTTGATTATATGAACAGAAAGTAAAAGCGGAAAAGTAAAGTAGATTGTAGATTGATATGTTGAGAATAGACCCGGGGGCATAGTGTTCTCTAGTGGCTTCTCTCATGATAGCTATATTCTTGGGCGGGTAAACAAATTAATGTCGAGCAATTGATAGAAGAGCGAATAATTATGAGACTATCTAGGCATGATCATTATATATAGGCATCATGTCTGAGACAAGTTAACCGAAACGATTCTGCATCTACTACTAGTACTCCACACATCGACCGCTATCCAACATGCATCTAGTGTATTAAGCTCATAAGAACAGAGTAACGCCTTAAGCAAGATGACATAATGTAGAGGGATAAACTCAAACTTAGTGATATAAACCCCATCTTTTTATCCTCGATGGCAACAATACAATACGTGCCTTGGTGCCCCTACTGTCACTTGGAAAGGACACCGCAAGATTGAACCCAAAGCCAAGCACTTCTCCCATTGCAAGAACTATAGATCTAGTAGGCCAAACCAAACCAATAATTCGAAGAGACTTGCAAGGATATTATAATCATACATAAAGAGTTCATAGGAGAACCAAATATTTCTCATAGATAATCTTGATCATAAACCCACAATTCATTGGATCTCGACAAACACACCGCAAAAAGAGATTACATCGAATAGATCTCCTCGAAGACCGAGGAGAAATTTGTATTGAGATCCATAGAGAGAGAAGAAGCCATCTAGATACTAGCTATGGACCCGAAGGTTTGTGGTAAACTACTCACAACTCATGGTAAGGTGATGATGATGATGTAGAAGCACTCCGTGGTAGATCCCCCCTCCGGCGGAGCTCCGGAACAGGCCCCAAGATGGGATCCCACGGGAACAGAAAGTTGCGGTGGTGGAACTAGGGTTTTCTCTGTTGTTCTGATAGTTTCGGGGTACGTAGGTATATATAGGAGGAAGGAGGGCATCGGGGGCCAAACGTGGGGCCCACGAGGCAGGGGGCACGCCTCCCACCCTCGTGGGCGCCACGTGTGCCCTACACCGTGGTTCTCAAGTCTCCCGTGCGTGATTTTCTCCAAAAATATCACTCCCGAAGGTTTCATTCCGTTTGGACTCCGTTTGATATTCCTTTTCTGTAAAACCCTGAAACATGCAAAAAAATACAGCAATCTGGACTGGGCCTTTGGGTTATAGGTTAGTCCCAAAATAATATAAAAGTGTATAACAAAGCCCATTAAACATCCAAAACATCATAAATAATAGCATGGAACAATAAAAAATTATAGATACGTTGGAGACGTATCAAGCGTTACTTTGTTCTTTTGAACTTAATACTCTAGATGCATGCTGGATAGCGATCGATGTGTGGAGTAATACTAGTAGATGCAGAATCATTTCGGCCTACTTGTCACAGACGTGATGCCTATATATAATGATCATGCCTAGATATTCTCATAATTATTCGCTTTTCTATCAATTGCTCGACAGTAATTCGTTCACCCACCATAGAATTCTGCTATCATGAGAGAAGCCACTAGTGAAACCTGTGCCCCCCAGGTTTATTGTCAACATATCAATCTACATTCTACTTTACTTTACTGTTTTTACTTTCTGTTCTTATATCCAAAAATACCAAAAATATCAAACTATCATATCTATCAGATCTCACTTTCGTAAGTGACCGTAAAGGGATTGACACCCCCTTATCGCGTTGGCTGCGAAGTTCTTATTCGTTTGTGCAGGTGCGAGGGACTCGCGCGTGGTCTCCTACTGGATTGATACCTTGGTTCTCAAAAACTGAGGGAAATACTTACTCTACTGTGTGATAACCCACAAGTGTAGGGGATCACAACAGTTTTTGAGGGTAAAGTATTCAACCCAAATTTGTTGATTCGACACAACGGGAGCCAAAGAATACTCTTAAGTATTAGCAGCTGAGTTGTCAATTCAATCACACCTAGAAACTTAGTATCTGCAGCAAGATAGTTTAGTAGCAAAGTAATATGATAGTGGCGGTAGCGGCAAGAAAAGTAACGATAGTGATTTTGTAGTTTTTGTGATAGTAGCAACGATAAAGTAAATAAGCAACAAGAAATATAGGAAAAGCTCGTAGGCATTGGATCGGTGATGGGAAATTATGTCGGATGCAATTCATCATGTAGAAGTTATAACCTAGGGTGACACAAAACTAGCTCCAGTTCATCAATGCAATGTAGGCATGCATTCCTAATATAGTCATACGTGCTTATGGAAAAGAACTTGCATGACATCTTTTGTCCTACCCTCCCGTGGCAGCGGGGTCCTATTGGAAACTAAGGGATATTAATGCCTCCTTTTAATAGAGTACCAGACCAAAGCATTAACACATAGTGAATACATGAACTCCTGACTCTAGGGTTATCACCGGGAGTGGTCCCGATTATTGTCACTTCGGGGTTGCCGGATCATAACACATAGTAGGTGACTATAGACTTGCAAGATAGGATCAAGAACACACATATATTCATGAAAACATAATAGGTTCAGATCTGAAAGGATGGCACTCGGGCCGTAGTGACAAGCATTAAGCATAGCAAAGTCATAGCAACATCAATCTCAGAACATAGTGGATACTAGGGATCAAACCCTAACAAAACTAACTCGATTACATGATAAATCCCATCCAACCCATCACCGTCCAGTAAGCCTACGATGGAATTACTAACGCACGGCGGTGAGCATCATGGAATTGGTGATGGAGGAAGGTTGATGATGACGATGGCGATGATCTCCACTCTCCAGAGCCCCGAACGGACTCCAGATCAGCCCTCCCGAGAGAGATTAGGGTTTGGCGGTGGCTCCGTCTCGTGAAACGCAATAATTATTTCTCCTTGATTTATTCTCCCCGAAAGTGAAGATATAGGATCTGGGGATACGTCGGTGGAGCACAGGGGAGCCCACGAGGCAGGGGGTGCCCCCACCCTCGTGGACAGGGTGTGGGCCCCCCGGTGAGGATCTTCTTGCAGATATTTTTTATATTTTCCGAAATAATTCTCCTTGATTTTCAGGCGATTCCGAGAACTTTATATTTCTGCACAAAAACAACACCATGGCAATTCTGCTGAAAACAGCGTCAGTCCGGGTTAGTTCCATTCAAATCATGCAAGTTAGAGTCCAAAACAAGGGCAAAAGGGTTTGGAAAAGTAGATACATTGGAGACGTATCAAATCCCCCAAGCTTAAACCTTTGCTTGTCCTCAAGCAATTCAGTTGATAAACGGAAAGTGATAAAGAAAAACTTTGACAAACTCTGTTTGCTCTTGTTGTTGTAAATATGTAAGCTAGCATTCAGGTTTTCAACAAGATCATGAACTAACCACATTCACAATAACTTTCAGGTCTCAAGACTACTCACATCAATGGCATAATCAACTAGCGAGCAATAATAATAAACGGCGAATGGCAACACTTTCTTAAAACTATCATGATATGATATAACAAGATGGTATCTCACTAGCCCTTTCTGAGACCGCAAAACATAAATGCAGAGCACCTTTAAAGATCAAGGACTGACTAGACATTGTAATTCATGGTAAAAGAGATCCAGTCATGATCATACTCAATGCAAATTAATAGTAATACATGCAACGACAGAGCTGCTCTCTTACTGGTGCTCTTTGAGGATGATGACTCTGCAAAAAAAGTAAATAGATAGGCCCTTCGCAGAGGGAAGCAGGGATTTGTAGAGGTGCGAGAGCTCGATTTTTAAATAGAGATGAATAACGTTTTGAGCGGTATACTTTCATTGTCAACATAACAACCAAGAATCTCGATATCTCCCATGCTACTCACATTATAGGCGGTTCCCAAACAGAATGGTAAAGTTTATACTCCCCCCAACCACCAACAAGCACACTCCATGGCCATCCGAATCCACGGGGTACCGTCCAAACAAGCAACAACCCTGGGGGAATTTTGTTTAATTATTATGATTTGAGCATGGGACTGGGCATCCTGGTTACCAACCATTTTCTCGTGAATGATGAGCGGAGTCCACTCATCATGAGAATAGCCCACCTAGCATGGAAGATATAGACAACCCTAATTGATACATGAGCTGTTCGAGCATACAAAACGGAATTTCATTTGAAGGTTTAGAGTTTGGCACATATAAATTTACTTGGAACGGCAGGTAAATACCACATATAGGAAGGTATGGTGGACTCATATGGAATAACTTTGGGGTTTATGGAAGTGGATGCACAAGCAATATTCCCGCTTAGTACAGGTGAAGGCTAGAAAGAGACTGGGAAGCGACCAGCTAAAGAGCAACAACGGTCATGAACATGCATTAAAATTAATCAACAATGAATGCAAGCATGAGTAGGATATAAATCACCATGAACATAAATATCGTGGAGGATATGTTGATTTGTTTCAACTACATGCATGAACGTGTGCCAAGTCAGATCACTTAAATTGTTCAAAGGAGGATACCACCCCATCATACCACATCACAACCATTTTAATATCATGTTGGCACGTAAGATAGACCATTATAAACTCTCAGCTAATTAAGCATGGCATAAGGAGCTATGATCTCTAATTGTCATTGCAAACATGTTTCATTCATAACAAGCTGAATCAGGAACGATGGGCCATCATATTTACAAAAACAAGAGAGGTCGAGTTCATACCAGCCTTTCTCATCTCAATTAGTTCATCATATATCATCCTTATTGCCTTTCACTCGCACGACCGAACGGTGTGGATAATAATAATAGTGCACGTGCATTGGACTAAGCTGGAATATGCAGACATTTAATACAAGAGAGAAGACAAGGTAATATGGCTCAAGGTTAAATCAACAACAAAGCATATGAGAGCCACTAAGCAATTTCAATCATGGTCTTCTACTCTTAACCCCCCCCCCCCCAAAGAAAAGAAAAGAAACTATTTACATGGGAAAGCTCCCAACAAGCAAAAGAAGAACGGGAAATCTTTTTGGGTTTTCATTTTTAACTACTACTACAAGCAAAGAAAGTAAACTAGCTACAACTAATATATTTTTTGTTTTCTGGGTTTTTCTAGCACACAAGAAAAATACTAAGAAAAAGAAATTGAAACTAAGCATGGATAGTACAGTGAAAGAGTGTGAGCACCGACAACTAGAATAAGTGTGTGAACATGAATGTAAAGTCGGTGAGAAACACGTACTCCCCCAAGCTTAGGCTTTTGGCCTAAGTTGGTCTATGGCCAGTATTGGCCTGACGGATATCCAAAGTCGTAGTTGGGGTTGTACTGGGATGCAACATATACTGCATGCTGAGCTGCAGCGTGGAGGCGGGCTGCCTCCGTCATGTTATAATAAGCATTTGCCTCCTCCATAGTTATGGTGTATCTCCCTTTTTCCTGAAAGTTAAACAAGGTGGGGGCAGGAAGAACAATAGGGATGGCATGCTCCCTATTAAAGATTAGTCGATATTTGAGGGCTTGATCATCCCACTCTATAAACCAGTCACTAGTCATAGCATGGCAATCTAAATAAGCAGGAGGCAAAGGTTCACCATTCTCACGCACATGCACACCAAGAAAGTGGGCTATGCGAGTGGCATAAATCCCACCACATAAATCTCCATGCAAACCATTATGATGTAGCCTACGTGCAACAATGGCTCCCAAGTTATATTGTCTATCACCTAGTACAACACTCCTGAAAACACTAAGATTAGGGACACACATGTGGCAAGCCTCATCCTTACCGTTTATGCATCTATCGATAAAGAGAGCAAAGTAATGAATAGCAGGAAAATGAATGCTCCGTATGGTAGCCTGTGTGATTTCTCTAGATTCCCCCACAGTGATACTAGTAAGGAAATCTATAAATTCAGATTTGCGAGGATCACTCATAATGCCCCACTGCGGGAGCTTACAAGCATCATTAAAATCCTCTAAGTCCATGGTATAGGATTTATCATAAAGGTCAAACAGGACAATGTGAGGATTACGTGAAGATGAAAATTTAAATCTTCTCACAAAGCTATCAGTTAAGCCACGATATTGAGTGCACTTATCTTGTATGAAGCCCTCGAGGTCAGCATTGCGCACATATGCGTACAATTCATCCTTGATGCCAGCCTGATCCATAAAGTCATCTGACGGCCATTCACAAGGCCGTACATCAGCATCCCTCGGTAGTTCATTGTCTGGCTCACGGAACGCGAGCCTCGGTTCTTGCTTCCTTGAAGACCCACCTTGGAAGTTTCTCCTAGACATTTTTCTGAAATTTTCTGAAATTTTTAGTAACTCACAATAAAAGTTAACCAAACTCAACAAGATTGATAGCAACAACTCCTATAAGTGCCTAGAGACTATATCATGCATTAGAACTACTTGGGACCAAGAAAAAATGACATGCAAGCTCAAGAACAAGGTCCCCACAGCAACATAAATTTGCAATAAATAAAGCACTAGTAATAAAACTAATTGGACCAATGGAGGAGTCACATACAAAGGAATAATCTCCCCAAACAGTTTGCTGAATGGTGCTTTGAGCAAGGAGATCGAAAATGGCAGCAAGATGAGCTATAACTCGGGTTTGAGCTGGTTGGTGATTTTTTTGGGAGGAAGAAGAAGGGCATGGGTGCAGGAATAAGTGGAGGGGGCACGTGGGGCCCATGAGGCAGGGGGCACGCCCTGGACCCTCGTGGCCAGGTGCTGGCTCCCCTCGCTGTGTGTTCTGTGTCATATTTCCTCAAATATTCTATGAAAAATCATATTTCATTTTCATGGCATTTGGAGACCTTTTATTTTCGGGATATTTTTTATTGCATGGATAAGTGTGGAAACAGACAGAAAATGCTAATTTTCTTTTATTTATCCTAATTAACAGAAAGTAAAAGGAGGGTATAGAAGGTTGTGCTATCTAGATTCACCTATCCCATGTTCATCAAAAGGAATCCATTAACAAGGTTGATCAGGTCTTGTTAATAAACTCTTTCCGAGTAACATGAAACTGGAGAATTTTCGAATAACACTAGGTTACCTCAATGGGGATATGTATGTCCCCAACAATAAGGATGTCATATGCCTTCTTGATAGTAGGAATAGAAACTCAAAACCTCCAATAGTGATAGTTGAAGGTTTTCCAATATAATTGATACTGTGGACCTGAGGTTGTTTCCTCGGAAAGTGAACCGTATGCTCATTACCATTGACATGAAATGTGACATTGCCTTTGTTGCAATCAATAATAGCCCCTGCAGTATTCAAAAAGGGTCTTCCAAGAATAATAGACATACTATCGTCCTCGGGAATATCAAGTATAACAAAGTCCGTTATAATAGTAACATTTGCAACTACAACAGGCACATCCTCACAAATACCGACAGGTATAGCAGTTGATTTATCAGCCATTTGCAAAGATATTTCAGTAGGTGTCAACTTACTCAAGTAAAGTCTACAATATAAAGAGAGAGGCATAACACTAACACCGGCTCCAAGATCACATAAAGCAGTTTTAACATAGTTTTTCTTAATGGAGCAAGGTATAGTAGGTACTCCCGGATCTCCTAGTTTCTTAGGCATTCCACCCTTAAAAGTGTAATTGGCAAGCATGGTGGAAATTTCTACTTCCGGTATCTTTATTTTGTTGGTAATAATATCTTTCATATACTTAGCATAAGGATTTGTTTTGAGCACATCAGTCAAACGCACACGCAAGAAGATAGGTTTACTCATTTCAGCAAAGCGCTCAAAATCCTCATCATCCTTTTTCTTGGATGGTTTCGGAGGAAAAGGCATGGGTTTCTGAACCCATGGTTCTCTTTCCTTACCGTGTTTCCTAGCAACAAAGTCTCTCTTATCATAACGTTGATTCTTTGATTGTGGGTTATCAAGATCAACAACACGTTCAATCTCTACATCATTATCATTGCTAGGTTGAGCATCATTATGAACATCATCATTAATATTATCACTAGGTTCATGTTCATTACCGGATTGTGCCTCAGCATCAGAAACATATATATCATTGGGATTCTCAGGTGTGTCAGCTACACGTTCACTAGAGGCATGCAAAGTCCTATCATTTTTTCTTCTTCTTAGAAGAACTAGGTGCATCTAAATTAGCTCTCTGAGAATCTTGCTCAATTATCCTAGGGTGGCCTTCAGGATACAGAGGTTCCTGAGTCATTCTGCCACCTCTAGTCACAACTCTAATGACATTATCATTATTCTTACTATTTAATTCATTGAGAAAATCATTCTGAGCCTTAAGTACTTGTTCTACTTGAGTGGTGACCATAGAAGCATGTATACTAATGATTTTCAGTTCACCTTTAGCTCTAGACAGATAATCACTCAAGCATTGTATCATATAAGCATTGTTGATATTGTCTACCAACATAAGCATTGAAGTTTTCTTGTTTCACAATAAAATTGTTGAACTCATCTAAGCATTGGCTAGCAGACTTATAACGAGGAATATCACCTTCATCAAATCTATAAAGAGAATTTACCTTTACTACCTGTGTCGGATTATCAAGACCATGTATTTCTTCAATAGGCGGTAAATTCTTAACATCTTCAGCTTTAATACCTTTTTGTTTCATAGATTTCTTTGCCTCTTGCATATCTTCAGGACTGAGAAATAGAACACCTCTCTTCTTCGGAGTTGGCTTAGGGGCTGGTTTAGGAAGTGTCCAATTATTTTCATTGGCCAGCATATTATTCAATAGTAATTCAGCTTGTTCAACTGTTCTTTCCCTGAAAACACAACCAGCACAACTATCCAGGTGGTCTCTGGAAGCATCGGTTAGTCCATTATAAAAAACATCAAGTATATCATGCATCTCAAGAGGATGATCAGACAAATCATTAAATAATTGGAGAAGCCTCCCCCAAGCTTGTGGGAGACTCTCTTCTTTAATTTGCACAAAGTTATATATTTCCCGTAAGACTGCTTGTTTCTTATGAGCGGGAAAATATTTAGCAGAGAAGTAATACATCATATCCTGGGGACTACGCACACAACCAGGATCAAGAGAATTAAACCAAGTCTTAGCATCACCCTTTAACGAGAACGGAAATAGCTTAAGGATATAGTAGTAACGAATCTTTTCATCGTTTGGTAAACAGGGTGGCTATATCATTCAACTTAGTAAGATTTGCCACAACAGTTTCAGACTCATAGCCATGGAAAGGATGAGATTCAACCAAAGTAATTAACTCAGGATCAATAGAGAAATCATAATCCTTATCAGTAACACAGATAGGTGGAGTAGCAAAAGCAGGGTCATGTTTGTTCTAGCATTCAAGGACTTTTCTTTTAGCTTAGCTAATAATTTCTTAAGATCATATCTATCATTGCAAGCAAGAAAGTCTCTAGCAGTTTCTTCATCCATAACATAACTCTCAAGAACAACAGGCAATTCATATTTATTGGGAGTAGCATCATCATCACTTTCATAAATGTCATCAGTTTCAACATTTGCATTCTCCCTAACCTTAGCAATTTGTTCATCTAAAAATTCACCTAGTGGCACAGTATCAGGCATAGAGGTAGTTTTATCATACATAGCAGAAGTAGCATCATCAAGAACATACGACATATCAGATTCAATAGCAGGAGTAGGTGTCGCAAGTTTACTCATAACAGAAGGAGAATCAAGTGCAGAGCTAGATGGCAGTTCCTTACCTCCCCTCGTAGTTGAGGGTAAGATCTTGGTTTTTGAGTCCTTCAAGTTCTTCATAGTGATCAACATATATAAATCCCAAGTGACTTAAAGAATAGAGCTATGATACACGGCAACGGCACCAGAAAACAGTCATGATAACCCACAAGTGTAGGGGATCGCAACAGTTTTCGAGGGTAAAGTATTCAACCCAAATTTGTTGATTTGACACAAGGGGAGCCAAAGAATACTCTTAAGTATTAGCAGATGAGTTGTCAATTCAACCACACCTGGAAACTTAGTATCTGCAGCAAGATAGTTTAGTAGCAAAGTAATATGATAGTGGCGGTAGCGGCAATAAAAGTAACGATGGTGTTTTGTAGTTTTTGTGATAGTAGCAATGGAAAATTAAATAAGCAACAAGCAATATAGGAAAAGCTCGTAGGCATTGGATCGGTGATGGGAAATTATGTCGGATGCAATTCATCATGTAGAAGTTATAACCTAGGGTGACACAGAACTAGCTCCAGTTCATCAATGCAATGTAGGCATGTATTCCGAATATAGTCATACGTGCTTATGGAAAAGAACTTGCATGGCATATTTTGTCCTACCCTCCCGTGGCAGTGGGGTCCTATTGGAAACTAAGGGATATTAAGACCTCCTTTTAATAGAGTACCGGACCAAAGCATTAACACATAGTGAATACATGAACTCCTCAAACTACGGTCATCACCGGGAGAGGTCCCGATTATTGTCACTTCGGGGTTGCCGGATCATAACACATAGTAGGTGACTATAGACTTGCAAGATAGGATCAAGAACACACATATATTCATGAAATCATAATAGGTTCAGATCTGAAATCATGGCACTCGGGCCCTAGTGACAAGAATTAAGCATAGCAAAGTCATAGCAACATCAATCTCAGAACATATTGGATACTAGGGATCAAACCCTAACAAAACTAACTCGATTACATGATAGATCCCATCCAACCTATCACCGTCCAGCAAGCCTACGATGGAATTACTCACGCACGGTGTCGTGGAATTAGCATGGCAGATGTCCGGTTTAACGGACTTAATGATGGAACCATCGCACGGGTTAGCTTGAAGGGGTTAAAAGCACACAAAGGACACAGAGGGTTTATACTAGTCCGGCCCCTTCGATGAAGGTAAAAGCCTACGTCTAGTTTGGTTTGGTATTGCTTGGGCGTCGATGAACAGGGAGCTGATTGCTTGCCTGTATCTCGACGGGTTTTTGCTTGTCCTTGAACCGTCACCGGGTCGTCCCTTTATATAGAGGTGACGCCCAGTCAAGTTTACAAGTCCCGAGGCCGGCTCATATTTGTGTCCGCCTCGGTCTCTGCTCTTTCTTCCTTGTATCTCAAGTTACATGACAAGACGGTTTACAAACCGTAACTCTACACATGGGCCCTAAGCCTTCATGGGCCGTAATCTCTACTGAGTTTACAATTATACAACTATATTACCATAATCCGGTTTACCCTAGCCGGTTTACACCTGCTAGTAATATCCCTGACATTAGGCCCCAGAATGATTTGAACTTGTTCATGTCAGTCTTCTCAATCTTGCGTAACCTTCTTTCTTGTATCTTCTTAGTTTTTGTAAACCAGCTATGATGTCAGCCCTGGAAATCATTTGATTCGATCGTGACATCACTTCCGCATTTATTGCACGCAGCTGTTTGTTATCGTTGCTTTAAAGGTCATCCCAAGAATCGAGGCGGCAGCGGAATCTTTATCCAATCTCTTTCTTCCTCAAATCCCGCGCTTACCGTTTCGTCTCTCCTCGGTCTATAAATACCGCTGAGGCCCATCTCTTTTCCCTTCTGCTTCTTCTTCCTCCGTCTCCGCACCCGAGCTTCCGCCGCCGTCCGTCGAGCTCGCCGTCGCCTGCAAGTCCGGCCGCTGCATCAACCTGAACGCGACCAGATAACTCGCCGCCTGTCATTTCCTTCTGCTTCAGGTATCCCATTTTCCCTCGCTGTAGATATGTAGCTTAGGGTTTCACTATGTTTCCGCCATAAGACCTCAAAGCTTCGGCTGTTCGTCCTATACGCCATGCTTGTAATAGGCTCAATCTTAAATTTATCTTCGAAACTTGCTTCTGCTCCGCTGCCTTATGCTTAGATTTTGGCATTAGATTCAATCCTTAGATTCATCCGCTCTGTATAAGACCCCCATAGTTCTTCTGTAATAGACCTGCATAAGTTTTCTCTTTTTCTTACCGCTCAGATCTGTTTTACCTTAGCCTCTTGTAGAAACCTGTTTCTTCACCCTCATAGATCTGTAAGATACTCGCCGGTTTAGTCAATCATGCATTTGTTTCTGCAACGTATCAACCATGAATCGACGGTTTAGCTTCTTTCTTTTTTGCTGTCATAAACCGATAGCAGCTCGTTTCTCGCTTTCTTCTGGATTGTCAACGCCATTAGTCCCTTGTCTAAACCGTCGTTGTGATTTTGCATATGTGATCCGGTTTATACCTCTATACTTGAATAATCCAGATTTTATACTTCACCTTTTCAGCACTTTCCTTCTGCTAATATGTCTGCCAAGCAATTCGTTTCCTGTGACTGGGTTCCTTCTGTTATTACGGAAGAAGACTTAGTTAATGCCGCTGCAATTGGCACTCTGGGCCCTCAAGCAGTTCTAAAATGGCGGGCCCCAGGAAATGAATGCCCCCCTACTCCCAAAGAAGGAGAAGTTATTGTCTTCTTTGACCATATGGCTCGGGGCTTTAGCCCTCCCGTTCAAAGTTCTTCCGGGACGTGCTTGCCGCTTTTCAACTTCATCCTGAGGACATAGGTCCAAATTCCATATCAAACATCTGCGATTTCCAAGTTTTCTCCGAGGTGTATCTTCAAGAAGAGCCATCAGTCGACTTGTTCCGGGATTTTTTCCACTTGAACCGGCGAACTGAATTTACTGGCGGACCTCATCAAGAACTGGGTGGGGTTAGCATTCAAAAAAGAAGAGATATGTTCTTTCCTCACGCCGATCTCCATACACCCCCAAGGATTGGAACAAGTCTTGGTTCTATTGCCACGACACTTCACCTGAAGGAGAGAGCCCACTGCCGGGTTATCGTGAACATCGTCTTCCTGAAGATCATCCTCTGCCGCAGCGTCTTAGCTCCTCAGAACGGCCCCGGTTTGCCTCTCAACTCGCCAAACTCAAAGCCTTTATGGCCAACGGATTGACTGGAGTTGATTTTATGCGTTGCTGGCTTGCCTGGAGTATCCTCCCTCTGAGCCGGCGCTCTAGTTTGATGTACCAGTATTCCGGAAAGCCGGATGACCCTCAGCGGTTTACCGACGTAGTACTTCCTGAAAAGGAAGTTATTGAATCTGCAAAGAAAATGCTCAACATCTCTTTGGAGGAATGTAGCAAAACCGATCTGGCTCCATATTATAAGAGGAACAAACTGCCAGCGATAAGCCTTAATCTCTTCAGTCTGTTTCTAATCCGTCCATTTAAATTATCTTCCATTTATCTTTCCTCTTGTATACAGGCCGACGATCCTTTCTGGAAAAGGAAACCTCAGGAAAAGTCAGGCAAATAGCCACGCCGGAAAACCTTCGTCGTTAAGAAGAGAAAGGCAGCCACTGGCTCCGGTTCACATGTCGAAGAAGATGATCCGGATTCTGAGGTATGAATCAATCCTGATATGCTTTGTTATCTTTTATCCCGATTTATGTTAACAGTGTCTTTTCACAGGACTTAGCTGAAGCTGATAAAGCGGCAGAAACTGAGGTAATCACTCTTTCTTCAGATTCAGAACCACCTCCATCAAAAATTCGTCGGGTAGTCCGGAAATATCAGTTTTCTCATCCTTACGCTCAACTGGACCCCAACTTTCTTTTGAAGAAGCAGCAACACGAAGCCCCGCCGGACTACACGCCATAGCGGCCATGTAGTCGAATCTTCCGGAATATCCCTTACTCCGGCTCGGAGGCGCCGCTCTGAGGTTTTACTTTCTCCAACTCTTCTTCATCCCAAGGCCGGACTTATTCGCAAGCCACTTAAACCGTCTGATCCTAATTATCAGGAGACTCCTTTATCATCTTCCGGCGAATCAACTGCCACACAGGTCCCAACTCTGAAGACCGTCCCTAGGTAAGTCTTTTACCTCATCCGGTTTACCTTTGTATTTGCTTTTGTGACTAATTTCTTTTCCAATTCCTTTCAGCAAGCCTAAACCTAGCAAAAGGGCAAAGGCCAGCAAAACAGCTGCTGAGACTGCCACTGATGATCCGGCGGCTAATCCGGATACAGTCATCCCTCCGGAAAATGAGCCTACAGTTAAGCTTGGCGATCCCGCTCCCATGGATCATAATTATGCTACCGCTCCTGAAAATCCCAACGCTGAAGATGTTCATGAACCGGCGAGTCCTGCCCAGGCCAACCCTCCTCGGCCTAGCCCGGCTCCCGCTAGTCCGGTTCATACTGCCACTCCACAACCGGCAGCTCCCTCTTCCCCAGATATTCAAATAACCGGTACAGGTTATACCGCTCCTGCTGAGCCCGTTGTTTTAGCCAAGCATACTGCTAAAGCGGAGAAACTCCAGCAAGAGAAAGGCAAGTGGAGTACAAACTTATCTAGTTACGCCGAGCTGAGTGCCCAGGAGCTTTATTCCGGGTATTTAAACCGACTGCATACCAGTCGGGACTATGAAGCGGGCTTGGTCAATCTGATGAAGGATAAATATGAGGTATCATACTTGTCTTTTGCTTTTGCCTTTGTTGTATTTCTGTCTATATCATGGTAGCCCCCAAGTTCCGGTTTAGCTATGTTAGAAGGTGAACCGGTACTTTCAAATGTGAGCAAATAATCTTACATTAGCCCCCAAGTGCGAGGGGCATAACTCGGTTTATGTGCTTGGGACTTGTCTGAATCTTTCTTTTGATGTTTCAACTGCCCATTAGCCCCCAAGTGTCAAGTAGACAACTTGTTTGTGTGCTTGAGACTTGTCTTTAATTGTCACTCTTTGATACTTCAATTGCTCATTAGCCCCCAAGTGTCAAGTGGATAACTTGGTTATGTGCTTGAGACTTGTCTGAATTTTGTCATTTATTCCACTTGATTTCCCTTGCAGGCTGATTTGAACCGGAGGGCTGAAGAAATAATTGAACTCCGGAATAGACTTGCTGAAACCGAATCTGCTGCTGCCAAGGCCAAAAAAGATCTGGCGCTGAGCTTAACCACTGCTGAACAGTCGAAGAAATATTTTGAATCGGAGCGGTCAACCTGGGAGGTGCAGAAGAACGCTCTTGAAAAGAGAGAAAAAGATGTTGAGGAGGCTCTTAACCCGGTGACACAAGAGCTGACCGGTTTAAAGCAGCAAATAGAGCTGATGACTTCTGCCATCTTTGGTAAATACTTAACTTGCATGTGTCTTCATCTCTGCACCCCTTAGTCCGTTCCGGCTTAACTATGATAACCATATGCAGGGCGACGCGTCACCCATCTTGGGGATGATTTGTGGAAGAAACTGAAGGCCTCTTATACTCTGGTTGAGCAGCTGTATTCCGATGCTCAAAGGATTATAAGTGCGATGTCTTTTAATAAACCGGCCCCTACCACTATTCAAGGTACTCTGGAGAAGCTGTCTGTCTTGCCAGTACGCTTGGAAGAGGTGAAGAAGTTGTTGGAAATATGCCCTAGAGGCAATAATAAAAGTATTATTATTATATTTCCTTGTTCATGATAATCGTCTGTTATTCATGCTTGAATTGTATTGTACGGAAACAACGATACATGTGTGAATACATAGACCAAAATGAGTCCCTGGTAGGCCTCTAGTTACCAGCTCGTTGATCGACAGATGGTCATGGTTTCCTGACTATGGACATGGGATGTCAGTGATAACGGGATCACATCATTAGGAAAATGATGTGATGGACAAAACCCAATCCTGAGCATAGCACGAGATCGTATAGTACGTAATGCATAAGCTTTTCGGTGTAAAGTATTTATTCCTTAGACCATGAGGTTGTACAACTCCAGGATGCCGTAGGAATACTTTGGGTGTGCCAAACGTCACAACGTAACTGGGTGGCTATAAAGGTACGCATCGGGTATCTCCGAAGGTGTCTGTTGAGTTGGTACGAACCGAGACTGGGATATTGTCACTCCGTATGACGGAGAGGTACCTCTGGGCCCACTCGGTAAGACATCATCATAATGAGCTCAAAGTGACTAAGTAGTTGGTCACGGGATGATGGATTACAAATCGAGTAAAGAGACTTGCCATGACGAGATTGAACAAGGTATCGGGAATACCGACGATCGAATCTCGGGCAAGTATCGTACCGATGGACAAAGGGAATAACATACGGGATTGAGTGAATCCTTGACACGGTGGTTCATCCGATGAAGATCATCGAGGAACACGTGGGAACCAACATGGGTATCCAGATCCCGCTGTTGGTTATTGACCGGAGAGTGGTCTCGGTCATGTCTGCGTGTCTCCCGAACCCGTAGGGTCTACACACTTAAGGTTCGGTAACGCTAGGGTCGTAGAGATACATGCACGTGGAAACCCGAAAGTTGTTCGGAGTCCCGGATGGGATCCTGGACGTCACGAGGAGTTCCGGAATGGTCCGGAGGTAAAGAATGATATATAGGAAGTCCATTTTCGGCCATTGGGTGATCTCCGGGGGTCACCGGGAGTGTCCCGGGACCACCGGAGGGGCCCCGAGGGTCCACCGGGTGGGGCCACCCATCCCGATGGGGCCCCTAGGCTGCGTGGGGGAAGTGGCTAGCCCCTGGTGGGCTGGCGCACCACATGGGCCCCCCTTCCCATGCGCCTAGGGTTGAAACCCTAGGGGGAGGGAGCGCCCCCTTGCCTTGGGGGGCAAGTCTCCCCCCCAGGCCGCTGCCCCCCTGCAGATGTCATCTGCAGGGCATGTCGCACCCCCCTGGCCCCCTATATAAATATGTGGGGAGGAGAGGGCAGCCGCACCCTTGACCTGGCGCCTCTCCCCCTCCCGTCACACCTCCATACTCCCAACGCAGGGCGCCCGTCGAAGCCCTGCTGCGATCTCCACTGCATCCACCACCACGCCGTTGTGCTGCTGGATCTCTGACGACTTCTCCTTCCCCCTTGCTGGATCAAGAAGGAGGTGACGTTGCTGTACCGGACGTGTGTTGAACGCGGAGGTGCCGTCCGTTCGGCGCTAGATCATCGGTGACGAAGAACGCGAAGAGTACGACTACTTCATCCACGCTTCTTCGAAAGCTTCCGCACGCGATCTACATAACGGTATGTAGATGCACTCTTACTTGCTCGTTGCTAGATGTCTCCATAGTTGGATCTTGGTGAAAGCGTAGAATTTTTTTGAATTCTGCTACGTTCCCCAATAGTGGTATCAGAGCCAGGTTTTATGCGTAGCATCTTGCATGAGTAGAACACAAAGTAGTTGTGGGCGTTTGAGTTTGTTCAATTTTCTTACCGTTACTAGTCAATCTTGATTCGGCGGTATTGTGGATGAAGCGGCCCGGACCGACTTTACACGTACGCTTACGTGAGACTGGTTCCACTGATAGACATGCACTAGATGCATAAGGTGGCTGGCGGGTGTCTGTCTCTCCTACTTTTGTCGGATCGGATTCGATGAAAAGGGTCCTTATGAAGGGTAAATAGAAATTGACAAATCACGTTGTGGTTTTGGCGTAGGTAAGAAACGTTCTTGCTAGAAATCCTATAGAAGCCACGTAAAACTTGCAACCACAATTAGAGGACGTCTAACTTGTTTTTGCAGCATGTGCTATGTGACGTGGTATGGCCAAAAACGAAGTTGTGATGAATGATATATGTGAGGTATGAGATTGATCATGTTCTTGTAATAGGGAATCATGACTTGCATGTCGATGAACTTGACAACCGGCATGAGCCATAGGAGTTGTCTTAATTATTGTATGACCTGTGTGTCACTGAATAACGCCATGTAATTACTTCACTTTGTTGCTAAACGTTAGCTATAGTAGTAGAAGTAATAGTTGGCGTGACGACTTCTTCAAGACACGATGATGAAGATCATGATGATGAAGATCATGGTGTCGAGCCGGTGACAAGATGATCATGGTGCCCCGAAGATGGAGATCCAAGGAGCAAGATGATATTGGCCATATCATGTCGCTTTAATTGATTGCATGTGATGTTTATCATGTTTATGCATCTTGTTTACTTAGAACGACGATAGTAAATAAGATGATCTCTCACTAAAATTTCAAGTATTGTGTTTCCCCTAACTATGCACCGTTGCTAAAGTTCGTTGCTCCGAAGCACCATGTGATGATCGGGTGTGATAGGTTCTAACGTTCGCATACAACGGGTGTAAGCCAGATTTACACACGCGATACACTTAGGGTTCACTTGACGAGCCTAGAATGTACAGACATGGCCTCGGAACACGGAAGACCGAAAGGTCGAACATGAGTCGTATAGAAGATACGATCAACATGAAGATGTTCACCGTTGATGACTAGTCCGTCTCACGTGATGATCGGACACGGGCTAGTCGATTCGGGTCGTGTATCACTTAGATGACTAGAGAGATGTCATTCTGAGTGGGAGTTCATTAAAATTTGATTAAGATGAACTTAATTATCATGAACTTAGTCTAAATTCTTTACAATATCTCTTGTAGATCAAATGGCCCACGCTCATGTTTCCCTCAACTTCAACGCGTTCCTAGAGAAAACCAAGCTGAAAGACGATGGTAGCAACTATACGGATTGGGTCCGTAACCTGAGGATTATCCTCATAGCTGCCAAGAGATCATATGTCCTAGAAGCACCTCTAGGTGATGCACCTGCTCCCGATGCGGCCCAAGACGTTTTGAACGTCTGGCAGTCGCGTAGTGATGATTACTCCCTGGTTCAGTGCGGCATGCTTTACAGCTTAGAGTCGGGACTCCAAAAACGTTTTGAGCACCACGGAGCATACGAGATGTTCGAAGAGCTGAAAATGGTTTTCCAAGCTCATGCCCGAGTCGAGAGATATGATGTCTCCGACGCATTCTACAGCTGTAAGATGGAGGAGAACAGTTCTGTCAGTGAGCACATCCTCAAGATTTCAGGATTGCACAACCGCTTGTCTCAGCTGGGAATGAATCTCCCAGATGAAGCGGTCGTTGACAGAATCCTCCAGTCGCTCCCACCAAGCTTCAAGATCTTCGTGTTGAACTTCAATATGCAAGGGATGGAGAAGTCCATTCCCGAGGTGTATTCGATGTTGAAATCAGTGGAGGTGGACATCAAGAAAGAACATCAAGTGTTGATGGTCAATAAAACCACAAAGTTCAAGAAAGGCAAGGGTAAGAAGAACTTCAAGAAGGACGGCAAGGGAGTTGCCGCGCCTGGCAAGCCTGTTGTCGGGAAGAAGCCAAAGTATGGACCCAAGCCTGAGACAGAGTGCTTTTATTGCAAGGGAACGGGTCACTGGAAGCGGAACTGCCCCAAATATTTAGCAGACAAGAAGGCCGGCAACGTTAAAGGTATATTTGATATACTTGTTATTGATGTGTACCTTACCAGCGCTCGTAGTAGCTCCTGGGTATTTGATACCGGTGCGGTTGCTCATATTTGTAACTCAAAACAGGAGCTGCGGAATAAACGGAGACTGGCGAAGGATGAGGTGATGATGCGCGTCGGGAATGGTTTTAAGGTCGATGTGATCGCCGTCGGCACGCTACCTCTACATCTACCCTCGGGATTAGTTTTAAACCTCAATAATTGTTATTTAGTACCAGCTTTGAGCATGAACATTGTATCTGGATCTCGTCTTATGCGAGATGGCTACTCTTTCAAATCGGAGAATAATGGTTGTTCTATTTATTTGAGAGATATGTTTTATGGTCATGCCCCGCTGGTCAATGGTTTATTTTTGATGAATCTCGAACGTGATGATACACATATTCATAGTGTAGATGCCAAAAGATGTAAAGTTGATAATGATAGTCCCACATACTTGTGGCATTGCCGCCTTGGTCATATTGGTGTCAAACGTATGAAGAAGCTCCATTCAGATGGACTTCTAGAGTCTCTTGATTATGAATCATTTGACATGTGTGAACCATGCCTCTTGGGCAAGATGACCAAGACTCCATTCTTCGGAACAATGGAGCGAGCGACCAACTTGTTGGAAATCATACATACCGATGTGTGCGGTCCAATGAGTGTTGAGGCTCGCGGAGGCTATCGTTATGTTCTCACCCTCACGGATGACTTGAGTAGATATGGGTATATCTATTTGATGAAACACAAGTTTGAGACCTTTGAAAAGTTCAAGGAATTTCAGAATGAGGTTGAGAATCAACGTGACAGAAAAATAAAGTTCTTGCGATCAGATCGTGGGGGTGAATATTTAAGTCATGAATTTGGCACACACCTTAGGAGCTGTGGAATTGTTTCACAATTGACACCGCCCGGAACACCTCAACGTAACGGTGTGTCCGAACGTCGAAATCGTACTCTGTTGGACATGGTGCGATCTATGATGTCCCTCACCGATTTACCGCTATCTTTTTGGGGTTATGCTTTAGAGACTGCCGCATTCACTTTAAATAGGGCTCCGTCGAAATCCGTTGAGACGACTCCGTATGAACTTTGGTTTGGCAAGAAACCGAAGCTGTCGTTTCTAAAAGTTTGGGGTTGCGATGCTTATGTCAAGAGACTTCAACCTGAAAAGCTCGAACCCAAATCGGAAAAATGCATCTTCATAGGATACTCAAAGGAAACAATTGGGTACACCTTCTACCATAGATCCGAAGGCAAAGTCTTTGTTGCCAAGAATGGATGCTTTCTGGAGAAAGAGTTTCTCTCGAAAGAAGTGAGTGGGAGGAAAGTAGAACTTGATGAGGTGACAGTCACCCCTCCTGGACCGGAAAGTAGCGCAGCGCAGGAAACTGTTCCTGAGGTGCCTGCACCGACAAGGGAGGAAGTTTATGATAATGATCATGAAGAAACAGATCAAGTTACTACTAAACTTCGAAGGTCCACGAGGGCACGCACCGCACCAGAGTGGTACGGCAACCCTGTCCTGGAAATCATGTTGTTAGACAACGGTGAACCTTCGAACTATGAAGAAGCGATGGCGGGCCCGGATTCCAATAAATGGCTTGGAGCCATGAAATCCGAGATAGAATCCATGTATGAAAACAAAGTATGGACTTTGGTGGACTTGCCTGATGACAGGCACGCCATAGAAAACAAATGGATATTTAAGAAGAAGACAGATGCGGATGGTAATGTGACCATCTATAAGGCTCGACTTGTCGCTAAGGGTTATCGACAAGTTCAAGGGATTGACTACGATGAGACTTTCTCTCCCGTAGCGATGCTAAAGTTAGTCAGAATCATGTTAGCTATTGCCGCATTCTATGATTATGAGATATGGCAAATGGACGTCAAAACAGCATTCCTTAATGGCTTCCTCAAGGAAGAGTTGTATATGATGCAACCGGAAGGTTTTGTCGATCCAGAGAACGCTAACAAGGTATGCAAGCTCCAACGCTCGATTTACAGGCTGGTGCAAGCATCTCGGAGTTGGAATATTCGCTTTGATGAAGTGATCAAAGCGTTTGGCTTTATATAGACTTATGGAGAAGCCTGTATTTACAAGAAAGTGAGTGGGAGCTCTATGGCATTTCTCATATTATATGTGGATGACATATTGCTGATGGGAAATGATATAGAATTCTTGGAAAATGTAAAGGCCTACTTGAATAAAAGTTTTTCAATGAAGGACCTTGGAGAAGCTGCTTACATATTAGGCATCAAAATATATAGAGATAGATCAAGACGCCTCATTGGTCTTTCACAAAGTACATACCTTGACAAAATATTGAAAAAGTTCAATATGGATCAGTCAAAGAAAGGATTCTTGCCTGTTTTGCAAGGTATGAGATTGAGCAAGGCTCAGTCGCCGACCACGGCAGAAGATACAGAAAAGATGAGTGTCATTCCCTATGCCTCGGCCATAGGTTCTATCATGTATGCCATGCTGTGTACCAGACCTGATGTGAACCTTGCCATAAGTTTGGTAGGGAGGTACCAAAGTGATCCCGGTACGGAACACTGGACAGCGGTCAAGAACATCCTGAAGTACCTGAAAAGGACTAAGGATATGTATCTCGTTTATGGAGGTGACGAAGAGCTCGTCGTAAAGGGTTACGTCGATGCTAGCTTCGACACAGATCTGGATGACTCTAAGTCACAAACCGGATACGTGTATATTTTGAATGGTGGGGCAGTCAGCTGGTGCAGTTGCAAGCAAAGCGTCGTGGCAGCATCTACATGTGAAGCGGAGTACATAGCTGCTTCTGAAGCAGCGCAGGAAGGAGTCTGGATGAAGGAGTTCATCACCGACCTAGGAGTCATTCCAAGCGCGTCAAGCCTGATGACTCTCTTCTGTGACAACACTGGTGCTATTGCCATTACCAAGGAGCCTAGGTTTCACAAGAAGACCAAGCACATCAAGCGCCGTTTCGACTCCATCCGGAATTATGTTCAGGATGGAGACATAGATATTTGTAAAGTGCATACGGATCTGAATGTCGCAGACCCGTTGACTAAACCTCTTCCACGTGCAAAACATGATCAACACCAGAACTCTATGGGTGTTTGATTCATCACAATGTAACTAGATTATTGACTCTAGTGCAAGTGGGAGACTGTTGGAAATATGCCCTAGAGGCAATAATAAAAGTATTATTATTATATTTCCTTGTTCATGATAATCGTCTGTTATTCATGCTTGAATTGTATTGTACGGAAACAGCGATACATGTGTGAATACATAGACCAAAATGAGTCCCTTGTAGGCCTCTAGTTACCAGCTCGTTGATCAACATATGGTCACGGTTTCCTGACCATGGACATGGGATGTCAGTGATAACGGGATCACATCATTAGGAGAATGATGTGATGGACAAGACCCAATCCTGAGCATAGCACGAGATCGTATAGTTCGTAACGCATAAGCTTTTCGGTGTCAAGTATTTATTCCTTAGACCATGAGTTTGTACAACTCCCGGATGCCGTAGGAATACTTTGGGTGTGCCAAACATCACAACGTAACTGGGTGGCTATAAAGGTACGCATCGGGTATCTCCGAAGGTGTCTGTTGAGTTGGTACGAACCGAGACTGGGATATTGTCACTCCGTATGACGGAGAGGTACCTCTGGGCCCACTCGGTAAGACATCATCATAATGAGCTCAAAGTGACTAAGTAGTTGGTCACGGGATGATGGATTACGGATCGAGTAAAGAGACTTGCCATGACGAGATTGAACAAGGTATCGGGAATACCGACGATCGAATCTCTGGCAAGTTTCGTACCGATGGACAAAGGGAATAACATACGGGATTGAGTGAATCCTTGACACGGTGGTTCATCCGATGAAGATCATCGAGGAACACGTGGGAACCAACATGGGTATCCAGATCCCGTTGTTGGTTATTGACCGGAGAGTGGTCTCGGTCATGTCTGCGTGTCTCCCGAACCCGTAGGGTCTACACACTTAAGGTTCGGTAACGCTAGGGTCGTAGAGATACATGCACGTGGAAACCCGAAAGTTGTTCGGAGTCCCGGATGGGATCTCGGACGTCACGAGGAGTTCCGGAATGGTCCGGAGGTAAAGAATGATATATAGGAAGTCCAGTTTCGGCCATCGGGTGATCTTCGGGGGTCACCGGGAGTGTCCCGGGACCACCGGAGGGGCCCCGGGGGTCCACCGGGTGGGGCCACCCATCCCGGTGGGGCCCCTAGGCTGCGTGGGGGAAGTGGCTAGCCCCTGGTGGGCTGGCGCACCACATGGGCCCCCTCCCCATGCGCCTAGGGTTGAAACCCTAGGGGGAGGGGGCGCCCCCCTTGCCTTGGGGGGCAAGTCTCCCCCCCAGGCCGCCGCCCCCCTGCAGATGCCATCTGCAGGGCATGG
>LR738709.1:446445628-446495142 GCA_902687465.1 Secale cereale | reverse complement strand
GAACCATAGAAACACATGAGAACACAAATACAAAAAACACAGGTTTGCAAATAAAATCATGTAGTCGAGGCTTTTTGCGAGCTGCCAGGCTCCAAATCGAGCTTATGATTCGAATACGATCATATAAACCGGACCGCAAGGGGCTAAGCTAGGATTCGAATACGATCCGTAGCCCCCTTGGGATCGTGAAATTTTAGCCAATCAATGGATTCGAATACGATCCAAGGAGCTTATGCTTCGAATACGATCATATGACCGCAAGGGGCTAAGCTAGGATTCGAATACGATCCGTAGCCCCCTTGGGATCGTGAAATTTTAGCCAATCAATGGATTCGAATACGATCCAAAGAGCTTATGCTTCGAATACGATCATATAAACCGGACTGCAAGGGGCTAAGCTAGGATTCGAATACGATCCGTAGCCCCCTTGTGGGTGTGGCTATGTTCTCTTTGGTTCGAATACGACCCATGTTTGAACAGGAAGCTGCTTAGTGAGTTTGACTATGTTCTCTTTGGTTCGAATACGACCTATGTTTGAACAAGAAGCCTTTTAGTGAATGTAGAAGTAGGGTACCTATATGGGAGTTGCACTGTGCGGCAAACCTTCTTTGGTCCCTTATAAAATTGTCCTGCATAGCCAGATAGACTGATCAAAGCATCTTATTTTCTTAATGAAAATGATATAAACTGTAGATGGATATCACCATAAGACACTTATATTGGAAAAAAGAGCTGATCCCCCGGTTGATCGAGGGCGCCGGTTTATTCATTAATTATAATACATACATAGGATACAGCAGAGCTCATGGCTCAAGTATAGTAGGGCCACAGGAGAGCGATGTTCCATGACCTCTTTGTCTCTTCTTCTGATGTCCGTGAGTCCTTGTGATCTCGAACGTCCACCAGATAGTATGAACCGTTGTGTAGATTCTTGCTAACCACAAACGGCCCTTCCCAAGGCGGGGATAGTTTGTGCATGTCTGTTTGGTCTTGGATGAGCCGGAGTACCAAATCTCCCTCCTGGAACGTCCTGATTTTGATCCGGCGGCTGTGATATCTGCGCAAGTCCTGTTGATAAATCGCGAACTGTGCTGCTGCTATGTCACGCTCTTCATCTAGCCAGTCCAAACTGTCCTGTCTTGCCTGCTCATTGGTCGCTTCAACATAAGCCGTTACCCGTGGCGAATCATGACGGATATCACTTGGAAGGACCGCTTCAGCACCATACACCATGAAGAAAGGTGTATAACCTGTGGACCGGTTCGACGTAGTATTGATGCTCCAGAGGACAGAAGGTAACTCCTCAACCCAGCACCCTGGTGTTCTTTGCAAGGGAGTCATAAGCCGGGGCTTGATACCTCGTAAAATCTCTTGATTAGCCCTTTCAGCTTGACCATTGGATTGAGGGTGAGCTACAGAAGACACATCTAGGCGAATATGCTCCCGTTGACAAAACTCTTCCATCTCTCCTTTAGATAAATTGGTGCCGTTGTCTGTGATGATGCTGTGTGGAAAGCCAAACCGGAAAATTACCTTTTTGATGAATTTAACCGCTGTTGCCGCATCACACTTGCTCACAGGCTCTGCCTCAATCCATTTTGTAAACTTATCCACAACCACCAGTAGATGAGTTTTTTGATCTTGGGATTGTTTGAAAGGCCCAACCATATCGAGCCCCCAAGTCGCAAACGTCCAAGTAATCGGTATCATCCGGAGCTCCTGTGCCGGAACAAGAGCACGTCGTGAAAATTTATGACAAGCATCGCACCTCCGGACTAGATCCGCTGCATCAGCATGGGCTGTCAGCCAATAGAACCCATGTTGAAAAGCTTTAGCCACCAAGGATTTTGAACCGGCATGATGACCACAATCCCCTTCATGGATCTCACGAAGGATATGACAACCTTCCTTAGATGACACACACCGCTGAAACGCTCCAGATACACTACGATGGTGAAGTTCTCCATTTGCAATTGTCATGGATTTGGAGCGCCGGATTATCTGTCTTGCTTCAATCTCATCATCTGGCAACTCTCCTTTGCTCAGATATGCCAAGTAAGGGAGTGTCCAATCTGGGATAACATGAAGTGCCGCAACTAGCCGTGCTTCCGGATCAGGAACGGCCAAATCCTCCTCCGACAGTACTTGAACTGATGGATTGTGTAACTCATCCAAAAAAGTATTCGGTGGCACCGGTTTACACTGTGAACCCAACCGGCTTAGAGCATCAGCCGCTTCATTCCTTCGCCGATCTATGTGATCCACTTGATATCCTTTGAAATATCATGCGACTGCTTCAACTTCTCGTCTATAAGCTGCCATGAGAGGGTATTTAGAATCCCATTTACCGGATACTTGCTGTGCCACTAAATCCGAATCGCCAAAACACTTGACCCGGCTCAAGTTCATCTCCTTAGCCATCCGTAGGCCATGAAGTAATGCTTCATACTCTGCTGCATTGTTAGTACAAGGAAACAGTAAACGGAGGACATAACAAAACTTGTCACCTCGCGAGGAAGTTAAAACAACTCCAGCCCCCGAGCCTTCTAACTGCCTTGAACCGTCAAAATGAATCGTCCAGTATGTAAGATCCGGCTTCTCCTCTGGTGCTTGCAGCTCTGTCCAATCATTGATGAAATCCACCAATGCTTGGGATTTGATAGCGGTGCGTGGCACATACTTCAATCCGTGTGGGCTAAGCTCAATGGCCCACTTCGTCACTCTGCCAGTAGCCTCCCTGTTCTGGATTATATCCCCCAATGGAGCTGAACTGACAACAGTTATTGGGTGGCCTTGAAAATAATGCTTCAATTTCCGGTTTGCCATGAACACGCCATATACTAGCTTCTGCCAATGCGGGTACCTTTGTTTGGATTCAATGAGAACTTCACTAACATAATAAACTGGACGTTGAACCGGATACTCCTTTCCTGCTTCCTTGCGCTCGACCACGATTGCCACGCTGACTGCCCGTGCATTGGCGGTGACGTATAACAACAATGGCTCCCTATCAACAGGGGCAGCAAGGACCGGCGGCTCTGCCAGCTGTCGCTTCAAATCCTCAAATGCAGCATTTGCCTCATTACTCCATATAAACCGGTCTGTCTTTTTTAGCATCTGATAAAGCGGAATTGCCTTCTCTCCCAGACGACTGATGAACCGACTCAATGCTGTGATCCGGCCGGCGATACGCTGAACATCATTGATACAAACCGGTTTAGTCAGGGACGTGATTGCCTTGATCTTCTCCAGATTGGCTTCTATTCCTCTGTTGGACACCAAGAATCCAAGGAGCTTGCCCGCCGGAACACCGAAAGCACACTTCTCCGGATTAAGCATCATTTTATAGGCCCGAAGGTTGTCAATGGTCTCCCTAAGGTCCTCTATCAGCGTCTCCTCCTTCCTTGATTTCACCACAATATCATCCACATAAGCATGACCATTTCTCCCTATCTGCCCCTTAAGACAATTCTGTACACAACGCTGGTAAGTTGCTTGGGCACTCTTGAGCCCAAAAGGCATAGACACATAGCAAAAAGAACCAAAAGGAGTAATGAAGGCCGTCTTCTCCTGATCTTTAACTGCCATCTTGATCTGGTGATACCCTGAATATGCATCCAAAAAACTTAGCCACTCACATCCCGCCGTAGCATCAATGATCTGATCAATACGAGGGAGAGCAAAAGGATCGGTTGGACAAGCCTTGTTTAGGTCTGTGTAATCCACACACATTCTCCACTTTCCATTTTTCTTTAACACCAGCACCGGATTAGCCAACCACTCCGGATGAAAAACTTCAACTATGAACCCTGCGGCCAAAAGTCTGGCCACTTCTTCTCCTATAGCCTTGCGCCTTTCTTCGTTGAAGCGGCGCAGATATTGCTTGACTGGTTTAAACTTTGGATCAATGTTAAGACTGTGCTCAGCGAGTTCCCTCGGTATACCTGGCATGTCCGAAGGTTTCCATGCAAAGATATCCCGATTCTCACGGATGAACTCGATGAGCGCGCTTTCCTATTTAGGATCAAGGTTAGCGCTGATAGTGAACTGCTTGGATGAATCGCCTGGCACAAAGTCGACTTGCTTGATTTCCTCCGCAGACTTGAACTTCAATGCCGGATCATGCTCTGTAGTTGGCTTCTTTAACGGGGACATATCTGCCGGATCAACATTGTCTTTGTAAAAGTTCAACTCCTCCGTAGCACATACTGCCTCCGCATAAGCGGCGTCTCCTTCTTCGCACTCCAAGGCAATCTTGCGACTTCCATGAACCGTGATGGTTCCTTTGTGACCCGGCATCTTGAGCTGTAGATAAACATAGCACGGCCTAGCCATGAACTTGGCGTAAACCGGTCGTCCAAACAGGGCATGATATGGGCTCCGGATCTTGACCACTTCAAAGGTTATCATCTCCGACCTGGAATCCTGTTCATCCCCAAAGGTAACTTCTAGGTCAATTTTCCAACTGGGTAAGCTGACTTACCGGGCACTACTCCATGAAACACCGTGTTTGACTGTCTTAGCTTCTTATCCGTCAGCCCCATGCGACGGAAAGTCTCATAATATAAGATATTGATGCTGCTGCCGCCGTCCATGAGAACCTTGGTGAATTTGTAGCCACCCACCTGTGGTGCTACCACTAAGGCTAATTGGCCCGGATTATCAACTCGCAGTGGGTGATCCTCCCTGCTCCACACAATAGGTTGCTCCGACCAGCGCATGAATTGTGGTGTTGCCGGTTCAACCGCGTGGACCGCCCGTTTTAAGACTTTTTGATCCCGTTTGCACAAACTCGTAGTGAACACATGATACTGTCCACTGCTCAGCTCCTTCGGATTACTCTGATATCCGGATTGCTGCTGTTGTTGACGCTGCTGATTGCCTTGATTGTTGTTATTACCCTGGCCTTGCTGTTGGTTGTTTTGGTTATTGTAACCGCCCTGACCATACTGATGGTTGCCTTGGTTATTGTAACCGCCCTGACCATACTGATGGTTGCCTTGATTATTGTAGCCGTTGTTGTTGGCATGATATCCTGATCCGGAGCCATTACCCTGATGACCTGGACCGTGAAACCCGGGGCCTGATCCGCCGCCTGGTGGCCTGTTGTTAGATCTGACCCGGTTCATAGCTTCCATCATGGCCCTACATTCTGCCCAGGTATGTTTAGCTGGATGCTCTTTTGATCCATGCTTCGGGCAAGGCCCGTTCAATTCTTGCTCCCAAGTAACGAACCCCCCGCTGGTTTGTGGGGGCGGTTTACCCTTGTTACGCTGAAAGCTCCCTTGAACTTGGGTAATGTCAGGGATATTACTAGCAGGTATGAACCGGCTAGTGTAAACCGGATATTATAATATATTTGTGTGATTGTAATATTTAGTAAAGGCTACGGCCCATGAGATCTTAGGGCCCATGTATAGAGTTAAGGTTTGTAAACCGCCTGATCATGTAACTTGAGAGATAATGAAGAAAGAGCAGAGACCGAGGCGGACACGAGTATGAGCCGGCCTCGGGACTCTGTAAACCGGACCGGGCGTCGCCTCTATATAAAGGGACGACCCGGCGACGGTTCAAGGACAAGCAAGAGACAACCCGTCGAGACACATGCAAGCAATCTGCTCCCTGTTCATCGACGCCCAAGCAATACCAAACCAAACTAGACGTAGGCTTTTACCTTCATCGAAGGGGCCGAACTAGTATAAACCCTCTGTGTCCTTTGTGTGCTTTTAACCCCTTCAAGCTAACCTATGCGATGGTTCCATCATCAAGTCCGTTAAACCGGACATCTGCCGTGCTATTTCCACGACAGTTGGCGCCCACCGTGGGGCCTCCGCACGATGGTTTCGAGTTCTTGAAGGGCAGCTCCGAAGGACTCAAGGGCTACGTTGTTGGCCGGATGACCAAGAGTTGTCGCGGCCGGATCTACATCGATGACGCAGGTTGGGGACCGGAGGCCGATTCAATCGAATACGGGTACCGGGTTCCCTTCGGCGGCATCCACGTCTTCATCGGCAAGATCGGCGAACCGGGACCTGAGCCGGACATCTTCCCCAACATCGTCGAGCCGGCTCAGCGTGCGAGATCGGCCCGGATTCAGCCCGCCATGAAGCATGTTTTCGTTGGAGAAGTTCACGGGGTCCAAACCAAGGACGGGTCGGGATCTGGTGATGAAACAGTTGTCTACACCGATGACGAATCTTCATCTGGAGAGACTGAGTCTTTGAATCAGTTGCAGGACGGCCGGTCTGAGGGTGAGTCCGACGGAGACAGTATTCCGGGCCCCTTTGTCCTGCCAAACCGGGTGGCTGTCTTTATGGCTGGTTCACAACCTACGCCACCGTCCATGGTGATCGAGGCGACAGCAGAAGCTGGTCTAGGGGGGGGGGTGGCCAGGCCCTCTCGCCTACTGACGTTCTATCCACCTTAGTCGAGGAGTTCACGGCCCGAGCCGTGGCAGAGGTAGCTCCAGCAGACAAGGCGCAACATGATGCAGAGCTCCTTCAGCTAAAGGGCCGGATTGATCAAGCAAGAGAAGATCTGGAAACAGAGAAGGCTATGATAGCAATAAGGCAGGCAGAGCTGAATGATCAGGCTTTTCATCTAAGGATGGAGCAGGCCTCTGCACAGGGAGTAAGGAGTCGGAAGTACCACTCTCGTTTACCGCCGATTTATGAGGCGACGAATCTGTTCAGGACGCCAGGGGCATGGACTAGCAATGATCCGGCTTTAAACCGGAGGGCACCCCCTGCAAGGGATGAGCCGGTTCAGCAGCCTACTGCGGAGCAAGATCGACGGATCACATCTGCACATCATGTTCCTACCCCTCCGGGTCATTATTTGAATCCTTTGGACAATATTGTTGCTGCTGCTTCGCGCCTGGCCGCTTTACCCATTGAGGGGACGTCTCCAGTGGCGTTGGAGGCACGCAGGGTCAAGGATCTGCTTAATACGGCGTTAGTACAACAACAAGCATATTCTCATAGTAGGGAAAGGCTACATTCAACACCACGTCCCAGCCGGAGTTACACTAGGCATTGGGAGGAACCGGAAGTGTCTAGCAGTGAACGCAGGCGGCACCGTCACAGACGAGATAACCCGGCAGGCGTGGACGCAGAGGCTCAGGATGCAAACCGAGTTAGATCAGTAGCCCGGGAGGAGGTCCGTCAAACGACGCCGGTTCATACAACCACAGCAGAGACGGGAATCACAACGAGTTCCTTTGGGGTGCAATGTCTTATCCCCGCTTTACGGAGCGTGAAGCTACCCAAAGATTTCAAAGGTCCGTGTAAAGTGCCTAATTATACAGCGGATTTGGCTCCAGAAGCTTGGGTTGAGAGTTACGAGATGGCCATGGAGATGCTGGATGTAGATGAAGCATCTTGTGCAAAGTACTTTACTATGATGCTTGAAGGTACAGCCCGAACCTGGCTAAAGGGTTTACCCCCTAATTCCATCGGGTCATGGGGAGAGCTACGTCGCCAGTTTATCAAAAATTTCAAAGATACATGCAAGCAGCCGATGTCAATAGTAGATCTAGCAGCCTGTGTGCAAGGAGAACATGAATCTACAAGTGCATGGGTGCGGCGAGTATCAGAGATCTTGCATTCTTCGAATGGTATCAATCCCAGTACGACAATAGTAACATTAGAAAACAACTACGGTTTGAGTCTCTCAAGTTAAAACTGGGACGGCTTAAAAGGGATTGTAATGTCATGGGGACTCTCATGAGCGCTTTGGTGAAGTACGGGGACTCCGACAACAACAAATATCCTGAAGCGGAAGGAGACAAAACTGGGAAGGTCAATAAGCCTGGTAAATCGGCGCAGATTAACCCGGCTAGTACCAGTTTCCTAGGCAAACGAAAGGTAGAGGGTGGCTCCGATTTCGTGGCCAATACCCAAGTTCAAGAGGGTTTCCAGCGCAACAGAGGCAAACCGCCCCCACAAACCGGCGGAGGGGATGTTAGTTGGGACCAGGAGTTAAGTCAGCCTTGTCTGAAGCATAGCACAAGGGGACGACCAGCGAAACACACTATAGGAGAATGCAGGCCCTTGATGGAAGCCATAATGGGCCGCTTCAATTCTAATGACAGGCCTCCAAATGGTGGTTCAGGCCCGGGGTTCTATGGTCCGGGTCATCAGGGGAACAGCTCCGGATCAGGATATCGGGGCAATAACAGTGGTTATCATGGCCGGGCCGGTAATCAATATGGTCAAGGTGGTTATAATAACCAAGGCAGTCAGCCACATGGTCAGGGTGGTTACAATAACCAAGGCAGCCAACAGCCGGGCCAAAGTAATCACAACAACCAAGGTAATCATCAGCGTCAGCAGCAGCAGCAGCAATCCGGATATCAGAGCAATTTGAAGGAGCTAAGTAGTGGGCAATATCATGTGTTCACCATGAGTTTGTGTAAACGAGACCAAAAGGTTTTAAAGCGGGCAGTCCACGCGGTTGAACCGGCGACGCCACAGTTCCTGCGCTGGTCAGAGCAGCCCATCGTCTGGAGTAGGGAGGATCACCCGATGCGGGTGGATAATCCGGGCCACTTGGCCTTGGTGGTAGCACCACAGGTGGGTGGCTACAAGTTCACTAAAGTTCTTATGGACGGCGGTAGCAGCATCAATATCTTATATTATGAGACCTTCCGTCGTATGGGCCTGACGGATAAGAAGCTAAGGCAGTCAAACACGGTATTCCATGGGGTGGTTCCAGGTAACTCAGCTTATCCAGTTGGGAAAATTGACTTAGAAGTTACCTTTGGAGATGAACATGATTCCAGGTCAGAGATAATAACTTTCGAAGTCGTCAAGATCCGGAGCCCTTATCATGCTCTATTCGGGAGGACGGTTTATGCCAAGTTTATGGCTAGGCCATGTTATGTTTATCTGCAGCTCAAGATGCCGGGTCACAAAGGCACGATCACGGTTCACGGAAGTCGCAAGATAGCAGTGGAATGTGAAGAGGGAGACGCTGCTTACGCGGAGGCAGTATGTGCCACAGAAGAGTTGAAATTTTATAAAGATAATGTTGATCCGGCAGATATGACCCCGTTGAAGAAGCCAACTACAGAGCATGATCCGGCGTTGAAATTTAAATCGGCGGAGGAGACCAAGCAAGTTGATTTTGTGCCAGGCGATTCATCCAAGCAGTCCACGATCAGTGCTAACCTTGATCCCAAATAGGAAAGCGCGCTCATCGAGTTCATCCGTGAGAACCAGGATATCTTTGCATGGAAACCTTCTGACATGCCAGGTATACCGAGGGAACTCGCTGAGCACAGTCTTAATATTGATCCGAAGTTTAAACCGGTCAAGCAGTATCTGCGCCGCTTCAACGAAGAAAGGCGCAAGGCTATAGGAGAGGAGGTGGCCAGGCTTTTGGCTGCAGGGTTCATAGTGGAAGTTTTTCACCCAGTATGGTTGGCTAATCCTGTGCTAGTGCTAAAGAAGAATGGAAAATGGAGAATGTGTGTGGACTATACATACCTCAATAAAGCTTGTCCAACGGATCCTTTTGCTCTCCCTCGCATTGATCAGATCATCGATGCTACAGCGGGATGTGAGCGGCTAAGTTTTTTGGATGCATACTCAGGGTATCAACAGATCAAGATGGCAGTTAAAGACCAAGAGAAGACAGCTTTCATAACTCCTTTTGGTGCTTTTTGCTATGTATCTATGCCTTTTGGGCTCAAGAGTGCCCAAGCAACTTATCAGCGTTGCGTTCAGAACTGTCTTAAGGGGCAGATAGGGAGAAATGTTCATGCCTATGTGGATGATATCGTGGTGAAGTCAAGGAAGGAAGAGACACTGATAGAGGACCTGAAGGAGACCTTTGACAATCTTCGGACCTATAAGATGATGCTTAATCCGGAGAAGTGTGCTTTTGGTGTTCCGGCAAGCAAGCTCCTTGGGTTTTTGGTGTCAAACAGAGGAATAGAAGCAAATCCAGAGAAGATCAAGGCAATCACATCTTTAACTAAACCGGCTTGCATTAATGATGTTCAGCGTATTGCTGGCCGGATCACAGCATTGAGCCGGTTCATTAGCCATTTGGGGGAGAAGGCGATTTCGCTTTATCAGATGCTGAGAAAGACGGATCAGTTTATATGGAGTGATGAGGCAAATACTGCGTTTGAGGACTTGAAGCGACAGCTGGCAAGGCCACCCGTCCTAGCTGCCCCTATTGATAATGAGCCCTTGTTGTTATATGTCACCGCCAACGCACGGGCAGTTAGTGTGGCAATCGTGGTCGAACGTAAGGAAGCAGGGAAAGAATATCCGGTTCAGCGTCTGGTTTATTACGTCAGTGAAGTACTCATCGAGTCCAAACAAAGGTACCCACATTGGCAGAAGCTGGTGTATGGTGTGTTCATGGCAAACCGGAAGTTGAAGCACTATTTCCAAGATCATCCAATAACTGTTGTTAGTTCAGCACCATTGGGGGACATAATCCAGAACAGGGAAGCTACGGGTAGAGTGGCAAAGTGGGCCACTGAGCTCAGCCCACATGAGTTGAAGTATGTGCCACGCACCGCTATAAAATCTCAGGCATTGGTGGATTTCATCAATGATTGGACAGAACTGCAAACACCAGAGGAGAAGCCGGATCTTACATACTGGACGATTCACTTTGACGGTTCAAGACAGTTAGAAGGCTCGGGGGCTGGAGTTGTTTTAACCTCCCCGCGAGGTGATAAGTTTTGTTACGTCCTCCATTTATTGTTTCCTTGTACTAATAATGCAGTGGAATATGAAGCGTTACTTCATGGCTTATGGATGGCAAAGGAGATGAACTTGAGCTGGGTCAAGTGCTTCGGCGATTCAGATTTGGTGGCACAGCAAGTTTCAGGCAAGTGGGATTCGAGAGATCCTCTCATGGCAGCTTACAGACGAGAAGTGGAAGTAGTTGCTGGACATTTTAAAGGGTATCAAGTGGACCACATAGACCGGCGAAGGAATGAAGCGGCTGATGCTTTAAGCCGGCTGGGTTCTCAATGTAAACCAGTGCCACCAAATACTTTTTTGGATGAGCTGCACAGTCCGTCAGTACAAGTACCATCAGAGGAAGACCTGGCTGTTCCTGATCCGGAGGCACAGTTAGTTGCGGCACTTCATTTTATTCCGGATTGGACGCTGCCCTATTTGGCGTATCTGAGCCGAGGAGAGCTACCGGACGATGAGATAGAGGCACGACAGATAGTCCGGCGTTCTAAGTCCATGACAATTGCAAACGGGGAACTTCATCATCGCAGCGTCTCTGGAGCATTTCAGCGGTGTGTATCAGCTGAGGAAGGTTGTGATATTCTTCGCGAGATCCATGAAGGGGATTGTGGTCATCATGCCGGTTCAAAATCATTGGTGGCTAAGGCTTTTCGACATGGATTTTATTGGTTAACAGCTCATGCTGATGCGGCGGATCTAGTCCGGAAGTGTGATGCTTGTCAGAAATTTTCGCGACGTGCTCCTGTTCCGGCACAGGAGCTCCGGATGATACCAATAACCTGGCCGTTTGCGACTTGGGGGCTTGATATGGTTGGACCTTTTAAGCGATCCCAAGATCAGAAAACTCATCTACTTGTGGCGGTGGATAAGTTTACAAAGTGGATTGAGGCAGAGCCTGCGAGCAAGTGTGATGCAGCCACAGCAGTTAAATTCATCAAAAAGGTAATTTTTCGGTTTGGCTTTCCACACAGCATCATCACAGACAACGGCACCAATTTATCTAAGGGTGAGATGGAAGAATTTTGTCAACAAGAACATATTCTCCTAGATGTATCTTCTGTAGCCCACCCTCAAACCAATGGTCAAGCTGAAAGAGCAAACCAGGAGATTTTGCGAGGTATCAAGCCCCGGCTTATGACTCCCTTGCAAAGAACCCCGGGATGTTGGGTTGAGGAGTTACCATCTGTCCTTTGGAGTATCAACACTACACCAAACCGGTCCACATGTTACACACCTTTCTTTATGGTATATGGTGCTGAAGCGGTCCTTCCAAGCGATATCCGTCATGATTCACCAAGGGTGACAGCCTATGTTGAAGCGGCCAACGAGCAGGCGAGACAAGACAGTTTGGACCGGCTGGATGAAGAGCGTGATATAGCTGCAACACGGTCTGCGATCTATCAACAAGACTTGCGCACGTATCACAGCCGCCGGATCAAGAGCAGGACATTCCAGGAAGGAGACTTAGTACTCCGGCTCCTACAAGATCAAACAGACATGCATAAGCTATCCCTGCCTTGGGAGGGACCTTTTGTGATCAGCAAGAATCTGCACAACGGTTCATACTACCTGGTGGACGTTCGAGAACATAAGGACTCACGAACATCGGAAGAGGAGACAAAGAGGCCGTGGAACATCGCCCTCTTGCGGCCCTATTATACCTGAGCCATGAGCTCCACTGTATCCTATGTATATATTATGATTAATGAATAAACCGGCACCCTTGGTAAACCGGGGGCTCAGCCTTTTATCCAATATAAGTATCTTATGGTGACAACCATACATTTATTATCTCATGTTCCAAACATTTTGATTGTAATAAAATAAGTATACATGGCATATGTGTGCTGGAGCAACAGCTCACTGAAGGGCTTCCTGTTCAAACATAGGTCATATTCGAACCAAAGAAGACATGGCGCAAAGGCCCTCTGGACAGGCGACAACCATCCAGTGATTGGCTAAAGTTTTACCCATGGTTCTATGGAACCATGGAGGCCCTCTGGATAGGCGATAGCCATCCAGTGATTGGCTAAAGTTTTACCCATGGTTCTATGGAACCATGGAGGCCCTCTGGACAGGCGACAGCCATCCAGTGATTGGCTAAAGTTTTACCCATGGTTCTATGGAACCATGGAGGCCCTCTGGACAGGCGACAACCATTCATTGATTGGCTAAAGATTTACCTATGGTTCTATGGAACCATGGAGGCCCTCTGGACAGGCAACAACCATCCAGTGATTGGCTAAAGTTTTTTCTTATGGTTCCTATGGATGGTACCCGCATCCATCGACCGGCCCTCTGGATGGTAAGTCCATTCCATTGATTGGCTGAACCTTGCTTTGAGCCCGGCAGCTCGTAAAAAGCCTCGAATACATGGTCTTATTTGCAAAACTTGCATTTCTGGTGTTTATGTTTTATGATTCTTTAAACCGGAGTGGAACAGCTCCAGAAGTTGACCACATATCTATAAAGTTAAAAGTCTGGGTCATGAATACCAGCATGAGATAAACCGGTGCTCATTATAACCCGGATCATCCATCAGGCAAAAGCCAAGTATAAGCTACAAATTTCTGGACAAAGTTTCAGCGTGATATAAACCGGTGTCTTTTATCAAACCCGGGATTATTATTGGGTCTATCAAGGTTTCCATCAAGAAATTTTAAATTCTACCGGAATAAGAGTACCGAGCATACTTGATCTCATGTATAAAGTTGTTTCTGATATAAGTATACACTTATTTGATATATTATGGGAACAATTTAATGGGTCCAGCGGTCAAACTGTTAGGACATCTTTTCAGCATTGTCTATGCAGGAACAGACGGTATGCAGGATACGCCATGTTAGGCCAAATTGAAATTGGTAATATTAAAGCAAGAATTCGGAATATCCGGATCAAAGCGGACAATGTTTTCAGCTATCCTATTACAAGGCATAGCAAGCCTGATGGATTAAAGATTGTTCGGCAAAATGAGACTGCAACTACAAAGACATGTTATGAACTACACTCCCTCCTGCTGCGACGGCTGGGCATCAACTTGATCCGGAGTCTCCTCCTCTTCTTGAAGCGGCTGGAAGTTGGGGACGCACCAATTGATTTTCGTTAAGGCACGAAAGTACATCTCTTCATTGATGAGTTCAGACGGATCGATATCTGGGGCGAAGGTATGAGGGCGTACTGGTGGGATTAGATTGACGGTGTCATAAACCGGCTGCTCCATCCGCTCGTTCTGTAAATCATACCTCGGATGATACCTGGATAAATCTGATTCGGCCGCAAGTTTGCTGGCGAGAGGACGCATCTCCTTCGTCAAGGCATGGAGATCCTTTGCAGTAAAAGCTGAGCCGTCTTCTTTAGTGTCCGGATATCCACTCAAAGCTTCCTCCGGGTCAAAATCTGGAACCCAAGATTTAGCTCTGGTAAGCGCCATAAGAGAACCGGCTCGAGCAGCAGATTTTTTCACTTCCTCTAAGCGCACCGGCAAGACATACAGCTTCTCTAATGTGCCTTGGATAGTGGTTGGGGCCGGTTTATTGAAAGATGTTGCACTTATGATCCTTTGAGCGCCGGAATACAGCTGCTCGACCAAAGTATAACATGCTTTGAGTTTTTTCCGTAAGTCATCCCCAAGATGGGTGACACGGCGCCCTGCATATGATTATCACAGTTAAACCGGCACGAATAGAAGATTACAAGGATGAAAGCAGGAATACAAATTAAATACTTACCAAAGACTGCAGAAGTCATCAACTCTATTTGCTGTTTTAAGCCGGTTAACTCTTCAGTAACCAGATTAAGAGCTTCTTCAGCGTCCTTGGCCCTTTTCTCCAGATCTTTTTTCTGAACCTCAAAGGCGGTCCGCTCTTCTTCAAAGAATTTCTTCAGCTGTTCAACAGTCTTTAAACTCAGCTCTAAGTCTTTCTTGGCCTTAGCAGCAGCAGACTCCGTTTCAGCAAGTCTGTTCCGGAGTTCACTGATTTCTTCAGCCCTCCGGTTTAAATCAGCCTGCAAGGAAAATCAAGTGGTAAGAAGCAAAAATCAGACAAGTCTCAAGCACACAAACAATTTGTCTACTTGACACTTGGGGGTTAATGGGCAGTTGAAGCAGTAGGCAGTAGCAATTCAAAGACAAAGTCTCAAGCACACAAACAAGTTGTCTACTTGACACTTGGGGACTAATGGATAATTGAAGTATCAAAGGAAAGGTCAGGCAAGTCCCAGGCACATAAACCGATTTATGCCCCTGACACTTGGGGGCTAATGTAAGACCATTTGATTAATTAGGAAGTACCGGTTCACCTTTTAAACATAGCTAAACTGGAACTTGGGGGCTGATACGGTATAGACAGAAGTACATTGAAAGTCAAAAGAAGATGCAAAGGATTACCTCATACTTGTCCTTCATCATGTTAATCAAGCCTGCTTCATAGTCTCGACCAGTGTGGAGCCGGTTCAAATACCCGGAGTAGAGATCCTGGGCACTCATATCGGCGAAACTGGACAGCTCGGTACTCCATTTACCTTTCTCTTGATACAACTTCTCCGCTTTAGCCGTATGCTTGGCTAAGACAGTGGGCTCAGCAGGAGCAGTATAAGCTGTGTGAGTTATTTCAACTTCCGGAGAAGCAGTCGTTGGTGGTGGGGTCGCTGTGTGAACCAGGCTCGCAGGAGCCAGATTGGTCCGAGGAGAGTTGGCCCGAGCAGGACTTGCCGGTTCACGACCATCCTCAGTATTGGGATTCTCAGGCATAGTAGTGTGATCTGTAGGAGCAGGATCTTCAAGTGGAATTGTGGGTTCGCCTTCCGGAGGGATATTTGAGTCCGGATCAGCCGCCGGATCATCAACGGCAGTCTCAACAGTTGGTTGGTTGATTTCGGTTTTTTGCTAGGCTTTGGCTTGCTGAAAGAAGGTGGAAAAACAAGTTAGAACTGTAAAGCAAAGTGCAATCATAAACCAGATAAATTAAAAAGACTTACCCTGGGACAGTTTTCAGGGGTGGAAGTTGTGTGGCAGTTGATTCACCGGAAGAAGATAACGGAGTTTCCTGATAATCAGGGTCAGACGGTTTAAGAGGTTTGCGTATAAGCCCGGCCTTGGGATGAAGGAGGGTTGGAGAAAGTATAACCTCAGAGCGGCGCCTCCGAGCCGGAGTAAGAGATATTCCGGATGATTCCACTGCAAGACCGCTATGGCGAGTGGTCCGGCGAAGGGCTTCATGTTGTTGTTTCTTCAAAAGAAAATTAGGATCCAATTGAGCATAAGGGTGAGAAAACTGATATTTCCGGACTGTCCGACGACTTTTTTGTGGAAGTGGTTCTGAATCGGAAGAAAGGATAGTTACCTCAATTTCGGCCGGTTTATCTCCTTCAACCAACTCCTGTGAAAAGTTACCATTAAATACAAATATGGGTAAAAGTGAACAAGTCAAAGCCGGATTAATTCATACCTCAGAATCCGGATCGTCATCCTCAGCATGAGAACTGGAGCCACCAGCCGCTTTTCTCTTCTTGGTAGCAAAGGCTTTCCAGCGTGCCTGTTTTCCGGTTTTCTCCTGAGGTTTCCTCTTCCAAAAGGGATCATCAGCCTGTTCAAAAGAAGAAAGTGTTGGAAGTATGCCCTAGAGGCAATTATAAATTGGTTATTATTATATTTCCTTGTTCACGATAATCGTTTATTATCCATGCTAGAATTGTATTGATAGGAAACTCAGATACATGTGTGGATACATAGACAAACACCATGTCCCTAGTAAGCCTCTAGACGACTACCTCGTTGATCAATAGATGGTTACGGTTTCCTAACCATGGACATTGGATGTCGTTGATAACGGGATCACATCATTAGGAGAATGATGTGATGGACAAGACCCAATCCTAAGCCTAGCACAGATCGTGTAGTTCGTATGCTAAAGCTTTTCTATATGTCAAGTATATTTTCCTTAGACCATGAGGTTGTGCAACTCCCGGATACCGTAGGAATGCTTTGGGTGTACCAAACGTCACAACGTAACTGGGTGGCTATAAAGGTGCACTACAGGTATATCCGAAAGTGTCTGTTGGGTTGGCACGAATCGAGACTGGGTTTTGTCACTCCGTATGACGGAGAGGTGTCTCTGGGCCCACTCGGTAGGACATCATCATAATGTGCACAATATGTGATCAAGGAGTTGATCACGGGATGATGTGTTACGGAACGAGTAAAGAGACTTGCCGGTAACGAGATTGAGCAAGGTATCGGTATACCGACGATCGAATCTCGGGCAAGTGCTATACCGATAGACAAAGGGAATCGTATACGGGATTGATTGAATCCTTGACATCGTGGTTCATCCGATGAGATCATCGTGGAACATGTGGGATCCAACATGGGTATCCAGATCCCGCTGTTGGTTATTGGCCGGAGAGTTGTCTCGGTCATGTCTACATGGTTCCCGAGCCCGTAGGGTCTACACACTTAAGGTTCGATGACGCTAGGGTTATAGGGAAAGTATGTACGCGGTTACCGAATGTTGTTCGGAGTCCCGGATGAGATCCCGGACGTCACGAGGAGTTCCGGAATGGTCCGGAGGTAAAGATTCATATATGGGAAGTCCTGTTTAGGTCACCGGAAAAGTTTCGGGCGATATCGGTAATGTACCGGGACCACCGGGAGGGTCCCGGGGGTCCACCAGGTGGGGCCACCAGCCCCTGAAGGCTGCGTGGGCTAAGTGTGGGAGGGAACCAGCCCCAAGGGGGCTGGTGCGCCCCCCCACCAAGTCCCTAGGCGCATGGAGAGGGGAGGGGGGCAAACCCTAGGTCCAGATGGGCCTTAAGGCCCACCCTAGGGCGCCCCCTCTCTCTCCCCTCCCCCCTTGGCCGCACCCTAGATGGGTTTTCTAGGGCTGGCCGCACCCCTAGGGGTGGGAAACCCTAAAGGGGGCGCAGCCCTCCCTTCCCCCTATATATATGTGAGGTTTTGGGGCTGCTAGACACACGAGAACGTCTCCCTCTTGGCGCAGCCCTACCCCTCTCCCTCCTCGTCTCTTGCAGCGCTTGGCGAAGCCCTGCTGGAGTCCCGCGCTCCTCCACCACCACCACGCTGTCGTGCTGCTGTTGGATGGAGTCTTCCCCAACCTCTCCCTCTCTCCTTGCTGGATCAAGGCGTGGGAGACGTCACCGGGCTGCACGTGTGAAGAACGCGGAGGCACCGTTGCTTCGGTGCTAGGATCTTCGGCGATCTGAATCGCGGCGAGTACGACTCCATCAACCGCGTTCTTGAACGCTTCCGCTTAGCGATCTACAAGGGTATGTGGATCCAACTCTCCCCTCGTAGATGCATCTCCTAGATTGATCTTGGTGAACGTAGGAAAAATTTTTTGTTTCCCATGCAACGTTCCCCAACAGGTTTATCACCCATACCGCTACCACCCACATTTTTGTCCATGCACATGTGTTGTTCTTGGACAAAACTGTGCATACCAGCTCTTCTACATTACATTCGTACTGTTCGAAAATAAGAGGCCATTTCGAGTGGAGCAAAATGGCTCGTGGGCGCGAGCAAGTTACCCTGGAAGCCGGATTCACGATATCCCTCGTTGCTGAAATCCATTTGAGGTTTATCCGTAGAACGACCGTACCCTGGCCATACGAACTCCGTTTGGGCTCCATGACCTGCCAAAACGACCGCAGCGAAAATTCGTATCCTTCTGTGACACACTTCGTCTGTTTCGGAATAATTTCGGAGGCCGAAAACGGCTTGCAGAATTGAGTTTCGGATGATTTAGTGGTTGGCGTGCACTCTTCTAGCGTCTACCACCCTACCGTGAGCTCACCCACGGACAGATACTGCGACAATGACGTGCAGAACAATGTTACATGACTCTATTTCTGCACCAACAAGCCCTACATGCCAGTCTGGATGGAAGGAGAAGCCTCTTCGGTGCACCGAACACCCAAAAACTTGCCGTTTTGCATGGTTTATCACCCATACCGCTAGCACCCACATTTTTGTCCATGCACATGTGTTGTTCTTGGACAAAACTGTGCATACCAGCTCTTCTACATTACATTCGTACTGTTCGAAAATAATAGGCCATTTCGAGTGGCGCAAAATGGCTCGTGGGCGCGAGCAAGTTACCCTGGAAGCCGGATTCACGATATCCCTCGTTGCTGAAATCCATTTGAGGTGTATCCGTGTTGGAAATATGCCCTAGAGGCAATAATAAATTGGTTATTATTATATTTCCTTGTTCACGATAATCGTTTATTATCCATGCTAGAATTGTATTGATAGGAAACTCAGATACATGTGTGGATACATAGACAAACACCATGTCCCTAGTAAGCCTCTAGATGACTAGCTCGTTGATCAATAGATGGTTACGGTTTCCTGACCATGGACATTGGATGTCGTTGATAACGGGATCACATCATTAGGAGAATGATGTGATGTACAAGACCCAATCCTAAGCCTAGCACAGATCGTGTAGTTCGTATGCTAAAGCTTTTCTATATGTCAAGTATCTTTTCCTTAGACCATGAGATTGTGCAACTCCCGGATACCGTAGGAATGCTTTGGGTGTACCAAACGTCACAACGTAACTGGGTGGCTATAAAGGTGCACTACAGGTATCTCCGAAAGTGTCTTTTGGGTTGGCACGAATCGAGACTGGGATTTGTCACTCCGTATGACGGAGAGGTATCTCTGGGCCCACTCGGTAGGACATAATCATAATGTGCACAATATGTGATCAAGGAGTTGATCACGGGATGATGTGTTACGGAACGAGTAAAGAGACTTGCCGGTAACGAGATTGAGCAAGGTATCGGTATACCGACGATCGAATCTCGGGCAAGTGCTATACCGATAGACAAAGGGAATCGTATACGGGATTGATTGAATCCTTGACATCGTGGTTCATCCGATGAGATCGTCGTGGAACATGTGGGAGCCAACATGGGTATCCAGATCCCGCTGTTGGTTATTGGCCGGAGAGTTGTCTCGGTCATGACTACATGGTTCCCGAGCCCGTAGGGTCTACACACTTAAGGTTCGATGACGCTAGGGTTATAGGGAAAGTATGTACGCGGTTACCGAATGTTGTTCGGAGTCCCGGATGAGATCCCGGACGTCACGAGGAGTTCCGGAATGGTCCGGAGGTAAAGATTCATATATGGGAAGTCCCGTTTTTGTCACCGGAAAAGTTTCGGGCGATATCGGTAATGTACCGGGACCACCGGGAGGGTCCCGGGGGTCCACCAGGTGGGGCCACCAGCCCCAGAAGGCTGCGTGGGCTAAGTGTGGGAGGGGACCAGCCCCAAGGGGGCTGGTGCGCCCCCCCACCAAGTCCCTAGGCGCATGGAGAGTGGAGGGGGGCAAACCCTAGGTCCAGATGGGCCTTAAGGCCCACCCTAGGGCGCCCCCTCTCTCTCCCCCCTTTGGCCGCACCCTAGATGGGTTTCTAGGGCTGGCCGCACCCCTAGGGGTGGGAAACCCTAAAGGGGGCGCAGCCCTCCCTTCCCCCTATATATATGTGAGGTTTTGGGGCTGCTAGACACACGAGAACGTCTCCCTCTTGGCGCAGCCCTACCCCTCTCCCTCCTCGTCTCTTGCAGCGCTTGGCGAAGCCCTGCTGGAGTCCCGCGCTCCTCCACCACCACCACGCCGTCGTGCTACTGTTGGATGGAGTCTTCCCCAACCTCTCCCTCTCTCCTTGCTGGATCAAGGCGTGGGAGACGTCACCGGGCTGCACGTGTGTTGAACGCGGAGGCGCCGTTGTTCGGCGCTTAGATCGGAATCAACCGCGATCTGAATCGCAGCGAGTACGATTCCTTCATCCGCGTTCTTGCAACGCTTCCGCATCGCGATCTACAAGGGTATGTAGATCAACTCTCCTTTATGCTCGTTGCTAGATTACTCCATAGATAGATCTTGGTGACGCGTAGGAAAATTTTTGATTTTCTGCTACGATCCCCAACAGTGGCATCATGAGCTAGGTCTATGCATAGTATCTTGCACGAGTAGAACACAAAGTAGTTGTGGGCGTAGATAATGTCAATTCTCTTGCCGTTACTAGTCTTATCTTGATTCGGCGGCATCGTGGGATGAAGCGGCCCGGACCGACCTTACACGTACTCTTACGTGAGACAGGTTCCACCGACTGACATGCACTAGTTTCATAAGGTGGCTAGCGGGTGTCTGTCTCTCCCACTTTAGTCGGATCGGATTCGATGAAAAGGGTCCTTATGAAGGGTAAATAGAAATTGGCATATCACGTTGTGGTTTTGGCGTAGGTAAGAAACGTTCTTGCTAGAAACCTATAGCAGCCACGTAAAAACTTGCAACAACAATTAGAGGACGTCTAACTTGTTTTTGCAGGGTATGTATGTGATATGATATGGCCAAAGACATGATGAGATATATTTGATGTATGAGATGATCATGTTGTAATAGTTAATATCGACTTGCATGTCGATGTATACGGCAACCGGCAGGAGCCATAGGGTTGTCTTTAATTTTTGTATGACCTGCGTGTCAATCATTAAGCGCTATGTAATGCTTTACTTTATCGCTAAACGGTAGCAATAGTAGTAAGAGCATGGTGGGCGCGCGACAACCCCGATGGCGACACGATGATGGACATCATGATGATGGGGATCATGGTGTTACGCCGGTGACGATGGAGATCATGCCGGTGCTTTGGAGATGGAGATCAAAAGCACGAGTTGATGGCCATATCATGTCACTTATGATTTGCATGTGATGTTAATCCTTTTATGCATCTTATTTTGCTTAGGACGACGGTAGCATTATAAGATGATCCCTCACTAAAATTTCAAGATAAAATTGTGTTCCCCCCGAGTGTGCGCCGTTGCGAAGGTTCGTCGTTTCGAAGCACCACGTGATGATCGGGTGTGATAGACTCTACGTTCGCATACAACGGGTGCAAGCCAGTTTTGCACATGCAGAACACTCGGGTTAGACTTGACGGGCCTAGCATGTACAGACATGGCCTCGGAACACGGAAGACCGAAAGGTCGAGCATGAGTCATATAGTAGATATGATCAACATGAATATGTTCACCATTGACACCACCTCATCTCACGTGATGATCGGACTTGGGTTGGTGGATTTGGATCATGTCACGCTCGGATGACCAGAGGGATGTCAATTTGAGTGGGAGTTATAAGTAATTTGATTAGTTAAAACTCACTTGTCATGAACAATAGTCTAAGTTGTCTTCGCAAATTATGTTGTAGACCAATAACTACGTTGTAGCTCCCTGTTTAATACGATCCTAGAGAAAGACTAAGTTGAAAGATATTGTAAGCAATGATGCGGACTAGGTCCGTAGTCTGAGGAGTGTCCTCACTGCTACACAGAAAGCTTACGTCTTTGATGCACCGCTCGATGTGCAAACCCCTACAACGTTGTCTGTGGATGTTGTGAACACCTGACAGACACGTCCTGATAACTACTTGATAGTTTAGTGCACCATACTTTACGGCTTAGAATCGGGATTCCAATGACGTTTTGAACGCCATAGAACATATGAGATGTTCTAAGAGCTGAAATTGGGATTTCAGGCTCATGCCCGTGTTGAGAGGTATGAGACCTCTGACAAGTTCTTTTGCCAAAAAGATGGAGGAGAATGGCTCAACTAGTGAGCATGTGCTCAGAATGTCTGGGTGCTAAAATCACTTGAACCAAGTGGGATTTAATCTTCCAGATGAGATAGTGGTTGACGGAATTCTCTAGACACTATCACCAAGCTACTAGAACTTCGTGATGAACTATGACATGCAAAGGATGGAGATGATCCCGGTGCTGTTAGCGGTTCTTAGTACCGCAAAAGTAGAAATCAAGAAGGAGCATCAAGTGTTGATGGTTTAACAAGACCACTGGTTTCAAAAAGGGGTAAGGGCTAGAAGGGAAACTTCATGAATGGCAAACCTGTTGTCGCTCTGATGAGGAACCCATGGTTAAACCCAAACCTCGAGACTAAGTGCTTCTATTGTAAAGGGAACGGTCACATGGTAGCGGAACTACCCCAAATACATGGTAGATAAGAAAAGCTGGCAACTTCAACAAATTATATTTGATATACGTGTTATTGATGTGTACCTTAGTAGTACTCCTTGTAGCACCTGGGTATTGGATACCGGTTCAGTTGCTATTATTAGTGACTTGAAGCAAAAGCTACGGACTGAACGGAGACTAGCTAAGGGCGAGGTGACGATGTGTGTTGGAAGTGTTTCCAAGGTTGATAAGATCACCATCGCACACTCCCTCTATTTTCGAGATTAGTGTTGAACCTAGATAAATGTTATCGGGTGTCTACGTTGAGCATGAATATGATTAGATCATGTTCATTGCAATACGGTTATTCATTTAAGTCAGAAAATAATGGTTATTCTGTTTACATGAATAATACCTTTATGGTCATGCACCCAATGGTTTGTTGAATCTCGATCATGGTAATACACATGATGATAATATTAATGCCAAAAGATGTAGAGTTAATAATGATAGTACCACTTTCTTGTGGCACTGCCGCTTAGGTCATTTTGGCATAGAATGCATGAAGAAACTCCATGCTAATGGATGTTTTGAGTCACTTGATTTTGAATCGCTTGACACATGCGAGCCATGCCTCATGGACAGGATGACTGAGATCCCGTTTTCAGGTACAATGAAACGGGCAAGTGACTTGTTGGAAATCATACATGCTGATGTATGTGATCCAATGAGAATTAAGGCGTGTGGTGGATATCGTTATTTTCTCATCTTCACTGACGATTTGAGTAGATATGGTATATTTACTTAATGAAGCAAAAGTCTGAAACGTTTGAAAGGTTCAAACAATTTCAGAGTGAAGATTAAGAATCATCATAACAAGAAGATCATGTTCCCACGATCTGATCAAGGGGATATTTTCTGAATTATGAGTTTGGCAATCACTTAAGAAATTGTGGAAATGTTTCACAGTTGAAGCCACCTGGAATACCATAGCGTAATGGTGTGTCCGGACATCGTAATCGAACCTTATGATATATGGTGCGATCTATGATGTATCTTACCAATCTACCGCTGTTATTTTGAGGTTATGCATTAGAGACAGCTGCATTCACTTTATATAGGGCACCATCTAAGTCCGTTGAGACAACGCCATATGAACTAAGGTTTGGCAAGAAACCAAAGTTGTTGTTTCTCAGTGTTTGGGGCTGCGATGCTGACGGCTTCAGCCGGGAAAAGCTCGAACCCAAAGCGGACAAATACATCTTCATAGGGTACCCAAAGGTAACAGTTGGGTATACCTCCTATCTCAGATCCAAGGGCAAAAATGTTTGTCCCTAAGAATGGGTCCTTTCTCGAGAAGGAGTTTCTCTCGAAAGAATTGAGTGGGAGGAAGATAGAACTTGATGAGGTTGTCGAACCCTCACTTCAACCGGAAAGTAGTGCAACACAGAAAGATGTTTCTGTGGAACCTACGACAGTTGAAGAGGAAACTAATGATAGTGATCATGAAGCTCCAGATCAAGTTGCTATCGATCCTCGTAGGTCGACAAGGATATGTACTACTCCTGAGTGGTACGGTGATCCTGTCTTAGAGGTCATGTTGTTGGACAACGATGAGCCTACGAACTATGGAGAAGCGATGGTGGGCCCATATTCCGACAAATGGTTAGAAGCCGAGAAATCCGAGATAGGATCCATGTATCGAAACAAAGTATGGACTTTGGTGGACTTGCCTGATGACTGGCAAGCCATTGAGATAAATGGATCATTAAGAAGAAGACGGACGTGGACGGTAATGTCACCGTCTATGAAGCTCGACTTGTGGCAAAGAGTTTTTTCACAAGTTCAAGGAGTTGACTACGATGAGATTTTCTCACCCGTAGCGATGCTTAAGTCCGTCGGAATCATGTTAGCATTAGCTGCATTTATAAAATCTGGCAGATGGATGACAAAACAAGTTTCCTTACCAGTTTTTGTTAGGAAAGGTTGTATATGATACAATCAGAAAGGTTTTGTCGATCCCAAGGATGCTAAAAGATATGCTGGCTCCAGCGATCCTTCTATGGACTAGAGCAAGCATCTCGGAGTCGGAATATATACTTTGATGGAGTGATCAAAGTTTTCAGGTATACAAAGTTTGTTAGAAACTTGTATTTGCAATAAAGTGAGTGGGAGCACTACAACATTTCTGATAAGTATATGTGAATGACATATGGTTGATCTGAAATGATGTTGAATTTCTGGAAAGAGTAAAGGGTTGTTTGAAAGGAATTTTTCAAAGGAAGACCTGGATAAAGTTGCTTACATAATTGGGCATCAAGATCTATAGAGATAGATCAAGACGCCTGATGATACTTTCAAAAGGAACACACACCTTTGACATGATTTTGAAGGAGTTCAAAATAGGTCAGTTAAAGAAGGAATTCTTACCTGAGTTATAAGGTGTGAAGTTGAGTAAGACTCAAAACTTGACCACGGCAGAAGGAAGAGGAAGGACGAAGGTCGTCCCCTATGCTTTTGTCATAGGCTCTATACGGTATGCCATGCAAGGTACCGCACCTGATGTGTGCCTTGCCACATGTCTGGCAAGAGGGTACAAAGGTGATCCAGGAGTGGATCACTAGATAGTGGTCAAAATTATCCTTAGAGGAATAAGGAAATGTTTCTCGGTTATGGAGGTGATAAAGAGTTCGACGTAAAGAGTTACGTCGATGCAAGCTTAACACCTATCCGGATAACTCTAAGTGGAGATACCGGATACGTATAATAGAGCAACAATTTGGAATAGCTCCAAGTGGAACATGGTAGCAGCATCTACGATATGACATAAAGTTTTGCGAAGTACATAGGGATCTGAATGTTGCAGACCCGTTGACTACGACCTCTCTCACGAGCATAAACATGATCAAACCCAGAACTCATTGAGTGTTAATCACATATTGATGTGAACTAGATTACTGACTCTAGTGAACTCTTTGGATGTTAGTCACATGGCGATGTGACCTGTGAGTGTTAATCACATGGCGATGTGAACTAGATTATTGACTCTGGTGCAAGTGGGAGACTGTTGGAAGTATGCCCTAGAGGCAATAATAAATTGGTTATTATTATATTTCCTTGTTCACGATAATCGTTTATTATCCATGCTAGAATTGTATTGATAGGAAACTCATATACATGTGTGGATACATAGACAAACACCATGTCCCTAGTAAGCCTCTAGACGACTAGCTCGTTGATCAATAGATGGTTACGGTTTCCTAACCATGGACATTGGATGTCGTTGATAACGGGATCACATCACTAGGAGAATGATGTGATGGACAAGACCCAATCCTAAGCCTAGCACAGATCGTGTAGTTCGTATGCTAAAGCTTTTCTATATGTCAAGTATATTTTCCTTAGACCATGAGGTTGTGCAAATCCCGGATACCGTAGGAATGCTTTGGGTGTACCAAACGTCACAACGTAACTGGGTGGCTATAAAGGTGCACTACAGGTATATCCCAAAGTGTCTGTTGGGTTGGCACGAATCGAGACTGGGTTTTGTCACTCCGTATGACGGAGAGGTGTCTCTGGGCCCACTCGGTAGGACATCATCATAATGTGCACAATATGTGATCAAGGAGTTGATCACGGGATGATGTGTTACGGAACGAGTAAAGAGACTTGCCGGTAACGAGATTGAGCAAGGTATCGGTATACCGACGATCGAATCTCGGGCAAGTGCTATACCGATAGACAAAGGGAATCGTATACGGGATTGATTGAATCCTTGACATCGTGGTTCATCCGATGAGATCATCGTGGAACATGTGGGAGCCAACATGGGTATCCAGATCCCGCTGTTGGTTATTGTCCGGAGAGTTGTCTCGGTCATGTCTACATGGTTCCCGAGCCCGTAGGGTCTACACACTTAAGGTTCGATGACGCTAGGGTTATAGGGAAAGTATGTACGCGGTTACCGAATGTTGTTCGGAGTCCCGGATGAGATCCCAGACGACACGAGGAGTTCCGGAATGGTCCGGAGGTAAAGATTCATATATGGGAAGTCCCGTTTTGGTCACCGGAAAAGTTTCGGGTGATATCGGTAATGTACCGGGACCACCGGGAGGGTCCCGGGGGTCCACCAGGTGGGGCCACCAGCCCCAGAAGGCTGCGTGGGCTAAGTGTGGGAGGGGACCAGCCCCAAGGGGGCTGGTGCGCCCCCCCACCAAGTCCCAAGGCGCATGGAGAGTGGAGGGGGGCAAACCCTAGGTCCAGATGGGCCTTAAGGCCCACCCTAGGGCGCCCCCTCTCTCTCCCCCCCTTTGGCCGCACCCTAGATGGGTTTCTAGGGCTGGCCGCACCCCTAGGGGTGGGAAACCCTAAAGGGAGCGCAGCCCTCCCTTCCCCCTATATATATGTGAGGTTTTGGGGCTGCTAGACACACGAGAACGTCTCCCTCTTGGCGCAGCCCTACCCCTCTCCCTCCTCGTCTCTTGCAGCGCTTGGCGAAGCCCTGCTGGAGTCCCGCGCTCCTCCACCACCACCACGCCGTCGTGCTGCTGTTGGATGGAGTCTTCCCCAACCTCTCCCTCTCTCCTTGCTGGATCAAGGCGTGGGAGACGTCACCGGGCTGCACGTGTGTTGAACGCGGAGGCGCCGTTGTTCGGCGCTTAGATCGGAATCAACCGCGATCTGAATCGCAGCGAGTACGACTCCTTCATCCGCGTTCTTGCAACGCTTCCGCATCGCGATCTACAAGGGTATGTAGATCAACTCTCCTTTATGCTCGTTGCTAGATTACTCCATAGATAGATCTTGGTGACGCGTAGGAAAATTTTTGATTTTCTGCTACGATCCCCAACAGAAAGATAATTGAAAGAACGGTTTAAAGGAACAGATTACAAATACATGACAGAGAGTAAGACTTACTGCGGGCATTTTGTTTTTCCTGTAGTACGGAGCCAACCCGGTTTGGCTGCATTCGTCTAAGGAGACATTAAGCATTTTCTTGGCCGATTCAATAACTTCCGACTCGGAAAGTTTTTCCTTGGAAAACCGTTGAGGGTCATCCGGTTTACCAGAATATTTACACATCAAGCTTGGACGCCGGCTCAAAGGAAGAATACTCCAAGAGAGCCAGCAGCATGTAAAATCCACTCCGGTTAAACCATTGTCCATAAAGGCCTTTAGCCTGGCAAGCTAGGAAGCAAACCGGGGCCGCTCTGAGGAGCTGAGGTGCTGCGGCAAAGGGTGATCCTCCGGAAGACGGTGCTCGCGATAACCCGGCAATGGATTGCCCCCTCAGGTGAAGTGTCAATACAGTAAAACCAAGATTTATTCCAGTCCTTGGGGTGTGTATGGAGAGCGGCATGAGGAAAGACTGCGTCTCACCTTTTCTGAATACTGACCCCGCCCAGTTCTTGATGAGGTCCGCTGGTGAACTCAGTGCGCCGGTTCAGGTGAAAGAAGTCCCGGAACAGATCGACAGACGGCTCTTCTTGCAAGTACACCTCGGAGAAAACTTGAAAATCACAGATGTTGGAAACAGAATTGGGACCTATGTCCTGAGGGTGAAGTTGGAAGGCGGCAAGCACATCCCGGAAGAACTTTGAACCGGGAGGAGTAAAGCCTCGAGCAATATGATCAAAAAAGACAATAATTTCCCCCTCTTTGGGAGTAGGAGGACATTCATCTCCTGGAGCCCACCACTTTAAAACGGATTGAGGGCCTAAAGTGCCAATTGACACAGCTTTGGCTAAATCTTCTTCCGTAATAGTGGAAGGAACCGAGTTGCAAGAGACAAACTGTTTGGCCATAGCAACAGAAGAGCAAGTGCTGAAAGAGTAAAGTGTAAAACCGGATTATTCGAGTATAGTGGCATAAACCGGAAGACATATGCAAGGATCACACTACGGTTTAGACAAGGGACTAATGATATGGCTAACCCGGCAATAAACAGGGAACTGTGTTACTACCGGTTCATGACAGCAAAAGAGAAAGAACTAAACCGTCGCGTTCATCTTTAATTTTTTTACAGAACCAGCGCATGACAGTTTAAACCGGAGCATATTTAACAGATCTACAAAGGAGAAGAAACAGGTTTTCACAGACAGCTAAAGTAGAACTGATCTGAGCACCCAAGAAAAAGAAAAACAAAGGCAAGGATATTACGGGAAGAACTACAAGGGTCCTATACAGAGCGGATAAATCTACAGGTTGAATATAAATGACGAGATCTAAAGCATATAGCGGCAGAACCAAAGCAAGTTTAAAGAGCAAGAATTAAAGGTTGAAATTTCGGCGAAACTTGGCATCTACAATGAACAGATGAAACTACCGCTGGAGTTTAATGGCGGAGATACGAGAAAGAACCCTAGCGGTTATGGATCTACAGCGAGGAAGGAGATATACCTGGAACAACAAGAAGCGGCGACGGAGGTTCTCTGGTCGCACTCAGGTTGATGCAGCGGCCGGCGAAGACTTGGATTCGACGGTCGACGGCGGCGGCTTGAGCTCGGGTGACAATGGAGTCTTGAGCTCGGGCGTCGGAGGAAGAAGAACGAATGGAGGGAGATAAAGAATGGGGACGGCAGTATTTATAGAAGAGCAGAGTTGAAACGACAGGCGCGATATTTGAGGAGACAAAAGATTGGATAAAGATCCTCTGTCGCCTCGATTCTCGGGACGACCCTTAAACAAAGCCGATGGACAGCTGGGTGCGTTAAATGCGGAAGTGATGTCACGGTCAGATTAAGCGATTCTCGAGGATGACGTCAGGGCCGGTTTACAAAAATGAGAAGATACAAGAAGGAAGATTATGCAAGACTGGGAAGATTGATGTGAACAAGTTCAAATCATTCTGGGGCCTAATGTCAGGGATATTACTAGCAGGTATGAACCGGCTAGTGTAAACCGGATATTATAATATATTTGTGTGATTGTAATATTTAGTAAAGGCTACGGCCCATGAGATCTTAGGGCCCATGTATAGAGTTAAGGTTTGTAAACCGCCTGATCATGTAACTTGAGAGATAAGGAAGAAAGAGCAGAGACCGAGGCGGACACGAGTATGAGCCGGCCTCAGGACTCTGTAAACCGGACCGGGCGTCGCCTCTATATAAAGGGACGACCCGGCGATGGTTCAAGGACAAGCAAGAGACAACCCGTCGAGACACAGGCAAGCAATCTGCTCCCTGTTCATCGACGCCCAAGCAATACCAAACCAAACTAGACGTAGGCTTTTACCTTCATCGAAGGGGCCGAACTAGTATAAACCCTCTGTGTCCTTTGTGTGCTTTTAACCCCTTCAAGCTAACCTGTGCGATGGTTCCATCATCAAGTCCGTTAAACCGGACATCTGCCGTGCTATTTCCACGACAGGTATTGGCCACGAAATCAGAGCCACCCTCTGCCTTTCGTTTGCCTAAGAAGCTTGTTCCGACTGGATTAGCCTGCGCCGGTTTACCGGACTTATTTGCCTTTCCAGATTTATCTCCATCCGCTTCTGGATACTTAGTGTTTTCGGAGTCCCCGTACTTCACCAGAGCGCTCATGAGAGTTCCCATGTCATTACAATTCCGTTTGAGCCGTCCCAGCTTTAACTTCAGAGACTCAAACCGGCAATTGTTTTCCAGTGTTACTATCACCGTACTGGGGCTGATACCGTTCGAAGAGTGCAAGATTTCTGATACTCGTCGCACCCATGCACTTGTAGGCTCCTGATCTCCTTGTATACAGGCTGCTAGATCTACCACTGACATCGGCTGCTTGCACGTATCCTTGAAATTTTTGATAAATTGGCGGCGTAACTCATCCCATGATCCGATGGAGTTAGGTGGTAAACCTTTTAACCAGGTCCGGGCTGTACCCTCAAGCATCATGGTAAAATACTTCGCGCAAGCCGCTTCATCTACGTCCAGCATCTCCATAGCCATCTCATAGCTCTCAATCCAAGCCTCTGGAGCCAAATCTGCTGTGTAGTTAGGTACTTTACGCGGACCCTTGAAATCTTTGGGCAACTTTACGCTTCGTAAAGCGGGGACAAGACATGGCACCCCAAAGGAACTCGTCGTGACTCCCGTCTCTGCTGTATTTGTGTGAACCGGCGTCATTTGGCGGATCTCCTCGCGGGCCGCAGGTCTAGCCCGGTTTACCGCCTCCAGAGCTTGCGCCTCTGGGCCTGCCGGATTATCCTGTCTGTGACGGTGTCGCCTCCGTTCACTACTGGACACCTCCGGTACATCCCAATGCCTAGTATAACTCCGGCTGTGACGGGGTGTTGAATGAAGTCTCTCCCTGCTATAGGAGTAAGCCTGCTGCTGTGTCAAAGCCGTATTCAGCAGATCCTTGACCCTGCGTGCCTCCATTGCCACGGGGGATGTCCCCTCGATGGGTAAAGCGGCCAGGCGTGAAGCGGCAGCAACAATGTTATCCAAAGGGTTTGAGTAATGACCCGGAGGAGTGGGGATGTGAGGCGTGGATATAATACGTCGATCTTGCTCCGCAGTGGGCTGTTGAACCGGTTCACCCCTCACTGGAGCTGTCCTCCGGTTTACCTCCGGATCATTGCTAGCTCCCGCTCCTGGCGTCCCGAAGAGATTCATCGCCTCATAGACCGGCGGTAGACGAGACTGATGCCTCCGACTTCTTACTCCCTGCGCAGAGGCCTGATCCATCCTGAGCTGGAAGGCCTGAGACTCCAGCTCTGCCTGCCTTGTTGCTATCATAGATTTCTCTGCCTTTAGATCCTCTCTTGCTTGCTCGATCCGGCCCCTCAGCTGAAGGAGTTCTGCATCGTGCTGCGCCTTGTCTGCTGGAGCCACCACTGCTACTGCCCGGGTTGTCAACTCCTCGACTAAGGCGGATAGAGCGTCAGAGGGCGAGAGGGCCTGGCCGCTCCCCCCCTGTACCAGCTTCTGCTGTGTTTGACCCGTTCACCGTGGACTGCGGCGTAGGTTGTGATCCGGCCATAAAGACAGCCACCCGGTTTGGCAGATCAAAGGCGTCCGGAATACTGTCTCCGTCGGACACACCCTCAGATCGGCCGTCCTGCAACCGATATAAGGATTTAGTCTCTCCAGATGAGGATTCATCATCGGAATAGACCACTGACTCGCCACCAGAATCCGATCCGTCCTCGGCTTGGACTCCGTGAATTGCTCCAATGAAGACGCGCTTCATGGCAGGCTGAATCCGGGCCGATCTCGCACGCTGAGCCGGCTCGATGATGTTGGGGAAGATGTACGGCTCAGGTCCCGGTTTACCAATCTTGCCGATGAAGACGTGGATGCCGCCGAAGGGAACCCAGTACCCGTATTCGATTGAATCAGCCTCTGGGCCCCAGCCAGTGTCGTCGATGTAGATCCGGCCGCGGCGACTCTTGGTCATCCGACCGACCGCGTAGCCCTTGAGCCCTTCAAAGCTGCCCTTCAAGAACTCGAAACCATCGTGCGGAGGCCCCACGGTGGGCGCCAACTGTCGTGGAATTAGCACGGCAGATGTCCGGTTTAACGGACTTAATGATGGAACCATCGCACGGGTTAGCTTCAAGGGGTTAAAAGCACACAAAGGACACAGAGGGTTTATACTAGTTCGGCCCCTTCGATGAAGGTAAAAGCCTACGTCTAGTTTGGTTTGGTATTGCTTGGGCGTCGATGAACAGGGAGCTGATTGCTTGCCTGTGTCTCGACGGGTTGTTGCTTGTCCGTGAACCGTCGCCGGGTCGTCCCTTTATATAGAGGTGACGCCCGGTCCGGTTTACAGAGTCCCGAGGCCGGCTTGTATTTGTGTCCGCCTCGGTCTCTGCTCTTTCTTCCTTGTATCTCAAGTTACATGACAAGACGGTTTACAAACCCTAACTCTACACATGGGCCCTAAGCCTTCATGGGCCGTAATCTCTACTGAGTTTACAATTATACAACTATATTACCATAATCCGGTTTACCCTAGCCGGTTTACACCTGCTAGTAATATCCCTGACACACGGCGGTGAGCATCATGGAATTGGTGATGGAGGAAGCTTGATGATGACGATGGCGACGATCTCCACTCTTCGGAGCCCCTAACAGACTCTAGATCAGCCCTCCCGAGAGAGATTAGGGCTTGGCGGCGGCTCCGTCTCGTGAAACGCGATAATTCTTTCTCCTTGATTTTTTCTCCCCGAAAGTGAAGATATATGATCTGGGGATACGTCGGTGGAGCACCGGGGGGCCCACGAGGCAGGGGGGCGCGCCCCCCACCCTCGTGGACAGGGTGTGGGTCCCCCGGTGAGGATCTTCTTGCAGATATTTTTTATATTTTCCAAAATAATTCTCCGTTGATTTTCAGGCGATTTCGAGAACTTTATATTTCTACACAAAAACAACACCATGGCAATTCTGCTGAAAACAACGTTAGTCCGGGTTAGTTCCATTCAAATCTTGCAAGTTAGAGTCCAAAACAAGGGCAAAAGGGTTTGGAAAAGTAGATACGTTGGAGACGTATGAACTCCCCCAAGCTTAAACCTTTGCTTGTCCTCAAACAATTCAGTTGATAAACGAAAAGTGATAATGAAAAACTTTGACAAACTCTGTTTGCTCTTGTTGTTGTAAATATGTAAGCTAGCATTCAGGTTTTCAACAACATCATGAACTAACCACATTCACAATAACTTTCAGGTCTCAAGACTACTCACATCAATGTCATAATCAACTAGCGAGCAATAATAATAAACCTCAGATGCCAACACTTTCTTAAAACAATCATGATATGATATAATAAGATGGTATCTCGCTAGCCCTTTCTGAGACCGCAAAACATAAATGCAGAGCACCTTTAAAGATCAAGGACTGGCTAGACATTGTAATTCATGGTAAAAGAGATACAATCATGATCATACTCAATGCAAATTAATAGTAATACATGCAACGACAGAGGTGCTCTCTTACTGGCGCTCTTTGATAAGAGGATGATGACTCTGCAAAAAAAAGTAAATAGACAGGCCCTTCACACAGGGAAGCAGGGATTTGTAGAGGTGCCAGAGCTCGATTTTTAAATAGAGATGAATAACATTTTGAGCGGTATACTTTCATTGTCAACATAACAACCAAGAATCTCGATATCTCCCATCCTACACACATTATAGGCGGTTCCCAAACAGAATGGTAAAGTTTATACTCCCCCAACCACCAACAAGCACACTCCACGGCCATCCGAATCCACGGGGTACCGTCCAAACAAGCAACAGCCCTGGGGGAGTTTTGTTTAATTATTATGATTTGAGCATGGAACTGGGCATCCCGGTTACCAACCATTTTCTCGTGAATGATGAGCGGAGTCCACTCATCGTGAGAATAACCCACCTAGCATGGAAGATATAGACAACCCTAGTTGATACATGAGCTGTTTGAGCATACAAAACAAAATTTCATTTGAAGGTTTAGAGTTTGGCACATACAAATTTGCTTGGAACGGCACGTAAATACCGCATATAGGAAGGTATGGTGGACTCATATGGAATAACTTTGGGGTTTATGGAAGTGGATGCACAAGCAGTATTCCCGCTTAGTACAGGTGAAGGCTAGAAAGAGACTGGGAAGCGACCAGCTAGAGAGCAACAATGGTCATGAACATGCATTAAAATTAATCAACAATGAATGCAAGAATGAGTAGGATATAAATCACCATGAACATAAATATCGTGGAGGCTATGTTGATTTGTTTCAACTACATGCATGAACACTTAAATTGTTCAAAGGAGGATACCACCCCATCATACCACATCACAACCATTTTAATATCATGTTGGCACGCAAGATAGACCATTATAAACTCTCAGCTAATTAAGCATGGCATAAGCAGCTATGATCTCTAATTGTCATTGCAAACATGTTTCATTCATAACAAGCTGAATCAGGAATGATGGGCCATCATATTTACAAAAACAAGAGAGGTCGAGTTCATACCAACCTTTCTCATCTCAATTAGTTGATCATATATCATCCTTATTGCCTTTCACTCGCACGACCGAACGGTGTGGATAATAATAATAGTGCACGTGCATTGGACTAAGCTGGAATCTGCAGACATTTAATACAAGAGAGAAGACAAGGTAATATGGCTCAAGGTTAAATCAATAACAAAGCATATGAGAGCCACTAAGCTATTTCAATCATGGTCTTCTACTCTTAACCCCCCAAAGAAAAGAAAAGAAACTATTTACAAGGGAAAGCTCCCAACAAGCAAAAGAAGAACGGGAAATCTTTTTGGGTTTTCATTTTTAACTACTACTACAAGAAAAGAAAGTAAACTAGCTAGGAGCTACAACTAATATTTTTTTGTTTTCTGGGTTTTTCTAGCACACAAGAAAAAGACTAAGAAAAAGACTAAGAAAAAGAAATTGAAACTAAGCATGGATGGTACAGTGAAAGAGTGTGAGCACCGATAACTAGAATAAGTGCGTGAACATGAATGTAAAGTCGGTGAGAAACACGTACTCCCCCAAGCTTAGGCTTTTGGCTTAAGTTGGTCTATGGCCAGCATTGGCCTGACGGATAACCAAAGTCGTAGTTGGGGTTATACTGGGATGCAACAGATACTGCATGCTGAGCTACAGCTCGAAGGCGGGCTGCCTCCGTCATGTTACAATAAGCATTTTCCTCCTCCATAGTTATGGTGTATGTCCCTTTTGCCTGAAAGTTAAACAAGGTGGAGGCAGGAAGAACAATAGGGATGGCATGCTCCCTTTTAAAGATTAGTCGATATTTGAGGGCTTGATCATCCCACTCTATAAACCTGTGACTAGTCATAGCATGGCAATCTAAATAAGCAGGAGGTAAAGGTTCATCATTCTCGTGCACAAGCACACCAAGAAAGCGGGCTATGCGAGTGACATAAATCCCACCAAATAAATCTCCATGCAAACCATTATGATGTAGCCTACGTGCAACAATGGCTCCCAAGTTATATTTTCTATCACCTAGTACAACACTCCTGAGAACACTAAGATCAGGGACACACATGTGGCAAGCTTCATCCTTACCGTTTATGCATCTACCGATAAAGAGAGCAAAGTAATGAATAGCAGGAAAATGAATGCTCCCTATGGTAGCCTGTGTGATTTCTCTAGATTCCCCATAGTGATGAAGGAAATATGCCCTAGAGGCAATAATAAAGTTGTTATTTATATTTCCTTATATCATGATAAATGTTTATTATTCATGCTAGAATTGTATTAATCGGAAACTTAGTACATGTGTGAATACATAGACAAAACAGAGTGTCCCTAGTATGCCTCTACTAGACTAGCTCATTGATCAAAGATGGTTATGTTTCCTAACCATAGACATGAGTTGTCATTTGATCAACGGGATCACATCATTAGGAGAATGATGTGATGGACTAGACCCATCCGTTAGCATAGCACTTTGATCGTTTAGTTTTACTGCTATTGCTTTCTTCATGACTTATACATGTTCCTATGACTATGAGATTATGCAACTCCCGAATACCGTAGGAACACCTTGTGTGCTATCAAACGTCACAACGTAACTGGGTGATCATAAAGATGCTCTACAGGTGTCTCCAAAAGTATTCGTGGTGTTGGCATAGATCAAGATTAGGATTTGTCACTCCGAGTGTCGGAGAGGTATCTCTGGGCCCTCTCGGTAATGCACATCATAATAAGCCTTGCAAGCAAATGACTAATGAGTTAGTCACGAGATGATGTATTACGGAACGAGTAAAGAGACTTGCCAGTAACGAGATTGAACTAGGTATAGAGATACCGACGATCGAATCTCGGGCAAGTAACATACCGATGACAAAAGGAACAACGTATGTTGTTATGCGGCTTGACCGATAAAAGATCTTCGTAGAATATGTAGGAGCCAATATGAACATCCAGGTTCCGCTATTGGTTATTGACCGAAGATGAGTCTCGGTCATGTCTACATAGTTCTCGAACCCGTAGGGTCCGCACGCTTAAAGTTTGATGACGATCGGTATTATGAGTTTATGAGTTTTGATGTACCGAAGGTAGTTCAGAGTCCCGGATGAGATCACGGACATGACGAGGAGTCTCGGAATGTCCGAGACATAAAGATTGATATATTGGACGACTATATTCGGACACCGGAAGTGTTCCGGAAAACTTTCGGATTTAACTGGATTGCCGGAGGGGGTTACCGGAACCCCCTACGAGGGGGGATGGTCCATAGTGGGCCTTGAGGAAAGGAGAGAGGCAGCCCATAGAGGCTGGCCGGTGCCCCACCTAGGGATCCTAGTTGGACTAGGATTGGAGAGGCGCCACCTCTCCCTCTTTTCCTTTCCCTCTCTTCCTTCTTGATGGACTCCTACTAGGAATAGGATTGCAATCCTATTCCTAGTAGGATTGCCCTAGCCGCACCATAGGAGGCCGGCCGGCCCTCCCCTCTTGCTCCTTTATATACGGGGGCAAGGGGGCACCCAAAGACACACAAGTAGAATTGTCCCAGCCGTGTGCGGTGCCCCCCTCCACAGAAACACACCTCGGTCATACCATCGCAGTACTTAGGAGAAGCCCTGCGCCGGTAGATACATCATATCCGTCACCACGCCGTCGTGCTGACGAAACTCTCCTGTGAAGCTCAACTGGATCAAGAGCTCGTGGGACGTCATCAAGCTGAACGTGTGCTGAACACGGAGGTGCCGTACGTTCGGTACTTGATCGGTTGAATCGCGACGAAGTTGGACTACATCAACCGCGTCACTTGATGCTTCCGCTTCCGGTCTAAGAGGGTACGTAGACACACTCTTCCCTCTCGTTGCTATGCATCTGGTAGATAGATCTTGCGTGATCGTAGGAAAATTTTAAAATACTACGTTCCCTAACAGTGGCATCAGAGCCAGGTCTATGTGTAGATGATATGCACGAGTAGAACACAATGAGTTGTGGGCGATACTAGTCATACTGCTTACCAGCATGTCATACTTTGCTTCGGCGGTATTGTGAGATGAAGCGGCCCAGACCGACATTACGCGTACGCTTACGCGAGACTGGTTTCACCTTCATGAGCACTCGTTGCTTAAAGGTGACTGGCAGTTGTCTGTCTCTCTCACTTTAGCTGAATCAAGTGTGGCTACGCCCGGTCCTTGTGAAGGTTAAAACATCACATACTTGACGAAACATCGTTGTGGTTTTGTATGCGTAGGTAAGAACGATTCTTGCTAAGCCCGTAGCAGCCACGTAAAACTTGCAACAACAAAGTAGAGGACGTCTAACTTGTTTTTGCAGGGCATGTTGTGATGTGATATGGTCAAGACATGATGAGTTATACGGTTTTGTATGAGATGATCATGTTTTGTAATGTTATTGGCAACTGGCAGGAGCCATATGGTTGTCGCTTTATTGTATGAAATGCAATCGCCATGTAATTGCTTTACTTTATCACTAAGCGGTAGCGATAGTCATAGAAGCAATAGTTGGCGAGACGACAACGATGCTACGATGGAGATCAAGGTGTCGCGCCGGTGACGAAAGGTGATCATGACGGTGCTTTGGAGATGGAGATCAAAAGCACAAGATGATGATGGCCATATCATGTCACATATTTTGATTGCATGTGATGTTTATCTTATTATGCTTCTTATTTTGCTTAGAACGACGGTAGCATTATAAGATGATCCCTTACAAAATTTCAAGGTACAAGTGTTCTCCCTGAGTATGCACCGTTGCGAAAGTTCTTCGTGCTGAGACACCATGTGATGATCGGGTGTGATAGGCTCTACGTTCAAATACAACGGGTGTAAGAGGGTTTTGCACACGCAGAATACTCGGGTTAAACTTGACGAGCCTAGCATATGCAGATATGGCCTCGGAACGCTGGAGACCGAAAGGTCGAGCGTGAATCATATAGTAGATATGATCAACATAAGATGTTCACCATTGAAACTACACCATCTCACGTGATGATCGGACATGGTTTAGTTGATTTGGATCACGTGATCATTTAGATGACCGGAGGGATGTCTATCTAAGTGGGAGTTCTTAAGTAATATGATTAAATTGAACTTTAATTTATCATGAACTTAGTCCTGGTAGTATTAGCATATCTATGTTGTAGATCAATAGCTCGCGATGTTGCTCCACGTTTATTTTTTATATGTTCCTTGAGAAAACCAAGTTGAAAGATGTTAGTAGCAATGATGCGGAATTGTTCCGTGATCTGAGGATTATCCTCATTGCTGCACAGAGAATTATGTCCTTGATGCACCACTAGGTGACAGACCTATTGCAGGAGCAGATGTAGACGTTATGAACGTTTTGACAAAAGCTCGGTATGATGACTACTAGATAGTTTAAGTGCACCATGCTTTACGGCTTAGAACCGGGACTTCAAAAACGTTTTGAACACCACGGAGCATATAAGATGTTCCAAGAGTTGAAATTAGTATTTCATACTCATGCCCGTGTCGAGAGGTATAAGACCTCTGACAGTACTTTGCCTACAAGATGGAGGAGAGAGCATGTGCTCAGATTGTCTGGGTACTGCAATTGCTTGAATCAAGTGGGAGTTAATCTTCCAGATAAGATAGTAATTGACAAAGTTCTCTAGTCACTATCACCAAGTTAGTAGAACTTCGTGATGAACTATAATATGCAAGGGATGACGAAAGTAATTCCCGAGCTCTTCGCGATGCTGAAATCGTCGAAGGTAGAAATCAAGAAAGAGCATCAAGTGTTGATGGTTAACAAGACCACTTGTTTCAAGTAAAGGGCAAAGGGAAAGAAGGGGAACTTCAAGAAGAATGACAAGCAAGTTGTCACTCCCGTGAAGAAACCCAAAGCTAAAACTCAAGCCTGAAACTAAGTGCTTCTACTGCAAAGGAAATGGTCACTGGAAGTGGAACTGCCCTAGATACTTGGCGGATAAGAAGGATGGCAAAGTGAACAAAGGTATATTTGGTATACAGATTATTGATGTGTATTTTACTAGTGTTCATAGCAACCCCTCGGTATTTGATACTGATTTAGTTGCTAAAGAGTAGTAACTCGAAATGGGAGTTGCATAATGAACAGAAACTAGTTAAAGGATGAAGTGACGATGTGTATTGGAAGTAGTTCCAAGATTGATATGATCATCATCGCACACTCCCTATACTTTCGGGATTAGTGTAAAACCTAAATAAATGTTATTTGGCATTTGCGTTGAGCATGAATATGATTTGATCATATTTGTTGCAATACGGTTATTCATTTAAAGTCATAGAATAATTGTTATTCTGTTTACATGAATAAAACCTTCGATGGTCATACACCCAATGAAAAATAGTTTGTTGGATCTCGATCGTGGTAATACACATATTCATAATATTGAAGCCAAAAGATGCAAGGTTAATAATGATAGTGCAACTTATTTGTGGCACTGCCGTTTAGGTCATATTAGTGTAAAGCGCATGAAGAAACTCCATAGTGATGGATTTTTGGAATCACTTGATTATCAATCACTTGGTGCTTGCGAACCATGCCTCATGGGCAAGATGACTAAAACTCCGTTCTTCGGAACAATGGAGCGAGCAACAGATTTGTTGGAGATCATACATACAGATGTATGTGGACCAATGAGTGTTGAAGCTCGCGGCAGGTATCGTTATTTTCTAACCTTCACTGATGATTTGAGCAGATATGGGTATATCTACTTAATGAAGCACAAGTCTGAAACATTTGAAAAGTTCAAAGAATTTCAGAGTGAAGTGGAGAATCATCGTAACAAGAAAAATAAGAGTTTCTACGATATGATCATAGAGGTAAAATATTTGAGTTAGCGAGTTTGGCCTTCAGTAAAAACAATGTGAAATAGTTTCACTACTCACGCCACCTGGAACACCATAGTGTAATGGTGTGTCCGAACGTCATAACCGTACTTTATTAGATATGGTGCGATCGATGATGTCTCTTCCCGATCTACCACTATCGCTTTTGGGGTTATGCATTAGAGACAGCTACATTCACGTTAAATAGGGCACCATCTAAATCCGTAGTGATGACACCGTATGAACTGTGGTTTGACGAGAAACCTAAGCTGTCATTTCATTAAGTTTGGGACTGCGATGCTTATGTGAAATAGTTTCAACATGATAAGCTCGAACCCAAATCGGAGAAATAAATCTTCATAGGATACCCAAAAGAAACTGTTGGGTACACCTTCTATCACAGATCCGAAGGCAAGGTCTTTGTTGCTAAGAGTGGATCCTTTCTAGAGAAGGAGTTTCTCTCGAAAGAAGTGAGTGGGAGGAAAGTAGAACTTGATGAGGTAATTGTACCTTCTCCCGAATTGGAAAGTGGAACATCACAGAAACTAGTTCCAGTGATTCCTACACCAATCAGTGAGGAAGTTAATGATGATGATCATGAAACTTCGGATCAAGTTTCTGCCGAATGTCGTAGATCAACCAGAGTACGTACCGCACCAGAGTGGTACGGCAACCCAGTTCTGGAAATCATGTTACTAGACCATGATGAACCTACGAACTATGAGGAAGCGATGATGAGCCCAGATTCCGCAAAATGGCTTGAGGCCATGAAATCTGAGGTGGGATCCATGTATGAGAACAAAGTGTGGACTTTGGTTGACTTGCCCGATGATCGGCAGGCCATCGAAAATAAATGGATCTTCAAGAGGAAGACCGGCGCAGACGGTAATGTTACTGTTTACAAAGCTCGACTTGTTGCGAAAGGGTTTCGACAAGTTCAAGGAGTTGACTACGATGAGAGTTGCTCACCTGTAGCGATGCTTAAGTCAGTCCGAATCATGTTAGCAATTGCCGCATTTTATGATTATGAAATCTGGCAAATGGATGTCAAAACTGCATTCCTGAATGGATATCTCAAAGAAGAGTTGTATATGATGCAACCAGAAGGTTTTGTCGATCCAAAAGGTGCTAACAAAGTATGCAAGCTCCAGCGATCCATCTATGGACTGGTGCAAGCATCTCGGAGTTGGAATATACGCTTTGATGAGGTGATCAAAGCATATAGATTTATACAGACTTGCGGTGAAGCCTGTATTTACAAGAAGTGAGTGGGAGCACTACAACCTTTCTGACAAGTATATGTGAATGACATATTGTCGATCGAAAATGATGTAGAATTTTCTAGAAAGCATAAAGGAGTGTTTGAAAGGAGTTTTTCAAAGAAAGACCTTGGTGAAACTGCTTACATATTGGGCATCAAGATCTATAGAGATAGATCAAGACGCTTGATAAGACTTTCGATGAGTACATACCTTGATAAGATTTTGAAGTAGTTCAAATTGGATCAGTCAAAGAAGGAGTTCTTGCCTGACTTGTAAGGTGTGAAGTTGAGTAAGACTCAAAGCCAGACCACGGCAGAAAAATATAGAGAGAATGAAAGTCATTCCCTATGCCTCGGCCATAGGTTCTATAAAGTATGCCATGCTGTGTACCAAACATGTTGTGTACCTTGACATGAGTTTGTCAAGGGGGTACAATAGTGATCGAGGAGTAGATCACTGTACAGCGGTCAAAATCATCCTTAGTAACTGGATGACTAAGTAAATGTTTCTCGATTATGGAGGTGATAAAGAGTTCGTCGTAAAGGGTTACGCCGATGCAAGCTTTGACACTAAATCCAGATGACTCTAAGTATCAATCTGGATGCGTATTGAAAGTGGGAGCAATTAGCTAGAGTAGCTCTATGCAGAGCATTGTAGACATAGAAATTTGCGAAATACATACGGATCTGAATGTGACAGACCCGTTGACTAAACTTCTCTCACAAGCAAAACATGATCACACCTTATTACTCTTGGGTATTAATCACATAGCGATGTGAACTAGATTATTGACTCTAGTAAACCCTTTGGGTGTTGGTCACATGGCGATGTGAACTATGGGTGTTATTCACATAACGTGAACTATCGGTATTAAATCACATGGCGATGTGAGCTAGATTATTGACTCTAGTGCAAGTGGGAGACTGAAGGAAATATGCCCTAGAGGCAATAATAAAGTTGTTATTTATATTTCCTTATATCATGATAAATGTTTATTATTCATGCTAGAATTGTATTAACCGGAAACTTAGTACATGTGTGAATACATAGACAAAACAGAGTGTCCCTAGTATGCCTCTACTAGACTAGCTCATTGATCAAAGATGGTTATGTTTCCTAACCATAGACATGAGTTATCATTTGATCAACGGGATCACATCATTAGGAGAATGATGTGATGGACTAGACCCATCCGTTAGCATAGCACTTTGATCGTTTAGTTTTACTGCTATTGCTTTCTTCATGACTTATACATGTTCCTATGACTATGAGATTATGGAACTCCCGAATACCGTAGGAACACCTTGTGTGCTATCAAACGTCACAACGTAACTGGGTGATCATAAAGATGCTCTACAGGTGTCTCCGAAAGTATTCATGGTGTTGGCATAGATCAAGATTAGGATTTGTCACTCCGAGTGTCGGAGAGGTATCTCTGGGCCCTCTCGGTAATGCACATCATAATAAGCCTTGCAAGCAAATGACTAATGAGTTAGTCACGAGATGATGTATTACGGAACGAGTAAAGAGACTTGCCAGTAACGAGATTGAACTAGGTATAGAGATACCGACGATCGAATCTCAGGCAAGTAACATACCGATGACAAAAGGAACAACGTATGTTGTTATGCGGTTTGACCGATAAAAGATCTTCGTAGAATATGTAGGAGCCAATATGAACATCCAGGTTCCGCTATTGGTTATTGACCGAAGATGAGTCTCGGTCATGTCTACATAGTTCTCGAACCCGTAGGGTCCGCACGCTTAAAGTTTGATGACGATCGGTATTATGAGTTTATGAGTTTTGATGTACCGAAGGTAGTTCGGAGTCCCGGATGAGATCACGGACATGACGAGGAGTCTCGGAATGTCCGAGACATAAAGATTGATATATTGGACGACTATATTCGGACACCTGAAGTATTCCGGAAAAGTTCCGGATTTAACTGGATTGCCGGAGGGGGTTACCGGAACCCCCTACGAGGGGGGATGGTCCATAGTGGGCCTTGAGGAAAGGAGAGAGGCAGCCCATAGAGGCTGGCCGGCGCCCCACCTAGGGATCCTAATTGGACTAGGATTGGGGAGGCGCCATCTCTCCCTCTTTTCCTTTCCCTCTCTTCCTTCTTGATGGACTCCTACTAGGAATAGGATTGCAATCCTATTCCTAGTAGGATTGCCCTAGCCGCACCATAGGAGGCCGGCCGGCCCTCCCCTCTTGCTCCTTTATATACGGGGGCAGGGGGGCACCCAAAGACACACAAGTAGAATTGTTCCAGCCGTGTGCGGTGCCCCCCTCCACAGAAACACACCTCGGTCATACCATCGCAGTACTTAGGAGAAGCCCTGCGCCGGTAGATACATCATATCCGTCACCACGCCGTCGTGCTGACGAAACTCTCCTGTGAAGCTCAACTGGATCAAGAGCTCGTGGGACGTCATCAAGCTGAACGTGTGCTGAACACGGAGGTGCCGTACGTTCGGTACTTGATCGGTTGAATCGCGAAGAAGTTCGACTACAACAACCGCGTCACTTGACGCTTCCGCTTCCGGTCTACGAGGGTACGTAGACACACTCTTCCCTCTCTTTGCTATGCATCTGGTAGATAGATCTTGCGTGATCGTAGGAAAATTTTAAAATACTACGTTCCCCAACAAGTGATACTAGTAAGGAAATCTCTAAATTCAGATTTGCGAGGATCACTCATACTGCCCCACTGAGGGAGCTTACAAGCATCATTAAAATCCTCTAAGTCCATGGTATAGGATTTATCATAAAGGTCAAACAGGACAGTGTGAGAATTACGTGAAGTTGAAAATTTAAATCTTCTCACAAAGCTATCAGTTAAGCCATGGTATTGAGTGCACTTATCTTGAATGAAACCCTCGAGGTCAGCCTTGCGCACATATGCGTAAAATTCATCCTTGATTCCAGCATGATCCATAAAGTCATCTGACAGCCATTCACAAGGACGTACATCAGCATCCCTCGGTAGTTCATCGTCCGGCTCACGGAATGCGAGCCTCGGTTCTTGCTTCCTTGAAGAACATCTTGGAAGTTTCTCGTAGACATTTTTATGGAATTTTCTAAAATTTTTAGTAACTCACATTAGAAGTTAACCAAACTCAACAAGATTGATAGCAACAACTCCTATAAGTGCCTAGAGACTATATCATGCATTAGAACTACTTGGGACCAAGAAAATTTGACATGCAAGCTGAAGAACAAGGTCACCACAGCAGCATAAATTTGCAATAAATAAAGCACTAGAACAAAAACTAATTGGACCAATTGAGGAGTCACATACCAAGGAACAATCTCCCTAAATAGTTTGGTGAATGGTGCTTTGAGCAAGGAGATCGAAAATGGCAGCAAGATGAGCTAGAACTCGGGTTTGAGCTGGTTGGCGATTTTTTTGGGAGGAAGAAGAAGAGCATGGGTGCAGGAATAAGTGGAGGGGGTCACGTGGGGCCCATGAGGCATGGGGCGCGCCTTGGACCCTCGTGGCCAGGTGCTGGCTCCCCTCGCTGTGTTTTCTGTGCCATATTTCCTAAAATATTCTAGAAAAAAAATCGTATTTCTTTTTCATGGCATTTCGAGAACTTTTATTTTCGGGATATTTTTCATTGCACGGATACGTCTGGAAACAAACAGAAAATGCTATTTTTCTTTTATTTATCCTAATTCACAGAAAGTAAAAAGGAGGGTATAGAAGGTTGTGCTATCTAGATTCACCTATCCCATGTTCATCAAAAGGAATCCATTAACAAGGTTGATCAGGTCTTGTTAATAAACTCTTTCCGAGTAACATGAAACCGAAGAATTTTCGAATAACACTAGGTTACCTCAATGGGGATATGTATGTCCCCAACAATAAGGATGTCATATGCCTTTTTGATAGTAGGAATAGGAAACTCAAAACCTCCAATAGTGATAGTTAAAGTTTTTCCAATATAATTGATACTGTGGACCTGAGGTTGTTTCCTCGGAAAGTGAACCGTATGCTCATTACCATTGACATGAAAAGTGACATTGCCTTTGTTGCAATCAATAACAGCCCCTGCAGTATTCAAAAAGGGTCTTCCAAGAATAATAGACATACTATCGTCCTCGGGAATATCAAGTATAACAAAGTCCGTTAGAATAGTAACATTTGCAACTACAACAGGCATATCCTCACAAATACCGACAGTTATATGAGTTGATTTATCAGCCATTTGCAAAGATATTTCAGTAGGTGTCAACTTACTCAAGTCAAGTCTACGATATAAAGAGAGAGGCATAACACTAACACTGGCTCCAAGATCACATAAAGCAGTTTTAACATAGTTTTTCTTAATGGAGCAAGGTATAGTAGGTACTCCCGGATCTCCTGGTTTCTTAGGCATTCCACCCTTAAAAGTGTAATTGGCAAGCATGGTGGAAATTTCTACTTCAGGTATCTTTCTTTTGTTGGTAATAATATCTTTCATATACTTAGCATAAGGTTTGTTTTGAGCACATCAGTCAAATGCATACGCAAATAGATAGGTCTAATCATTTCAGCAAAGCGCTCAAAATCGTCATCATCCTTTTTCTTGGATGGTTTCGGAGGAAAAGGCATGGGTATCTGAACCCATGGTTCTCTTTCCTTACCGTGTTTCCTAGAAACAAAGTCTCTCTTATCATAACATTGATTCTTTGATTGTGGGTTATCAAGATCAACAGCAGGTTCAATCTCTACATCATTATCATTGCTAGGTTGAGCATCATCATGAACATCATCATTAATATTATCACTAGGTTCATGTTCATTACCGGATTGTGTCTCAGCATCATAAACATATATATCATTGGGATTCTCAGGTGTGTCAGCTACAGGTTCACTAGAGGCATGCAAAGTCCTATCATTTTTCTTTTTCTTCTTCTTAGAAGAACTAGGTGCATCTAAATTAGCTCTCTGAGAATCTTGCTCAATTATCCCAGGGTGGCCTTCTGGATACAAAGGTTCCTGAGTCATTCTGCGACCTCTAGTCACAACTCTAATGACATTATCATTATTATTACTATTTAATTCATTGAGAAAATTATTCTGAGCCTTAAGTACTTGTTCTACTTGAGTGGTGACCATAGAAGCATGTATACTAATGATTTTCAGTTCACCTTTAGCTCTAGACAGATAATCACTCAAGCGTTCAATCATATAAGCATTGTGTTGCAATTGTCTACCAACATAAGCATTGAAGTTTTCTTGTTTCACAATAAAATTGTCAAACTCATCTAACCATTGGCTAGCAGACTTATAACAAGGAATATCACCTTCATCAAATCTATATAGAGAATTTACCTTTACTATCCGTGTCGGATTATCAAGACCATGCATTTCTTCAATAGGCGGTAAATTCTTAACATCTTCAGCTTTAATACCTTTTTCTTTCATAGATTTCTTTGCCTCTTGCATATCTTCAGGACTGAGAAATAGAACACCTCTCTTCTTCGGAGTTGACTTAGGGGCTGGTTCAGGAAGTGTCCAATTATTTTCATTGGCCAACATATTATTCAATAGTAATTCAGCTTGTTCAACTGTTCTTTCCCTGAAAACACAACCAACACAACTATACAGGTGGTCTCTGGAAGCATCAGTTAGTCCATTATAAAATACATCAAGTATATCATGCATCTCAAGAGGATGATCAGGCAAATCATTAAGTAATTGGAGAAGCCTCCCCCAATCTTGTGGGAGACTCTCTTCTTCAATTTGCACAAAGTTATATATTTCCCATAAGGCAGCTTGTTTCTTATGAGCGGGAAAATATTTAGCAGAGAAGTAATACATCATATCCTGGGGACTACACACACAACCAGGATCAAGAGAATTAAACCAAGTCTTAGCATCGCCCTTTAACGAGAATGGAAATAGCTTAAGGATATAGTAGTAACGAATCTTTTCATCGTTGGTAAACAGGGTGGCTATATCATTAAACTTAGTAAGATGTGCCACAACAGTTTCAGACTCATAGCCATGGAAAGGATCAGATTCAACCAAAGTAATTAACTCAGGATCAACAGAGAAATCATAATCCTTATCAGTAACACATATAGGTGAAGTAGCAAAAGCAGGGTCATGTTTCATTCTAGCATTCAAGGACTCTTCTTTTAGCTTAGCTAATAATTTCTTAAGATCATATCTATCATTGCAAGAAAGAAAATATCTAGCAGTTTCTTCATCCATAACATAACCCTCAGGAACAACAGGCAATTAATATCTATTGGGAGTAGCATCATCATCACTTTCATAAATGTCATTAGTTTCAACATTTGCATTCTCCCTAACCTTAGCAATTTGTTCATCTAGAAATTCACCTAGTGGCACAATATCAGGCATAGAGGTAGTTTCATCATACATAGCAGAAGTAGAACATCAAGAACATACGACATATCAGATTCAATAGCAGGAGTAGGTGTCGCAAGTTTACTCATAACAGAAGGAGAATCAAGTGCAGAGCTAGATGGTAGTTCCTTACCTCCCCTCGTAGTTGAGGGTAAGATGTTGGTTTTTGAGTCCTTCAAGTTCTTCATAGTGATCAACAAATATAAATCCCAAGTGACTTAAAGAATAAAGCAATGCTCCCCGACAACGGCGCCAGAAAATATTCTTGATAACCCACAAGTGTAGGGGATCGCAATAGTTTTCAAGGGTAAAGTATTCAACCCCAATTTGTTGATTCGACACAAGGGGAGCCAAAGAATACTCTTAAGTATTAGCAGATGAGTTGTCAATTCAACCACACCTAGAAACTTAGTATCTGCAGCAAGATAGATTAGTAGCAAAGTAATATGATAGTGGCAGTAGCGGCAATAAAAGTAACGATAGTGTTTTTGTAGTTTTTTTATAGTAGCAATGAAAATTAAATAGGCAACAAGCAATATAGGAAAAGCTCGTAGGCATTGGATCGGTGATGGGAAATTATGTCAGATGCAATTCATCATGTAGAAGTTATAACCTAGGGTGACACAGAACTAGCTCCAGATCATCAATGCAATGTAGACATGTATTCCGAATAGTCATATGTGCTTATGGAAAAGAACTTGCATGACATCTTTTGTCCTACCCTCCCATGGCAGCGGGGTCCCATTGGAAACCAAGGGATATTAAGGCCTCCTTTTAATAGAGTACCGGACCGGAGCATTAACACATAGTGAATACATGAACTCCTCAAACTACGGTCATCACCGGGAGTGGTCCCGATTATTGTAACTTCGGGGTTGCCGGATCATAACACATAGTAGGTGACCATAGACTTGCAAGATAGGATCAAGAACACACATATATTCATGAAAACATAATAGGTTCAGATCTGAAATCATGGCACTCAGGCCCTAGTGACAAGCATTAAGCATAGCAAAGTCATAGCAACATCAATCTCAGAACATAGTGGATACTAGGGATGAAACCCTAACAAAACTAACTCGATTACATGATAGATCCCATCCATCCCATCACCGTCCAGCAAGCCTACGATGGAATTACTCACGCACGGCAGTGAGCATCATGGAATTGGTGATGGAGGAAGGTTGATGATGACGATGGCGACGATCTCCACTCTCCGGAGCCCCGAACGGACTCCAGATCAGCCCTCCCGAGAGAGATTAGGGCTTGGCGGCGGCTCCATCTCGTGAAACGCGATAATTCTTTCTCCTTGATTTTTTCTCCCCAAAAGTGAAGATATAGGATCTGGGGATAAGTCGGTGGAGCACCAGGGGCCCCACGAGGCAGGGGGCGTGCCCTGGGCGG
>LR738709.1:446378014-446441778 GCA_902687465.1 Secale cereale | reverse complement strand
GGGGGGGGGGGGGGGGGGGACGACTGCGTCATCCTGGAGATGCGGGTGCCGCCCCCTGCGCCGCCGGCTGGGGAGCAGGGCAGCCGGCTAGCGGGGACGGAGGTGCCGCCAGTTGGGGGCGTGTTGGTGACTGGCCAGCAGCCGGCCCTCCGAGCCCCAGCCCGCCCGCTCCCTACGAGGGCGCTCTCCGTGCCGCAGCAGGTGGGGGCCGGTGGGGCCAGCTCGTCCGCGCCGGAGAACGAGGCGACCAGCGCGGCGCCGTCAGGTTGGAGGCCCGGAGGTGGCGGCGCATGGATCGTCGCGTCGCGGGACGTCCTCGACCACTTCAACTCCTTGGGCAACATTGTGCAGACGGCGGTGCAGGAGTTCGTGGCCACACGGTCCTCCGTTCGGGTACGCGTGCTTCGTGCTCTTCTGTTTTTATTCCTTCAATTTCTTCTGTGGGGGCGCGTTAGCGCACCCACTGGGTGTAGTCCCCGAGTTCCGAGTTGGCTGCTGAGCAGGCGGCTTGGAACTCCAAAGTGTACGTCATGGGCTGATCTTGCGTCTTGTTGCAGGAGTACCACAACCTCCGCGTGGCCTCCAACAACGCTCAGCGCCAGGAGCTGGCGCAGCTGCAGGCAGCCTTGGCAGATAGCCAAGGTGAGTGCCTCCTCTTCTCCATGCGGGGGCGCGCCAGCGCACCCGCTGGGTGTAGTCCCCGAGTTCCGAGCCGGCTGCTGAGCAGGCGGCTTGGAACTCCAAGGTTATCTTTTTGCCGCTGACATTTGTTGTTTTTCTTCCTCCCTTGCCAGTGGTCGCAGCCGACCTCTGTAGCCAGCTAGGCGAGGCCCAGTCGGAGCTGGCTGCTAAGGAGCGAGAGCGTGGTCTTGCCGCTCAGGACCGCGACCGCCTGGCCAAGGAGCTGGCGGACCAGACGGCGGCCCACAAGGTCGAGCTTGGGAAGATGTCGGACATCGAGACACTTCTGCGGGCCGAATTCGAGACCGAGCGCTCAAATTGAGCCGAGAAGGAGGCGGCTCTCCAAGACGTCTACATAGCCATTGGAGACATGGTTGACGGTGAGATGTCTACCCTTTCATCTTGTATTCGCCGTCTGTAACAGCCGTCTTTCTTTTCTTATGATCCTTCTTCTAGTTTTGGCAGAGTTCTTCCGGGTCGGGCGATCGCACCCAATGCGCCCAGGACCCCGGCCGAGGAGCTTCTTGCCATTCGGGTGCGTCTCCTGCCGGTCTGCCGTCTGCTTCGCCGTCTGCAGCGTGCTAGCGCCCAGGTCCTAGCCGCCCTCTGGCCAGGTGTGCCAGCACTCCGCATGCCCAGTCGGACTGCCGACTGGCTGGAGGCTGCCGGCCAACGCTTCGAGGCTTGGAAGGGCTCCGCAGCGAGGGCTGGCACGCGGACCGCCCTTGAATTCGTCAAGAGCTGGTATCCGGGCCTGAGCCTTGAGCAGCTGGAGACATTCCGTGCGGAGGCCCAGCCGGAGCTGGCCGTGGTGCAGAAAGAGCTCGTCCAACGCACCGCCGCCCTTGCCGAGTACGCCGATACCTCCGTCTTCATCCCAGAGTTGGACGACAGGGGCCATGTGGTGCCGCCTGGCAACTTCGGGCTGGACCTGGCGGCGTCGGAGGAGCCGGACAAGGAGATCGCCTCTAGTGAAGGGGACGAGGAGGAGGAAGGCAGCGACGAGGAGACCAGCTCCCAGGAGGCGGATCCGTCTGCCAGCCACCAGCCTGACCAGTCCTCGACAAGCGGACCAGGTGTGGTGGCCCCGCCTACCGCAGGAAGCGGCCAGACCGAGACCCACCAGGCGGCCCCCTCGGAAGCCAGCTCCGTCGTGCCGCCTGCCCAACCTGCTGCACCTTAAGTTTTTTCTTTTGTATCTTCTGTTTCTTGTTTCTCTGTAAGACTTTGTAGGGTTAATCCGAACAATTCCACCCGCTGGGTGTATCAGTAAGTTGTTACTACATGGCGGCCCTTGAGGCCTTTTGGATGTAAATATTATTTTTAATGCTGCATGTTTTTTATGCAATTGTGCCGAGTCCTAGGATTAGCCCTGCCCTAGTTTCCTTGTGGCGATTTTCTTCTTGCCGTCTCCTTTAACTGCCGCCCTGCCAGTCAGACAACCACTCTTTGGTTCTGTGGCTGGGTCAGGGGATTGGCTGTTTTCAGGGTGGGCAAGTATTCCGCCCTCTGGAAGGCGGCCTGGCTAAGCCTAGAACCGGCTGGCCGGCTGCTTGACAGCAGGAAGCTCGTGTGAGGGGCCGGCTTGCCCTATGTCTTTTTGCCTTAGCCATTTTTCATGTGGGCACCATTTCTTGCCTTTGGCTCCTGCCAGTCGGACAGCCGCGTTCAGCGAGTCTGTGACTTGATGCTGGAGAGGGCTTGGAAGCCATCACGTTACTTGTCTGGCTATTTAAGGAGAATTTCTTAAACATAGGGCTAGGCGGCCAGTCCCCGGGCCGTCTGCTAGGCTCCGGTGCCGGACAAAGGAGTGAACAATAATCATTCACAGGCATAATTCTTATCACATAGATAAAGGGTTGGGCAGTCTCCGAGAACTCCTCGGGGGTCCCAATGGTTCTCAAAATAACTTTAGATAGCGCGACACATACTGTCTTTCAACTATAAAAGTGACGAAGTAGGTTTCGTTCCATGGGCGCTCCGACTCCTTGCCTGAGTCGTCTCTCTTGCATGCTCTTGGCTTATGGGCATCAATGAGGTAGTAGGCATCGTTGCCTAGTACCTTGCTGACGATGAACGGTCCTTCCCAAGGAGCCGAGAGCTTGTGCTGGCCGGCTGTTCGCGGGATCAACCGGAGCACAAGGTCCCCCTCGCGGAAGGAGCGTGGCTTGACTAGCCGGCTGTGATAGTGGCGGAGACCCTGCTGGTAGATGGTGGAGCGGCTGAGTGCTACCAGCCGGGCCTCCTCCAGCAGGTCTACGCCGTCTTCGCGTGCTTCTTTGGCTTCGGCTTCCATATACATGGTGACACGAGGCGAGTCAAACTCAACATCCGTTGGGATGACGGCCTCGGCCCCATACACGAGGAAGAAAGGAGTGAAGCCGGTGGATTTGTTCGGAGTGGTTCTGAGGCTCCAAAGGACATACGGCAATTCTTCGATCCAGCAACCGGCTGATCGCTCCAAAGGTTCGACCAGCCGGGGCTTGATGCCGGACAATATAAGGGCGTTGGCACCCTCGACTTGGCCGTTGGACTGTGGGTGTACAACGGACGCTAGGTCCAGTCGGATGCCCTGTGTTGCATAGAAACGGGCAAGTGCGCCTTTGGCAAAATTTGTGCCGTTGTCGGTGATGATGCTGTGCGGTATACCATACAGGACCATGATGTCTGCGATGAATGTCACATCAGTTGGGCCATTGAGTTTCTTGATGGGTTTGGCTTCGATCCACTTGGTGAATTTATCTATTGCCATGAGTAAATGTGTCAAGCCTTCTCTGGCTGTCTTGAAAGGGCCTACCATATCCAGGCCCCAGACTGCAAATGGCCAAGTGATCGGAATAGTCTTGAGTGCAGAAGCCGGCAAGTGTTGCTTGGAACTGAAGCGCTGGCAGCCGTTGCACTTTCTCACCAAATCTTTGGCATCGTCCAAAGCAGTCGGCCAGAAGAAACTGGGGCGGAAAGCTTTGGCGACGACGGACCTTGAGGCCGCGTGGTGCCCCCATTCCACTTGGTGAATGTCCTTCAGGATAGCCATCCCCTTTTATGCTTCTACACAGCACTGGAAAATGCCCGTTGCGCTTCTTCTGACAAGCTCTTTGTTGACTATGGTGTATGCTGAAGCTCGGCGTTAAACTTGTCGTGCCAAAGTTTCTTCTGCTGGCAGCTCTCCTCTGAGCAGGAATGTGAGGATTGGTTGTGCCGAAGACGGCGTTGAGACTCCTATTGCTTCAGCCAGAGAGACCAGGGTGGTTGGGCTGGGAGGCGGAGGGCTGGGCTGAACCGTCTGCTGTGCATCCAAAGTCCCCAAGCCGTCTGCTGGAGCGGGCGCCTCCTGGCCGCCTGCTGGAGCAGTCCCCGGGCCAGGAACCGGCGCGGCTACACGTGGTCCGTCTGTTGGAGTTGGAGTGTCAAGGCCGCCTGCTGGAGCAGTCTCTGGGCCGGCTGCTGAAGCTGCGAGGCCGCCTGCTCCAGGGTCGGCTGGTATGAAGATTGACTCTGACTCTTGTGAAGGGTTGATAGACGGCTTGCGCAGGCATTGAAGAGATACGGCGGCTGGTATTGCTTGGCGGGTGGAGCCGATTCGTGCCAAGGTGTCGGCTTGCATGTTGTCGGCTCGTGGTACGTGGAGGAACTCGCAGCCATCAAAGTGTCCACTGATCTGTTGAACAAGGAAGCGATAGCTTGCCATGTTAGCGTCCTTGGCGTCCCAGTCCCCAGACGACTACTGGACAACCAAGTCTGAGTCACCATAGCACAGCACTTGGCGGATGCCAATCTCCTTGGCCATCCGGAGCCCATGGATAAGTGCCTCATACTCGACCATGTTGTTGGAGGCGGCAAAGTGGATCTGCAGGGTATACTTGAGCTTGTCGCCTTTGGGGGAGGTGAGGACGACGCCGGCTCCTAGGCCGGTGCGCATCTTTGACCCGTCAAAGTGCATTCACCAATGGGTTGAGTCTGGAACAGGCGGCAGGTACTGGGTTTCGGCCCAGTCGACGAGGAAGTCGGCCAATGCCTGTGACTTGCTGGTGGTGCATGGCTGGTAGAAGATGGTGAAGGGGCCCAGCTCAATGGCCCACTTGGCCACTCTTCCTGAGGCATCTCTGTTGCCCATGATCTCAGCAAGCCGGGTCGTGCAGACGATCGTGACAGAATGCTCTTGGAAGTACTGCTTGAGTTTCTTGGCGGTGAAGTACACACCGTAGCACATGTTCTGGTAGTGAGGGTAGTTCTGCTTGGACGCTGACAGCACTTCGCTCAAGTAGTAGACGGGCCTCTGGACGGGCAAGGCTCTACCGTCCTCTGGGCGCTCGACCACAATGACAGTGCTGACCACCCGGCTGGTGGCGGCTATGTACAGGAACATGGGTTCCTTGTCTGCTGGCGCCGCCAGGACAGGCGGGGTGGACAGCAATCTCTTGAGGTGCTGGAAAGCTTCGTCTGCCTGGTCGTTCCACTCGAAGCATGTGGTCTTCTTCATCAGTTGGTACAGGGGGAGTGCCTTTTCTCCCAGCCGGCTGATGAAACGGCTGAGAGATGCCAGGCACCCCGTGAATCTCTGGACATCTCGCACATGGGTCGGCCGCTCCATTCTCTCAATGGCCTTGATCTTCGCAGGGTTGCACTCGATGCCGCCTTCGGATACCAGGAAGCCAAGGAGTTGGCCGGCTGGTACCCTGAAGACGCATTTCTCTGGGTTTAGTTTAATCCGAAAGCGGCGCAGGTTCTCAAATGTCTCTTGGAGATCCTCCAAAAGGGTTCCTCTCTTCTCCGTCTTCACCATGATATCGTCCATGTAAACGTGGGTGTTTCTGCCAAGTTGCTTGAGGAGGCAATTCTGCATGCAACGCTGAAAGGTGGCGCCGACATTTCTCAAGCCGAACGTCATGGTCAGTTAGCAGAAGGCCCCAAATGGCGTGAGGAAGGCGGTCTTCAGGCGATCAGCTGGATCAAGCTTGATTTGGTGGTACCCAGAATAAGCATCAAGGAAAGACAGCAGCTCGCATCCGGCTGTGGAGTCGATCACTTGATCTATTCGTGGCAGAGCAAACAGATCTTTAGGGCAAGCTTTGTTGAGGCTGGTGTAATCAATGCACATGCGCCATTTGTTGTTCTTCTTTAGCACTAGGACTGGATTTGCAAGCCACTTGGGGTTAAATACTTCCATGATGAAGTCGGCTGCTAGCAAGCGGGCAACTTCTTCCCCAACGACTCTTCTCTTTTCTTCTGACAGGCGGCGCATCAGCTGTCTAACAGGCTTTGCATCTTCTCTCACGTGTAGTTTGTGCTCGGCAAAATCCGTCGGGACACCCGGCATGTCTTTGGGGGACCATGCAAAGATGTCCCGATTCTCACGGAGGAAATCGACGAGCTCGCTTTCCTATTTGCTGCCTAGGTTTGACCCTATGACAGCAAATAGCTCCGGGTGAGATGGGTCCAAGGCAATCTTCTTTGTTTCCTTGGTTGGCTGGAACGAGCCTTGCGGCTCCGCCTCCCTGGGATCGGCTGGTATGGCCGGCTGCTCGCCAGACATTGCCACCAGCCGTTCCAGACAACGCTTTTCCTGAGCTATGACAAGGGACTCTGCCAGGCGGCTGCTGGCTGTTGCGCATGCAATGGACTTCTCGTAGTCCCCGGCTATGGTGATTATTCCCTTGGGGCCTGGCATCTTCATCTTGAGGTACGCATAATGGGGTACTTCCATGAACTTTGCAAGAGCTAGCCGGCCCAAGATCACGTGATAGGGACTTTCCAGGTTCACCACTTCAAACCAAACCGGCTCCCTCCGGAAATGCATCTTGTCACCAAACAGGACATCGACCCTGGCCTTGCCGATTGGTGAGCAAGAGAGGCCTGGCACAATGCCATGGAACACGGTCCTGGTAGGCTGGAGTTGCTTTTCTTTGATGTCCAACTTCTCCATGGTGTCACGGTACATGATGTTGATGCTGCTGCCGTCGTCTACCAGCACCCGGGAGAAACGACAAGCCCGCCTGTCAGTGGAGAGAGTGGCATCCAGGACCAAGGCATAGGCCCCTGGCGACGACATGACAGCCGGGTGATCCTCTCGGCTCCAGCTGACAGGCCTCTCAGACCAATGCATGAATTATGAGTCCTTGACGGCAACAGTGTTGACTTCTCTGAGCTGTTGGCACCGGCTGTGCCTATCGTCCGTCTAGGTGGTGAAGACAACATAGGCTCCGTTTTCTTCTGGGAACTCATCCTGGATCTGGCCGCCGGGGCGGGCAGCCGGCGTATTAGGAGGCATGGCCGGCTGCCCAGCAGGCGGCGGTGGCAGAGCTTCTCCCCTCACAATTCTGGTGAGCCAATGACACTTTCGCGTTGTGTGGTTGCAAGGCTTCGTGCCACTGTGGAACTTGCAGGGGGCGTCCAGAGCTTGGTCAAAGGAGAAAGCCGGCTGCCAGACTGGTTTGCCGCCCTTCTGGCGCTTGGGTCCTGCTTGAGCTTCTGGCTGCTGGCCGTCGACTGCTGCCACCAGCCGGCTGTTGGCAGCCGGCGCGTGGGCCTTGCGTTTCTGGTCGCTTGTCTGCTGGCGCCGGCTGGACTCTCCCGCTGGCGTCTTGGAGGTTGGAGGAGTCATCTTGCCAGAAGCATCCACTTGCAGCTCGGTCTTCATGGAGGAGTCGGCGGTGGCGTACTTGTCTGCTATGCTCAGCAGTTCATCCAACGTGGCTGGCTCGTCGCAAAGGAGCCTGTGCTTGAGTAAGGTGCCCTCTCTGCACCCGGCCATGAAATACTCGATGGCTTGCACCTCATGCACTCCTTCACAAGAGTTTCGCAGCTCTACCCAGCGCGTCAGATAATTGCGGGCCGACTCGTCTGGGCCTTGGACACACAGGGAGAGCTGACGTGGCTTGGGAGGAAGCTTGTAGGTGCTGGTGAAGTTGCGAGTGAAGGCGTCGGTGAAGTCCAGCCAGCCGTTGATGCTATTGGGTTTGAGGCTGTTCAGCCAGGTCCGAGCCGTGCCCTGGAGCATAAGGGGCACGTACTTCACTGCAACGCGTCTGTTGCCGGTAGCTATGCTAACGGTTGTGGAGTAGTCCACCAGCCAGTCCTCTGGTTTCACTGATCCGTTGTACTTGGGGGTGTCTCTGGGGAGCGAGAAGCCCTTGGGAAAAGGCTCATTGCGGATGCGAGGGCTGAAGCAAGCCGGACCGTGGTCATCTTCTTCTTCGACCGCCTGGGACCGAGCCAGACGGTCCAGGCGGTGGTGGGCGTCGTTCTCCCCAACCCCCTCGCGACGGCCCAAACGGCCCGCCAGAGAGGGGTGGTCAACAGGCGGAGGAGACACGCGCCTCTCCCGCCTGGGAGGAGGCGGATGTTCCCCTCGCCGTTCTACGGCCCTTGGGCGGCCGTCTTCGTCGCGCTCGATGGTGACGCGAGTCTGCCGGCTGCGGCTGGCAGCAGGCTCTGAGTCTCGCCGGTTGGTGGCGCCGACTGTTGGAGAGCGAGACGTGGCTCCTTGCTCCCGCCGAAGAGGGCGGTTTTCTGCGTGCGCGCTAGCCTCTGATACCCGGTGACGGGCCTCCTGCTGCGTGGCAGCAGCGTCGAGGAGCTGGCGGGCGCGCTGAGTCATGCAACGAAGCTCGTCTCCCTCCAAGTGTCCCATCTCATCGACTGCCGCCTGGACAGCCCTTAGGTTCTTCGATGGAGTGAGGTACACGGGCCGCGGGCCGCCCAGCATGTCTGCTAGTAGCCCGCCGCGATCGCGGACGGCGCCGGCTCGGCTAGGCTCGCCAGCAGCCGGCGTGCCACAGATAGCACGGTCCATCTCACGGCGGTAAGCTTCGGTGAGGCGTCGGGAGGCAGCCATTTTGTTGGCGCTGTCGAGAAGCGAAATGTGTAGCGCCTCTAACGCCTCGCCGTCTGCCCCCGCCGCGACAGGAGCGGCGAGGTGCTGCAGAGCGGCCTCGAGCGGGTCTGGGCCCGCCCTGCTAGATGGTTCGCTGTGGTCGGTGACGAGCACCTCCGTGACGGTGCTGATAGTGCTGCCGATCGGAAGAGCGGGGAAGGGGTCGTTGATGATCATCACTTGCTCGGGGAAGGAGTCGCCGGGCCCCGCGCCGAGGTCGACGATCATGTCTACTGGTGGGTCAGAAGAGCCTACTGACTCCACGTCAGAGGCGCGCTCGTCGATGATGTGGAGCTTGTCGAGGAGCTCGACGAGGCAGCTCTCCGGTGCCACTAGCTCGGCCGCCGGAGAGGGCTCGTCATGGATGCGGCCTCAGCACCGCGAAGCATCCCGGTTTCCACGCCAGCAGGCGTGCCGGGCTGGCTACTCCCGCCAGGAAGGAACAAAGTTCCCGTCCAGAACATGTCTCCGGACAACGGTGCACCTCGCCCTACGGTGGGCACCAAATGTCGGGGTTTTGGAACGACATATGCCAACGGATGGCTTATCATGCATGGGGTCAAAAGAACGTCGCCGGGCTCGGGAAGCGGGATGACACAAAACTTAGGACGCCTACGGATCTTACCCAGGTTCGGGGCTCTCCGAGGAGATAACACCCCTAGTCCTGCTCTGCGGGGGCTCCGCGTCATGACTGATGTCACTATGGTAGCTACAAGGTTGCTCCTTGAGCTGTGTGGTCTAGAGAAAGGAGATGGACAAGGCTAACTCACCTCCTATCTCTTTTCTAGGGTTCAATCTCGTAACCTTCTAACCCCCCCTCACGGAGGACCATGGGGGGTTTATATAGGCCTACCCCCCAGGGGTACAATGGTAATCTCGACGGTGTGGCTCCCAGCCGTCAGTTTCTTCCGACGCCGGCCTTGCCGCCCGCCTGCGGTGGGCCCACGTCATTGCCTTTCACTGTAGATGCGCCTCTGCTGACGATAGCCTCGTCAGGAGGGAAGTGGCTACAGTGGAGCCATCTCCTGCCGTACACTCCCGCCACGCCCTGTCTTGTCATCTTGATGAGGTTCGGACTTCTAGGGCGAGATTTGCCGCCTGCTACCAGGCGGTCGTCTCCCCTGGCCGTCTGCCAGGGGCGGCTTGTTCATGAGCTACTCCCTGGCTAATGGGGCCAGCCGCCTACTGGCCCTGCCGGCTGTGAGTAGTGGGATCGTGGCCTCCTCTGACCGATGCTTGGTCACGAGCAACGTGGCTACAGTGACCCGCCGCTTAGGAGATATTCATAAGGTACACGTTCACTGTAGCCACGTCCTTATAGATCCTCTAAGGACATGTTCACCTGTAGCCATGCCTGTGCTACGTGGGGGTCCCCTAGCACGCGTCCCGAGGGAGGGATATGGGACCGTCTGCTAGCTGGTGATGTTGGTGCCGCCGCCTGTTGGGTCCCTGCTGCCTGCTGGCAGTCGGCTCCTAGGGTAGGCTACCCTAGGAGGCGGCCCGATGAGCAGACGGCCGGGGTGGAGCTAGCAGCTATAATTTGTCTTGAAATACCAAGGGTGGTCGCCGAGGGTAGCCATGGTCAATATCTCTGACACCACTAGTGAAACCTATGGCCCCCGGGTTTATTCTCAACATATCAATCTACAATCTACTTTACTTTAGTGTTTTTACTTTCTGTTCTTATATCCAAAAATACCAAAAATATCAAACTATCATATCTATCAGATCCCACTTTCGTAAGTGACCGTAAAGGGATTGACAACCCCTTATCGCGTTGGCTACGAAGTTCTTATTCGTTTGTGCAGGTGCGAGGGACTCGCGCGTGGTCTCCTGCTGGATTGATACCTTGGTTCTCAAAAATTGAGGGAAATACTTACGCTACTGTGTGATAACCCACAAGTGTAGGGGATCGCAACAATTTTTGAGGGTAAAGTATTCAACCCAAATTTGTTGATTCGACACAAGGGGAGCCAAAGAATACTCTTAAGTATTAGCAGCTGAGTTGTCAATTCAACCACACCTAGAAACTTAGTATCTGCAGCAAGTAGTTTAGTAGCAAAGTAATATGATAGTGGCGGTAGCGGCAAGAACAATAACGATAGTGTTTTTGTAGTTTTTGTGATAGTAGCAACGAAAAAGTAAATAAGCAACAAGCAATATAGGAAAAGCTCGTAGGCATTGGATCGGTGATGGGAAATTATGTCGGATGCAATTCATCATGTAGAAGTTATAACCTAGGGTGACACAAAACTAGCTCCAGTTCATCAATGCAATGTAGGCATGCATTCCGAATATAGTCATACGTGCTTATGGAAAAGAACTTGCATGACATCTTTTGTCCTACCCTCCCGTGGCAGCGGGGTCCTATTGGAAACTAAGGGATATTAAGGCCTCCTTTTAATTGAGTACCGGACCAAAGCATTAACACATAGTGAATACATGAACTCCTGAAACTACGGTTATCACCGGGAATGATCCCGATTATTGTCACTTTGGGGTTGCCGGATCATAACACATAGTAGGTGACTATAGACTTGCAAGATAGGATCAAGAACACACATATATTCATGAAAACATAATAGGTTCAGATCTGAAAGGATGGCACTCGGGCCCTAGTGACAATCATTAAGCATAGCAAAGTCATAGAAACATCAATCTCAGAACATAGTGGATACTAGGGATCAAACCCTAACAAAACTAACTCGATTACATGATAGATCCCATCCAACCCATCACCGTCCAGCAAGCCTACGATGGAATTACTAACGCACGGCGGTGAGCATCATGGAGTTGGTGATGGAGGAAGGTTGATGATGACGATGGCGATGATCTCCACTCTCCGGAGCCCCGAACGGACTCCAGATCAGCCCTCCCGAGAGAGATTAGGGCTTGGCGGCGGCTCCGTCTCGTGAAACGCGATAATTCTTTCTCCTTGATTTTTTTCTCCCCGAAAGTGAAGATATAGGATTTGGGGATAACGCGGTGGAGCACCGGGGAGCCCACGAGGCAGGGGGCGCGCCCTGGGCAGGGGGGGGGCGCCCCCCACCCTCGTGGACAGGATGTGGGCCCCCCGATGAGGATCTTCTTGCAGATATTTTTTATATTTTCCGAAATAATTCTCCGTTGATTTTCAGGCGATTACGAGAACTTTATATTTCTGCACAAAAACAACACCATGGCAATTCTGCTGAAAACAGCGTCAATCCGGGTTAGTTCCATTCAAATCATGCAAGTTAGAGTCCAAAACAAGGGCAAAAGGGTTTGGAAAAGTAGATACATTGGAGACGTATCAACTCCCCCAAGCTTAAACCTTTGCTTGTCCTCAAGCAATTCAGTTGATAAACGGAAAGTGATAAAGAAAAACTTTGACAAAGTCTGTTTGGTCTTGTTGTTGTAAATATGTAAGCTAGCATTCAGGTTTTCAACAAGATCATGAACTAACCACATTCACAATAACTTTCAGGTCTCAAGACTACTCACATCATTGGCATAATCAACTAGCGAGCAATAATAATAAACGGCGAATGACAACACTTTCTTAAAACAATCATGATATGATATAACAAGATAGTATCTCGCTAGCCCTTTCTGAGACCGCAAAACATAAATGCAGAGCACATTTAAAGATCATGGACCGACTAGACATTGTAATTCATCGTAAAAGAGATCCAGTCATGATCATACTCAATGCAAATTAATAGTAATACATGCAACGACAGAGTTGCTCTCTTACTGGTGCTCTTTGAGGATGATGACTCAGCAAAAAAAGTAAATAGATAGGCCCTACGCAGATGGAAGCAGTCATTTGTAGAGGTGCCAGAGCTCGATTTTTAAATAGAGATGAATAACATTTTGAGCGGTATACTTTCATTGTCAACATAACAACCAAGAATCTCGATATCTCCCATGCTACGCACATTATAGGCGGTTGCCAAACAGAATGGTAAAGTTTATACTCCCCCATCCACCAACAAGCACACTCCATGGCCATCCGAATCCACGGGGTACCGTCCAAACAAGCAACAACCCTGGGTGAATTTTGTTTAATTATTATGATTTGAGCATGGGACTGGGCATCCCGGTTACCAACCATTTTCTCGTGAATGATGAGCGGAGTCCACTCATCGTGAGAATAACCCACCTAGCATGGAAGATATAGACAACCCTAGTTGATACATGAGCTGTTCGAGCATACAAAACATAATTTCATTTGAAGGTTTAGAGTTTGGCACATATAAATTTACTTGGAACGGCAGGTAAATACCACATATAGGAAGGTATGGTGGACTCATATGGAATAACTTTGGGGTTTATGGAAGTCGATGCACAAGCAATATTCCCGCTTAGTACAGGTGAAGGCTAGAAAGAGACTGGGAAGCAACCAGCTAGAGAGCAACAGTGGTCATGAACATGCATTAAAATTAATCAACAATGAATGCAAGCATGAGTAGGATATAAATCACCATGAACATAAATATCGTGGAGGCTATGTTGATTTGTTTCAACTACATGCATGAACATGTGCCAAGTCAGATCACTTAAATTGTTCAAAGGAGGATACCACCCCATCATACCATATCACAACCATTTCAATATCATGTTGGAACGCAAGATAGACCATTATAAACTCTCAGCTAATTAAGCATGGCATAAGCAACTATGATCTCTAATTGTCATTGCAAACATGTTTCATTCATAACAAGCTGAATCAGGAACGATGGGCCATCATATTTACAAAAACAAGAGAGGTCGAGTTCATACCAGCCTTTCTCATCTCAATTAGTTCATCGTATATCATCCTTTTTGCCTTTCACTCGCACGACCGAATGGTGTGGATAATAATAATAGTGCACGTGCATTGGACTAAGCTGGAATCTGCAGACATTTAATACAAGAGAGAAGACAAGGTAATATGGCTCAAGGTTAAATCAACAACAAAGCATATGAGAGCCACTAAGAAATTTCAATCATGGTTTTCTACTCTTAACCCCCCAAAGAAAAGAAAAGAAACTATTTACACGGGAAAGCTCCAGCAAAAGAAGAACGGGAAATCTTTTTGGGTTTTCATTTTTAACTACTACTACAAGCAAAGAAAGTAAACTAGCTAGGAGCTACAACTAATATTTTTTTGTTTTCTGGGTTTTTCTAGCACACAAGAAAAAGACTAAGAAAAAGAAATTGAAACTAAGCATGGATGGTCCAGTGAAAGAGTGTGAGCACCGACAACTAGAATAAGTGTGTGAACATGAATGTAAAGTCGGTGAGAAACACGTACTCCCCCAAGCTTAGGCTTTTGGCCTAAGTTGGTCTATGGCTAGTATTGGCCTGACGGATATCCAAAGTCGTAGTTGGGGTTGTACGGGGATGCAACATATACTGCATGCTGAGCTGCAGCGTGAAGGCGGGCTGCCTCCGTCATGTTATAATAAGCATTTGCCTCCTCCATAGTTATGGTGTATATCCCTTTTGCCTGAAAGTTAAACAAGGTGGGGGCAGGAAGGACAATAGGGATGGCATGCTCCCTATTAAAGATTAGTCGATATTTGAGGGCTTGATCAACCCACTCTATAAACATGTCACTAGTCATAGCATGGCAATCTAAATGAGCAGGAGGTAAAGGTTCACCATTCTCGTGCACAGGCACACCAAGAAAGCGGGCTATGCGAGTGGCATAAATCCCACCAAATAAATCTCCATGCAAACCATTATGATGTAGCCTACGTGCAACAATTGCTCCCAAGTTATATTATCTATCACCTAGTACAACACTCCTGAGAACACTAAGATTAGGGACACACATGTGGCAAGCCTCATCCTTACCGTTTATGCATCTATCGATAAAGAGAGCAAAGTAATGAATAGCAGGAAAATGAATGGTCCCTATCGTAGCCTGTGTGATTTCTCTAGATTCCCCCCACAGTGATACTAGTAAGGAAATCTCTAAATTCAAATTTGCGAGGATCACTCATACTGCCCCACTGTAGGATCTTACAAGCATCATTAAAATCCTCTAAGTCCATGGTATAGGATTTATCATAAAGGTCAAACCGGACAGTGTGAGAATTACGTGAAGATGAAAATTTAAATCTTCTCACAAAGCTATCAGTTAAGCCACGGTATTGAGTGCACTTATCTTGTATGAAGCCCTCGAGGTCAGCGTTTCGCACATTGCGTAAAATTCATCCTTGATGCCAGCCTGATCCATAAAGTCATCTAACGGCCATTCACAAGGCCGTACATCTGCATCCCTCGGTAGTTCATCGTCTGGCTCACGGAACGTGAGCCTCGGTTCTTGCTTCCTTGAAGAACCACCTTGGAAGTTTCTCCTAGACATTTTTCTGAATTTTTTAAAAAAAATTAGTAACCCACAATAAAAGTTAACCAAACTCAACAAGATTGATAGCAACAACTCCTATAAGTGCGTTGAGACTATATCATGCATTAGAACTACTTGGGACCAAGAAAAATTGACATGCAAGCTCAAGAACAAGGTCACCACAGCAACATAAATTTGCAATAAATAAAACACTAGAAATAAAACTAATTGGACCAATGGAGGAGTCACATACAAAGGAATAATCTCCCCAAACAGTTTGGTGAATGGTGCTTTGAGCATGGAGATCAAAAATGGCAGCAAGATGAGCTATAACTCGGGTTTGAGCTGGTTGGTGATTTTTTTGGGAGGAAGCAGAAGAGCATGGGTGCAGGAATAAGTGGAGGGGGGCACGTGGGGCCCACGAGGCAAGGGCACGCCCTGGACCCTCGTGGTCAGGTGTTGGCTCCCCTCGCTGTGTGTTCTGTGCCATATTTCCTCAAATATTCTAGGAAAAATCATATTTCATTTTCATGGCATTTGGAGAACTTTTATTTTCGGGATATTTTTTATTGCATGGATAAGTCTGGAAACAAACAGAAAATGCTAATTTTCTTTTATTTATCCTAATTAACAGAAAGTAAAAGGAGGGTACAGAAGGTTATGCTATCTAGATTCACCTATCCCATGTTCATCAAAAGGAATCCATTAACAAGGTTGATCAGGTCTTATTAATAAACTCTTTCCGAGTAACATGAAACTGGAGAATTTTCGAATAACACTAGGTTACCTCAATGGGGATATGTATGTCCCAACAATAAGGATGTCATATGCCTTCTTGATAGTAGGAATAGGAAACTCAAAACCTCCAATAGTGATAGTTGAAGTTTTTCCAATATAATTGATACTGTGGACCTGAGGTTGTTTCCTTGGAAAGTGAACCATATGATCATTACCATTGACATGAAAAGTGACATTGCCTTTGTTGCAATCAATAACAACCCCTGCAGTATTCAAAAAGGGTTTTCGAAGAATAATAGACATACTATCGTCCTCGGGAATATCAAGTATAACAAAGTTCGTTATAATAGTAACATTTGCAACTACAACAGGCACATCCTCACAAATACTGACAGGTATAACAGTTGATTTATCAGCCATTTGCAAAGATATTTCAGTAGGTGTCAACTTACTCAAGGCAAGTCTACGATATAAAGAGAGAGGCATAACACAAACACCGGCTCCAAGATCACATAAAGCAGTTTTAACATAGTTTTTCTTAATGGAGCATGGTATAGTAGGTACTCCCGGATCTCCTAGTTTCTTAGGCATTCCACCCTTAAAAGTGTAATTGGCAAGCATGGTGGAAATTTCTACTTCAGGTATCTTTCTTTTGTTGGTAATAATATCTTTCATATACTTAGCATAAGGATTTGTTTTGAGCACATCAGTCAAACGCATACGCAAAAAGATAGGTTTACTCATTTCAGCAAAGCGCTCAAAATCCTCATCATCCTTTTTCTTGGATGGTTTCGGAGGAAAATGCATGGGTTTCTGAACCCATGGTTCTCTTTCCTTACCGTGTTTCCTAGCAACAAAGTCTCTCTTATCATAACGTTGATTCTTTGATTGTGGGTTATCAAGATCAACAACAGGTTCAATCTCTACATCATTATCATTGCTAGGTTGAGCATCATCATGAACATCATCATTAATATTATCACTAGGTTCATGTTCATTACCGGATTGTGTCTCAGCATCAGAAACATATATATCATTGGGATTCTCAGGTGTGTCAGCTACACGTTCACTAGAGGCATGCAAAGTCCTATCATTTTCCTTTTTCTTCTTCTTAGAAGAACTAGGTGCATCTGAATTAGCTCTCTGAGAATCTTGCTCAGTTCTCCTAGGGTGGCCCTCAGGATACAGAGGTTCCCGAGTCATTCTGCCACCTCTTGTCACAACTCTAATGGCATTATCATTATTCTTACTATTTAATTCATTGAGAAAATCATTCCGAGCCTTAAGTACTTGTTCTACTTGAGTGGTGACCATAGAAGCATGTATACTAATGAGTTTCAGTTCACCTTTAGATCTAGACAAATAATCACTCAAGCGTTCAATCATATAAGCATTGTGTTGCAATTGTCTACCAACATAAGCATTGAAGTTTTCTTGTTTCACAATAAAATTGTCAAACTCATCTAAGCATTGGCTAGCAGACTTATAACAAGGAATATCACCTTCATCAAATCTATAAAGATAATTTACCTTTACTACCTGTGCTGGGTTATCAAGACAATGTATTTCTTCAATAGGCGGTAAATTCTTAACATCTTCAGCTTTAATACCTTTTTCTTTCATAGATTTCTTTGCCTCTTGCATATCTTCAGGACTGAGAAATAGAACACCTCTCTTCTTTGGAGTTGGCTTAGGGGCTGGTTCAGGAAGTGTCCAATTATTTTCATTGGCCAACATATTATTCAATAGTAATTCAGCTTGTTCAACTGTTCTTTCCCTGAAAACACAACCAGCACAACTTTCCAGGTGGTCTCTGGAAGCATCGGTTCGTCCATTATAAAAGACATCAAGTATATCATGCATCTTAAGAGGATGATCAGGCAAATCATTAAATAATTGGAGAAGCCTCCCCCAAGCTTGTGGGAGACTCTCTTCTTCAATTTGCACGAAGTTATATATTTCCCGTAAGGCTGCTTGTTTCTTATGAGCGGGAAAATATTTAGCAGAGAAGTAATACACCATATCCTGGGGACTACGCACACAACCAGGATCAAGAGAATTAAACCAAGTCTTAGCATCACCCTTTAACGAGAACGGAAATAGCTTAAGGATATAGTAGTAACGAATCTTTTCATCGGTGGTAAACAGGGTGGCTATATCATTCAACTTAGTAAGATGTGCCACAACAGTTTCAGGCTCATAGCCATGGTAAGGATCAGATTCAACCAAAGTAATTAACTCAGGATCAATAGAGACATCATAATCCTTATCAGTAACACAGATAGGTGAAGTAGCAAAAGCCAGTTCATGTTTATTTTGAGTAGCATCATCATCACTTTCATAAATGTCATCAGTTTCAACATTTGCATTCTCCCTAACCTTAGCAATTTGTTCATCTAGAAATTCACCTAGTGGCACAATATCAGGCATAGAGGTAGTTTCATCATACATAGTAGAAGTAGCATCATCAAGAACATACGACATATCAGATTCAATAGCAGGAGTAGGTGTCGCAAGTTTACTCATAACAGAAGGAGAATCAAGTGCAGAGCTAGATGGCAGTTCCTTACCTCCCCTCGTAGTTGAGGGTAAGATCTTGGTTTTTGAGTCCTTCAAGTTCTTCATAGTGATCAACAGATATAAATCCCAAGTGACTTAAAGAATAGAGCTATGCTCCACGACAACGGCACCAGAAAACAGTCTTGATAACCCACAAGTGTAGGGGATCGCAACAGTTTTTGAGGGTAAAGTATTCAACCCAAATTTGTTGATTTGACACAAGGGGAGCCAAAGAATACTCTTAAGTATTAGCAGATGAGTTGTCAATTCAACCACACCAGGAAACTTAGTATCTGCAGCAAGATAGTTTAGTAGCAAAGTAATATGATAGTGGCGATAGCGGCAATAAAAGTAACGATAGTGTTTTTGTAGTTTTTGTGATAGTAGCAACGGAAAAGTAATAAGCAACAAGCAATATAGGAAAAGCTCATAGGCATTGGATTGGTGATGGGAAATTATGTCGGATGCAATTCATCATGTAGAAGTTATAACCTAGGGTGACACAGAACTAGCTCCAGTTCATCAATGCAATGTAGGCATGTATTCCGAATATAGTCATACATGCTTATGGAAAAGAACTTGCATGGCATCTTTTACCCTACCCTCCCGTGGCAGTGGGGTCCTATTAAAAACTAAGGGATATTAAGACCTCCTTTTAATAAAGTACCGGACCAAAGCATTAACACATAGCGAATACATGAACTCCTCAAACTACGGTCATCACCGGGAGAGGTCCCGATTATTGTCACTTCGGGGTTGCCGGATCATAACACATAGTAGGTGACTATAGACTTGCAAGATAGGATCAAGAACACACATATATTCATGAAAATATAATAGGTCCATATATGAAATCATGGCACTCGGGCCCTAGTGACAAGAATTAAGCATAGCAAAGTCATAGCAACATCAATCTCAGAACATATTGGATACTAGGGATCAAACCCTAACAAAACTAACTCGATTGCATGATAGATCCCATCCAACCATCACCGTCCAGCAAGCGTACGATGGAATTACTCACACACGGCGGTGAGCATCATGGAATTGGTGATGGAGGAAGCTTGATGATGACGATGGTGACGATCTCCACTCTCTGGAGCCCCGAACAGACTCTAGATCAGCCCTCCCGAGAGAGATTAGTGCTTGGCGGCGGCTCCGTCTCGTGAAATGCGATAACTGTTTCTCCTTGATTTTTTTCTCCCCGAAAGTGAAGATATATGATTTGGGGATACGTCGATGGAGCACCGGCGGGCCCACGAGGCAGGGGGGCGCGCCCAGGGTAGGGTGCGCACCCCTACCCTCGTGGACAGGGTGTGGGCCCCCCGGTGAGGATCTTCTTGCAGATATTTTTTATTTTTTCCAAAATAATTCTCCGTTGATTTTCAGGCGATTCCGAGAACTTTATATTTCTGCACAAAAACAACACCATGGCAATTCTGCTGAAAACAACGTCAGTCCGGGTTAGTTCCATTCAAATCATGCAAGTTAGAGTCCAAAACAAGGGCAAAAGGTTTTGGAAAAGTAGATACGTTGGAGACGTATCAACTCCCCCAAGCTTAAACCTTTGCTTGTCCTCAAGCAATTCAGTTGATAAACGGAAAGTGATAAAGAAAAACTTTGACAAACTCTGTTTGCTCTTATTGTTGTAAATATGTAAGCTAGCATTCAGGTTTTCAACAAGATCATGAACTAACCACATTCACAACAACTTTCAGGTCTCAAGATTACTCACATCAATGTCATAATCAACTAGCGAGCAATAATAATAAACCTCGGATGACAACACTTTCTTAAAACAATCATGATATGATATAATAAGATGGTATCTCGCTAGCCCTTTCTGAGACCGCAAAACATAAATGCAGAGCACCTTTAAAGATCAAGGACTGACTAGACATTGTAATTCATGGTAAAAGAGATACAGTCATGATCATACACAATGCAAATTAATAGTAATACATGCAACGACAGAGGTGCTCTCTTACTGGCGCTCTCTGATAAGAGGATGATGACTCTGCAAAAAAAGTAAATAGATAGGCCCTTCGCAGAGGGAAGCAGGGATTTGTAGAGGTGCCAGAGCTCGATTTTTAAATAGAGATGAATAACATTTTGAGCGGTATACTGTCATTGTCAACATAACAACCAAGAATCTCGATATCTCCCATGCTACACACATTATAGGCGGTTCCCAAATAGAATGGTAAAGTTTATCCTCCCCCAACCACCAACAAGCACACTCCACGGCCATCCGAATCCATGGGGTACCGTCCAAACAAGCAACAACCCTGGGGGAGTTTTGTTTAATTATTATGATTTGAGCATGGGACTGGGCATCCCGGTTACCAGCCATTTTCTCGTGAATGATGAGCAGAGTCCACTCATCGTGAGAATAACCCACATTGCATGGAAGATATAGACAACCCTAGTTGATACATGAGCAGTTTGAGCATACAAAACAGAATTTCATTTGAAGGTTTAGAGTTTGGCACATACAGATTTCCTTGGAACGGCAGGTAAATACCGCCTATAGGAAGGTATGGTGGACTCATATGGAATAACTTTGGGGTTTATGGAAGTGGATGCACAAGCAATATTCCCGCTAAGCATAGGTGAAGGCTAGAAAGAGACTGGGAAGCGACCAGCTAGAGAGCAACAATGGTCATGAAGATGCATTAAAATTTATCAACAATGAATGCAAGAATGAGTAGGATATAAATCACCATGAACATAAATATCGTGGAGGCTATGTTGATTTATTTCAACTACATGCATGAACATGTGCCAAGTCAGATTACTTAAATTGTTCAAAGGAGGATACCACCCCATCATACCACATCACAACCATTTTAATATCATGTTGGCACGTAAGATAGACCATTATAAACTCTCAGCTAATTAAGCATGGCATAAGCACCTATGATCTCTAATTGTCATTGCAAACATGTTTCACTCATAACAAGCTGAATCAGGAACGATGGGCCATCATATTTGCAAAAACAAGAGAGGTCGAGTTCATACCAACCTTTCTCATCTCAATTAGTACATCATATATCATCCTTACTGCCTTTCACTCGCATGACCGAACGGTGTGGATAATAATAATAGTGCACGTGCATTGGACTAAGCTGGAATCTGTGGACATTTAATACAAGAGAGAAGACAAGGTAATATGGCTCAAGGTTAAATCAACAACAAAGCATATGAGAGCCACTAAGCAATTTCAATCATGGTCTTCTACTCTTAACCCCCCAAAGAAAAGAAAAGAAACTATTTACTTGGGAAAGCTCCCAACAAGCAAAAGAAGGACGGGAAATCTTTTTGGGTTTTCATTTTTAACTACTACTACAAGCAAAGAAAGTAAACTAGCTAGGAGCTACAACTATTTTTTTTCCTGGGTTTTTCTAGCACACAAGAAAAAGACTAAGAAAAAGAAATTGAAACTAAGCATGGATGGTACAATGAAAGAGTGTGAGCACCGACAACAAGAATAAGTGTGTGAACATGAATGTAAAGTTGGTGAGAAACACGTACTCCCCCAAGCTTAGGCTTTTGGCCTAAGTTGGTCTATGGACAGCATTGGCCTGACGGATATCCAAAGTCATAGTTGGGGTTGTACTGGGATGCAACAGATACTGCAAGCTGAGTTGCAGCTAGAAGGCGGGCTGCCTCCGTCATGTTACAATAAGCATTTGCCTCCTCAATAGTTATGGTGTATCTCCCTTTTGCCTGAAAGTTAAACAAGGTGGACGCAGGAAGAACAATAGGGATGGCATGCTCCCTGTTAAAGATTAGTCGATATTTGAGGGCTTGATCATCCCACTCTATAAACCTGTGACTAGTCATAGCATGGCAATCTAAATAAGCAGGAGGTAAAGGTTCATCATTCTCGTGCACAGGCACGCCAAGAAAGCGGGCTATGCGAGTGGCATAAATCCCACCAAATAAATCTCCATGCAAACCATTATGATGTAGCCTACGTGCAACAATGGCTCCCAAGTTATATTGTCTATCACCTAGTACAACACTCCTGAGAACACTAAGATCAGGGACACACATGTGGCAAGCCTCATCCTTACCGTTTATGCATCTACCGATAAAGAGAGCAAAGTAATGAATAGCAGGAAAATGAATGCTCCCTATGGTAGCCTGTGTGATTTCTCTAGATTCCCCCATAGTGATACTAGTAAAGAAATCTCTAAATTCAGATTTGCGAGGATCACTCATACTGCCCCACTGAGGGAGCTTACAAGCACCATTAAAATCCTCTAAGTCCATGGTATAGGATTTATCATAAAGGTCAAACAGGACAGTGTGAGAATTACGTGAAGTTGAAAATTTAAATCTTCTCACAAAGCTATCAGTTAAGCCATGGTATTGAGTGCACTTATCTTGTATGAAGCCCTCGAGGTCACCCTTGCGCACATATGCGTAAAATTCATCCTTGATGCCAGCATGATCCATAAAGTAATCTGACAGCCATTCACATGGCCGTACATCAGCATCCCTCGGTAGTTCATCGTCCGGCTCACAGAACGCGAGCCTCGGTTCTTGCTTCCTTGAAGAACACCTTGGAAGTTTCTCCTAGACATTTTTCTGAAATTTTTAGTAACTCACAATAAAAGTTAACCAAACTCAACAAGATTGATAGCAACAACTCCTATAAGTGCCTAGAGACTATATCATGCATTAGAACTACTTGGGACCAAGAAAATTTGACATGCAAGCTGAAGAACAAGGTTACCACAGCAGCATAAATTTGCAATAAATAAAGCACTAGAACAAAAACTAATTGGACCAATGGAGGAGTCACATACCAAGGAACAATCTCCCCAAACAGTTTGGTGAATGGTGCTTTGAGCAAGGAGATCAAAAATGGCAGCAAGATGAGCTAGAACTCGGGTTTGAGCTGGTTGGTGATTTTTTTGGGAGGAAGAAGAAGAGCATGGGTGCAGGAATAAGTGGAGGGGGTCACGTGGGGCCCACGAGGCATGGGGCGCGCCTTGGACCCTCGTGGCCAGGTGCTGGCTCCCCTCGCTGTGTTTTCTGTGCGATATTTCCTCAAATATTCTAGAAAAAATCATATTTCATTTTCATGGCATTCGGAGAACTTTTATTTTTGGGATATTTTTCATTCCACGGATAAGTCTGGAAACAGACAAAAAATGCTATTTTTCTTTTATTTATCCTAATTAACAGAAAGTAAAAAAGGAGGGTATAGAAGGTTGTGCTATCTAGATTCACCTATCCCATGTTAATCAAAAGGAATCCATTAACAAGGTTGATCAGGTCTTGTTAATAAACTCTTTCCGAGTAACATGAAACTGGAGAATTTTCGAATAACACTAGGTTACCTCAATGGGGATATGTATGTCCCCAACAATAAGGATGTCATATGCCTTCTTGATAGTAGGAATAGGAAACTCAAAACCTCCAATAGTGATAGTTGAAGTTTTTCCAATATAATTGATACTGTGGACCTGAGGTTGTTTCCTCGGAAAGTGAATCGTATGCTCATTACCATTGACATGAAAAGTGACATTGCCTTTGTTGCAATCAATAACAGCCCCTGCAGTATTCAAAAAGGGTCTTCCAAGAATAATAGACATACTATCGTCCTCGGGAATATCAAGTATAACAAAGTCCGTTAGAATAGTAACATTTGCAACTACAACATGCACATCCTCACAAATACCGACAGGCATAGGAGTTGATTTATCAGCCATTTGCAAAAATATTTCAGTAGGTGTCAACTTACTCAAGTCAAGTCTACGATATAAAGAGAGAGGCATAACACTAACACCGGCTCCAAGATCACATAAAGCAGTTTTAACATAGTTTTTCTTAATGGAGCAAGGTATAGTAGGTACTCCCGGATCTCCTAGTTTCTTAGGCATTCCACCCTTAAAAGTGTAATTGGCAAGCATGGTGGAAATTTCTACTTCAGGTATCTTTCTTTTGTTGGTAATAATATCTTTCATATACTTAGCATAAGGTTTGTTTTGAGCACATCAGTTAAACGCATACGCAAAAAGATAGGTCTAATCATTTCAGCAAAGCGCTCAAAATCCTCATCATCCTTTTGCTTGGATGGTTTCGGACGAAAAGGCATGGGTTTCTGAACCCATGGTTCTCTTTCCTTACTGTGTTTCCTAGAAACAAAGTCTCTCTTATCATAACATTGATTCTTTGGTTGTGGGTTATCAAGATCAACAGTGTGGGGACCCCGACTTAGAAGTCGAGATCACCGAATGCACGTGTACAGTGATCCCAGAGATCAATGCTCACTGAACACACAGAAGCTGGATAACAAGAGTCTTACATCCATACATACCGTCTTACAAAAATTATGGCCATTATGGCCAAGTCTTACATAGATAAAGCCTCAAGGGCTGAATAGAAAATAACTCGAATAGCGGAAGTCTTCGATGATAAGTAGAACCCATGCCATCTGCCTTAACCCTACAGGCATTTTGACTGGGATAGCGTCCTAGTTCGCATGTTTGTCTCCATAGAACTCTTCTTCATATTCATGTTCCTCCATGCCTGGCCAATTAAATAACCAGTGGCAAGCCAATGAGTACTTTGAATGTACTCGCAAGCAACCCATGATTTGGTTCAAAGTAACAATGCAATTGTACAACAATGAGCAATCTAGCTACGAGCTAGAACAAATATTCTACCATCAAGTATATGCATCAATAAATTCACGTAACCTCGAAGACAGGTTACCGATATCAACATGAATAGGATTCAATTCAACGAGTCAAGTCACCACCTTGACTCATCACACACACATACTTTCACCGATGTAGGAAAATTCTGGACATAGTTTAAGTAGCACCACCCAACTGTCCATGACCGTGGACACGTCTATTTGAATAGTTTTACACTCTGCAGAGGTTGCGCACTTTACCCACAAGATCCGGTAAGCTTTCGTGTCACCCACGAACCCGCAGTACCTCAAGTACTCGGGGGAAGCACTAGGTCATTATCTTTCCTTAGACGACACTAACATAGGGTCCACTCGTTGGTACACGGCCCTCGAGTACAAACAATAGATCATGGGACTTGCCCTAATTTCAATGTCACGCGTACCCGAAGGGACCAATGGTGTGTCCGGTGCCCTGTAAAAACAGTCATGGTCGTCTATCCAAGCACGACCCCGTCCCGGGAAAGACCTCAAGTCTTCCCGTCACTAGTAATGCGGGCACCATGCTAGTATCGGCCTAAGTAATCAACAAAGCCCCGTCCCATAAGGGGTAGAGTGGTTGCACATGTTTGGTTGGGACGGTAGTCACACATAAATCTAATCCATCATTTCACCCATGCACAAGATCTTTACCGGCACATCACTTCTTCCTCAAGTGATGACCTAACTCAATATCACCCTCGGGCATTAGGGGCACCCGATGGGGTTTATGAAAAGAATGCAACCACGAAGGTTTCATGGCACACATGCATCACTAAGCATCACTACTAACCATTTGCATTGCATCTAGCACATAGCAAGATCAAGAGCAAAGCATGCATCATGTGGTGGTTTTAAACTAGGTTACCACCATAACTCTTATCATCATGCATCCGGAAACAAACGGGTTCCGAAGAACACAAGTGTATCATGGTCAAAGGGTTGCTTGCCTGGATTGGCTTGGTCTTCAAAGTCTTCAAATCCTTCGTCACCTTCTTCTTCAGCAACCTCGTCAAATACGGTATCTAAACGTCGCAAAATAACAACGGGAAAATAAGACCACAATAAAAACAGAAAAATCAAAGTGCTCAGAAAAATGTCAAATTATTTTTGTTAAATACTAGAGGGAAAACTAAGATGGCAAAAATTCTTAGTTGGAGTTTTGGAGTGGCAGAATGGGGTCCATGAATATTTGAACAGAAGTTTTAATGTTCAAATATGAATTTAAATTTGAACAAAACATAAAAGGTTCATGGACATGTTTGAAAGTGACATCATTAAATAGGTTGGATTTTTACAAGTTTTTAGGAGTTGGAATTAATTCATTTGGACAATTATTTAATCCTGTGAAATTATTTGAAATAACCACAGAAAAGAAAAAGAGAAAAAGGCCCTGTGGTACCGGGCCAGAACGGCCACAGTGCAACGGCCCAGGGCGAATAGCCCACCGCACGGGCGCCAGCGCGCGCGCCAGGGTCATTTAAACCTGATGGGCGGGGCCCGGCGGTCAGCGACAGAGAGGGGAGAGAGAGAGGTGAGGATGACAGGCGAGGCCCGCCTGTCATCTTCAACCTTGCGGCCAGAGAGACGACGAGCTCACCGACGGCGATACGGTGCACGGCGGGGCAAACTGAGGGTAGGAATGGGCTCAGTAGTGTGTCGCCGTTCTAGTGGTGGTGGTGCGGGTCGCCGGAGCGGCCTGGTTCGCCGGCGGCGAGGACTCGCGGCGGAGGAGCGTCGGGAGGGTCCTCGCTGGCTCGCTCCGGGCTGCAATAGGAGTGGGAGAAGGAGGGGAACGAGTCAGTGAGGTCTGGTGGCTCCAGATCGAGCAAGAGTTGGGGCGGAGGGAGGCTGTACCGCAAGATCACCGGTCGCCCGACGCGGCGGAGCTCCGGTCGATCCTGAGCACAGAGGCTCTCTGAGGGCGAGTGGGTGGTGCTAGTGTGCTTCTCGCGGTACGGGGAGGAGATGGGTGCTGTTGGAGAGGCCCGGGGCATGCTTATATAGCCGGGCCCCGGTCCACCGTGGACTCGTGCGCCGGCGAGGTTACGGGCGAGGCCAGAGGCTATGCAGGCACTTGTGTTCGAGTCGGGGACGTTCGTGGATGAGGTCTACGCCTAGGAGAGGGAAGAGGAGGAGCGGGGAAGCATCCAGAGAGCCCGCGCGTGTGAGGCCAGAGGTTGGAGCTAGCGGGCAGCCAGTGCGCGTGCGAGAGAGTCCACTAGAGGGGGAAGGAGGAGGGGGACAGCGCCGGGGGAGTCGCGGACGTCGAGGCGCATCGATTGGCGCGAGGGGGGGGCATGAGGTGGTCGGGGGCGAGGGATTGGGCGAGGCTATAGTGCGGGTGTGCACTGTAGCGTGCTCTGGAGCGTGCTTATGGCATGCCACGGCATGCCGTTGGCTTACTGGTCGTGTCCGCCGTGTCTGGGGGGTCCAGCACAGAGTAAACAACCCAGCTGTGGCTTTGGATGCTCTGGGTGATCAGTGAGAGAGGAGGGAAGCTGGTAGATGGGTAGAATTGGGCTGTCCAGCAAGGTAACTTAGGGTTTTCACCCTTCAATCATGGAGCTCTGGTCCAGGGGAAGTTACTGGAGGTAGAATGTAACTAGGTGAAGCTGTGGTAGAAAGTTGAAGCAAAAGTAAATAGTAAAAGAGGTCAAGATGATGATTTTGGTAAAATGGCAGAAGGTGTTTGATCATGTTTTGGACAAGCAAATGATCTCCACTAGCCATGGCACTTAACAAGATTGAATGTCATATGGAAATAGGATGTTTCACCAAATTTGGGCATGTTTGAAGAAACTAGCCCAATGTAACTTTGGTGAACCCTAGAAATCAACAGAAATGGCTTCATCATGTTTAAGTCAAGATAATCATCTCCCCTTGATGCACCACTTTGTGTAGTGTCATCATTTGGGGTTATGATCATGCCCACAAAGTTTGAAGCTCCAGGTAAGAAGTTGGTAATGTAAAGTTGTTCAAATTTGAATTTGAACAGAAATGGTTTTGGGGTATTCTGATCAAGTTTCCCTACTCCAAATCTTGTGCTATTTGGTCTAGATGCCTTATTAGGCCATTCTAGCATGTGCACCAAGTTTGAGAGCATTTGGACAAGTTTGGCAATGTAAAGTTGCCCAAACTTCAGATATGGACAGAATGGTTATGAAGGGTTTTGAGGATGTTGTCTTGCTTCCCAAGGCATGGGGTTTGGCAAGATCATCAAATATGTCATATTTGACATGATAGAATTTCCCTGGAATTTTTAGAGAATAGTTCCTTTGTAAATATTTCAAAAGCTTGAAATATCCAGAAAGGGTTTCTGAGGGATTAGCCCATTATTTTGAACATGACCGAGTGTTGAAACTCTTATATATGGACAATATATGTCCTATGAGTCTCCCTGAATTTTGGCAAATATTTTTGAAATAATTAAATAATTTTTCCCTATTAAAGACCATTTCTGGCCTTAAGAAAAAGCTTTTAAATAAAATAGGAAAATATTTTTAAAATTATACTTTTGTGGTTTCTGGGAGTCATATGACTACTAGGTCTCAAATATACTTTTTGAAATAATTTTCTCACCCTAAATCAAGCACTTGTAGTGCAAACCTCAATTCAGGGGTTTTTGGAATACTAAATTTTCAAAAATACATTTTTGCCAAATTAATTTTATAAGAAAATACTATACTGCTATAAACACTTGGTATGATCATTGGGCAGAAGTTTTAGGTATGGAGATGAATTCCTCAAGAGGTAATAGTTGACCTTAATGAGCACATGAAAAACACACGAAGCAAAACTCAATTCAAATAAAAGCCAAATGATGCCAACAATTTTTTGCTGGTCCAAATTTTCATGCTTCATTGATGCAAAAGACATGTTACAAAATGCAGGGTGTGACAGACCTACCCCCCTTACAAGAATCTCGTCCCCGAGATTCCTAAACTAGGTCTTAAAAGAGATCGGGATACTCGGATCTAAGATAATCTTCTCGTTCCCAGGTTGCTTCTGCTTCCGTGTGGTTGCTCCACTAGACGTTGAAGTACTAGATGGTGCGGCTTCACGTCCGTCGTTTTGCTTCATCCAGAGTGTGAATGGGCTTCTCGCGGTAGGTCAAATCAGGCTGGAGATCAATGGCTTGGTGATCAACATCCTTGTAGAGATCAGGCTTGTTCGGAACTTGGAGACATTTCCGGAGTTGTGACACGTGGAATACGTTGTGCACATCGGATAGCTCAGGTGGTAGTTCCAACTGGTAAGCCACTTCTCCTCGTCGTGCGGTGATCTCAAAGGGTCCAATGAACCTTGGTGCGAGCTTCCCCTTGACGTGGAAACGCTTGGTTCCCTTCAAAGGAGTTACTCGTAGGTACACATGATCCCCGACATGGAAACTCATGTCCCGGCGGTGAGTGTCAGCATAGCTCTTCTGCGTTGACTTGGCTGCCTTCAAACGCTCTCTGAGTAGTTGGACTTGCTCTTCTGCCTCGCGGAGAATATCCGGTCCAAAGACTAGCCCTTCTCCAGTCTCTGACCAGTTGAGGGGTGTGCGACATCTGCGTCCGTACAACACCTCAAATGGTGCCATCTGAAGGCTCGACTGATAACTGTTGTTACAGGAGAACTCAGCAAAAGGGAGGCAATCTTCCCACTTGGCTCCATATGCCAAGACACAGGCTCGGAGCATGTCTTCGAGAATTTGATTTACTCGCTCCGTCTGACCTCCGGTCTATGGGTGGAAAGCTGTGCTGAAAGATAACTTGGTTCCCAAGGCGTCTTGGAATCTTTTCGAGAACCTTGAAGTAAACTGGGTGCCTCGATCTGACACAATTTCTCGTGGAACACCATGGAGGCTCACGATTCGGTTGATATAGAGAGTTGCCAACTGGTTGCCTGCATAGGTAGTCTTGACAGGAATGAAATGGGCCACCTTGGTCAAATGGTTGACTATGACCCAGATGGATTCATGTCCTCTATTCGACCTTGGTAACCCAGTGATGAAGTCCATTCCGACTTTATCCCACTTCCACTCAGGAACCTTGAGTGGTTGGAGCAATCCAGCGGGTCGCTGATATTCAGCCTTGACCCTTTGGCACACATCACACTTTGCAACATAGGTTGCAATCTCTCTTTTCATCCCGTGCCACCAGAATCTTTCCTTCAAGTCTTGATACATCTTGGTTCCTCCAGGGTGGATGGAATACGGAGTGTCGTGGGCTTCTTGCATGATCAGGTTCTTCAGCTCCATCTTGCTTGGTACGTAGATGCGGCCTTTGTACCAAACGATCCCGTGCTCGTCTTCAGAGAATCCTGGGGCCTTGCCTAGCTTCATCTTCTTCTTGATGCCTTCAATGCTTGCATGCCCACCTTTTGCCTTCTTGACTTCGTCCATCAGGGTCGGTTAGACTTCCAAATGATCCAAAAATCCAGGGGTGACCATTTCCAAACTGAATTGTTCGAACTCCTTAAACAGGGCTGGCTGCCTCTTTTGAATTATGGCATTCAAGGAGCAAGCCTTCCTGCTTAAGGCATCGGCCACCACGTTAGCCTTCCCGGGGTGATATTGAACACTGAGGTCATAGTCTTTGATGAGTTCCAACCATCTTCGCTGGCTCATGTTCAATTCCTTTTGGGTGAAAATGTACTTCAGACTTTTGTGGTCTGTGTATATCTCACACCGTTTCCCTGGGAGGTAATGCCGCCATGTCTTCAAGGCATGAACCACTGTTGCTAACTCAAGATCGTGAGTAGCGTAGTTCTCTTCATGAGGTCGTAGCTGCATGGAGAGGTAAGCTATGACTCGGCCTTCTTGCATCAGAACGCTTCCCAATCCGGTTCGAGAGGCATCAAAATATATCACGAACTCCTTGTGAATATCAGGTGTTGCCAGAACTGGGGCGGTGGTCAATCTCTTCTTGAGCTCTTGGAAGCTCTCTTCGCATTTCGGCGTCCACTCGAACTTCTTGTCCTTCTTGAGGAGCTGAGTCATTGGCCGGGCAATGCTAGAGAATCCTTCCACGAATTTGCGGTAATAGCCCGCAAGCCCGAGGAAGCTTCTGACTTCCTTGACGGTCGTTGGAGATTGCCATTGGGTCACAGCTTTGATCTTCGTGGGATCAACTGACAATCCTTCTTCGGTCAAGACATGACCTAAGAATCCAACTTTATGCAGCCAAAACTCACACTTGCTGAATTTGGCGTATAGTTGGTGCTCCCGAAGCTTGTCTAGGACCATCGTCAAATGTTGCTCGTGCTCTTCCTCCGTCTTTGAGACGACAAGAATGTCATCGATGAAGACAACAACAAACTTGTCCAAGTATTCCATGAATACTTTATTCATGAGATACATGAAGTAAGCTGGGGCATTGGTTAACCCAAAGGACATGACCGTGCACTCGTACAGGCCATATCTGGTTACGAATGCCGTCTTCGGAATATCTTGGGGTCTGATCTTCAGTTGGTAGTACCCAGATCTGAGGTTGATCTTGGAGAACACCTTGGCTCCACTGAGCTGATCAAACAGATCGTCAATCTTGGGAAGTGGATATTTGTTCTTGATTGTAACTTCATTGAGGGAGCGATAGTCAATGCATAAGCGGATGGTACCGTCCCTCTTTGCCACAAACAGAACAGGTGATCCCCAAGGGGAGGCACTTGGGCGGATAAATCCCTTCGTCAGCTGCTCTTCCAGTTGCTTCTTCAACTCGGCTAATTCTTCCGTCCCCATTCTATAAGGCTTCTTATAGATGGGTCCTGCCCCGGGCACGAGCTCGATGATGAACTCAATGTCACGGTCAGGAGGCATTCCCGGTAGCTCATCCGGAAAGACATCGGGATACTCGCATACCACCGGTACTTGCTTTAGCCCAACTTCAGACAGACAGTTGACTTGAGAGACTTGAGCGGAAGAGGAGTTGGAAGCAAACTTAACTTCGACTCCTTGGTCATTGGTTACAGTGATAGTCCGATTGGCACAGTCTAACAAGCCTTGGTGCTTGCTGAGCCAATCCATCCCTAAGATCACATCCAAGCCTTGCGATCTTAGGATGATAAGGTCTGCTAGGAAGTCTACACCGTTAATGGTAATACTGACTCCCTTACAGCCTATCTTGGCTCTCATCCCTGCTCTGGGGGTTTGTACCACCATGGGGTTATTCAGGGGTGTAGGGGTCATTCCACTTTTTAATGCAAATCTTTGAGTGACAAATGAATGCATGGCTCCAGAATCAAACAAGACAGTTGCAGGTGCTGAGTTGACAAGGAACGTACCCCGCACGACGTCCAAGTCTTCTTGGGCTTCTTCAGGAGTGACGTGATTCACACGCCCCTTCCCATGGTTAGGTGGGCTGCGAGGAGCTGGGTTCCTTGGTAGCATCCCACGGCCTTGTCCTGGGTTCTGCGCATTAGGGCGCGGGGCATCAGGCTTCTTGTTGGGGCACACCCTTGAGATGTGTCCTGACTGACCACATCCAAAGCAAGTGACTTGGTTCGGATTGTTGATCTTGTTGCCACCACTGTTATTGGGGTTGAAAGCTGGCCTTGGGTTGGCATACTGCTGAGGCTGATAGTTGGTGCGAGGTGCAGGAGCTCTTGGTTGCTGATAGGTTGGCTTGACCGGGGTTGACTGCCACGGACGAGGCTTCTAGTTGCTGGAACTTCCCTTGCTGACCATCTTGCGCTTGCGAGTGCCTTCCAAAGCACGCCGCTTGTCTTCAAGCATGAGTGCTTTGTTCACCAGGTCAGGGAAGGTTGGGCAGTCGCACACGACAAGCGAGTACTGCAAAGTCTGATTGAGGCCTTCCATGAAGCGCTCCCTTTTTGCAGCATCAGTGCTGACATCTTCAGGGGCATACCTTGACAGAACACTGAACTTCTGCATGTACTCCTTGACAGTGCCACTTCCTTGCTTCAGGGCTCGGAACTCACGCTTTTTGATATCCATGATTCCGGAAGGAATGTGGGCTTTGCGGAATTCTGCCTTGAAGTTGTCCCAAGTGATGTCTTGTCCAGCATGCATGACCTTGAATCCATCCCACCAAGCTCTAGCAGTCCCCCCGAGGCAGTGGGCTGCATAAGCCACCTTCTCGCGGTCTTCGGTGCATCCGACTAGTTCCAGCAAGTTCTCAATGGTGCGGACCCAGTCGTTTGCATCCAGGGGTTCAGCAGTCTCGATGAAAGTTGGCGGTGCATGCTTCTTGAACTCTGCCAACGTGGAACGTCCATTGCCATTCCCCGCCGGCTGGCGGTTGTTGGTGACAGCTTGAGCAATCAACTGAAGGGCTGCAGTGTTGGCTTGGCGTTCCTCTCGGAAAGCTTGGAGAAGCTGAGCCATGTCCATGTTCGGAGGAGGTGGTGGTGGAGCTTGGTCGTTGGTTTGGTCATGGCCTGCCTCTGATTGAGCGGATGCTCCGGCTTCAGGCTGCTGGGTAGAGGTACCAGTACGAGTTACAACAGGCATCCTGTTGGAGCGGTAAAAGGTCTCATGACTTGGAAGAGGGAAAGCAATATAGATGGGTGCCTAGTAAGGGGTGGGTGTGACACTAATCAAATCATGCAAGGGCCGAAAGGGCCAAACACTTTCATTAAAATTCAAATGGTTGATGTAGTCATTTACATATTCCCGAAGGAAGAATACGGCATACATCTAAACACAACAAAAGCAACACTAGATGGTTTCATATGAACCATACAAGGACTCGACTGCGCATAGGGGTTACACGACCTATCCTACCGTAGAGGTTACGAACTAGCATATTCGAGTTGCGAATAATGCCTTAGCAGCGGAATGCTCGGTCGCGTATTCTGTCTCTTCGGGGTCTTCCTCCTTGTCTTCATCTGTCTGGGCCCCCTTGTCACTTGAGGGTGTGGGGGAGTGGAGGAGTTGGATACGACGGTGCTTCGTCGGTGGTGCAGGGAAAAGCTTGCGGTATTCCCTTGCCGTCATACGGCGTCCCCGAGTTGGTTCTTCATCCTTGGAAGAAACATCTCCTGAAGGCCTTCCGCCTCGGTACGCGATAGCGGACTGTCCCGGAGGCGCACCTTCCTTCTTGATCCTATCTGTCTTCTCTTGTGCTCAACGAAGAAGTGCCTTGGTCTTGTGAAGTTCTTCCCGGAGCTTCATTGATTCCGAGGCCAAGTCTTGTGCCAAGCTGTCGGCACATAGACTAAAGTAGGTCTGGAATCGAAGCGGGATTCCTTCCTTCAATGGAGGGGCTAGTGCGCTGCTTTCAACTTCACCTTCCTTCGGGTAAGGCAAGAAGCGGGTTGTCATCTTGGCTGCCATCTCCGGAAGAAGCTCACAGAGACGGGTTAGTGCCTTGAGTGCAGCAGCCTCGACAGCGAGAGGTAGTGTTGCCATCTGGGGTCCCTCAAAGAACCAACTTGTGGGAGGATCGTTTGCCTTCACGATCACTTCCACATGGTATTCCACCTCAGTGTCGCTAACCCAATGCTCAAGGTAGGTGAGGATGGGTGCTCGGTGGAACTGGCACTCCTGGAGGCTATCCTCGAGAAGCAAGGGAAACCCAGTGGTCAGGTGCTCTTCAGGTACAGCGGCCATCTACAAAGGTTGAATAGGAGAGGTTAATAAGCTGATGATACCTCGGGTTGGTAAGGTTTAGAAAAGAAGAGAGGTTCAGAAGGTTTTGAAAAAAGGGTCTCATCTAACTAACGCCCATGCTAACTAAAGCTTCCTATAGTCAGGATGGCTCTGATACCAGCTCTATGGGGACCCCGACTTAGAAGTCGAGATCACCGAATGCACGTCTACAGTGATCCCAGAGATCAATGCTCACTGAACACACAGAAGCTGAATAACAAGAGTCTTACATCCATACATACCGTCTTACACAAATTATGGCCATTATGGCCAAGTCTTACATAGATAAAGCCTCAAGGGCTGAATAACAAATAACTCGAATAGCGGAAGTCTTCGATGATAAGTAGAACCCATGCCATCTGCCTTAACCCTACAGGCATTCTGACTGGGATAGCGTCCTAGTTCGCATGTTCGTCTCCATAGAACTCTTCTTCATATTCGTGTTCCTCCATGCCTGGCCAATTAAATAACCAGTGGCAAGCCAATGAGTACTTTGAATGTACTCGCAAGCAACCCATGATTTGGTTCAAAGTAACAATGCAATTGTACAACAATGAGCAATCTAGCTACGAGCTAGAACAAATATTCTACCATCAAGTATATGCATCAATAAATTCACGTAACCTCGAAGACAGGTTACCGATATCAACATGAATAGGATTCAATTCAACGAGTCAAGTCACCACCTTGACTCATCACACACACATACTTTCACCGATGTAGTAAAATTCTGGACATAGTTTAAGTAGTACCACCCAATTGTCCATGACCGTGGACATGGCTATTCGAATAGTTTTACACTCTGCAGAGGTTGCGCACTTTACCCACAAGATTCGGGAAGCTTTCGTGTCACCCACGATCCCGCAGTACCTCAAGTACTCGGGGGAAGCACCCGGTCATTATCTTTCCTTAGACGACACTAACATAGGGTCCACTTGTTGGTACACGGCCCTCGAGTACAAACAATAGATCATGGGACTTGCCCTAATTTCAATGTCACGCGTACCCGAAGGGACCAACGGTGTGTCCGGTGCCCTGTAAAAACAGTCATGGTCGTCTATCCAAGCACGACCCCGTCCTGGGAAAGACCTCAAGTCTTCCCATCACTAGTAATGCGGGCACCATGCTAGTATCGGCCTAAGTAATCAATAAAGCCCCGTCCCATAAGGGGTAGAGTGGTTGCACATGTTTGGTTGGGACGGTAGTCACACATAAATCTAATCCATCATTTCACCCATGCACAAGATCTTTACCGGCACATCACTTCTTCCTCAAGTGATGACCTAACTCAATATCACCCTCGGGCATTAGGGGCACCCGATGGGGTTTATGAAAAGAATGCAACCACGAAGGTTTCATGGCACACATGCATCACTAAGCATCACTACTAACCATTTGCATTGCATCTAGCACATAGCAAGATCAAGAGCAAAGCATGCATCATGTGGTGGTTTTAAACTAGGTTACCACCATAACTCCTATCATCATGCATCCGGAAACAAACCGGTTCCGAAGAACACAAGTGTATCATGGTCAAAGGGCTGCTTGCCTGGATTGGCTTGGTCTTCAAAGTCTTCAAATCCTTCCACACCTTCTTCTTCACCAACCTCGTCAAATACGGTATCTAAACGTCGCAAAATAACAACGGGAAAATAAGACCACAATAAAAACAGAAAAATCAAAGTGCTCACAAAAATGTCAACTTATTTTTGTTAAATACTAGAGGGAAAACTAATATGGCAAAAATTCTTAGTTGGAGTTTTGGAGTGGCAGAATGGGGTCCATGAATATTTGAACAGAAGTTTTAATGTTCAAATATGAATTTAAATTTGAACATAACAGAAAAGGTTCATGGATATGTGTGAAAGTGACATCATTAAATAGGTTGGAATTTTACAAGTTTTTAGGAGTTGGAATTAATTCATTTGGACAATTATTTAATTCTGTGGAATTATTTGAAATAACCACAAAAAAGAAAAAGAGAAAAAGGCCCTGTGCCACCGGGCCAGAACGGCCACAGTGCAATGGCCCAGGGCAAATAGCCCACCGCACAGGCGCCAGCGCGTGTGCCAGGGTCATTTAAACCTGACGGGCGGGGCCCGGCGGTCAGCGACAGAGAGGGGAGAGAGAGAGGTGAGGATGACAGGCGGGGCCCGCCTGTCATCTTCAACCTTGCGGCCAGAGAGACGGCGAGCTCACCGGCGGCGATACGGTGCACGGCGGGGCAAACTGAGGGTAAGAATGAGCTCAGCAGTGTGTCGCCGTTCTAGTGGTGGTGGTGCGGGTCGCCGGAGGGGCCTGGTTCACCGGCGGCGAGGACTCGCGGCGGAGGAGCGTCGGGAGGGTCCTTGCTAGCTCGCTCCGGGCTGCAATAGGAGTGGGAGAAGGAGGGGAACGAGTCAGTGAGGTCTGGTGGCTCCAGATCGAGCAAGAGTTGGGGTGGAGGGAGGCTGTACCGCGAGATCACCAGTCGCCCGACACGGCGGAGCTCCGGTCGATCCCGAGCACAGAGGCTCTCTGAGGGCGAGTGGGTGGTGCTGGTGTGCTTCTAGGGGTACGGGGAGGAGATGGGTGATGTTGGAGAGGCCCGGGGCATGCTTATATAGCCGGGACCCGGTCCACCGTGGACTCGTGCACCGGCGAGGTTACGGGCGAGGCCAGAGGTCGTGCAGGCACTTGTGTTCGAGTCGGGGATGTTCGTTGATGAGGTCTACGCCTAGGAGAGGGAAGAGGAGGAGCGGGGAAGCATCCAGAGAGCCCGCGCGTGTGAGGCCAGAGGTTGGAGCTCGCGGGCGGCCAGTGCGCGTGCGAGAGAGTCCACTGGAGGGGGAAGGAGGAGGGGGACAGCGCCGGGGGGAGTCGCGGACGTTGAGGCGCATCGATTGGCGCGAGGGGGGAGCACGAGGTGGTCGGGGGCGAGGGATTGGGCGAGGCTACAGTGCGGGTGCGCACTATAGCGCGCTCTGGAGCGTGCTTATGGCATGCCATGGCATGCCGTTGGCTTACTGGTCGTGTCCGCCGTGTCTGGGGGGTCCAGCACAGAGTAAACAACCCAGCTGTGGCTTTGGATGCTCTGGGTGATCAGTGAGAGAGGAGGGAAGCTGGTAGAAGGGTAGAATTAGGCTGTCCAGCAAGGTAACTTAGGGTTTTCACCCTTCAATCATGGAGCTCTAGTCCAGGGGAAGTTACTGGAGGTAGAATGTAACTAGGTGAAGCCGTGGTAGAAAGTTGAAGCAAAAGTAAATAGTAAAAGAGGTCAAGATGATGGTTTTGGTAAAATGGCAGAAGGTGTTTGATCATGTTTTGGACAAGCAAATGATCTCCACTAGCCATGGCACTTAACAGGATTGAATGTCATATGGAAATAGGGTGTTTCACCAAATTTGGGCAAGTTTGAAGAAACTAGCCAATGTAACTTTGGTGAACCCTAGAAATCAACAGAAATGGCTTCATCATGTTTAAGTCAAGCTAATCATCTCCCCTTGATGCACCACTTGGTGTAGTGTCATCATTTGGGGTTATGATCATGCCCACAAAGTTTGAAGCTCCAGGTAAAAAGTTGGTAATGTAAAGTTGTTCAAATTTGAATTTGAACAGAAATGGTTTTGGGGTATTCTGATCAAGTTTCCCTACTCCAAATCTTGTGCCATTTGGTCTAGATGCCTTATTAGGCCATTCTAGCATGTGCACAAAGTTTGAGAGCATTTGGACAAGTTTGGCAATGTAAAGTTGCTCAAACTTCAGATATGGACGTAATGGTTATGAATGGTTTTGAGGATGTTGTCTTGCTTCCCAAGGCATGGGGTTTGGCAAGATCATCAAATATGTCATATATGACATGATAGAATTTCCCTGGAATTTTTAGAGAATATTTCCTTTGTAAATATTTCAAAAGCTTGAAATATCCAGAAAGGGTTTCTCAGGGATTAGCCCATTATTTTGAACATGACCAAGTGTTGAAACTCGTATATATGGACAATATATGTCCTATGAGTCTCCCTGAATTTTGGCAAATATTTTTGAAATGATTAAATAATTTTTCCCTATTAAAGACCATTTCTGGCATTAAGAAAAAGCTTTTAAATAAAATAGGAAAATAACTTTTAAAATTATACTTTTGTGGTTTCTGGGAGTCTTATGACTACTAGGTCTGAAATATACTTTTTGAAATAATTTTCTCACCCTAAATCAAGCACTTGCAGTGCAAACCTCAATTCAGGGGTTTTTGGAATACTAAATTTTCAAAAATACATTTTTGCCAAATTAATTTTATAAGAAAATACTATACTGCTATAAACACTTGGTATGATCATTGGGCAGAAGTTTTAGGTATGGAGATGAATCCCTCAAGAGGTAATAGTTGACTTTAATGAGCACATGAAAAACACATGAAGCAAAACTCAATTCAAATAAAAGCCAAATGATGCCAAAAAAAATTGATGGTCCAAATTTTCATGCTTCATTGATGCAAAAGACATGTTACAAAATGCAGGGTGTGACAAACAGTAGGTTCAATCTCTACATCATTATCATTGCTAGGTTGAGCATCATCATTAATATTATCACTAGGTTCATGTTCATTACCGGATTGTGTCTCAGCATCAGAAACATATATATCGTTGGGATTCTCAGGTGTGTCAGCTACAAGTCCACTAGAGGCATGCAAAGTCCTATCATTTTTCTTTTTCTTTTTCTTAGAAGAACTAGGTGCATCTAAATTAGCTCTCTGAAAATCTTGCTCAATTATCCTAGGGTGGCCTTCAGGATACACAGGTTCATGAGTCATTCTGCCACCTCTAGTCACAACTCTAATGACATTATCATTATTCTTACTATTTAATTCATTGAGAAAATTATTATGAGCCTTAAGTACTTGTTCTATTTGAGTGGTGACCATAGAAGCATGTATACTAATGATTTTTAGTTCACCTTTAGCTCTAGACAGATAATCACTCAACCGTTGTATCATATAAGCATTATGTTGCAATTGTCTACCAACATAAGCATTGAAGTTTTCTTGTTTCACAATAAAATTGTCAAACTCATCTAAGCATTGGCTAGCAGACTTATAACAAGGAATATCACCTTCATCAAATCTATAAAGAGAATTTACCTTTACTACCGGTGTCGGATTATCAAGACCATGTATTTCTTCAATAGGCGGTAAATTCTTAACATCTTTAGCTTTAATACCTTTTTCTTTCATAGATTTCTTTGCCTCTTGCATATCTTCAGGACTGAGAAATAGAACACCTCTCTTCTTCGGAGTTGGCTTAGGGGTTGGTTCAGAAAGTGTCCAATTATTTTCATTGGCCAACATATTATTCAATAGTAATTCAGCTTGTTCAACTGTTCTTTCCCTGAAAACACAACCAACACAACTATCCAGGTGGTCTCTGGAAGCATCAGTTAGTCCATTATAAAAGACATCAAGTATATCATGCATCTCAAGAGGATGATCAGGAAAAGCATTAAGTAATTGGAGAAGGCTCCCCAAGCTTGTTGGAGACTCTCTTCTTCAATTTGCACAATGTTATATATTTCCCGTAAGGTAGCTTGTTTCTTATGAGCGGGAAAATATTTAGCACAGAAGTAATACATCATATCCTGGGGACTACGCACACAACCAGGATCAAGAGAATTAAACCAAGTCTTAGCATCACCCTTTAACGAGAATGGAAATAGCTTAAGGATATAGTAGTAACGAATCTTTTCATCGTTGGTAAATAGGGTGGCTATAACAGTTTCAGACTCATAGCCATGGAAAGGATCAAATTCAACCAAAGTAATTAACTCAGGATCAACAAAGAAATCATAATCCTTATCAATAACACAGATAGGTGAAGTAGCAAAAGCAGGGTCATGTTTCTTTCTAGCATTCAAGGACTTTTCTGGTAGCTTAGCTAATAATTTCTTAAGATCATATCTATCATTGCAAGCAAGAAAGTCTCTAGCAGTTTCTTCATCCATAACATAACCCATGGGAACAATAGGCAATTCATATCTATTGGGAGTAGCATCATCATCACTTTCATAAATGTCATCAGTTTCAACATTTGCATTCTCCCTAACCTTAGCAATTTGTTCATCGAGAAATTCACCTAGTGGCACAGTATCACGCATAGAGATAGTTTCATCATACATAGCAGAAGTAGCATCATCAAGAACATATGACATATCAGATTCAATAGCACGAGCAGGTATCGCAAGTTTACTCATAACAGAAGGAGAATCAAGTGCAGAGCTAGATGATAGTTCCTTACCTCCCCTCGTAGTTGAGGGTAAGATCTTGGTTTTTGAGTCCTTCAAGCTCTTCATAGTGATCAATAGATATAAATCCCAAGTGACTTAAAGAATAGAGCTATGCTCCCCGGCAATGGCGCTAGAAAATATTCTTGATAACCCACAAGTGTAGGGGATCGCAACAGTTTTCGAGGGTAAAGTATTCAACCCCAATTTGTTGATTCGACACAAGGGGAGCCAAAGAATACTCTTAAGTATTAGCAGATGAGTTGTCAATTCAACCACACCTAGAAACTTAGTATCTGTAGCAAGATAGTTTAGTAGCAAAGTAATATGATAGTGGCGGTAACGGCAATAAAAGTAACGATAGTGTTTTTGTAGTTTTTTGATAGTAGCAATGGAAAAGTAAATAAGCAACAAGCAATATAGGAAAAGCTCGTAGGCATTGGATCGGTGATGGGAAATTATGTCGGATGCAATTCATCATGTAGAAATTATAACCTAGGGTGAAACAGAACTAGCTCTGGATCATCAATGTAATGTAGGCATGTATTCCGAATATAGTCATACATGCTTATGGAAAAGAACTTGCATGACATCTTTTGTCCTACCCTCCCATGGCAGCGGGGTCCTATTGGAAACGTAGGGTTATTAAGGACTCCTTTTAATAGAGTACCGGACCAAAGCATTAACACATAGTGAATACATGAACTCCTCAAACTACGGTCATCACCGGGAGTGGTCCCGATTATTGTCACTTCGGGGTTGCCGGATCATAACACATAGTAGGTGACTATAGACTTGGAAGATAGGATCAAGAACACACATATATTCATGAAAACATAATAGGTTCAGATCTGAAATCATGGCACTCGGGCCCTAGTGACAAGCATTAAGCATAGCAAAGTCATAGCAACATCAATCTCAGAACATAGTGGATACTAGGGATCAAACCCTAACAAAACTAACTCGATTACATGATAGATCCCATCCATCCCATCACCGTCCAGGAAGCCTACGATGGAATTACTCACGCACGGCGGTGAGCATCATGGAATTGGTGATGGAGGAAGGTTGATGATGACGATGGCGATGATCTTCACTCTCCGGAGCCCCGAACGGACTCCAGATCAGCCCTCCCGAGAGAGATTAGGGCTTGGCGGCGGCTCCATCTCGTGAAACGCGATAATTCTTTCTCCTTGATTTTTTTTTCTCCCCAAAAGTGAAGATATAGGATCTAGGGATAAGTCGGTGGAGCACCGGGGGCCCCACGAGGCAGGGGGCGCGCCCTGAGCGGGGGGAGGGCACGCCCCCCACCCTCGTGGACAGGGTGTGGGACCCCCGGTGGGGATCTTCTTGCAGATATTTTTTATATTTTTTGAAATAATTCTCCGTTGATTTTCAGGTGATTCCGAGAACTTTTTATTTCTGCACAAAAACAACACCATGGCAATTCTGTTGCAAACATCGTCAATCCGGGTTAGTTCCATTCAAATCATGCAAGTTAGAGTCCAAAGAAAGGGCAAAAGGGTTTGGAAAAGTAGATACGTTGGAGACGTATCACTGTGCTGCATCACCCTTTCCTCTTCGAGGGAATACAACGCATGCTCGAGAAGTAGCATCTTGCGTCATCCACCTCGCGAGGCTTGGCCCCTCGTGAGGGTCTTGAGCAGTGGTTGCTAAAGCTGGGCCGTACCAGGCCACCGATGGAGCCACGCCACGGGCCGCAGGCAGGCAGGTCTGGGTACCCCCATTCCTAGGACGCCGACAGTAGCCCCCGGGCCCAAGGCGTGCTCGAACTTTGCTTCGAGGCGAAGCCAAGGTGCAAGTGGAAAGCACCGCGGGCCCCAATCGCCTGCGACCTTGGTCGACGCGTGGCGACTTGATTGGACGTGGGCGTGTCCACTTCCCCACGCTGCCTTGAAATCCGCCAGGCTATGCAGCCGCCGTTGCCCTCATAGCTCCTCCGTCTTTCAGAAAGCAACTGCTTCCTCCCCGGGCTTGACCCGGCACCCATCCTCCTCGCCGGCGCCGAGTCAGAAGAAGAGAGGAAAGGGGAAAACTCGTACCTCAGCCCCCGCGCCTCCGGCCTTCGAGCCCGCCCTCGAGCGTTGGTGGTGGTCAACCAGGAAGGGTTGAGCAAGGTTCGCCCTGCGCTCGCCGCCGATTCCAATGAATGGAGGGTGACCGTGGCTTGGTTGGCTTCTCGCGCCGCAATTGACAGGACGGCCACTGAGGTTCACATCCATCTGCATGCCCTCTGGGCCAGCCTAATTCCCCCCTTCTCTGATTTCTTCAACGCCATTCTCTCGCATTACCAAATCAATGCACTGCACCCGGACCCCCAATCCATCGTCCTCCTTGCCGTCTTTGCCTTTGTCTACGAGGCCATGGTGGGCATTGCCCCTTCCGTGGCTTTGCTTCGCCATTTCTTCTCGCTGCATCTGACCGACGGCTGCCAGCGCTCAGGGTGCGTGGCCTTACAGGCTATAGCGGCGACGGTCGGCTCGGGGATCGACTTTGAGCTCTCGCCAGTTGTGGATGGATTTCGGAAGCGGTGGGTGTTCATTGATGTCAGCGTGCGCAGTCCTCTGCTCTTGCTCCCGCGAGCTCCGGCCGTCCCAAGCCCCGGCTAGGGGCATGCGAAGCTTGTCGACCAGCGGCTTACCCATGTCTGGCGTCGGCTGGCCAGGCCGAAAGACCTTGGGGTGACAACGCCTATGGTGCTGAGGGAGTTCATCAAGTGCCGCATCGCTCCGCTCCAGCGTCACTCTCGTCAGATGTGGACCTTCTCCGGCAGTGAGGACCCCATCAGGCTTCACGTGCCCGCGGTTCCTCTTGAGGCGTGGTGGACAGTACTTGAGCTCTTGACAGACGACCCAACACCGGCCAACCTGCCGGAGGAGGGTTGCCTCTTGTATTGCTGCTCCAACAAGGTTGAGTTCGTGAGGCAGATGCCCCTTTTCAACGAATGGGGGCTGCGCCCGGCCGGCCTTAAGGGGCCCCGCGAGAACCCCGTCCCCTTGGTTCCTCCGCCTGCAGTCATTTCGGCGCCCGCCTCAGAAGTGGATGCAGGAAGGCGGGCACTGTCAGGCACTAGCGGGGTTGTCGCTGGAGAAGCGGCGCAGGTTGCGGCTCCTGAGGTGAGGGCTCCTGAGGTGACGGCCCCTGGGGCTTGGGCGAGCTGTCCTGAGAGGGCGGCTGGAGGGCCGACGCGGTCCGAGGCTCCCGAGGTCGCTCCCCCAGGAGCCCCACCAACCTCCCCTGGTGACGGCGGTCATGCCCAGGGCTTCGACCAGCTTCACTTGAACTTCGGAGCACTGCGCAAGAGGAAGGCGCCTCCAAGCTGCAATGGTGACGCCTATAGGCCGTTGAAGTAGAGGAAGTACATAGCCAAAGACGAGTGAGTACCTTATCTGTGTGATTTCCTAAGTGATGCGTCCCTTTCTGACCACAACCCCTTCAGGTCCCCTTCGGATGGCGCAGAGAAATCTCCTGAGGAACGATCCCCGCCCTTGCGGGGCTCATCACTGTCCTTGAGCGCTCCTTACCGGGCCGCTGCACGTGGCGCAAGGCTTGTGGAAGAGGTGGGCGCGTCGCCTGGGTCCCTGACCTTGCGCTCCTGTTGTCCGTCCTTCGCGGCCCTGCCTGGAGTGTTGGAGGCGGGCCTAGGGTTCCTTCATTGATCGTCGCCCGCAGCTGGGCGACCCTAGCCCTGGCTTCATCTTCAAATTGCAAGGCCCCATCCTGCACTTCCTCCGCCAAGGCCCGGATGGCTGCAGGGAAGGTGCCAGTCTCCAGCCCCCTGCCAGAGGAGGGAACGTCTCCTCGAGCCTTCCCAATGATTGACGACGTAGAGGTCGTGCCCAGCCGCGCGTTTGAATTTGCGTGTGGGCGCGGCGCTATATGCCACGAGCTCTTTCGGGAGGCAGTGGGTGCGCTAAGCCGGCTCGGGGAAGAGCTTGTTGATGTTGACGCCCGCGTAGAGACGGAGGGGCTTCAGCTGGCGGACGAATGGCGCCGGTTGAAGGTGGCCATCAACCTCGGGTGTCTTCATCACGAGCGCGCTAGTGCGAAGGCTGAGGTGTCCCTCGCGACCCCACGTGAAGCTAGGGCTCGGGCTTTGGAGGAGGCCAGGAAGGCGGATCGCCACCGCGAGGTCACCTAGGAGCGCCAACGGGAGCTTCGGGCCTTGAATGCCTCCATCGAGCAGCAGGTCGAGGCGCGCAAGGCAGTCTTGGCGTCGATGAGGGGGGCGCCTTCCGAAGAGAAAGAGATCCAGAAGTGTGAGGAGGCGCTGATGCAGGAGGCCTTGGAGCGTAGCCTTGAGCTTGAGCGGCTGGAAACGAAGGAGCACTAGGTGACCATGGCCGAGGACGCCGTCTCCACGCGCGAGGCCAAGATCCAGGAGGAGGTCGACTGGAGGGTGTCGAGGGCTCGTGCAGATCTCGCCAATGAGTACGACCTGAAGATGAAGCTCCTGAAGGCAGAAGCCGAGGGCATGACCACCGCTCTCAGGACAAGGTTGTACGAGGCGGAGCAGCGCGAGAGGGCCGACGTGGCCGCCCGGACCTCTGCTCTGGCTGACCTGTCCTTGCTCCAACAACAAATTAATGACACCGCGTCCCTCGCGCAGCAGAACAGGGAGGAGGCTTGTCGTCAGCAGACACTGCAGCGCGAGCACGCCCCCATGCTCCAGGCTCTCAGGGTGCGGGAAAACCGATCGCTAGGAGCCATATGCGAGGAGAGCATCCCTCACCCCCATGCGGAGGATTACGTCGGCCACCTCTGCTTCTTTACGGAAGACGTGACACGCCTAGAGGGCCAGGCCGCGAGGGCTCGCGAGCTCGTCGAGGAGAGGAGTCGGGGCCTCCTTGGGCGTGCGTTCTCACGCGTCTTCAGTCATCTTCAGAACCTCAACCTTCACTTTGATTTTGACGCCGCCATTGCCCTAGTGCCCATGGCTATCCAGGACAACCTTTTGCACTGGGTGGACAACCACGTGGATGCTTTGGTCAGGGCATTCGCCACCGAAGACTACGAGGTGATGGTTGCAGTGGACGAAGATGGCGCGGTCGACGACGGTGAAGACAACGCTTGCGATAGCGCCAGCAGCGCGTACGAGAGCGACCAGGGCGTCGCCATGAGCAGCATGTCCAGTTGAGCCCGCATTCATTCGCTTGAACCTGTATGCAAAGACTTGGGCACAGCCCCGCAGGGCGTGAGAGCATTTTGGAGGGGAGGCCCCTCGCACATGTAAATTAATGTTCTACCTTTAAGCTAGACTTGAAACTTGCCTTGCGGACTCGTGAGCCCCTAGCAGGGTCGTTGCTGAGACTCATCTTGATTCTAGCAGGCCTTGGGCGTGTCCTAAGGTGGCTGGTGTGCCTCTTGGTGGCCCACCAGGTTTTAGGCCTCTTGAGGGGCCTGTTGATTCGCCCGAGGGAGCCTCGCGAGGAGCGAATACCAGGCTATGGCAGGGTGCGCGCGTGGTGATGCCGTGGCGATGGTACTCTTGATCCTGGGGTGTTCACCATCGCCCGGGCTTGCCCGAGCATGGTCAACGTGCGTATACCACACCCAGTCCCGCCTGCGAGGCACTCGCTTAGGGGAGGGCTAGCAGACACGAGCCTCTAAATAAAGCACACGACCAAAACGCAAGAAGTCAACACGAACAAGAGAAGACTCCCCCAAGCTTGGCAGAAAAAGAAAGGCTTCAAGTTCAATCCAAAAATTGCGGTGAAGAGAGTTTACAGAAAAGGGAATGAAAGCAAATGGCCGCGTACGACACCTAGCTAGTCTTCTTGTCTTCCACCAGCACGGAGCTAAGTGCTTTCACTGGCTGTGAGCATAGTCATTGGGGGACAGTGGCAATGGCCAGCACGGAGCATGGTGCTTCCACTAGGACGTGGGTGGGAGCCCCCGAGGCCCGAGGGCGGCTCTCCAGAGACACCGAGGCGTGTACATCCCCACTCATTGTTACATGAGAGTGTCATGGGCGCATACCTTCACAGGCGTGAGCCTTACTTCATATCGCCAGGCAAGGGCCCCGCCCCACGCCACCCTCGACCACCGTTGGGGCGCCTTGAAACCAGGACGGGGGCCAAGGGGAAAGGGGGATGCTAGCGGCGCCCTCGGCGACCACAGACCCTCTACCGGGGGGAAGGGCCCGCGGGCGCCTCCCCCGGTAGAGGACCTACCTCCGTGCGGCGCCTTGCTCCGTGCGGCGTGGGGGAGGCCCTGGCTCCGGGCTCCTCCCGTGCAGCCCCCAGAGCTCCACCCCCGCCTAGGGTGGAGCCGTTGCTCTGAGGTCTCCGACTGCCGCCCCGTGCTGGTTCACCTACAGCCCATGGTTAGTGTACGCCTGCTCCTGAGGTACTGGCTGTACCCCGCCGCCGTCGTCGCTGAAGGGGTCGACGAAGCCTTCGGGAGACTCACGGAAGGCCCCCGCTTCGGGCGTTCCGCTGACCCATCCTGACCCGAGGAATGATTCAGGGCCTTCCCCCGGCGCGTACTCCAGGTTTACCAAGCGGGGCACGTAGGCTTCCGTGGTTGCCCCACCAGAGCCATCACCTGGGTGCCTCGCGTCCCGAGCCACCAACCGTGGCACCTAGCCCTGGTGGCCGCTGGGTGGCACCCCGGCGCGTCCTTGCGGCGGATCACCTACGCTTGCCTCTCTTGGTGATCGCGCTGCAAAGGCAGGGCTGTCTACGCTGGGGTCCATGTTGGCGTTGTCTGGTCCCCCTAACGCTCCAGGGGTCGCGCGAGCTCTCTGAGGCCTCGTGCGCACTTCCGCCACAACCTGTGGTGTGGGCATGCAAGAGAAAGGTGGCGTACCTCTGCAGGCTGCGTCCAGTAGTTCGGCGACGCGCTCCAGCAGCACATCACGGCCGCTCTCAGCCAACCTGCATCGTAGCAGCTCCCGTGCCACGTCGAGCGCGGCCCGCATGTTCGCCTGCTCCCTCCTGGTGTGTGGTGTCATTCCTGCATTGTAGCCTGAAGACCGCGCGGCGGCGCGTATGTGCCGTGGAGCGAGGGCGGAGGGCGCCGGTCCACGCCGCCCGCGTCCGGCGGCATTGGGCGGCATGCGGGCCACCTGGAGCGCAGAGTTGAGGTCTTCCTAAGCGGACGGAGCCGCCCGGGCAGGCCACGCGGCCTAGTGGTCGGCATGAGTCCTCGCATCGTCAGCCATCGGGGTCGTAGGGCGGCAGCGAGCTGAGATGGAAGAGAGGCTTGAGTACACCCCCTACCTGGCGCGCCAAATATCGGATTTTGGGTTCCACAAACCATTGAGAGGTTCGAACTCTGGGGTGCGCACGAAGTACACTCTCTCCCCAGCGCGCTCGCCCTATGATTCCATGGCCAAGCTCGACGAACTCAAAGAACAAGGGACACGGAGGATTATACTGGTTCGGGCCACCTTGCGGTGTAATACCCTACTCCAGTGTGTGTGGTGGATTGCCTTGTGCGGCTGAGGATGTACTAGTACAATGGGTGAACAGCCTCCGGAGGAGAGGTGTTCTTGGGCTCGGATGAGCTTGTGGCGTGTGTAAGGTGGAATGGATCCGATCCCTTCTATCGTCGAATCAGTTCTCCGTCCGGTCCTCCGCTATGGTGGTGGCTAGGTCCTATTTATAGTGGCCTTTGTCCTCTTCCCAAATATCGACGGGAAGGGATCCCACAACGGCTAAATTTGAAGGGGAACAATTAGTACAAGTTATCCTGACAAAAGCGGTCTTCGCCTGCCAAAGGATCTGGTGGGGACGCCGTGCCGGGCTCCATGGTGACCTCCATCCTGTTGTCCTGAAGGTCCTTGGTCTTGGTGCACCGATATGGAAACCTTTGCTTGATTCCTCGGGACTCTGCGACAGCGCTTGCCCCCCTTAGCACCAAAGGGGAAAATGGTACACTACGCCTGCTGGCGCCCGCCTGGCCTTGGTCGTCATGGCTCACGTCACATGAACCTCACGAGGTGCACCCTGCATAGATATCTCCGCTCCTCGGGAGCCAGTCCAGAGAGGCTGTCCCTAGGGAGGTCTTGTCATCATCCGCCTCGCGGGGCTTGGCCCCTCGTGAGGGACTTGAGCGGTGGTTGCTGAAGCTGGGTCATACGAGGCTGCCGATGGAGCCACGCCATGGGCCGCGGGCAGGCAGGTCTGGGTACCCCCATTCCCAGGATGCCGACAGTCATGCTTATGACACTTATATGATGATAATTGTGACAAAACCCAGTATCATCATAGATGTGGTGGGATCCTACTTCTATGACAAAAAATCATGACTGAAAATGGGCTTTTCATCCAGCGCGGGCCAGAGACGCACCTGCTTGACATTCTTTGGGACGTCCATGACGTAAAAAAATCATGGTAGAAGCGAAGGCGAGGAAAATTTCGAGGAGTTCCCGGTTATGGTGGGTGGTCAGGGCAGAGCGATGCACGGAGGTTTGCACGTTTCTCTCGTACACGCCGCGTGTATGTTCGAGGCGTTGGGCTCTAACTGAACCCGAGCGATTGCACTAGCTACGTACGTTACTGAACCCGAGCGATCGATCCCTTGGCTGTTAACTGAACCCAATCGAGCGATTACATCAGTACTGCTGCTAACTGAACCCGAGCAATCGATCCCTTGGCTGTTAACTGAACCCAATCGAGCGATTCCTTCAGTACTGCTGCTAACTGAACCCGAGCGATCGATCGCTGCTGCTGCTGCTTATTGAAGCTGATCGAACATGCTGCCTCTTGGTGAACAGTGAACGTGGGGGTTGGTTGAACGAGTCGAGAAGTACGTGTGGTTGCGGTTGGATGAACAGTTCCCAGTGGGAGTTGGATGAACATGATCTCATGGTAGTAGTAGTAGTAGGTCGTTGCCGCTGGATGAACAGGACCCCGAGAGGAGGCCGCGACAGACGAGATGGTTGGGGGTGGATGAACAAGACCCCGTGGAAGGCTGGTTGAACAGTAGCCGGTGGAGGGTTGGATGAACAGTGGCCCGTGGGTGAACAGTAGCCCATGGAGGCAGGAGGAAGACGCGGTGGATGAACAGTGCAGGTGGAGGCTGAAGGAAGTCGACAATGGGTGAATAATAGCCCGTGGAGTCCTGTTTTGCCGTACGCCACACCCCTCCCGATGAACAGGACCCCCATTTCGACCATAGCGCTCCAACACAAATTCGTTTCTTCCGTTTTGTGGTATGCCACACCCCTCTCGATGAACAGGACCCATGTTTCGACCGTAGTGCTCCAACACAAGTCTGTTTCGTCTGTTTTGCGGTACGCCACACCCCTCCCCATGAACAGGATGCCGTTTCGACCGTAGCCAGTCAAACAGAAGGGCGTTTCTTCTGTACTGCGATACACCAGACCCCTTTTCAGTTGTTCCGTCCAAGCCAGCTGGCTCCCGTCGAATAGGACGCATTCCGACCCAGTCTGTTGCCTCCTGACGAACAAGATGTTGTTTCTCCGTTCCGACCCAGCCGGTTGGCTGCCCGATGAACATGACACCATTGTTGCCGTCTGTTGCCTCTCCATGTAGACGAGCCCTGGCCGTACGTATGCGCGAGTACTCGTTCGAGACCCCGCCCGTATGTACGTACATGGCTGTATTTTTTGGCATCTGGTTGTATGTACGTGTACACGGTTTAGAAGGGACTGCCTAAAGTGCTACGTCGGGGGCTCTGCTACTACACGTATCGCTGCTTGCTCGGTCGTGGTTCATTGTTGAAGTGAGACCGATCGACCAGTATGTACGTACACGTTCACGACCAGAATGACAATGCTACGTATGCTTCGACCAGGTGGGTCCCAACAGTTAGGGAGGATAAGGAGGCACTTCCTTGCTTGCGAAGTTATTGATGGTGGGTTTGAGCTATCAGAGAGAGGAATCATTTTTTTTCTGCACCTAATATGGAGACACTTTCCCCGCGTCCGAAGATATAGCTGGTGGGTCCCAGCTGTCAGGAGGAAAACATTTTTTTTGCAAAATACAGCTAAGCCAAAATACAGAGGCCCTTCCGGTATGTCCTTGCTGTCAGGTGGAGAAATCATGATTTTGCGCGTAATAAGGAGGCACTTCCTTGCTGCGGCCATGGACCCAGCTATCAGCCTCTCCACGTACAGTCCTTTTCCGATGTAAGTCGTTGCTTGACCATGTTGACCATGCCGTGCCGAGAGCACCAAGGCGGTGGATGACGGCGAGGCCTAGGAAGGGAATGACCTGGAGCCGAGGATGACTCGGCAGTTGTTTCCCACGGGAGGGGCGTACGAGGGTTTACTTGTTGGGCTGCAGTGTGAGGCTGCCGTCACTGGAGAATGACATCAGGTTTGAGGGAGTGCCGACGATGGGAGTAGGGTGGGGCGGTGAGGCCTGCACTGCAGTAGAGCCGACCACGGGAGGCAGGAGCAGGCGGCACGACCGATGCTGGTTTGGGTGGCTAGAGCAAGAAGACCAGAGGTTGAGGAAGCACTATGGCCGTTGGATGGACATCGTATGGTCACTGGAGCTAGAATCATTCATATTGACTAAGTTGACAAAGCCCTCCATCCGCGTCAACTTAGTAGGCCCACAAGTCAGCTTCCAACTATGGTGGGTCCCAGATAGCAGGAGAGTACTCATTTTTTGTGCCTAATAAGGAGGCACTTCCTTGCGTGCGAAGATATAGCGGGTGGGTCTGAGCTGTCAGCAGGAGGAACATTTTTTCCGCGAAATACAGAGGCCCTTCCGGTCAGTCCCTATTGTCAGGTGGAGGAAACATTATTTTGCCCGTAATAAGGAGGCACTTCCTTGCGTGCGGACGTGGACCCAGCTGTCAACCTCTCCACATATAATCCTCTTCTGGTGGATGTCGTTCGTTGAACACGCCGCGCCGAGAGCACCAGGGCGGTGGACGATGGCGAGGCCTTGCAAGGGAACAACCAAGAGCCGGGGAAGACTCGACAGTTGCTGCCCATGCGGTGGGGAGTACGAGGGTTTACTAGTTCGGCTGCCCTCGCCAGAAAATAATAGGAGGTGTGGGTGAGTAGAGGAATGGCATGGCTAGTGATGGAGTAGGGTGGGCGGTGCGGCCTGTGCGGCAGCATAGCCGTGTTGGGAAACGTTGCATGGAAAACAAAAAAAATTCTACGCACACGCAATGATCTATCCATGGAGATGCATAACAACGAGGGGAGAGTGTGTCTATGTACCCTCGTAGACCGTAAGTGGAAGCGTTAGACAACGCAGTTGATGTAGTCGAACTTCTTCATGATCCAACCGATCAAATACCGAAGGTATGGCACCTCCGTGTTCAACACATGTTCAGCACGGTGACGTTGTCGCCTTCTTGATACAGCAAGACGTGTGAAGTAGTAGCTGAGTTCCGGCAGCACGACGGCATGGTGACGATGATGGTGATGTGATCTCCGTAGGGCTTCGCCTAAGAACTACAAAAATATGACCGAGGGAGTAAACGGAGGACGAGGGCGCCGCACAAGGCTAAGGCAATGTTCTGTGTCCTTGTGTGGTGCCCCCTTCTCATATATATAGGTGGGAGGGAGAGGGAGGCACAGGGAAGCCAGGCGCGCCCTAGAGCATCTGCCTTGCCCTGCGCCCCCTCCTGCCAAATATAGGTGCGGGGGAAAGGCAGGAGCGGGAGGCGCCCCCCTTTCCTTCTCCCATGAGAGGGAAAGGCTGGAGGGTGTAGGCCTCCCCCTTTTCCTTCCCTAGGGCTGTCCAGCTAGGGAAAGGGGCACACCAGCCCCTATGGCCTGGTCTCGCCCTCCCTTGGCCATTAAGCCCATATACCTACCGGGGGTGTCCGGAACTCCTTCCGGTGACCCGATGACTACCCGTTGCGTTCCGAAACTCTTCTGGTGTCCAAATACCATCATCCTATATATCAATATTTACCTCTAGACCATTTCAAGACTCCTCGTCATGTTTGTGATCTCATCGTGGACTCTCAACAACATTTGGTCACCAAATCCTATAATTCATATAACACTATATCGTCAACGAATGTTAAGCATGTAGACCCTACGGGTTCGAGAACTATGTAGACATGACCGAGACACCTCTCCGTTCAATAACCAATAGCGGAACCTGGATGCCCATATTTGTTCCTACATATTCTACAAAGATCTTTATCGATCGAACCGTTATGACAACATACACAATTCCCTTTGTCCATCGGTATGTTACTTGCCCGAGATTTGATCCTTGGTATCTCTATACCTAGTTCAATCTCATTACCGGCAAGTCTCTTTACTCGTTCCGTAATACATCGTCTCGTAACTTACTCATTAGTAATTTGCTTGCAAGGCTTCTTATGATGTGTATTACCGATAGGGCCTAGAGATAACTCTCCAAGACTCGAGTGACAAATCCCAATCTTGATCCATGCCAACTCAACAAACACCTTCAGATATACCTGTAGAGCATATTTATGATCACCCAGTTACGTTGTGACGTTTGATAGCACACAAGGTATTCCTTCGGTATCTGGGAGTTGCATGATCTCATGGTCTAAGGAACATGTATTTGACATACAAGAAAGCAGTAGCAATAAACTCTATGATAAAATGCTAAGCTAACGAATGGGTCTTGTCCATCACATCATTCTCCTAATGATGTGATCCCGTTATCAAATGACAACTGTCACATACCTAGTCAGTGCTTGCATTAGGACTAGCTAGAGTGTGCATCATGTTTACTTTCTACAGAAACTTGAAATGGGAATGACAGAAACCCCATCACCCCTCTTCTAACAACTAGGGTTTAATAAATCTTTTCCAATGTACCCAAAATGCCCTTCAAAAATGTTCATCATCTTTGCCTTGGTTTTAAACCTCTGCCAAAAATGGTGCACAATTTTCTAGGACATCCAAAGGTCGATGGATTAATTCATATTGTAATTGCATTTGGGCATTTAAATGCTCTAAAATAATTTAGGTGCCCAAATAATCATAAACTAAAATGTTCCATGTTGTTCATATTATATACAGTGGGCATGACTAGTTTTATGAGTTATAAAAATGTTCTAGCATTTTTATTAATTCAACAAAGTTGCAAAAGAAACAGAATATAAAGAAAATAGAAAAAAGGAGAGAGACACGGGGACAGCCCACTCACCTGGGCCACTTACCTGGCTTGGCCCAGCTCGGCCGAGCCCGCTGGCGCACGCCAGTCGTCCCCCTCCTCTCGCCAGGAGGACGGGGCGTGTGGCCGCGGCGTGCACGCACGCGTCCGGCCACCTCCTGCCTGGCTGCCTGCGTCCCCTGACGCCTCGACGCTCCTATGCGTCGCCACGCAGCTCCTGGCCCCTCTCCCACTCTCCCCCGTGTCCTCCCCCTCCTCTATCCCTCTCCGCCGAGCTCCACCGACCGGGCTCGTCGCCGCCGTTCGCTGCCACCGCGCCCTAAGCCACCACCTCGCCTCCCCGACGCACCCATCGGCTTCGCCGCGTCGCCCTAAAGCTCTCCACCAACGCACACGATGTCGGAAGTCCCGTAGCACCGTCCTCGCCGTCGTCTTCAACCTTCGGCACCGGAGATCGCCGCCGCCCGTACGTTGCCGTCCGGCCTTTCCCAAGCCCGCGTCAACGCTCTCTGCGACCGTTGTGAGCTCACACGTCGAACCCCCCTCTCCCCGAGCTCGATTACGTCTCGTAGCTGCCGTCCCGCAAGCACCCGAGCTCACCACCGACGTCCTTGTCGCCGCCGTCGTTCTAGTGGTCCTTAGACATGCCCGAGCACTTCATCGTGCTCCTGACCTCACCAGGATGCCGTTGAGCCCCTTCCCCTTGCTCGCCCGTGCACCGCAACGCCTAACCCGATGATGCCTGAGCTCCGACCGCCGCCACGAGCTCTACTCCGGCGAGCTCCGGCCACCCTAGCTCCAGCCACCACCACCATTAGATGTGCATGAGCTCTAGCTCGCCATAGGACCAAACCACGTTGCAAACCGCAGCGTGTAGCGCGGTTCCGAGCAACTCCGGCGAGTCATCGCCGCACGATTTGGTCGCCGCCGGCCAAATTCCTGCGGGCTGACGTGGCCAATTAGTCAGGGACTAATGACGTTTAGTTTAACCACCACAGCCACTGACAATGGGCCCCACCACGTGGTCAAACCCAGTCAACCCCAGTTTTGACCGGGATTAGCCTCTGTGACACTGACATGCGGGACCTACCAGTCAGGTTTGACTTGGACCAGGTCTGTTGACCTGCTGACGTCAGCTTGATGTCATGCTGACGCAGTAAATTATTTTCTGGGATTATTTGATTTAAAACAATTCAGGAAATTCCAAAAAATGCTTTAAACTTCAAAAAATCATATAAATTCAATAGTAGCTCACATGGAAAACAATTATATATGAAAGTTGATCAGAAAAATCCAACCTTTCCAATGGCACTGGTTTCATGCATGTTTGAGCAAGTTAACCTTGAGGTTCACATTAAAACATGTTAATGCACTTTAATAAATAATAGTTTGGGTATAAATTTGAATCTTTGATTCAAATGGGCTCAAACCCTTCTGTTTATAGTTGCATTAGCCCAAAACACATTCATCTTGCCATATCATGAGCATGCGTCATATTGGTGCATTTGTTTGCTTATTGATGTATCGCCGGTATTCTCCGTGGTAGGTCCTGCTCCCGAGGATACTTCTGCGTATCCAATTGAAGAGCAATACCCGACAACGCTCTGTCAGGCAAGCAACCCATTGATCATTCCGATACAAACCCATCTTCTCGCTCCTGCTCTATTTTACCTCATTAAGGCAACAACGTGTGAACTGCTACTTGCTGCGGTAGTTGAACCCTATTCCCTTGCATGACCTATCATTGCCATAGTAAATAGTTGAAACCCACTAGCATGTGTAGGAGTTGACTGAGCCATGTGATGTGTGATCCACCATGCTATTTGTTTATGTTGCCTGCTATGCTTAGAGTTGTGTCAGGTCTGGTTCATCTGGGTGATGGATCAGAGTGAAATGATCATACTCGTTAAAGAGAGGGAAGTGTGGAACATGTTTGGTAAAGGTATCGATGAAAGGCCATGTAGGAGTACATGGTGGGTTGTTTCATTGGAACCGTCCATAGGACCCGAGATCTGTATGTGTGGTTTAAGTTACAGCTACTACCACACATTGGGCCGTGAAATATTACCCCGCTCGACTTATTGACTGCCCTTGTTCTCTGTCCAGGAGTTGCAACTAGTTTCTGGAGTTTGTAGTTTACTGGTGGTCGTGCACAGCGCTGACCCTCGGGGTGGGCTGTGATGCGGCAGGTATGTGGCACGGTGTACCGGTCGCCCGTTTGGTGGCTCGGGAACCCTGTACACATCATTTGGGGCCGTGAGCGACAACCCGGCCGGATCTCCCCACGGATGGAACCCCAATAGGCGATAAACCTGGACGAGAGACTTGAGTGGTTGGTTAGGTCATGGTCTACACCCACGCCGGCTTTCGCTTGAAGTCTGCTGAGCACATGTCGTGTGCAGACGCTAAGTGGTGGAAACATGTGTGAAGAAGTACACCCCTGCATGGTTACCAATCTATTCGAATAGCCGTTGTTCGCGGTACGGACTACTTGGTTGCTCTTACAGTTCATAGACAAGTTGATGGATACTACTAAAAGCCTCAAGGCAAGTGTGAGTGCCGTGGATGGCCCTTCCGTAGGATGACGGAAGAGGATCCACGGTGGTGTATTGTTGTGGTGAGTAGAGGACTCGTGTACGTAGTCTTATCTTGCAATCTGTTGAGAGTCGTAGTATAGGTTAGCCAAGAGTCAAAGTTGGCTTGCTGCTATGAACTCCACTACCCTTGTTGATAATGATGCATGTATGTTAGGTTCTGTTGTAAGACTTGCTGAGTACCTTTGTACTCATGTTTGCTTAATAACTGTTGCAGAGGAGAGCCCTGCCCCTTTTGATGGGTTTTACATAGACGTTGACGTCGATGAGTAGCTTGCTACCCAGACGGAGATCCTGAGCTTGTGAAGGGCCTTGTAGATAGTTAGGCTACACCAAGCCGGTTTTATTTCCAAGTTGTCTATACTCATACATGTTAGCTTCCGCTTGTGCTTGTATGATTGTATGACTTGAGTGTTGGGTCATGTGACCCCTACCTGTATGGATATGTTATGTATGGCTCTTCGGAGCCTCTTAAATAAAGTACTTTGAGTCATAGGGTTCTGTTGTGATGCAATGTTGTATTTGCACATATTGAGCATATTGTGTGTATGATTGAAATGCTTGGTATGTGTGGGATTCGACGCCTAGTTGTTTTCCTTTGGTAGCCTATCTTACAGGGAAATGCCTCCTAGTGCTTCCACTGAGCCTTGGTAGCTTGCTACTGCTCGGAACACGTAGGCTGGCCGGCATGTGTCCTTCTTTGTTCCTGTGTTTGTCCCTTAGGGGAAATGTCACGCCTTGTTCCTTTAAGTCCATGTAGCTTGCTACGACTTGGGTTCATACGTTGATGACCGACACGTTCGTTGCTGGGTCATGGATGAATGTCTCTGTAATTTAGTGCCACTTTTGGTTTATAACTAGCCATGTCGGCCCGGGTTCTCTGTCATATGGATGCTAGCGACATTGTCATATACGTGTGCCAAAATGCGCAAACGGTCCCAGGCCAGGTAAGGTGGCACCCGTGGGGATACCGTGCATGAGGCCGCAAAGTGAGATGACATGTTACAAGCTAGATCGGTGTGACTTAGGATCGGGGTCCTGACAGCGTTGGCATCAGAGCCGGACTGCCTGTAGGTTTCTCAAGCCAAACTGGTCGATGTTGAGTCTAGAAAAATTCTTAGTTATATGTAGGGGAATTGATTGTGGAAGGGAACGTAAGGCTCCTTTTACTTCTTTACCTTATGCCCTTCTGATCTGAGTCAGCCTATTCTTTCTACGGTGGTTTAGGACTAGGCCTCTCTCTTTACTAGGTTCATGTGTTACTAATCCGTAGACTCTTAGGATTGTTGGTTTCAAGCCTCAGTTCAGTTTCTACCCTTCTAGTATGATGATTAGTTGGACCCGGAACCTTGATATGATGTTGTTGAGTGGCTATGCTATCACTTGTATGATGTCTCAAAATCTTTTTTGAGCATTTACAATTGTTATGCTGCCCGATTTCTTCTAGAAATTCTAATGCCTTTGCATTATTTCGTGTTTCAGATGTCTGTTCGGACACCTCACCAGGTGGTCCGTTTGACTCGGTGCATTAATGTGCCAGGTCACACGGCCATGCTAGTCCGTGTGTTGACTGAGACCGGCTACCGTTGGTATCCGGAGTACACCGTGGAGGAACAGTACCGGGATTTCAACCAGAGTTAGTATTTCTGCACCGTCCGGATATACCCCTCATATCCCGGAGCTAACGACCCCATCCATTGGTCTTATGGACTCGGGGTTACCATCGAGATGGCAGTGCAGGATGCCGCTTACTCGATGATGACCATCATCCAGGCTAGGCATGCCCCGCTGCTGAACACTGAGTTCTGTTACATGCCAGCCTCACTTCCTGGAGAGGATGGCTACTACACTGGTCTGTATACTGATGCCGCTCATGAGGAGCCACTGCCTCAGACTACTACTCAGATGCTGGAGGATAGGGACCGTGAGGTCCGTGCCCTCTGGATGGAGCTTTATAACACTCGAGCCGCCCACTGGACTACTTTGACACGGCTTGCACCTGCCGTGCACGTCGGGTATTTGGATATGCGGGATTTGTATGCCGTGCGGACTCATCTGCCTGATCATATGGATTGGTGTGACGTTGGGGGTATTACACCTCCACGTGGGCGTCGGTTACCACCAGCATCGGGACCGAGACCGCATCCATGTCCCTATGGTCCACAGCCTTCGAGTGCTCGAGAGTTTCAAGATCCACCTGTTCCACTTCCAGGCTACGGTGGTGATCTTTACAAAGATTACTATGGGAGTGTCTGAGCTAGACCGTGGCAGTAGTAGTATCGTAGTAGTTGTATTTCCACAGTCCTGCATGTCTTGTGGAATATGACGTAGCTAGTGCCGAGTTCAGGAGGTGTAGTTAAATAATGTATAGGAGCTTGGAATGCCTCTGATGAGATGTTTCGTCTTTCACCGTAGTTGTACTTTAGCCTTGGCTTGTACTAAACTATGTTTGGTGTGTATGACCACTGGTGTATATATGGCAGTTTCTATATTACCATGTCGTACGGATGAACATCTCTGCATTCCGTGTCATCCATTACATTCTACACTCCTTTGTCAAGTTTTGACATCCTTGTCTAAACCGTTGTTTTGTTTTCCTAGGATGGTCAACACTCGCAGCACTCCTGCTGCTCAAGAGCAGGGTGAGGCTAGTGGGGCTAGAGGTGAGAATCTGCCCCAGCCACCCTCCTTGGCTGAAGTTATGCTCGAGGCAGAAAGGAACAAGAGAGAGACCAACCGTCTGCTGGAACGCATAGAGCAGAACACTGGGTTCCGTCAGAGGAATGACGTGGTGTCAATCAATGACTTTATCAAGATGTGCCCACCGAAGTTCCATCATTCCGCTGAACCTTTGGATGCGGATGACTGGCTTCGCAGTATCACCCACAAGCTACACTCTGCCTGTGTGGCTGAAGCTGACAAGGTTACCTACGCCGCCTACCATCTTGAGGGCCCTGCGAGCCTCTGGTGGGAAAACTTTGAGGCTATGCGTCCTGCTGGCCAAATCACTACTTGGGCTGAGTTCAGTGAGGCATTCCGTGAACATCACATTCCGGAAGGTCTCATGGATCGTAAGCGGGAGGAATTCTGCAATTTCACCCAGGTCCGGTTAACGGTGGATGGTTATAGTCGCGAGTTTGGCAACTTGGCACGTTATGCACCCGAGGAAGTATCCACCGATGCCAAGAAGCAGGCGAGGTTCCGCAAGGGACTCAGCCCTGAACTTCGCCGAGATCTATGCTTGCACGAGTGCACCTCCTTCCAGAAGTTGGTGAACAAAGCCATCAGTGCTGAGACGGGCCAGACTGATTTCGAAGCCACACGCAAGCATCCTCGTGATTTTGGTTCCTCATCCGGCTCTAGCTCTCATAAGCGCCGTGTGTGGGTTCCTAACACTGCTCTGCCACCCAAGTACACTCCGAGGCCATCCTACGAGGCGCCTCGCCCAACTCAACAGTATGCACCTGCCAAGACTTATGGAGGACCACCTACCAACTTTGCTCCACGCACTGGCACTGTGACATGCTTCAAGTGTGGAGAACCAGGGCACTACATGTGTGAGTGTCCTCAGAACCAGCCAGGAAGGTCCGTTGGTCGTGGTAAGCCAACAGGCAAGGTGAACTATGTCAAGCCAATCCCCACTGCACGAGGTCATGTCAACTATGTATCTGCTGAGGAAGCTTATGAGGATCCTAACGTCGTCCTTGGTACGCTTCTTGTTAACTGCCATCCGGCATCTGTTCTTTTCGATACTGGAGCATCTCATTCGTTCATATCTGAGAGCTATGCCCGAATGCACAACATGACTTTTTGTGACATGCCCACTTCCATGGTTATTCAAACTCCTGGTTCAAAGTGGCAAACCTCTAGGGTAAGGCATGGAAATGAAATTCTTGTCGGTAGACTTGTTTTCCTTGCATCACTAATCGCTCTCAAGTCCTCGGACATAAACATCATCTTGGGTATGGACTGGATGATAGCTCATTACGCCAAGATTGATTGCTGCACTAGGACTGTTCAACTTACACACCCATCCGGCAAGATAGTCAATGTTTTGACCCGAATGGCTGAGTGTCAACTCTACTCTCTTAATGCCAGCCCTCTACTAGAACTCGAAGATATCCCGGTAGTCCGTGACTTTCCGGATGTCTTTCCAGAAGAACTGTCAGGTGTTCCACCTGACAGAGATGTCGAGTTCGTGATAGATCTTATTCCAGGAACTGTCCCAATCTCTCGGAGACCCTATAAGATGGCACCCCTAGAATTAGCTGAGCTTAAGAAACAACTCGATGAGTCCTTGAAAAAGGGTTTCATCCGTCCTAGTTCTTCCCCTTGGGCTTGTCCCGTCCTCTTCATCAAGAAGAAGGATGGAACGGAACGGATGGTTGTAGATTATCGACCTGTCAATCTGGTCACCATAAAGAACACGTATCCGCTCCCCAGGATCAACGACCTGTATGATCAGCTCGCTGGATCCTCAGTCTTTTCCAAAATGGATTTGAGGTTGGGTTACCATCAAATCAAAATAAAGAACGGGGACATTCCCAAGATGGCCTTTGTTACTCGTTATGGCCAATACGAGTACGCCGTCATGTCCTTTGGGTTAACCAATGCCCCAGCCACTTTCTCCCAGCTAATGAATTCTATATTCATGGAGTACTTGGATAAATTTGTCGTGGTATACCTCGATGATATACTCATCTACGCCAAGAACAAGGAAGATCATGCCGAGCATCTAAGTCTGGTATTGACGAAACTTCGAGAGCACTGCCTTTATGCCAAATTCTCTAAATGTGAATTCTGGTTGCCAGAAGTGACCTATCTCGGCCATGTGATCTCTGGTAAGGGTATTGCCATCAATCCCGAGCGAGTTCAGGCCGTCCTTGATTGGACTCCTCCTGAATCGGTCAAGCAAGTTAGGAGTTTCCTTGGCTTAGCGGGCTATTGCCGACGCTTCGTTGAGAATTCCTCCAAGGTTGCTAAACCTCTAACTGAACTCCTCAAGAAAGATAAAAAGTTCGAGTGGACCCCACAGTGCGAGTCCAGCTTTCAGGAACTAAAAAGACGTCTAACATCTACACCCGTATTGGTACCACCAGATTTTTCCAAAGACTTTATTATCTACTGCGACGCCTCGTGACAAGGACTAGGTTGCATACTCATGCAAGATCGTCAAGTGATCTCTTATGCATCTCGACAGTTGCGTCCACATGAGGATAACTATCCTACATATGATCTAGAGCTTGCAGCTGTAGTCCACGCACTCAAAACATGGCGACATTACCTTCTTGGTAATCGCTGTGAAATCTTCACCGATCACCAAAGTCTGAAATACATCTTCACCCAACCGGATTTGAATCTCAGGCAAAGACATTGGGTTGAGTTGCTCACAGATTACGACTTAGGAATTACTTACACCCCTGGGAAGGCCAATGTCATGGCTGACGCACTGAGTCGTAAGTCTTATTGTAACAACCTGATGTTACAACAAGGGCAACCACTTCTCCACGAGCAATTTCGTAAGCTTAACCTTCACATTGTTCCTCGAGGATTCCTTTCCACCTTGGTGGAGAAACCTACCCTTACGGATCAAATCATAGCTGCCCAGAAGCGTGATAAGGGTATATCCCGACTCCAGGAGAGCATTGCTAGCGGAGCTGCTAGAAGTTTCTCTACGGATGATCAAGGTGTTGTCTTCTTCGAGAACCGTTTAGTGGTTCCCAAGAACCAACATCTACGACAGCTAATTCTTAAGGAGGCTCATGAATCTCCTCTCACGATTCATCCCGATAGTACCAAAATGTATCAGGACCTACGCCAGAGGTTCTAGTGGACTAGGATGAAGAGAGAAATCGCTTAGTTCATTGATAATTGCGACGTTTGTCGTCGAGTTAAAGCAGAGCATCAACGGCCTGCTGGCACCCTTCAACCTTTAGCTATTCCTGAATGGAAATGGGACAAGATCGGTATGGATTTCATCACCTGGTTTCCCAGGACCAGGAAAGGGAATAATGCTATCTTCGTCGTTATCGACCGCTTCTCCAGAGTAGCCCATTTCCTGCCTGTTCGAGAGAGTATAACCACTAGCCAGTGATAGGCCTCTAACCCCTCGTTGGTTACCCCAAGTGGAAGGTGTAAGATGCAGTGTTGTGGAAGTTTTTCCCTTAGCAAAGATGCCAAGGATCGAATCCCCAGAGACTCCTAGGTTCAACAAGTAGGTGTCAACTGCAAATGGCGCCGGATTAGCAATCAACGTGGACCTGCACACAGATACAAATAACTTTGCTCCCAACGAGTACAGAGAGGTTGTCAATCCCTCCGGCCTTGTAGTTCACAAAGGATTAAACGCAAATGATAGTAGTGATAGATAATGTTTTGCAATAGTAAATAATAGCGGAAAATAAATAGCGGATGTGATCAATGATGGTAATATGGACCAGAGTCTCATGATGTTCACTAGTGATGTCTCTCTCCCAAAAGACGATAAAACAGCTATGTGAGGTAAACGAATTACAGCTGGGCAATTGACAGGACCACGAACGCAAACCAATGCTGACTACATTGCAAGAAAGGTTGAGGTTCAAAGCATGGGCGGTACGCCAAAGTAAGTAGACCGAAATCCATCAATATCTACCACTAATCATCCACCTTAAGAGATCTATCCAGAACATCTCGCTGGTATTAAGTTGCGAGCCCCACCCATAGTGTAAACTCAAAGCAACAGACAACTGCATTAAAAGAACTTTGCGTAAAGTAAACAATCCTAGCACCCGCGGGCACAAGCACCATTGGTTTCCCCCTTGTGGCAACAGCAGATCCCCTAGACTCATGTTTCTGTCACTCAAGCTAGTCATCGAGGGGCATGAACCCACAATCGAGCATAACGTTCCCTCTTGGAGTCACTACGTATTACTTGGCCAAAGCAATAAATAACAACGGAGAACATGCAAGAATTACTTATGAACATAAATATAAAAGAGGTAGATCAAATATATTACTCAAGAACAATCTGAACATAATCTCATAATCCATCGGATCCCAGCAAACTCATCATAGCAACAGCATAAGGATTACATATGTGCCTCGATCATGTAGGGCAGCTCACGAGGACTAATTAGTGAAGCACAAGAACGGGAGGAGAACATCACATAGCTACTGGTCATGGACTTATGGTCCAAGGGAGACTACTCACAACTCATCCGGGAGGCGCCCATGGTGGTGGAGAGGCTCCCGATGGTGATCCTCCCCTCCGGCAGGGTGCCGGGAAGAGTTCTCCTGGTGCTCCCGATCTTGGAAGCGGCGGCGGCGGCGGAACAGAGATGAGATCGCGAAAAAGAGTTCCCGTACCGAGGGTTTCGAAGGACGCTCTAAATATATGCCGAAGGGGGGCACCAGACGGGG
>LR738709.1:446353033-446377732 GCA_902687465.1 Secale cereale | reverse complement strand
GGTGCCCCCCCCCCCCGGCTGTCCTTCGGGCGCAAGGTAGGTTTCGGAACGCTGATTTTTTATATGATTTTTCCGGATTTTTCCTGTCAGTTCTCGTAACGTGAAAACCTGAAATACAAAAACAGCCGAAAACAGAAACTGGCACCGGGGTGCACTGGATTAGTAGGTTAGTCCAAATATGATCAAAAGTGTATGGAAGTGTATGAATATCATAGCAATATCACCCAAAAGTGGCATGGAGCAAGCAGAAATTATAGATACGTTTTGGACGTATCAACATCCCCAAGCTTAATTCCTGCTCGTCCTCGAGTAGGTAAATGATAACAAGAATAATTTCTGTGGTGACATGCTATTAACCATATAGGACTTTTTCATAGTCATATGACAAAAGCTTACTGAGACAATGATTCTATAGTAATTAAGTTGCCTCACGAGAAAATCACAAATGACTGAAAGTTTTACAACATGACATTGAAGCATCAAAAAGATTTGCAATGAACATGATGTGCAAATATGATAAAGTGATATCTAGCTTGCCCCCTTTAGTGAAGCAAAACATAAATGCAGGGGCACCTTCAAGGTTTAAGTGATGACTAGATACAATGATTTCAGAAATAACGATATCACAATCATGCAAAAGACAATGCTACTTTGGGACAATGCACATTACACTCAGAATGACAATCATGCTCTCAGTAGTTGGTGCTTGAAGAAAGAAGGTGGAGACTCAACATAAAAGTAAAAGAATGATTATGTGCTAGAGCTTTTTATTTTGAGAACATAGAAGCAATTTTGTCAACGGTAGTAGTACTTCATATGTGTCATGCATAAGACATCCTATAAGTTGCAAGCCTCATGCATCGAATACCCATAGTGCTCGCACCTTGTCCTAATTAGCTCGGATTTCCATGGGTTATCATTGCATTACATATGTTTCAACCAAGTGTCACAAAGGGGTACCTCTATGCGACCTGTACAAAGGTCCAAGGAGATAAATCGCATTTGATTTCTCGTTTTTGATAGATCTCAACTTGAGGACATCCATACCGGGACAACATAGAAAATAGATGATGGACTCCTCTTAAATGCATAAGCATATTCTCATAAGAGATTGAGGATTAATGTCCAAGCTAAAACTTCCACCATGATGCATGGCTTTGGTCGGCGGCCCAATGTTCTTCTCTAACAATATGCATACTCATTCCACCCATGGTAAATCACCCTTACTTCAGACAAGACGAACATGCATGGCAACTCACATGATATTCAACAAAAGTGTGACAGTTGATGGCGTCCCCAGCAACATGGTTACCGCTCAGCAAGCAACTTATAAGAAATAAGATACATAAGCAACATATTCTTTACCACAATAGTTTTTAAGCTACTTTCCCATGAGCTATGTATTGCAAAGTTAGTCTTAGTTCAGGTGGAGGTTAGCAAAATACTGGAAGCGACCAACTAAGAGAGCAATGATGGTCATAATCATGCAGAGCGACAAAGAAATATTGAATCAGGCATGGAAGTTATATCGCTACTCAGAAATAAAAGATCATCAAGGCTTGACAGACTTTCTTTACAGTCTTAAATATGCGTGAGCATACGCCAAGTCAATCAAAATAAATTCTCGAAGGAAGATATTACTAAACCATACCACATCTTCGGCAAACAAATCAAGTTGGTATTCTAATAACACATTGGGAATCCCCCAGCTATTTGAGACTAACCATAAGAAAACCTGAACTACTAAGTGCCATTATGCACGTAGCATCTTTATCATAGACATATTAACCAATGCAACAGAAGCAAACTCTCTTAATAAGATAAGCATGATAATTAAAGAGAGTTCAAGCAACCAACTAAACAAAAGCTCTTTGAAAAGATAAGCATGAATACTAAGAGCAGAGCATGATAGTAGCTATTAAAAGACAAAGAACACACACAGCAAAGATAGACATGAAAATTCTATGTTATGTTCTAGGTAGAAGTGGAGCGTGTTTCTCTCCCACATAAAGAACGCTGAGTTCCGACTCGTTATGAAAAACTAAAAAGAAAACTAAAAGCAAGACGCTCCAAGCATAGCACATAACACATGAAGTGATAAAAATATAGCGGAACGAAAGACGAACTGATAATGTTGATGGAGAAGGGGATGCACGGGGGCATCCCCAAGCTTAGACGCTTGAGTCTCCTTGAATATTTCTTGGGGGTGCACGGGGGCATCCCCAAGCTTGAGCGCTTGACACTCCTGAATCTTTTTATCATCTTCCCTCGCACACTTGAAAACTCCCTTCATACATAACTCATCATAATCTGATTAGCGAGGTTAGTACCCTTAATAAAATAATTATACCTTGCTGGAAATAAAGATATTCTTGAAGTTCTACTGTTTCTCAAGATTTCCAAAAGGTTTTTGCAAAGAAAAAGCAAGCTCTTGATTTGCAAAATGAAGGAAAGGCAAAACAGGACAGAATCTGTGAAAAACAGAACAGCAGGTAGTAATCGATTTGTTCGGGGCACTTCTGCAACTCTAATCAAAAAACTCAGAACAGACGCACGAAATAAAATTATATAGAGAACGCTGTCGAAAAAATTCAGACCAAAAAGGTGATCTGGTGATTTTATACGAATTTTTCTATCCAAGGACAGAATCTGTTTCCTGGACAGCACCTCACAACTTTTGAACTTTCTAGCAATCAGATGCTATACTTGGCACAAATATGAAAAGCAAAGATACAATGATGATGCTACTGTAGTAAACAACATCAAGACACAACAAAAGCAAAATATAAAAATTAATTCATGTGGGCTGCCTCCCAAAAGCGCTTTCTTTTATGCCTTTAAGCTAGGCATAATGCAAAAATGATGCTCTCGTAGGAATAAGAGTTGAAGAACAAAAGAGAGCATCAAGAAGCACATATAAATCATATTTAAGTCTACCCCTCTTCCTATGAATTGGAATCTTGTAAAGAAATAAATTATTGAAGCATAAAGCAATAAGCATAGGAAGACAAAACAAGTGCAGCTTCAAAACCTTCAACATAAAGAGAGGGAACTTGATATTATTAAGATATTTAGAACCACGCCTCCCTCTCTCATTATAAATTTCAGTGGCATCATGGATGAATTCAACAATATAAGCATCACATAAAGCATTGTTACCATGATCCACATGCAAAAAGGTACTCTTACTCTCCACATAAGCATCATGAAGAGGATAAAACTTATTATAAAAGAGAAACATAAGCTCTTGCCAATCAAGCAAGTGCGAGTTATCGAGAAGCTTATACCAATCTGAAGCTTTATCTATAAGTGATACGGCGAACAATTTCCTCATGACAAACTCCCTTGATACACCTGCAAGCTTAAATAATGAACATAGTTGTGACAGATATAGCAAGTGTTCACCAGGATGTCTGTCTCCTGCATAACGATTAGCCAAGATATAATTGATAATACCAGCTGGTATTTTATAGGGCACAATTTCAGTAGGGGAGGAGCAACCACCACAGGTGCGGGGCGTCTTCCCGCAAGCAACGATCCAATAGCAAGGTTGTCCATAAGCATAACTGGTGAAAAGACATAAAGGAAACTGAAAGGTAAACTAACAAGACTAAAAGCAAAGGTAAAAGATAGCGTGCAACTCCCCTATCCTGAAGAGTGGAGTCCCCGACAACGGCGCCAGAAAATACTCCTTGATAGGCCTCTAACCCCTCGTTGGTTACCCCAAGTGGAAGGTGTAAGATGCAGTGTTGTGGAAGTTTTTCCCTTAGCAAAGATGCCAAGGATCGAATCCCCAGAGACTCCTAGGTTCAACAAGTAGGTGTCAACTGCTAACGGCGCCGGATTAGCAATCAACGTGGACCTGCACACAGATACAAATAACTTTGCTCCCAACGAGTACAGAGAGGTTGTCAATCCCTCCGGCCTTGTAGTTCACAAAGGATTAAAGGCAAATGATAGTAGTGATAGATAATGTATTGCAATAGTAAATAATAGCGGAAAATAAATAGCGGATGTGATCAATGATGGTAATATGGACCAGAGTCTCATGATGTTCACTAGTGATGTCTCTCTCCCAAAAGACGATAAAACAGCTATGTGAGGTAAACGAATTACAGCTGGGCAATTGACAGGACCACGAACGCAAACCAATGCTGACTACATTGCAAGAAAGGTTGAGGTTCAAAGCATGGGCGGTACGCCAAAGTAAGTAGACCGAAATCCATCAATATCTACCACTAATCATCCACCTTGAGATATCTATCCAGAACATCTCGCTGGTATTAAGTTGCGAGCCCCACCCATAGTGTAAACTCAAAGCAACAGACAACTGCATTAAAAGAACTTTGCGTAAAGTAAACAATCCTTGCACCCGCGGGCACAAGCACCGTTGTTTTCCCCCTTGTGGCAACATCACATCCCCTAGACTCATGTTTCTGTCACTCAAGCTAGTCATCGAGGGGCATGAACCCACAATCGAGCATAACGTTCCCTCTTGGAGTCACTACGTATTACTTGGCCAAAGCAATAAATAACAACGGAGAACATGCAAGAATTACTTATGAACATAAATATAAAAGAGGTAGATCAAATATATTACTCAAGAACAATCTGAACATAATCTCATAATCCATCGGATCCCAGCAAACTCATCATAGCAATAGCATAAGGATTACATATGTGCCTCGATCATGTAGGGCAGCTCACGAGGACTAATTAGTGAAGCACAAGAACGGGAGGAGAACATCACATAGCTACTGGTCATGGACTCATGGTCCAAGGGAGACTACTCACAACTCATCCGGGAGGCGCCCATGGTGGTGGAGAGGCTCCCGATGGTGATCCTCCCCTCCGGCAGGGTGCCGGGAAGAGTTCTCCTGGTGCTCCCGATCTTGGAAGCGGCGGCGGCGGCGGAACAGAGATGAGATCGCGAGAAAGAGTTCCCGTCCCGAGGGTTTCGAAGGACGCTCTAAATATATGCCGAAGGGGGGCACCAGACGGGGCTCGGGGGGCCCAGGCGCCCCCCCGGCGCGGCCCAGGGGGGGCGCGCCGCCAGGGCGCCTGGAGCCCGGGTGCCCCCCCCCTGGCTGTCCTTCGGGCGCAAGGTAGGTTTCGGAACGCTGATTATTTATATGATTTTTCCGGATTTTTCCTGACAGTTCTCGTAACGTGAAAACCTTAAATACAAAAACAGCCGAAAACAGAAACTCGCACCGGGGTGCACTGGATTATTAGGTTAGTCCAAATATGATCAAAAGTGTATGGAAGTGTATGAATATCATAGCAATATCACCCAAAAGTGGCATGGAGCAAGCAGAAATTATAGATACGTTTTGGACGTATCAGCCACTAGAAGACTTGTATATCTCTCGGATAGTATCTCTTCATGGTGTGCCGTTGGAGATTAACTCAGACCGTGGAAGTCTTTTCGCCTCTCGATTTTGGGAAAGTTTCCAGAATGCTATGGGGACTCATCTCTCTTTTCGCACTGCCTTTGATCCTCAGTCAAGTGGTCAAGTGGAACGAGTCAATCAAATTCTGGAGGATATGCTTCGAGCCTCTGTCATCTATTTTGGTATGGATTGGGAGAAGTGTCTTCCATTCGCCGAATTCGCTTATAACAACAGTTATCAAGCCAGCTTGGGCAAGGCTCCCTTCGAAGTTCTTTATGGACGAAGATGTCAAACGCCTCTCAACTGGTTAGAAACCAGGGAAAGACAATTCTTTGGTCCGGATATGATCCAGGAAGCAGAAGAGCAAGTTCGCATCGTTCGTGAGAAATAAAAAACAACCCAGTCTCGCCAGAAGAGCCAATATGATAGTCATCATAAGGCTATGACTTTTGAAGTCGGCGATAAGGCTGACCTTCGGGTTACACCTCTTAAGGGAACCCATCGCTTCGGTATCAAAGGAAAATTGGCTCCTCGTTACATCGGTCCTTTTCGCATTCTTGCCAAACGAGGAGAAGTTGCCTACCAATTGGAACTACCTCCGCACCTTTCTAGAGTTCACGATGTCTTCCACGTCTCTCAACTCAGGCGTTGCTTCTCGGACCCTATCCGCGGAGTGGACCACGAAACGCTTGATCTCCAGGACAATCTCACATATCAAGAATACCCCGTTCGTATTCTCGATCAAACCAAGCGTACCACTCGACGTCGTAATATCAAGTTTCTCAAGGTTCAATGGTCACATCATTTCGAGAGTGAAGCTACTTGGGAAAGGGAGGATCGTCTTCGACTTGAGTACCCCACCCTCTTTCCGGAGGAACCCGAATCTCAGGACGCGATTCTTTTGAGTGGGGGTGAGCTGTCACATCCCTTGCCAGTGCTTGCATTAGGACTAGCTAGAGTGTGCATCATGTTTACTTTCTACAGAAACTTGAAATGGGAATGACAGAAACCCCAGCACCCCTATTCTAACAACTAGGGTTTAATAAAATCTTTTCCAATGTACCCAAAATGCCCTTCAAAAATGTTCATCTTTGCCTTGGTCTTAAACCTCTGCCAAAAATGGTGCACAATTTTCTAGGACATCCAAAGGTCTATGGATTAATTCATATTGTAATTGCATTTGGGCATTTAAATGCTATAAAATAATTTAGGTGCCCAAATAACCATAAACTAAAATGTTCCATGCTGCTCATATTATATACAGTGGGCATGACTAGTTTTATGAGTTATAAAAATGTTCTAGCATTTTTATTAATTCAACAAAGTTGCAAAAGAAACAAAACATAAAGAAAATAGAAAAAAGGAGAGAGACAGGGGGACAACCCACTCACCTGGGCCACTTACCTGGCCTGGCCCAGCACGGCCCAGCCCGCTGGCGCACGCCATTCGTCCCCCTCCTCTCGCCAGGAGGACGGGGCACATGGTCGCGGCGTGCACGCACGCGTCCGGCCACCTCCTGGCTGGCTGCCTGCGTCCCCCGACACCTCGACGCTCCTATGCGTTGCCACGCAGCTCCTGGCCCCTCTCCCACTCTCCCCCGTGTCCTCCCCCTCCTCTATCCCTCTCCGCCGAGCTCCACCGACCGGGCTCGTCGCCGCCGTTCGCTGCCACCGCGCCCTAAGCCACCACCTCGCCTCCACGATGCACCCATCGGCTTCGCCGCGTCGCCCTGAAGCTCCCCACCAACGCACACGACGCCGGAAGCCTCGTAGCGCCGTCCTCGCCGTCATCTTCAACCTTCGGCACCGGAGATCGCCGCCGCCCACACATTGCCGTCCGGCCTTCCCCAAGCCCGCGTCGACGCCCTCTGCGACCGTTGTGAGCTCACACGTCGAACCCCCCTCTCCTCGAGCTCGATTACATCTCGTAGCCGCCATCCCGCAAGCACCCGAGCTCACCGCCGACGTCCTCGTCGCCGCCGTCGTTCTAGTGGTCCTTAGACACGCCCGAGCACTTCATCGTGCTCCTAACCTCACCAGGATGCCGTTGAGCCCCTTTCCCTTGCTCGCCCGTGCCCCGCAACGCCTAACCCAACGATGCCCGAGCTCCGACCGCCGCCACGAGCTCTACTCCGGCGAGCTCCGGCCACCCTAGCTCCAGCCACCACCACCATTAGATGCGCATGAGCTCTAGCTCGCCGTAGGACCAAACCCCGTTGCAAACCGCAGCCAGTAGCGATGTTCCGAGCAACTCCGGCGAGTCATCGCCGCGCGATTTGGTCGCCGCCGGCCAAATTCCGGCGGGCTGACGTGGCCAATTAGTCTGGGACTAATGACATTTAGTTGAACCACCACAGCCACTGACAGTGGGCCCCACCGCGTGGTCAAACCCAGTCAACCCCAGTTTTTGACCGAGATTAGCCTCTGTGACACTTACATGCGGGACCCACCAGTCAGGTTTGACTTGGACCAGGTCTGCTGACCTGCTGACGTCAGCTTGATGTCATGTTGACGCAGTAAATGATTTTCTGGGATTATTTGATTTAAAACAATTCAGGAAATTCCAAAAAATGCTTTAAACTTCAAAAAAACATATAAATTCAAAAGTAGCTCAGATGGAAAAGAATTATATATGAAAGTTGATCAGTAAAATCCAATCTTTCCAATGGCATTGGTTTCATGCATGTTTGAGCAAGTTAACCTTGTTGTTCACATTAAAACATGTTAATGCACTTTAATAAATAATAGTTTGGATATAAATTTGAATCGTTGATTCAAATGGGCTCAAACCCTTCTGTTTATAGTCGCATTAGCCCAAAACACATTCATCTTGCCATATCATGAGCATGCATCATATTGTTGCATTTGTTTGCTTATTGATTGTATCGCCGGTGTTCTCCGTGGTAGGTCCTGCTCCCGAGGATACTTCTGCGTATCCAGCTGAAGAGCAATACCCAACAACCACTCTGTCAGGCAAGCAACCCATTGATCATTCCGATACAAACCCATCTTCTCGCTCCTGCTCTCTTTTACTGCATTAAGGCAACAGCGTGTGAACTGCTACTTGCTGCGGTAGTTGAACCCTATTCCCTTGCATGACCTGTCATTGCCACAGTAAATAGTTGAAACCCACTAGCATGTGTAGGAGTTGATTGAGGCATGTGATGTGTGATCCATCGTGCTATTTGTTTATGTTGCCTGCTATGCTTAGAGTTGTGTCAGGTCTGGTTCATCTGGGTGATGGATCAGAGTGAAATGATCATACTCGTTAAAGAGAGGGAAGTGTGGAACATGTTTGGTAAAGGTATCGATGAAAGGCCATGTAGGAGTACATGGTGGGTTGTTTCATTGGAACCGTCCATAGGACCTGAGATCTGTATGTGTGGTTCAAGGTACAGCTACTACCACACATTGGGCCCTGAAATATGACCCTGCTCGACTTATTGACTACCCTTGTTCTCTGTCCAGGAGTTGCAACTAGTTTCTGGTGTTTGTAGTTTACTGGTGGTCGTGCACAACGCTGACCCTCGGGGTGGGATGTGATGCGGCAGGTACGTGGCACGGTGTACCGGTCACCCGTTTGGTGGCTCGGGAACCCTGTACACATCGTTTGGGGCCGTGAGCGACACCCCGGCCGGATCTCCCCACGGATGGAACCCAAATAGGTGATAAACCTGGACAAGAGACTTGAGTGGTTGGTTAGGTCGTGATCTACACCCACGTCGGCTTTCGCTTGAAGTCTGCCGAGCACATGTCGTGTGCAGACGCTAAGTGGTGGAAACATGTGTGAAGAAGTACACCCCTGCATGGTTACCAATCTATTCGAATAGCCGTTGTTCGCGGTACGGACTACTTGGTTGCTCTTACAGTTCATAGACAAGTTGATGGATACTACTAAAAGCTTCAAGACAAGTGTGAGTGTCGTGGATGGCCCTTCCGTAGGAAGACGGAAGAGGATCCACGGTGGTGTATTGTTGTGGTGAGTAGAGGACTCGTGTACGTAGTCTTATCTTGCAATCTGTTGAGAGTCGTAGTATAGGTTAGCCAAGAGTCAAAGCTGGCTTGCTGCTATGAACTCCACTACCCTTATTGATAATGATGCATGTATGTTAGGTTCTGTTGTAAGACTTGCTGAGTACCTTTGTACTCATGTTTCCTTAATAACTGTTGCATTGGAGAACCCTGCCCCTTCTGATGGGTTTTACATAGACGTTGACGTCGACGAGTAGCTTGCTACCCAGACGGAGATCCTAAGCTTGTGAAGGGCCTTGTAGATAGTCAGGCTACACCAAGCCAGTTTTATTTCCAAGTTGTCTGTACTCAGACATGTTAGCTTCCGCTTGTGCTTGTATGATTGTATGACTTGAGTGTTGGGTCATGTGACCCCTACCTGTATGGATATGTTATGTATGGCTCTTCGGAGCCTCTTAAATAAAGTACTTTGAGTCATAGAGTTTTGTTGTGATGCAATGTTGTATTTGCACATATTGAGCATATTCTGTGTATGATTGAAATGCTTGGTATGTGTGGGATCCGACACCTACTTGTTTTCCTTTGGTAGCCTATCTTACAGGGAAATGCCTCCTAGTGCTTCCACTGAGCCTTGGTAGCTTGCTACTGCTCGGAACACGTAGGCTGACCGACATGTGTCCTTCTTCGTTCCTGTGTCTGTCCCTTAGGGGAAATGTCACGCGTTGTTCCTTTAAGTCCATGTAGCTTGCTACGACTTGGGTTCATACGTTGATGACCGACACGTTTGTTGCTGGGTCATGGATGCATGTCTCTATAATTTAGTGCCACTTTTGGTTTATAACTAGCCATGTCGGCCCGGGTTCTCTGTCATATGGATGCTAGCGACACTGTCATATACGTGTGCCAAAATGCGCAAACGGTCCCGGGCCAGGTTAGGTGGCACCCATGGGGATACCGTGCATGAGGCCGCAAAGTGAGATGACGTGTTACAAGCTAGATCGGTGTGACTTAGGATCGGGGTCCTCACAACAACACATGTCCATGGTTAGGAAACCATAACCATCTTTGATCAACGAGCTAGTCTAGTAGAGGCTTACTAGGGACACGGTATTTGTTATGCATTCACACATGTATTAAGTTTCCGGTCAATACAATTCTAGCATGAATAATAAACCTGTATCATGATTAAGGGAATATAATAATAACCATTTTATTATTGCCTCTAGGGCATATTTCCATCAGTCTCCCACTTGCACTAGAGTCAATAATCTAGTTCACATCGCCATGTGACCAATACCCAAAAGAGTTTACTAGAGTCAATAATCTAGTTCACATCGCCATGTGATTAACACCCAAAGAGTTCTAAGGTGTGATCATGTTTTGCTTGTGAGAGAGGGTTTTAGTCAACGGGTCTGCAACATTCGGATCCATGGGTACTTTGCAAATATCTATATCTACAATGATGTGCATAAAGCTACTCTAGCTAATTACTCCTACGTTCAATACATATCCAGATTGAGACCCAGAGTCATCTGGATTAGTGGCAAAACTTGCATCAATGTAACCCTTTACGACAAACTCTTTATCACCTCCATAACCGAGAAACATTTCCTTATTCCTTTAAGGAGAAAAAGATGACCGTTGTCTAGTGATCCACTCCTGGATCATTCTTGTACCCCCTTGCCAGACACGTGGCAAGGAACACATGAGGTCTGGTACACAACATGGCATGCTTTATAGAACCTATGGCTGAGGCATAGGGAATGACTTTCATTCTCCCTCTATTTTTCTGTCGTGGTCGGGCTTTGATTCTTACTCAACTTCATACCTTACAACACATGCAAGAACCCTTTCTTTGACTGATCCGTTTTGAACTTCTTCAAAACATTGTCAAGGTATGTGCTTTTTGAAAGTCTTATTAAGTGTCTCGATCCATCTCTATAGATCTTGATGCCCAATATATAAGGAGCTTCAATGAGGTCTTTTCTTGAAAAAATCTTATTCAAGCATCCTTTTATGCTATCCAGAAATTCTATATCATTTCCAATCAACAATATGTCATCCACATATAATATTAGAAATGCTACAGAGCTCCCACTCACTTTCTTGTAAATACAGGCTTCACTGTAAGTCTGTATAAAACTATATGCTTTGATCACCTCATCAAAGCGTATATTCCAACTCTAAGATGCTTGCACCAGTCCATAGATGGATCGCTAGAGCATGCACACTTTGTTAGCACCCTTTAGGATCGACAAAACCTTCTAGTTGCAAGTCCACCAAAGTCCACACTTTGTTCTCATATATGGATCCTATCTTAGATTTCATCGCCTCAAGCCATTTTCTGGAATCTAGGCTCATCATAACTTCTTCATAGTTTGAAGGTTCACCGTTGTCGAACAACGTGACTTCTAGGACAAGATTACCATACCACTCTTGTGACGCCCCAAGACCGATGCTCCTGAAGACTTACAGCTATTCCAAGTTTCCTCGTGTGTTTTATTTGCTTGCTCTATTTTATTTTTGCTTTGCATCATGCCATCATGTCATTAATCTTTGCATCTCAACTAAATAAATTGTGTGGATGTTTGATCCATTTAAATCGAGGGAAAGATGACTTCTCTTTATAACATATCCTCCCAATATTATGGAGTTATTATAAAAATATTCCATTAGTTTGGAATCATCAAAAACACACTTGCAAATATTCCCCATGTCTTTTCTACTTCAAGTTTGACTTCAAAACCTTGCCAATAATTCTTTTCCCACTTATCGAGTTTGTTCCTAAATTTTCAACATTTTTGGACCTACCAATTGCCCACTTCCTTCTCACACTCTTTGAATTAAAATTCAAACGAGTTTCAATTTAATATTTCAATCATGCCCACTCCTTTTTTTCATGGACCATGCACATTTTATGAGTCCGTAAAAAATAACCCCATGCCTAAACACCATCCCTAATTTTCCTTTCTTGTCCTTTTTCTTCTTAGGTATTTTCTGTTTTGGAAAATAAGAAGGAGAGAGAAGCGAGCCAGCCTAGCTGGGCCTCTCACCAATCGCAGCCCACTTGCGGCCTAACCTAGTTGGCCGAAGAGGCCTGCCCGACCTCTCCCTATCCTTGTAACCCTTTGGCTCGATCCCCTCCTTCCTCCTGGCGCCGCCGCCACTCAGCGCACACACGCATCGCTCTCCGCCTCCCCTGCGCCTGACCCGCTCCTTGCCTGAACCGCACAGCCACGGCACCGCCGGCCTCCATGGTGCCCTATCTCGACCTTGCCAACACCAGCGTGGCTCCTGCCTCGCGCCGTCCCCTCGCCATCGCGCCAATCCCCTCTGCCTCCTCCTCAGGCCACCGCGCCAAGCCCCTCTTCCCCTTCCCGTGGCCGCAGCCGACGCCCGAAGCTCTCCGCTCGCTGCCCTCGACCCCGACTCCCGCTGTCGTGTTCGGTCGCTGCCGGCGACCACGACCAAAGTCGTGCCTCCATGTCGTCTTCCACATCCTCGGCATCCTCATCGCCGCTTCGCCCGTCTCCGCCACCGGTTGCTACCTCGCCTCCCCGGCCCTCTTCGACGCATTGGGGTGATGGCCATGGACGCCTCTGCTCCATCGCCGTACTGCTGCCTCCGTCGTGCCCATCCACTCTTCCATCTCCCTGTGCCGTGCCCCGACCACATGGAGGCCCGAGCTTCGGCTGGGAGCAGCCGTAGCTATGTGGCGTCCCACCACCGATCAGCCACGTCGACGGTGTGCGTGGATCTCGCGCCAAGACTCCAAGGCATGGCCTGCTACTTCTTGAGCTTGCGTTGTATTCCCTCAAAGAGGAAATGGAGATGCAGCACAGTAGCGTAAGTATTTCCCTCAGTTTTTGAGAACCAAGGTATCAATCCAGTAGGAGACCACGCGCGAGTCCCTCGCACCTGCACAAACAAATAAGAAATTCGCAGCCAACGCGATAAGGGGTTGTCAATCCCTTTACGGTCACTTACGAAAGTGAGATCTGATAGAGATGATTGTTTATATTTTTGGTATTTTTGGTTTATAAGAATAGAAAATAAAAGCGATAAAAGTAAAGTAGATGTAGATTGATATGTTGAGAATAGACCCGGGGGCCATAGTGTTCTCTAGTGGCTTCTCTCATGATAGCGATATTCTACGGCAGGTAAAAAAATTAATGTCGAGTAATTAATAGAAAAGTGATTAATTATGAGACTATCTAGGCATGATCATTGTATATAGGCATCACGTCCGAGACAAGTAGACCGACTCCTTTTAGCGACCAGACCTCAAACAGTCTGATCTCTGTGCATCAGTGTCATCCCTGGATCAGTAATGCTGACACGCACAGTACTTGAAGGATTTATAACAGAGTAGCAACCACACACTTATTACATCGATAGTTCCAACGATGAACTTATTACAATACAAATGGCTTAAGGCCATCTAACACGATAACAGCGGAAGGCTTGGAAGATAAGTGAGTCCATCAACTCTAACGGCATCACTGAGTATAGAACCACGACATATAAGGCACCTTACTCGTCGTCTGAAAAGGCTGCAACATGAACGTTGCAGCCCGAAAACAGGTCAGCACATGGAATATGCTGGCAAAATAACACATAGAGAGTAACAAAAGTAAAGCTATACTATATGCAGTATGGTTTGTGGAAAGCTCTATGGTTACAGTTTTGCGTAAAGCCAATTTTTCCCTACTTCAAAGGAATAGATTTTAATTAACTATCATGGTAGTTGAAACATCGTTGAGAAGATAGACATCCTCTCAACCCCAATTAATAAATCATCATTAAACCCAACAATATTAATTAAAGTAACATGATGAGATTCACATGATATCCAGGTACTAGATACTCAAGACGTCCATAACCGGGGACACGGCTAATCATGATCAGTTTGTACACTCTGCAGAGGTTTGTGCACTTTTCCCCACAGGACTCGATCGCCTCCGTTTAATTTCTCGCACTGCATGATGTTTGAGAAATGGATGACCGAGACACAGTCTTTCAGAAGTACTAGCACCTTACAAACGGGTGGACCGTACCAACCTACATCCCCTACATCTGCTAGTCCACCACTGTAAGAGTTCGCACAACTTATTCAACTATGCTAGAGCCCATAATAGCATTGTGGCTGCACACAGAAGTTTCTAGTATGAATAATCTCATGATCCCTTTGAGCCTGGGTGGCGGTCCAAAAGAAAAACAGGCAATCGCTGGAATACCCAGGTGCCTCAATCCACCCAGATGTGTGTTAATGTTGCCACCTTAAGTTGAACCATTAATTAACAAACTCACATCTGTCATGGATACACTCACCCAATCCACGTCTACGAGCATAGCATGGCCTAACAGCAAACGTAGAAGTAACTCCCAAAGGTTTGAATGTAATGCAGGTAATAGGTACTACCTCAATCTACTTCCCAGTCCCACAAGTTAATTGATCCTACTCATGCAATGTGTGAGGGTTTGACTAATGCAATGAAAACAGGGTAATTGGAAAGTATGATCAAAGTGTTACTTGCCTTGCTGATGATCCGCAAAACCTAGAGATTCAAAGTAGCAAGCGGCGCACTCCGGGTACTATATCGTAAACAAACAAACACACAATAAGTACTGAACTAATGCACGGGTAAAAGCCGAATAAGAGATCTATCCAGAAAGTTCAACTTAAGAACTCTGGTTTGCAAAAGAAACGACAAAAGAAAAGCAACGAAAGACAAACGGCGAAAGAAAAACAACTACCGAACCAATCTGGACCAAAGTCCAAATTTAGCAGAGGCAAACGCTTGAGTGACTACGTTAAACGGAAAGAGAATTTCGAGATGAAACTCCAGGCGCTTGAATCGCCTGATTCTGATAAACGAGCGAAAAAATAAACTAAAACAAAGATCGGATCAGAGATCGCGATCAGAAAATAAACTAGAAAAAGAAAACTAATACAGCTTAACGAACAAACGTTCGTCAGCCGAGACTAAACGACGAACTCGTTCGTTAGAACGAACGAACGGGTGAATGTTTACTAAATAACTAAACCGAAAAAAAAACAGAAAACCGATCTAAAGAAAAACCGCATAGGGTTCTTAAAAAACCAACGGTCTTCTTAAGAGAAAAACCGGGCGGCTACCTCGTCGATGACCGGCGGGCGGCGAGCTGCGGCGGGCGGTGGGGGCGGCGGGGCGGCGAGGCAGCGTGCGGCGGCGAGGCGGCGGGGCGGCTGGCTCGCGGCAGGGCGGCAGCTTGCGGCGGCGGCTGCGAGGCGGTGGGGCGGTGTGCGGCAGAGGGGGGGAGGGCTGTATATATATAGGGGGGCTAGGAGGCTTGGGGAAGGGGCAAAAGGCAGCGGCGGTAGCAGTCTGGCTCGGCCACGGCATCGGCGCTGGCGGGGAAGGCGGCGGCGCGCTGGGCCTGGCTCGGCAGGGCTTCGGCCCAGTCGGGTCGGGTCCCCCTTTTTTTCTAATTACGCCGGCGCTACGAAGAAAGAAAACTCTGAAAAAAGAAATAAAAATCTAAAATTGCAAAAACAAATTTTCACCGTCTAAATGGAATATTTAGAACAGGATGAACATTTTTTTGGCACTAAAATGCAATATTTGAAAACGTGCAATTTTTCCTAATTCAAATAAAACTCCAAATAGAACTTATTTGATTTTTCTATTAAATCCTCCGTATTTTCTTTATTTTTGGGAGAGTCATTTTACTCCCTCTCTCATATATTTATGATAGAAATACTTGAAGATAAAATAAATAAAATCAAATGATCCTATTTTCAAAATTTGAGAAACCTCAAATATGAAAATATTGAAATCCCCAACTCTCTCCGAGGGTCCTTGAGTTGCTTAGGATTTTCTTGGATCACCAAAAGCAAGAAAATATGATATGCATAATGATCTAATGTATAACATTCCAAATTGAAAATTTGGGATGTTACAAACCTACCCCCCTTAAGATGAATCTCGCCCTTGAGATTCGGGTTGGCTAGAAAATAGGTGAGGGTGGTCCTTCTGTAGGTCTTCCTCTCTTTCCCAGGTGGCTTCATCCTCGGTGTGGTGACTCCACTGAACTTTGCAAAACTTGATAACCTGGCTGCGGGTGACTCGGCTGGCATACTCAAAAATCTTGACTGGTTTCTCTTCATAGGTCAAATCATTGTCCAACTGAATAGCTTCCAATGGCACTGTATCCCTCAGCGGTATCTCGGTCATCTCTGCGTGGCATTTCTTCAATTGGAAAACGTGGAATATGTCGTGAACTCCTGACAATCCTTCGGGTAGTTCCAACTTGTAGGCTACTTCCCCCATACATTCCATAATCTTATAGGGTCCTACAAAACGGGGCGCTAGTTTTCCCTTAACTCCAAAACATTTAACTCCTCGAAGTGGAGATACTCGAAGATAAATTCTGTCTCCGACCTCGTAAACGATCCCCTTGCGTTTTGAATCTGCGTAGCTCTTCTGCCTGGACTTGGCTATCTTGAGCCTATCGCGAATCAACTTCGCCTTCTGCTCGGATTCCTTGATCAAATCTGGCCCGAATAGCTTGCGGTCTCCAACTTCGCCCCACGACAACGGAGTCCTACATCTCCTTCCGTATAACGCTTCGAAAGGGGCCATCTTCAAACTGGATTGATAACTGTTGTTGTAAGAAAATTCGACATACGGCTTGTCGTCCCAACTAGATCCATAATCTAGTGCACAGGCTCTCAGCATATCCTCCAAAATCTGATTGAGTCTTTCAGTCTGTCCATCTATCTGCGGGTGAAAAGTTGTGCTAAACTCTAGCCTGGTACCCAAAGTTTCGTGTAACTGATTCCAGAACTTTGAGGTAAATTGGGTTCCTCTATCTGATACGATGCTCCTCGGAACTCCATGCAGACATACAATTCGGGTCATGTATATCTTTGCCAACTTTGCGCTGATATAAGTAGTCTTTACGGGATGAATTGAGCTACCTTTGTTAAACGATCGACTACGACCCAAATCGAGTCATAGCTAGAACGAGTTCTGGGTAATCCCATAATAAAATCCATACCTAGCTTATCCAACTTCCATTCGGGTATTGGCAATGGTTGTAACAATCCTGCCGGCTTCTGATGTTCTGCCTTCACTCTCTGACATACATCACAAACTGCTACATACTCTGCAATATCTTTCTTCATACCGGTCCACCAGAAAATGTCCTTCAAATCCAAATACATCTTAGTTTTCCTGGGTGAATCGAGTATGGTGAGTCATGGGCCTCCTGTAGAATCAACTTCCTGATCCCCGGGTCATTAGGCACATAAATGCGGTCCTCAAACCATAAGGTGTTGTGTTCATCCTCACGAAATCCTTTAGCTTTTCCTTCGCTCATCCTCTCCTTTATAGAGGCAACCTCCTTGTCAGTTTTTTGAGCTTCTCTGATTTTATCCTTCAGGGTAGACTGGATCTCTAGTGTTGCTACATAGCCTCTTGGAACTATCTCCAAACGTAGTTCTCGTAAGTCCTCGGCTAACTCCTTTGGAAATTCCTCCGCCATTAGGGTATTGACATGGCTCTTATGGCTTAGCGCATCGGCTACTACGTTAGCCTTTCTGGGATGATAATGCAATCTCATGTCATAATCCTTAATGAGTTCCAGCCATCTCCTTTGCCTGAGATTCAGCTCCTTCTGAGTGATTATATACTTCAAACTCTTGTGATCCGTATATACTTCACAATGGTTTCCGATGAGAAAATGTCTCCACATCTTCAATGCATGCACTACGGCTGCTAACTCCAAATCATGAGTGGCATAGTTGAACTCATGAGGTTTCAGTTGTCGTGAAGCATACGAAACAACTCTTCCTTCCTGCATAAGAACTGCTCCAAGTCCTCGACGTGAAGCGTCGCAGTACACCTCATAGTCCTTATGTTGGGCTGGCAGAATCAGCACAGGTGATGAGACCAAACGTTTCTTTAGTTCCTGGAAACTAGCCTGACATTCTTCGGTCCAACTGAACTTGGTGTCCTTCTTTAACAACTCTATCATGGGTTTTGCAATCCTCGAGAAATTCTCAATAAATCTCCGGTAGTATCCTGCCAGTCCAAGAAAACTCCGGATCTCTCCAACTGTTGTCGGTGCTTCCCAATTTGTCACAGTGTCCACCTTGGCGGGATCTACTGCTATTCCTTCTCCGGATATAACGTGTCCGAGGAATCCAACTTCCTTCAACCAAAACTCGCATTTGCTAAACTTGGCATACAACTGATGTTCTCTGAGCTTCTCCAATACCAAACGCAAATGCTCTGCATGCTCCTCTTCATCCTTTGAGAAGATCAATATATCATCTATGAACACTACGACGAACTTATCCAAATACTCCATAAATACTTTGTTCATCGGGTTCATAAAGTATGCTGGTGCGTTAGTCAGACCAAAAGACATAACGGTATACTCGTACAACCCATAGCTAGTGGTAAAGGCCGTCTTAGGTATATCCTGCTCTCGAATCTTCAATTGATGGTACCCTGATCGCAGATCGATCTTGGAAAATACCTTAGCTCCTTGCAATCTATCGAATAGATCATTGATCATCGGCAGTGGGTACTTGTTCTTGATTGTTACTGCATTCAATCCTCGGTAATCAACAACCATTCTTAATGATCCATCCTTCTTCTCCACTAGAAGTACTGGCGAACCCCAAGGCGAAGAACTTGGGCATACGAATCCTTTATCCAGTAACTCCTTAATCTGTTTCTTAATCTCCTCCAAACCCTTTGCGGGCATCCTATATGGTCTCTTAGAAATTGGCCCTGTGCCTGGCAAAAGCTCAATCAAAAACTCTATATCTCTGTCAGGTGGCATTACTGGCAGTTCTTCTGGAAACACGTCAGGAAAATCTTTCACCACTGGTACTTCCTCCTGAACAACTCATGATAAGGAATTTAATCTGTTCCTTTTCGGCTCATGCCGGGATACATACTTGATCCTTCTTCCTTCTGGCGTAGTAAGCAAAATAGACTTACTGGTGCATTCAATATTCCCTTCATACTTAGATAACCAATCCATGCCTAATATCGCATCCAATCCTTGAGATTCCAATACTGTTGTTGTTGTTGTTGTTGTTGTTGTTGTTGTTGTTGTTGTTGTTGTTGTTGTTGTTGTTGTTGTTGTTGTTGTTGTTGTTGTTGTTGTTGTTGTTGTTGTTTCTGTTGTTGTTGCTATTATACCTGCTTCCAAAAGTTTTAATATTTCATTTCTTCTCAGTTCCTTCATCCCAGGATTTAACTATCGTTGATGGTTAACAAATGGTTTAGCATCTGGTTCCACCTTAATTTTATATTGGCAAAGAGTGGGACTAATGCCCTTAAGATCATCAAGAGTATATCCAATAGCGGCACGGTGCTTCGTTGGAGTTTTTAATAATCTCTTTTCTTCATGTTCTGAAAGTTTAGCACTAATAATAAGATGATATATCTTCTTTCCATCAAGATAAGCATCTTTCAGAGTATCGGGTAATTATTTAAGATCAAACACAGGATCACCCTTGGGTGGTAGAGGATCTCCAAGAGTTTCAACCGGTAAATTGTGTTTCAAAACATGGATTTTTTTAAAGAATATCTCATCTATTTCATTTATTTCATTCATAAACATATCAGTTTCATGGTCTAGCAAATATTGTTCTAAAGGATCGGCAGGAGGTACATCAACAGAAGTAAGACCCATAATTTCATCTTTACTAGATGGTTCTTTATCACGAGGTTGTCTATGGAATTTAGAGAAGTTAAACTCATGAGACACTTCACCAAAATTAACATTGACTGTTTATCTAGTGCAATCAATTTTAGCATTCACCGTGTTCAAGAAACGTCTACCAAATATAATGGGACAAAAATCATCTTGTGGGGAACCAAGAACTAGAAAATCAGTAGGGTATTTTATTTTCCCACACAAGACCTCGACATCTCTAAGGATCCCCAGTGGTGTAATAGTATCTCTATTAGCAAGTTTAATAGTAACATCAATATCTTCTATCTTTACAGGTGCAATGTCATTCATAATTTCTTGATAAAGAGTAAACGGAATAGCACTCACACTAGCACCCAAATCACATAAGCCATGATAACAATGATCTCCAATTTTAACTGAGACAACATGCATGCCAACTATAGGTCTATGTTTATCTTTTTCATCGGGTGTGGCAATTCTAGGAGCTTCTCTGACGAAGTAAATTACATGCCCATCAATATTATCGACCAAGAGATCCTTAACCATAGCAACATCATGTTCTACTTTAATTTGTTTAGGGGGTGTAGGTGTGTGAACATAACTCTTACGAACCATGGTTGAAGCTTTAGCATGTTCCTTTAATCTAACAGGGAAAGATGATTTCTCAATATAAGCAGTAGGAACAATTGGATTATCATTATAAGTGATGGTTTCTTCTTCAACCTTAATGGGTTCTACTACTTTTACTTCAATGGGTTAATGATATTTAAACCACTTCTCCTTAGTGAGATCAACATGAGTAGCAAATGATTCACACAAAAAACCTAATATCTCAGAGTCAAGTCCATACTTAGTGCCAAATCCACGAAAAACATCGATATTCATAAAAGATTTTACACAATCGAACTCAAGGTTCATACATGACTCCTTACCTTCGTCGACTTCCCAATCTTCAGAGTTGCATTTAATTCTTTCCAAAAGTTCCCATCGGAGTTCAATAGTCTTCTTCATAAAAGAACCGGTGCAAGAAGTATCGAGCATGGATTGATCATTACGAGAAAGTCGAGCATAAAAATTCTGAATAATAATTTCTCTTGGAAGCTCATGATTGGGTCATGAATATAACATTTACTTAAGACTCCCCCAAGCTTGAGCGATACTTTCTCCTTCACGAGGCCAAAAAATTTATATATAATTTCGATCAGGATGAACTAGATGCATAGTTTAAAACTTTTGATGAAATTCCAATTTCAATCGGTTGTAACTCCAAGCTCCAATATCATCACATAGCCTATACCATGCCAATGACTTTCCCTTGAAAGATAAAGGGAAGTGCTTCTTCTTAACCTCATCCTAGGGCAAACCTGCAAGCTTAAATAATCCACAAACTTCATCCACATATATTAGATGCATATCAGGATGTAATGTTCCATCTCCTGCATAAGGATTAGCTAGCAGTTTATCAGTCATACTGTTATGGCGCTGCTAGAAGGAGGGCGCGATAGGGCCGGCCGGGGGCCTTTTGCCCACGGCCGGGCACGAGGGGAGGGATTTCCTTCTTAATTCTTGCTTGATTAGATTGATACATCTCCTCTCTTTATATAGAGAGGTTTACTTGACTCCCAAGCAAGCGACCCTTATCTCAAATTAGCCCTAAGACTAATGGGCTATACCGCCAGCCCAGGCCCATTACGTACTCTAACACTACACCCCACCTGGACATGCAGCTTGTCGTCGAGCTGCAGCCTAACCAACTTATAACCATGACTCGACGCAACACAAACCTAACACCTAAAAACAAGCCTTTTACATCTCGACTTGTTTTATTACTCTCAACCTGAAATGGACTGGGACGCTTTATTTTGGACCCCTTAACAAAAAGTGGACACCATCCGCACGTTGGGCGTGCACGTGTACAACCACCTGGATCCCATGGACACCAGCCACTGCAGTAGTTGGGACGCGGTGCGCTCTTGTCGGTGACACCCTGCCTTCTCCCCGCCGGACGGCTGTTGGTTTGCACCGCACATAGAAGAGTGGAGGGGCTTGCGATGTAGAATGACAAGGAGGGGTGCGCCCCCCAACCACCAAAGTCGCAGACTTTGAGGTCGCTATCCGTGGGGACGAGATCGAGGTCCTTTGCGCAGCGAAGGACAGCTGGGAGGAGCGGCAACTACAGACCACGCATCTCCCGCATACGCCGACGCGCTAGGAGGTCGCGCGCAGCAGCCTGCAGCCTCACCGGCGCCGACATGTGGCGGGTTGCTTGATTAGATTGATACATCTCCTCTCTTTATATAGAGAGGTTTACTTGACTCCCTAGCAAGCGACTCTTATCTCTAATTAACCCTAAGACTAATGGGTTATACTGCCAGCCCAAGCCCATTACGTACTCTAACACATACCCAAAGGAATTTCATAATAAATATTTTCAGTAGGTTCAGTAGGTTGATGGGCAACTCTTTGTTCTTCCAGTCGGGGTGAAGATACCCCGAATAAACCCCTCAAAGGATTGTTTTCCATTGTGATAAGTAACAGTAAATTTCAGCATGTAAAATTAATATTTCCTTACCAAATTCCACTCACCAAAGGCGCTTCACTCCCCGACAATGGCAACATAAAAGAGTCTTGATGAACCACAAGTATAGGGTATCTATCGTAGTCCTTTCGATAAGTAAGATTGTCGAACCCAACGAGGAGCAGAAGGAAATGACAAGCGATTTTTAGCAAGGTATTTTCTACAAGCACTGAAATTATCGGTAACATATAGTTTTGGGATAAGATAATTTAACAAGTGTAACAAAGGTGCGGCAAGGTGGCCCAATCCTTTTTATAGCAAAGGATAAGCCTCGACGAACTCTTATATAAAGCAAAATGCTCCCGAGGACACATGGGAATTATTGGCAAGTTAGTTTTCATCATGCTCATATGATTCGCGTTCGTTATTTTGATAATTTGATATATGGGTGGACCGGTGCTTGGGTGTTGTTCTTACTTGGACAAGCCTCCCACTTATGATTAACCCCTCTCGCAAGCATCCGCAACTATGAAAGAAGAATTAAGATAAATCTAACCATATCATGAAACATGTGGATCCAAATCAACCCCTTACGAAGCAACGCATAAACTAGGGTTTATGTTATGTCACTCTAGCAACCCATCATCTAATTATTACTTCACAGTGCCTTCCCCTAGGCCCAAATAATGGCGAAGTGTCATGTAGTTTACGTTCACATAACACCACTAGAGGAAAGCCAACATACATCTCATCAAAATATCGAACGAATACCAAATTCACATGATTACTTATTGATGGCTTCTCGCCCCTCGTTGGTTACCCCAAGTGGAAGGTTTGAGATGCAGTGTAGCGGAAGTTTTCCCTTGGCAAATATACCAAGGATCGATTTCCCTGAGACTCCAAGTTTCAACAAGAAGGTGTCAACTGCTAACGGCGCCAGATATTAGCAATCAACATGGACCTGCACACAGATACAAATAACTTTGCTCCCAACGAGTACAGAGAGGTTGTCAATCCCTCCGACCTTGTACTTTACAAAGGATCAAACGCAAGTGATAGTAGTGATAGGTAATGCTGCAATAGTAAGTAAAAGCGTAAAGTAAATAGCGGATGTGATCAATGATGGTAATATGGACCGGGGTCCCATGATGTTCACTAGTGATGTCTCTCTCCCAAAAGACGATAAAACAGCTATGTGAGGTGAACGAATTACAGCTGGGCAATTGACAGAATTATGTGCGCAAACCAATGCTAACTATGTTACAAGAAAGGTAGAGGTTCAAAGCATGGGCGGTACGCCAAGGCAAGTAGACTGAAATCCATCTACATCTACTACTAATCATCCACCTTGAGATATCTATCCAGAACATCTCGCTGGTATTAAGTTGCGAGTCCCACCCATAGTGTAAACTCAAAGCAACAGACAACTGCATTAAAAGAACTTTGCATAAAGTAAACAATCCTTGCACCCGCGGGCACAAGCACCATTGTTTTCCCCCTTGTGGCAACAGCACATCCCCTAGACTCATATTTCTGTCACTCAAGCTAGTCATCGAGGGGCATGAACCCACAATCAAGCATAACGTTCCCTCTTGGAGTCACTACCTACTACTTGGCCAAAGCAATAAATAACAACGGAGAACATGCAAGAATTACTTACGAACATAAATATAAAAGAGGTAGATCAAATATATTACTCAAGCACAATCTAAACATAATCTCACAATCCATCGGATCCCAGCAAACTCAACATAGCAACAGCATAAGGATTACATATGTGCCTCGATCATGTAGGGCAGCTCACGAGGACTAATTAGTGAAGCACAAGAACGGGAGGAGAACATCACATAGCTACTGGTCATGGACCCATGGTCCAAGGGAGACTACTCACAACTCATCCGGGAGGCGTCCATGGTGGTGGAGAGGCTCCCGGTGGTGATCCTCCCCTCCGGCAGGGTGCCGGGAAGAGTTCTCCTGGTGCTCCCGGTCTTGGAAGCGCGGCGGCGGCGGAACAGAGATGAGATCGCGAAAAAGGGTTCCCCTCTCGAGGGTTTCGGGACACGATATAAATATATGCCAAAGGGGGGCATCAGCGGAGGCTCGGGGGGCCCAGGCG
>LR738709.1:446320665-446352964 GCA_902687465.1 Secale cereale | reverse complement strand
CCCCCCCCGGCGCGGCCAGGGGGGCCGCGCCACCAGGGCGCCTGGAGCCCTGGTGGCCCCCCTCCGGCTGTACTTTGGCTAATGGGAAGCTTCTAGAACGCTGATTTTTTATATATTTTTCCGGGATTTTTCTGGCAGTTCTCGTAATAGGAAAACCTGAAATACAAAAACAGCAGAAAACAGAAACTGGCACTGGGGTGCACTGAGTTAATAGGTTAGTCCAAATATGATCAAAAGTGTATGGAAGTGTATAAATATCATAGCAATATCACCCAAAAGAGGCATGGAGCAAGCAGAAATTATAGATACGTTTTGGACGTATCAACATCCCCAAGCTTAATTCCTGCTCGTCCTCGAGTAGGTAAATGATAACAAGAATAATTTCTGTGGTGACATGCTATTAACCATATAAGGATTTTTCATAGTCATATGACAAAAGCTTACTGAGACAATGAATCTGTAGTAATTAAGTTGCCTCATGAGAAAATTACAAAGAACTGAAAGTTTTACAATATGATACTGAAACATCAAATAGATTTGTAGTGAGCATGGTGTGCAAATATGATAAAGTGTATCTCGCTTGCCCCCTTTAGTGAATCAAAACATAAATGCAGGGGCACCTCCAAGGTTTAAGTGATGACTAGATACAATGATTTCAAAATAAACGATATCATAATCATGCAAAAGACAATGCTACTTTGGGACAATGCACATTACACTCGGAATGACAATCATGCTCTGAGTAGTTGGTGCTTTAAAAGAAGGTGGAGACTCTCGAACCGTGGCTTTTGTTGGCAAGGTTGAAAACCCGTAGTCGGAAACAAAGACAAAACATGTACCAGAGCTCTTGGTTTTAAAAACAGAGGTAATAATTTTTTTTTTGATTATGCAGGTTTCGTCAACGAATGCTAGCAGACAACTCAATTACTTCTTGAGATGGACAAGTTTCGAGGAACGGCTCCCGAATGAGGACGATCACATCCTCTTAATCTCCTTTGTTTATCACTGCCAAAGTTTTCTGATTTCTCATGAACAAAGCGTGAAGGAGGGTTTGTTTGTTATATTAATTTTTGAGCCGGGCGCACTCAATGCCAGTTCCTTCTCGTATTATGGGTTTGCACATTAGACATGCAATCCCGGGGTGAAGCTTGTCCAACTTAGAAAGATCATGAATGAACCACTACTTCCTCATGGACTTAAAATAGAGGCACAAAATAGGAATGCATTTTTTTTTCTTTGAATAATTTCGAGATGGTACATGAAAGTCTTCGTTAGGAATGGCAGGTAAATACCATGTAGGAAGGTATGGTGGACTCATATGGCACAACTGGTTTAAAAGAATTTGGATGCACAAGCAGTCAGTCCGCTTAGTACAGGCGAAGGTTAGCAAAAGACTGGGAGCGACCAACTAAGAGAGCAATGACGGTCATAATCATGCAGAGCGACAAAGCAACATTGAATCAGGCATGGAAGTTATATCGCTACTCAGAAACAAAAGATCATCAAGGCTTGACAGACTTTCTTTACAGTCTTAAATATGCGTGAGCATACGCCAAGTCAATCAAAATAAATTCTTGAAGGAAGATATTACTAAACCATACCACATCATAGGCAAACAAATCATGTTGGTACTCCAATAACACATTGGGAACCCCCCAGCTATTTGAGACTAACCATAAGAAAACATGAACTACTAAGCGCCATTATGCACGTAGCATTTTTATCATAGACATATCAACCAATGCAATGGAAGCAAACTCTCTTAATAAGATAATCATGATAAATAAAGAGAGTTCAAGCAACCAACTAAACAAAAGCTCTTTAAAAAGATAAGCATGAAAACTAAAAGCTAAGCATGATAGTAGCTATTGAAAGACAAAGAACACACACAATAAAGATAGACATGAAAATTCTATGTTATGCTCTAGGTAGAAGTGGAGCGTGTTTCTCTCCCACATAAAGAAAGCTGAGTTCCGACTCGTTATGAAAAGCTAAAGAAAACTAAAAAGGAAAACTAAAAGCAAGACGCTCCAAGCATAGCACATAACACATGAAGTGATAAAAATATAGTGGAACGAAAGACGAACTGATAATGTTGATGGAGAAGGGGATGCACGGGGGCATCCCCAAGCTTAGACGCTTGAGTCTCCTTGAATATTTCTTGGGGGTGCATGGGGGCATCCCCAAGCTTGAGCGTTTGACACTTCTGAATCTTTTTATCATCTTCCCTTGCACACTTGAAAACTCCCTTCATACATAACTCATCATAATCTGATTAGCGAGGTTAGTACCCATAATAAAATAATTGTTCCTTGCTGGAAATAAGGATATTCTTGGAGGTCTACTGTTTCTCAAGATTGCCAAAAGGTTTTTGCAAAGAAAAAACAAGCTCAAGGTTTGCAAAATGAAGGAAAGGCAAAACAGGACAGAATCTGTGAAAAACAGAACAGAAGGTAGTAAATGATTTTTTCGGGGCACTTCTGCAACTCTAATCAAAAAACTCAAAACAGACGCACGAAAGACAATTGTATAGAGCATGCTGTCAAAAAAATTCAGACCAAAAAGATGATCTGGTGATTTTATACGATTTGTTTTATCCAAGGACAGAATCTGTTTCCTGGACAGCACGTCACAACTTTTGAACTTTCTTGCAATCAGATGCTATACTTGGCACAAAGTTGAAAAGCAAAGATACAATGATGATGCTACTGTAGTAAAAAACATCATGACACAACAAAAGCAAAATAAAAATTTTATTCATGTGGGCTGCCTCCCAAAAGCGCTTTCTTTTATGCCTTTAAGCTAGGCATAATGCAAAAAGATCAAGTCTTATCAAGAGTAAAAGAATAGCTAGCCCGTATAACGGACTCAAAAGGTAACTTAATCTTCTTTCGAGGGAAGTGTTCCATCCCTTTCTTGAGAGGAAATTGGAATTTTATATTCCCCTCTTTCATGTCAATGATAGCACCAACGGTGCATAGAAAAGGACGTCCCTAAATAATTGGACACGAAGGTTCACATTCAATATCCATAATAGTAAAATCAACGGGAACATAATTGTCATTGACAATGATAAGAATATCGTCGATCCTCCCAAAAGGTTTCTTTATGGAAGAATCAACGAGACGAACACCAAAAGAACAAGAATGAAAAGGTTTCAATTTAAGCATATCATATATTCTTTTGGGCATAACAGAGGTACTAGCACCAACATCACATAAAGCATAGCAAGAGAAGTTATTCAACTTAATTTTTATCATAGGATCCCAACCATCTTCTAGCTTTCTAGGTATGGAGGCTTCTACTCTAAGTTTCTCCTCCCTAGCTTTGATAAGAGCATTAGTGATACGCTCTGTGAAGGCAAGGTTAAGCGTGCTAGTGCGGGGATCTCTAGACATCTTGTGAAGGAAATCAATAACTTCGGTAAGAGTGCAATTGTCAAAATCAAGGTCACTACTATCAAGTAAGGTGGTAGTGGTGTCCTTTAGGTTCACTTTCTTGGTAGTTTCTATAGTCATAGCATCACCATTAATAGGTCCAATGGGACCAGGAGTGCATTGGGTGCTAAGAGTTTGGATATCCTCAACAACTTGGATAGTAGCAACAGTGTGGTGGGTAGGAAGGTTCTTAATTCTATCCTCTTCCTCCCTTTCTCTAGCCCATCTCTCTTTAAGTTTAGCCAACATCCTAATGTTTTCATTAATTTGCACTTGAATAGCGTTCATAGGAGTGACCTTCCTCTCCTCAAGAGGAGAAGTTCTAATCTTAAGCAATTCTACCTCATTGGCTAAATTGTCTACCTTCGAAGAGAGATCATCTAGTTTGTTTAGTTTTTCTCCTACACTCTTATTGAAGGCTTTTTGGGTAGTGATGAAATCTTTAAGCATAATCTCTAGTTCAGTAGTGGAGTTCTTGGTGATAGGATAAGCATTGTTGTTCCCATAAGAATTAGAGGGGAACGGTCTAGGATTGCTACCAAAATTACTCCTATAAGCATTGTTATTTAAATTGTTTCTAGAGATAAAGTTCACATCTACTTGTTCTTGAGCAATCAATGAATTTAAAGGAACATCACGAGGATCAACAGAAGATTGCTTCGAAAGTAGAGACATGATCAAGTCAACTTTTTCATTTAGGGAGGAAATCTCCTCGACAGAGTTTACCTTCCAACCTGTTGGAGCGCGTTCGGTGTGCCATTGGGAATAATTGGTCATCATCTCATCGAGAAGCTTTGTGGCAGCACCAAGTGTAGTTGACATAAAGGTTCCTCCCGCGGCCGAATCTAACAAGTTCCGCGAGGTAAAGTTCAATCCTGCATAAAAAGTTTGGATAACCATCCAAGTAGTCAAACCATGAGTAGGGCAGTTCTTGATAAGAGATTTCATATGTTCCCAAGCTTGGGCAACGTGTTCATTATCCAATTGTTTAAAATTCATTATGTTACTTCTTAGTTGGATAATTTTAGCAGGTGGATAGTACTTTCCAATAAAAGCATCTTTGCACTTGTCCCATGAATCTATGCTATTTCTAGGCAAAGACTGAAACCAAATTTGAGCTCCTCCTCTCAAGGAGAAAGGAAAAAGCTTAAGCTTAACAATATTACCATCTATTTCTTGGTACTTCTACATATCACAGAGTTCAACAAAATTGTTTAAGTGTAAAGCAGCATCATCTCCAGCACCGGAGAATTGATCTTTCATGACTAAGTTCAGTAAAGCAGGTTAATTTCATAGGAAGGTGCTGAAGTGGCAGGTGTAGTGATAGGTGTGCAGATAAAATCATTGTTGTTGTGACTAGTGAAGTCACACAACTTGGTGTTCTCGGTGGAACCCATAGTAGCAAGCAAGCAAGATAACTATTTTTTTGATTTTCGATAAAAGATACTAAAGCAAAAACTGAAAGGTAAACTAACAAGACTAAAAAGCAAAGGTAAAAGATAGCATGCAACTCCTCTATCTTGAAGAGTGGAGTCCCCGGCAACGGCGCCAGAAAACTTTGCTTGATGGCTTCTCGCCCCTCGTTGGTTACCCCAAGTGGAAGGTTTGAGATGCAGTGTAGCGGAAGTTTTCCCTTGGCAAAGATACCAAGGATTGATTTCCCTGAGACTCCCAGTTTCAACAAGAAGGTGTCAACTGCTAACGGCGCCAGATATTAGCAATCAACGTGGACCTGCACACAGATACAAATAACTTTGCTCCCAACGAGTACAGAGAGGTTGTCAATCCCTCCGGCCTTGTAGTTTACAACTGATCAAACGCAAGTGATAGTAGTGATAGGTAATGCTGCAATAGTAAGTAAAAGCGTAAAGTAAATAGCGGATGTGATCAATGATGGTAATATGGACCGGGGTCCCATGATGTTAACTAGTGATGTCTCTCTCCCAAAAGACGATAAAACAGCTATGTGAGGTGAACGAATTACAGCTAGGCAATTGACAGGATTATGTGCGCAAACCAATGCTAACTATGTTACAAGAAAGGTAGAGGTTCAAAGCATGGGCGGTACGCCAAGGCAAGTAGACCGAAATCCATCTGCATCTACTACTAATCATCCACCTTGAGATATCTATCCAGAACATCTCGCTGGTATTAAGTTGCGAGTCCCACCCATAGTGTAAACTCAAAGCAACAGACAACTGCATTAAAAGAACTTTGCGTAAAGTAAACAATCCTTGCACCCGCGGGCACAAGCACCGTTGTTTTCCCCCTTGTGGCAACAGCACATCCCCTAGACTCATATTTTTGTCACTCAAGCTAGTCATCGAGGGGCATGAACCCACAATCAAGCATAACGTTCCCTCTTGGAGTCACTACCTACTACTTGGCCAAAGCAATAAATAACAACGGAGAACATGCAAGAATTACTTACGAACATAAATATAAAAGAGGTAGATCAAATATATTACTCAAGCACAATCTAAACATAATCTCACAATCCATCGGATCCCAGCAAACTCAACATAGCAACAGCATAAGGATTACATATGTGCCTCGATCATGTAGGGCAGCTCACAAGGACTAATTAGTGAAGCACAAGAACGGGAGGAGAACATCACATAGCTACTGGTCATGGACCCATGGTCCAAGGGAGACTACTCACAACTCATCCGGGAGGCGTCCATGGTGGTGGAGAGGCTCCCGGTGGTGATCCTCCCCTCCGGCAGGGTGCCGGGAAGAGTTCTCCTGGTGCTCCCGATCTTGGAAGCGCGGCGGCGGTGGAACAGAGATGAGATCGCGAAAAAGGGTTCCCCTCTCGAGGGTTTCGGGACACGATATAAATATATGCCAAAGGGGGGCATCAGCGGAGGCTCGGGGGGCCCAGGAGCCCCCCCCCCCGGCGCGGCCAGGGGGGCCGCGCCACCAGGGCGCCTGGAGCCCTGGTGGCCCCCCTCCGGCTGTACTTTGGCTGCTGGGAAGCTTCTGGTACGCTGATTTTTTATATAATTTTTCCGGGATTTTTCTGGCAGTTCTCGTAATGGGAAAACCTGAAATACAAAAACAACAGAAAATAGAAACTGGCACTGGGGTGCACTGAGTTAATAGGTTAGTCGAAATATGATCAAAAGTGTATGGAAGTGTATAAATATCATAGCAATATCACCCAAAAGAGGCATGGAGCAAGCAGAAATTATAGATATGTTTTGGACGTATCACTTATAACAAGACTTCTCCCATGTCCTCGGGAACAAACATAAATACTCACAAATCATATTCATGTTCATAATCAGAGGAGTATTTAATAGCATCAAGGATCTGAACATATGATCTTCCACCAAATAAACCAACTAGCATCAACTACAAGGAGTAATCAACACTACTAGCAACCCACATGTACCAATGTGAGGTTTTGAGGCAAAAATTGAATACAAGAGATGAAGTAGGGTTTGAGAGGAGACGGTGCTGGTGAAGATGTTGATGAAGATTGATCCTCCCTCTATGAGAGGATCATTGGTGATGACGATGTCTTTGATTTCCCCCTCCCGGAGGAAAGTTTCCCCGGCAAAACAGCTCTGTCGGAGCCCTAGATTGGTTCTGCCCAAGTTTCGCCTCGAGACGGCGGTGCTTCGTTCCGAATGCTCTCTTCTGGGTTTTTTCCAGATCAAAACCCTCCATATAGCAGAAGATGGTAATCCGGAACCTGTCAGGGGGCCCACAAGCCCTGGGGCGCGACCTGGGGGTAGGGCGTGCCCCCTGACTTGTGGCCACCTGGTGGGTCCTCCTTAGGAGTTTCTTCGCCCAATAATTTTTATATATTCCCAAATAATTCTAGATTTTAATTTTTTTTGGAGTTGTGCAGAATAGGTATCTCAGATTTGCTGCTTTCCGGTCCAGAATTGCAGCTGCCGACGTTCTTCCTCTTCATGTAAATCTTGTAAAATAATAAAGAAAAGACATATGCATTGTACCATAATTTGGAAAAACAGTCCATAATGCAATAAATATCAATATAAATGCATGATGCAAAATATACGTATCAAGGAGGTATTTCAAAGTACACTATCTACCAATATGTTCATCTCAAACTTCATCTAAGAGCTTGGAGTGGTACCACATAAGACCTCGAAATCAGCCACAACATGCAAGGAAGTTTGGTAGGGTCCAGCTCGTATGGTGGCGCCACGAGCAGGATATGCCAACATCCATGTAGATGTGGGCATCGCTAGATCAGGCATTGGTAGTTCCGCGGCAGAGGTTTGTAGGGATTCGAAGGGAATTTATCTAGGCTCATCTGCATTGGTGATCCATGGTGTTCGAGATGTGGTCACTCTCCAAACAACTGCTTGCTGGGAAGCACTATCTTTGGCCGAGGATCTTCTTCTCCATGACATTGTGACCCCCACAGATTCAAATCAAGTTGCAATGGACATCGAGAGGGAAGATGCAGGTTGCATGTTTAAATTATTGCTGAAATAGATTTGCGATCTTTGACTTTTAATGCAATTTTATTTTTGAGGGTCGGGCATCGAATGGCGAAGCCCATTCACTTGCCAAATTTTCTCACTCGCTAGGTTAGTGGTACCACATTTGGTAAGGCCAACCCCATGACCCTATTTGCATCCAGAACATTCTGAACTTTGAGGAATAAAGCATTGGGATTTCTCAAAAAAAAAACCTTAGTTGTAAACCCCTATTCAACGACCAACAAGCTGAACAAGGAGCACACGTGCACCTCGCGCTCCCCCGACGTGGTTTTCGGCTGACCCATGTGTCAAGCGTGGACACCCCTGTTTTTATTTGTGTTTTTTCTTCTTTAAAATAATTTGGGATTTCAAAAATATTCCATTTAAAAAAAAATGCAAAATTTGAAACACCGAATCCAAGAAAATTATAAAATGTTTCAGAATTTGAAAAATGTTCATGACCTTTTTTGGGGCAATCATAAATGTCACGGATTTAAAAGATGTTTGGGATTTTGAAAAAATGACCACATATTCAAAAAATATTCGCAAAATATAAATGTTCATGATTCTTAAAAAATGTTTGTATATTCAAAAAATGTTTGTGAACTTCAAACTAGGACCGAGGAATCAAAATAAATAATGAAAATTTGAATAATCATTGCTAATTTTAAAATTGTTCCTTTTTAAAACGGAAACACTAACGCCCACACGTGTGGGCGTTTGCATCTCGCCCACACGCGTGGATCCGCGTCCGTTTGTGGGTGCACGAATCTTGGCATGATTGTGGTGCCACGTAGGACTGGGCTGGTGTGTGGGCATTCACCCGGTCACCCACACGTTCGTTTCACCACACGGAGGGGCCGGTGTGTGGGCGTTTAGCAGTTCACCCACACGCCAGTTTTCACTCACGCACAAGGGCTGGTGTGTGGGCAGCTGACATCTCGCCCACACGCCCGTCTCCTCTCCCACACTCAAGCTGCCAGTTGCCATGCGTTTTGCATTGTACATGTCAACTGCCCTAGTGTAGCAGCTGGCAACTCTCTCTTTTTTTACCCGAACATGTTAGTTGTCATGTGTTTTGCAGGGTACATGGCAACTGCCCTAGTGTTCTTGTAAGCAGATGGCAACTCTCTCTTTTACCTGAACATGTTGTTTTTCCATGTCTCTTTGTAGCGCTACACGACAACTGCCTAGTGTTAGTAGGTGGCAACTCCTAAGGTTTTCAAATCATGGCAACTGTAGTAAACCAGACCATACATTGCAATTGCTTAGTGTTAGTAGGTGGCAACCTCTAAAGCTTTCAAATCATGGCAACTATAGTAAACCAGACCATACAAGGCAACAGCTGCAGTTGTCCAAAATGGCATCTAGCACTTGACCAGAGATGGCAACTGCAGTTAAGCAACCATGGCAACTGTAGTTGTCCGACATGGCAATTGTAGTTCAGCGACATGGCAACTGCAGTTAAACGGATATTGAAGCGGGTCCGGACCATGGCAACTGCGGGGACGCGTGGTGACTATCACGCGGGGCGTGTGGGACCGTGAGGTTGTGTTCTTCATCTAGGGTTTGGTAGTTTTGGGGGATCTAGCGCTAGGGATGTGGATCCAGAGTTAGGGTTTGTTTATGATTCAAGATATTTTATGCTAGGGTTGTGGATCCACATGAGTTGTGTAGTAGATGTCATAGAAAACAGTTAGTGGTGTGGATCCATAGGAGCTAGGGTTTGTTTGGTTGTTTCATTTAGGCTTCGGGAATGATTCAGCTAGTGGATCCACATGAGCAAATGCACAATTATTTCATGATGGGACACCGTAGAACATCCTAGAAGTCCCATGTTGTAGGTGTTAGATCAACATTTTATAAACGCTTGTTCTTCATTGCGTCAACATTTAACACTAAATTTTAACAAAATTAAAAAATTGTGGCTTCTTCTTCTGGACCATTGTCCTGTTTTGTTGTATATGCAGTAGCTAGCTAGCTTGTGTGTTTCCAAACCTACCTACCCACCTGATGCGTTGTAGCCATTAGCATCCCGTCGGAACTGCCATGTAGAAGAATTGTAGCTTAAAGCATTATGTGCATCCTACTCTTGTGTTTTCTTTGTTGCCTTGGAACCAAACTAATACAATTTATGAATAATATCCCGATGTTGGAGATGCAAGGGCTTGAGGTAGGTCCTCTTGTAATGTTGCTTGAGCTGCTGCTGTGTCTGTATGCATTCTCGTTGGGGGTGTCAGGTGTTGTTGTTTATGCGTGAAAGTTTGCTTGTGTGGAAATTTGCTTGACCTGTTTAACTAGTAGTTTGCATTTTACAAAGGTCTTGTGGTCTTGGTTTTGTACTGCAAATATAGGGTCCTAGACTAGATAGTAGATTGTGCCATTCCCTCTAATTTTAGTTTGATTTTGCTTGACCCATTTGAATAAACTATGTAAGGTGTATGTGCGGTTGGATAATATTAGTCATTTAACAGATAAATTTTCCTCATTTTAATACTAGTTAAACATTTTGTATGCTAAGTCAAGAATTCATAAACACTTGGAAATGTCAGACCAACATTTTCTGAAACCATTCTTCAACATTTTTGTATGCTAAGTCAAAATATCAGAAACATCATGTCTACATCTTAGTTGGTTTAAATATTTTCTATTGAGTTAAATATATTTTTAAGAATATATATTCTTAAAATTCATTTTACTTTGCCATACACAGTGCATTTTATCAGAATAAAGTTTACATGCATGCAGTAATGCTTTGCAATTTCCACTCCATTATGCAAGTAGCATCAACATGACGAATACTCATACTACTTGTCACTCTCATTATGTTTCTATATCTAGTAAACTTTGGGCATGAAGCATATTCTACCCTGCAAACTAAATTTAATTAGCTTTACTTTGACTTGATGCGGCATGAAGGTAGGTACTTGTCAATTTGCTCTTCAACAAATCATAGTTGAAATGGTAAATCAGTTATATATACATCAAGTTATGTTTTGCTTTTTTGGAATCAAGTTATGTCGCATTAACCATATTCTTTTTGGCCTTTTTGTGTTAGCCTGCTTCTAGTGTGTTTTTGCTATGTAGATGGACTTGTTTTGTTCTCACTGTTGATTGTAAATTCTAGTAATTCATATGTTCATCATGATTTATTTTTTGTTTGCAGTGTTCTCTTGTGAGTAGTCGATATGGTTGGAAGGTCGAAAGGTCATGAAGTCTTGCTACCTCTTAAGACCAGGTTCTCTACTCTCAGGTTTAGCAAGGTTGCCAAAAACCTGACCTCAAAGTAGATAGGTTGTGTTCATAAATATGATATACGGAACATGTTGCTTATTCTTTATCCCTTTAGTGTTCCGATTATGTTGCCACAACACTTTCTAAATGGATTTATACCCTTAGTTGTGCCCCCCTCGTCAGGATTGCCCTAGTTTCTAAAAACACATGGTCTTACCCAACCCACTTTGGAATCTTGTGCTTTTGCCCTTTGACCGTTTGACCATCACTTTGAAAACTTCATAGCTAATTCATACTAAATCAGAAAAATGCAAATGAGATGCCAAAATGTTTGGAAAAACATCACTTGTATGTCAATGTCACTTGCATTCATGAAAAAAGTGTTGGTAAGTGCACACATGAGTTTTAGCTCTCATGAGACCACCATGAACAGTAAAATCCAGAGAAAAAACATCAAAAAATTTAAAAAAGTTGGTGGTAAAGAATGGAAAATGTTTTAAGTGCTTGCCAAGTTTCATCAGGGAATGACATTCCTGGAAGTCATGGAAAAAACAAGCTGTCATTACCTGATGAAACTTGGCAAGCACTTAAAACATTTGTCATTCTTTGCCACCAACTTTTTTTGAATATATTTTTTGATTTTATTTCATGGTGGTATCATAAGAGCTAAAACTCGGATGGGCACTTACCAACACTTTTGTCTTGAATGCAAGTGACATTTACATACATGTGATGTTTTTCCGAACATTTTGGTATCTTATTTGTATTTTTCAGATTTAGTATGAACTAGTTATGAAGTTTTTAAAGTGACGGCCAAACGATCAAAGGGAAAAAGCACAAGATGCCAAAGTGGGTTGGGCAAGACCACGTGTTTTCAGAAACTAGGGGTAATCCATACGAGGGGGCACAACTAAGGGTATGAAACCAATTATCCCTTTCTAAATATCTCCTTCAACATTTTGTTGCTATGTCAACATTTTCTATGCAAGTGTCTCAACATTTTATTAATAGAAGATCAAAAAATTATTAATGGGATCAACATTTTACATACAGTAATTCACCATTTTAATATAAGTTTAACATTTTTTTTGCTTCAACATTTTTCATCCAAGTTTCAACACTTTGGAAACATCATTCAACATTTTATGTACAGTCAACATTTATTATGCCCATGTCAACACTTTCATAAATATTTTTTTCAACATTTTATTAATACAATATCAACAGTTTATTTCAAAGGCTCAACATTTTAGGGAAAACTTTTTTTTTCCACTCTAGTTTTTGACCACTTTGCTTATGCCACTCTAGAATTTGTCATTTTCACTTTTGCCGCTCTTAGTTTTTGAGAATACATCACAATTGCCATTCCGTGGCAAAATCAATAATTTTAGAGTGGCAATTGTAATACATTGTCAAAACCAAAGAGTGGCAAAAGTGAAATGAAAAGTTATCGCTTTTGCCACGGAATGGCATGTGTGATGTATTGTCAAAAACTAAGAGTGACAAAAGTGATATGTCAAAATCTAGAGTGGCATAAGCAAAGTAGGCAAAAGCTAGAGTGGCAAAAACAAAGTTTTCCCAATATCTTACACACACTAGATCACCATTTTAATAGAAGTTCAATTTTTTCCTTCAATTATTTTCATGTAGGTTCGCGAACATTTTATTAATACAACTTCAACAATCTATTCATTAAATGTTGAGAAACTTACATAGAAATGTTGAAACAAATTTTTGTTCCAACAAAATATACATAGAAATGTTGATACATAAATTTTCAGTAGGTTTCCAAAAATGTTGATAATTTATTAATAAAATGTTGAGAAAGTTACTTAGAAATGTTGAAACATTCTTTTTGAAAAGTGTTGACATGGCCATAATACTATTTTGGAAACTTCATTCAACATTTTATATAAACCCAAATTTGTATGGCCATGTCAACACTTTCATTTTTTTGGACAATTTCTATGTAAGCTTGTCAATATTTTTATTAATACAAGATCAACAATTGCATTCATGTGCTCAACATTTTCAATACACTAGTTCATCACTTTAATCGTAGTTCAACATTTTATGTATTTATTAAATGTTGAACTTCTATCAAAATGGCCATCTAGTATATGTAAAATGTTTGGCCCATGAAAAAATGTTCATATTCTATTAATAAAATGTTAATAAACTTACATAGAAATTTTGAAACAACTATTTAGAAAAGTGTTGAAATGTTGAAACAACTGAAGTTTTCTCAAAAGTTCATATAATTTTTTTTGTTAAAACGGTTTTTAAGTTATTCTTTTGCTGGATAAGTTGACACAATGATGTGCACAACTAATTTCTTCTTTCTTACCCACAAGTTCAGCTAGATGTGCAGGCTTTACGAGCGAAATTTGTGTTCCAACTGTTGTCTAACAAGTACAATAGAATAAGACTGCCATTTGTCAATGACTTCCTAGAAAAACATGTAAGTTTATTATGCATTTAATTTTCCTTCCTATTTTTTCCTTATCGAGTAAGTTCATATTCTTGCTCATGTAGCTTCAATAGTTTGAATATTCTTGCTCATCTAGCTTCAACAGATTAAGTAATTGAGCTTTTGTGATGCAAATTGTTTTAGGGTCTCGACAAGTTCGACTAATTGAGAACTCTACTAGAGAACTTGAAGTAATGCATCTTCCGAAGAATCAACATTATTTTTCAAATACTACTTTCTTCTTCTAACTTTGTAAATTATACATACACTTCTCTTTCCACTTTTCATAAATCATGATAATCAGTCATGCCCACTACCTCCTCGCGTACCTTTGTCACTCCAAGTAATTCAGTTTTCTATTCTATTTTTTCACAGGGTCTCTACGAGTAGCAGTTCAGCATGGAAACGAAAAAGAAGAACCTAATCTACCATCATCGTTCTGCATAGGAAGCAAAAAGAAGACATCCAAAAAGTTCTAGAATTTAGCAAAGATTAAACTCCATTACTGAATGTTTACTATCTAGAGAAAGTCATTTTTAAATAACTACTTTAAAACTATCCAGGATGGTTTCATTTTTATGTTGACTGAATGCTACTGTGAAGTACAAATACTTAGTAACCAGTTCATTTTGCTACCTTTTTCATTGAAGATTTCATTACAGTTTCTTGTTTAGATTTTTTTTAATTCACTATGCACATCTTCACTAAGGAATTAAAAAGATAAAAAAACAAATAAAAAATAGGAGAACAATAAAAAAGAGGAGGAGAATAAGAATGGATGGATGGGGATGGGGCGACGACAGCGGCAACCTTCTCTCGGTGTCTGTTGATGTGGTGGCCCTCGACGTTGGCGACGAGTTGTAGCATGTTAACACCAAATGTACGTACGCCCTCCATCCTCCTCCCCTTCCCTACCCTCACCTCATCTTCTTTTTCTTCTGAATTTGTTAATTTGATCCATGCGGTTACTTTGTACAGGCTGCGGGTGGGACAGAGGAGCACCATGGCGGGCGTGCATGCCATGGCTCGCTATGGAAGGCCCTTTCCTTCCCTCACTTTGTTCGGGCCATGGTACGCCTTGCCTTCTTCCCCGTCTACGACACCTCCCCGTTTCAAGTCGTCGCTGCTCGACTGCCTCCCCCAGCCCTGGTCGGCTTCCTAACCCCTCCAGCCCATCTGCACCGGTGCGATAGCAGCGCCACCAGGAGGTCGGCGAACAACAAGGCATGACATCAGCGCCACCAGGAGGTCGGTGGCGAGGGTATAGCTGACGAAAAGAGGTACCAGATCACGAGCACAAACAAGCACCTCATCATAGGTCAAGGGATGGTCGACGACGATGCCTCACGGCGGGCCACCTTCGGCGAGCACAGTGGCAGGCTGCTGAGGAAGGGGCAGGTGCTCGCCATGCTCTGCCAGGCGGAAGTCGGCGTCCTCGTCTTCGACAGTGCTCACGCGCACTTGGACTACCGCGGCCCCACACATGGTTCGTCCGTTCTGTCGTCGACCTTCTTCTACCAATCTCGATTCATTCCAGTAGTACACTGACACTGACTACGGATATTTTGTCATGCCCATATGCAATTTGATCCTACAACGCCCTTGTTAACTTTATACTCCTACGTAAATGTGTGTGGTCACTCGTGCTGGACAAGCAAAATTTTGCACTATGTTTTGACCCACATTCTAATTTCAACCCCCCAAAATCCTCAGAGCCGGGCCTGCAACTCGCGTATTGCGAGGTGCACTTCACGCTTGTCTACATCATAGGATATATGAGCTGACTCAATACGGGACCCATGTGGTAGTGCCTCACATTGGCAATGTCAACCACACACTATACACGTAGTGTTGGGAAACGTTGCATGGAAAACAAAAAAATTCTACGCACACGCAATGATCTATCCATGGAGATGCATAGAAACAAGGGGGAGAATGTGTCTATGTACCGTCGTAGATCGTAAGTGGAAGTGTTTCAGAACGCGGTTGATGTAGTTGAACTTCTTTGCGCTTCAACCGATCAAGTACCGAACGAACGACATGTTCGCGTTCTGCACATGTTCAGCTCGGTGACGTCCCTTGCCTTCTTGATCCAAAAAAGAGTCGAGGTACTAGATGAGTTCCGCCAGCACGACGGCGTGGTGACGGTGATGGTGAAGTGATCTCCGCGGGGCTTTGCCTAAGTACTACGCAAATATGATCGGGGGAGTAAACGGTGGACGGGGGCGCCGCACATGGCTACCAACTGTGTGTGTCCTTGTGAGGTGCCCCCTCCCCACATATATATAGGTGGGAGGGGAGGGGAGGTAGCCAGGGCGCGCCCTAGGGTTGGCCGCCACCCCTTAGGGGCCCTGCCTTGCCCTGCGCCCCCCTTCCATGCATGCATAAGGAGTAAGGAAAGAGGGGGGAGAGGGAAGGAAGTGGGAATCCTAATCCACACTTTCCTTTCCCTTCCCCCTTTCCTTCTCCTCCTCCTATGGCTGGCCCTATAGGGCACACCAGCCCCTTGTGAGCTGGTATGTCCCTCCCTTGGCCCATTAAGCCCATATCTTTTGTCGGGGGCGCCCGGAACCCCTTCCGGTGACCCGATAAGTACCTGATACCCTCCGGAACACTTCCGGTGTCCGAATACCATTGTCCTATATAACAATCTTTACCTCTAGACCATTTAGGTACTCCTTGCCATGTCTGTGATATCATTCGGGACTCCTAACAACATTTGGTCACCAAATCACATAACTCGTATAACACTATATCGTCAATGAACGTTAAACGTGCGGACCCTACGGGTTCGAGAACTATGTAGATATGACTGAGACACCTCTCCGGTGAATAACCAATAGCGGAACCTGGATGCCCATATTTTCTCGTACATATTCTATGAATATCTTTATTGGTCGAACCGTTATGACAACATACACAATTCCCTTTTTTCGTAGGTATGTTACTTGCCCGAGATTCAATCATCGGTATCTCTACACCTAGTTCAATCTCGCTACCGGCAAGTCTCTTTACTCATTCCATAATACATCATCCCGAGACTAACTTAATTAGTCATTTGCTTGCAAGGCTTATTATGATGTGTATTATCGAGAGGGACCAAAGATACCTCTCCGATAGTCGGAGTGACAAATCCTTATCTCGATTCATGCCAACCCAACAAAGCACCTTTGGTGATACCTATAGAGCATCTTTATAATCACCCAGTTATGTTGTGACGTTTGATAGCACACAAGGTATTCCTCCGGTATCCAGGAGATGCATGATCTCATAGTCAAAGGAATACGTATTCACTACAAAAAAAAAAGACACATCCGTGACATTTTGGCCCGAACAAATTTTTTTCTATCATGCTTATGACACTTCTATGACGATAATTGTGACAAAAACATGTATCATCATAGATGTGGTGGGATCCTACTTCTATGACAAAAAATGGGCTTTTCGTCCTGGGCGAGCCGGGGACGCACCTGCATGACATTCTACGGGTCGTCCATGACGGAAAAAATCGTGGTAGAAGGGAGGGCGAGGAAGGTGGGTGGTCGGGGCGGAGCGATGCATGGAGGTTTGCGTGTTTCTCTCGTACACATCGCGTGTGTGTGAGGCATTGGGCTCTAACTGAAGGCGAGCGATGCACTGCTAGCTACGTTACTGAACCCGAGCGATCGATCCCTTGGTTGCTTACTGAACCTGAGCGATTTATTTGATGTTGCTGCTAACTGAATAGAGCGATCGATCACTACTGCTGCTTACTGAAGCCGATCGAGCCCCCGTGTGAGACATAGACATCCGGTGTCGGGTCGCCTCTCGATGAATAGTGATTGCTGCTACCGTGCTCGCGGTATGTAGAACGAGTCGAGACGTGGTGAGTCGAGCCGATTGGTTGGCTATGGATGAACAGTTCTCGGTGGGGGTGGATGAACAGGACCCCATGGTAGTAGGCGGCTGCCATTGGATGAACAGGACCCCGAGGAGGCCGCCGCACCCCAGCCGGTAGGGGATGGATGAACAGGACCCTGTGGAGGCTCTATGAACAATAGCTGGTGGAGGCTGGATGAATAGTAGCTGGTGGAGGCTGGAGGAGCTCGACGGTGGATGAACAGTAGCCTGTGGAGGCTGGAGCAAGGCAGTAGACGATGGATGAACAGGACCATTTCCTCTGTTTTGCAGTACGCCACACCCCTCCCGATCAACAGGACCCCGTTTTGACCATAGGCACTCGAACAGAAGTCTGTTTCCTCTATTTTGCAGTACGCCATACCCTTCCCAATGACTAGGTCCCCGTATCGACCGTACACGGTCGAATAGAAGGCCCGTTTCCTCCATTATGTGGTACGCCAGACCTCGTTTCGGCTATTCCGTCCAAGCCGGTTGGCTCCCAATGAACACGATGTATTCTGACCCAGTCAGTTGCCTCCCGATGAACACGACACTGTTTCCTCCGTTCCGACCCAGCCGGTTGGCTGCCTATGAACATGACTACGTCGTTGTACGCCTTCGAGACCATGTCTGTACGTACGTACCTAGCCGTATTTACTTTCTTGCAGCGTGGTTGTACGTATGTGTACATATTATAGACGGGACTGCGTGACATGCTACGTCTACGGCTCTACTACGACATGTGCCGCTCCTTACTCGGCCATAGTTCATCGCTCCAGAGAGACCGATCAACCAATATGTACATACACATTCGCGACCAAACAGACAACGCTACATAGGCTTCGACCGGGTGGGTCTAGCTGTTCCTTGCGAGCGAAGATATAGCAGGTGCGTCCCAGCTGTCAGGGGAAGAATCTTTTTTTTACGTAGTATGGACGCACTTCCTTGCGCGCGAAGATGTAGCTGGTGGGTCCCACCTATCAGGGAGGAAATGTTTTTTCCCGCAAAATACAGAGTCCCTTCCCGTGGGTCCCCACTGTTAGGTGGAGGAATAATTATTTTATGCGTAATAGGAGGCACTTCCTTGCTGCGGCCATGGACCCAGCTGTCAGCCTCTCCACGTACAGTCCTCTTCCGATGGAAGTCGTTCCTTGACCACGTTGACCACACCGCGCCGAGAGCACCAAAGCGCTGGACGACGGCAAGGCCTAGGAAGGGGATGACGCTAAGGCAGGGAAGACGTGGTAATTGATGCCCATGCGGAGAGGAGTATGAGGGTTGACTGGTTCGGCTGTGGTGTGAGGCTGTCGTCGCCGCAGAATAACAGGGGTTGTGGGTGACTAGAGGGATGGCCTGGCCAGCGGTTGGAGTAGGAGCGAACGGTGAGGCCTGCGCGGGAGCACAGCCGGCCACGGGAGGTAGGAGCAGGCGGCACAGCCCGAGATGGTTTGGGTGGCTGGAGCAAGATGACTAGAGGTTGAAAAAGCACTATAGTTGTTACATGGACATCGTACGGTCACTGCAGCTATAATCATTTATATTGACTAAGTTGACAAAGCCCTACGTCCGCGTCAACTTAGTAGGCCCACAAGTGAGCCTCCAAATATGATGGGTCCCACCTAGCAGCGGGGGTCTTCATTTTTTTACCGTAATAAGGAGGCACTTGCGTGCGAAGAGATATAGCTGGTGGGTCCGAGCTGTGAGTGGAAGGAATGTTTTTTTGTGAAATACAGAGGCCCTTCCGGTGGGTCCCCGCTGTTAGGTGGAAGAATCATTATTTTGCACATAATAAAGAGGCACTTCCTTGCTGCGGCCGTGGACCCAGCTGTCAGCCTCTCCATGTACCGTCCTCTTCCGATGGAAGTCGTTCCTTGACCACGTAGAGCACGCCGCGTCGAGAGCACCAAGGCGGGGACGACGGAGGCCTAAGGAAGGGAATGACCAGGAGCCGGGGAAGGCTCGATAGTTGTTTCCCATGCAGAGGGGAGTACGAGGATTTACTGCTTCGGCTACAGTGTGAGGCTGCTATTGCTGGAGAATAACAAGAGGTATGGGTGAGTACAGGGATGGCTAGGCCAATGATGGGAGTACAGTGGGGCGGTGAGGCCTGCGCAGGAGCACAACCGCCGTGGGAGGAGGGAGCAGGCAGTCCTGCTGGCGCTTGTTTGAGCGGCTGGAGCAGGAAGAGCAGAGATTGAAGAAGCACGACGGCCGTTGGATGGACATCCAACAGTCACTGCTCTCGTGTGTTGACTAAGTTGACGCGACGTTGCTTGCGCGTCAACCTTTTTTTTAGGAAAGCGTACGCGTCAACCTATAGTAGGTGCACAAGTCAGCCTCAAATCTGTGGAAAACAGCATACAACCCATCTTCCATTATTTCTAATAATTTACAACCTATTTGCTAATTCTTAGGATTTTTTTTGGAGCTCATATTCTTTTTTTAGCATTACAGCCCATATTGTGGCCACGGTTAAAACATTATATGAAATTTTGCATATTTCGGTGCGGTCGGAACTGTTTTTAATCCCGAAATTTCGAGTCACATTCAAACTAATTTGAAAAATAAATTCATATCAATATAAAATCCAAATAATTGTCCACACATAAAAATTAATGGAATTTAAAATCTCGAAATGAAACAAAAAAGAAATTTGAAACTAATTGTCGGTTTGATGTGTTTTAAAAATGTACATCCCATTTCTCATTATTGATAGCCCATTTTCTGGGCAAACCGAATGAAGCTCTCCTCATCTTGAAAGATTTACAGCCTAGCAGGGCTGATAAAGCAAGCAATGCTCGGTTGGGTATTCTGCAAAAGAACAAAAAAACTGGGCTAGCCATTTTCAGAAAGAAAAAAAACTTTTGGGTTGGTCTTGTGGTAAACATAAAAGAAAAGGTTGGCTAGACATACCAGAGTGCCCCGCACAACCCAATTGACACCCTGCTTCCGTCTCAAAAACAAAAATAATTGGGCAAGCTACTGGGCCCCTGGTGTCTGTTGCTCGTTGTGTGATTCTCTCGCTTATTGACTACGTTGACAATGGCATGGGACCCAGAAGTCAAAAATCCATTAGGAGGAACCATTTTTTTGCCTGAAATAAGGATGCACTTACTTGTGTACTGCCATGACCCAGGTGGGCCCTGCTGTCATCCTCTCCACGTACAATCATCTCCTGGTTGTGCACGTGCCAACCTAGTAGGCCCACAAGTCAGCCTCTAAACCCGTGGCGGACAAATACAACCCATTTTAAAAAAATAACAGCCCATTCCATATGTTCACATGGAAAGTTCAACATTCAGAGCAAAGTAACAGGTCTGATCAGATATAGAGTACTGAACTTTCACGTTGACAACCATCATAGCCAAGTTAACTATGTACTCCCACTAATACTCTAGTGTACAAGTACTAACTTACTCCTAGCTAACTAGACGATGTCGGCCGCCATCTGCGGTACACGATAAAAGCCGGCACTGACGTCCTCCTCCTCGCCTCGGACTTGCCGGAGGTGCGATAGGGCGCTTTGCTCGCGCGTGTTGGCCCTTTCCATGCCGGCGTGCTCCACCGAAACTTCGGCTTCTAAGCGGGAAACCCACTTGACAAGCTGGTAGTAAAATTCGGTGTCGCACACGCATGCGTGCCGGACAACCTCTAGGGCTATTTGTCGGGCGCCGTCCTCCATGTAGTCGGCCCAGTTGCAGGCGCTCTGCTCGTGACTCAGAGTGCTAGTGTGCTGCTCCTCCATGCCCCGCTAGCGGCGCAAATCGGTGATACGCTGCTCCTCCGCCAGGCGGTTGCGCTCCAAGAAGTCCTTGTACTCCGAATTGCCATCTAAAGACCGATAGAATGCCTCCTCCCTCCGTCTTCCTTCCGGTGAATAACCGAACACTAGCTCCGGTGGTGAGCGCCTCTAGCGTCGCCAATTGTGGATGGTCGGGGGCATGACAGACGTGGCGAGAGTGAGGGCAAGTGGCGAGCGACATCGGGCCAGTAGAGGTTTTGAGGGGAGCCGATAGGGCGAGTTGGGTGACGGTGCTACCGGAAAACGCCAGGAACCAGTAATTATAGGCGGAAGGTAGGTGAACCAGCGTGTCGCGGGAAATGGGATGGTCATCGCAATTCAATGGATAAGCACGCATGGCTTAGCGCGCCAGCTTACCGTGGAAAACTAGAAAAACTGAAATTATGATTGTGTCGTCCCGTCCCGTCAGTGGTGCGTCCCGTTCGTTCTGGGTCGCACATCAGCATGACGGTCAAACGAGTGCACTCGAATCATCCAGATGAGGTACTCCCTCCTTGTCAAAAATTATTCCACCACTCATCATCTACCTTGGTTGGTGAGATTTTTGAAATGAGCCCTGCAAACCGGAAAGGAGGCAGTATATGCGTGATTCGCTATTTATCCGTGTAGGATCGAGTAGGTTGGATAGTGTATGTGTAGGATCACATTAGCTGATGAACGTTTGCTGGGAGATAAGGCATTTGCGAACGTTTTTGCTGGTAGTATCTTCAAATTCGCATGGCATTTTCTTCAGAATAGCTTGTCAGTTTCTTCAGAGGTAGGCATTTTTATTCAAAAAACTACCACTTTTGGATCTTGCGTCACAACTAAAACTGCCAGGAGCGTATTAGTACGCTAGCTAATGATTGATCAGTAACTTGTAAACACTAAGAGAACAGAAATAGGAACCTCTAGTAACTTGTAAGCACTAAGCACATAGAAATAAGGATCATGTTGTGCACAGTAAAAGAGCCGATCCATTTGAAATGTTCACGCGAGACTCACAAGCCTGGCTTTGTATTATGTTCCCATTAATAGGCCAAATTCACAACCAACTAGTATTATTCCCATCCATAAGACCAACATATTAATGCATCTCAATGATTCATAGATCATATACAATATGTAGGTCCTAAAGCAAAGATTAAGAAAAAAACATTTATTCTTGCTACTGACATGGATGCTTCTCTGGGTCAACATTCAGTACAAAGTGAAAGACAAATCTGATCGTGACGTTTGCATTTCCACTTGCAAACGTAAGTGGTTTCACCAAGAGATGGAACCATAAGAGTGAACCACATATGATGGAGGAACATCCACTGAAATATGAGTTGGTCATCTGTCGATCACACGGCGAGACTATTTTCGGACTACAACTTTAATGTTGGCAAAATGATGCCCATTGGACAATCAAAACAAAGCAATGAAGCACCTAGTGTTGGCCAATAAATAATACATTATTACCTTGTGCAGTCCATGAAGTGACTACCCGATCTTTCTATGTCTATTTTCAAATGGCTCTGCATGCAGTGACTATAGTATTCTCTTGTGCAGTTCCACAAAAATAGAAGTCACTTTGGTTGTTCGCCAAATAGCAACGGGTAGACATTTGTTTGCACAAATATCAACCAGCTAGTTAACATATACCCCGCCTTGTATTTTCGGTTTAAACATGCCTCTGCTAGTCGTTTCTGCTTAGCATCTGTCATGTTTGGCACTGGACAATTTGATACTATCATGTTTTGCCCTAGACAATTTCCTACTGAATTGATTTGCTCGTACAGAGCAAAAATATAGCGCCTATTCTTCATCAAACCAAGGATATCCATGTTCGCAATGATGGAAGAGGTGAAATCGATACAACTGAAATTGAGCATCCAATCATTGAGTCATGTCCTGCACCTCCAATGTAGGTCCACCCTTCCAATAAATTCACATGACAGTACAAAAAGAGTAGCAAGATATTAGCAAATCATGTACCTTCGTAATGAACAGCTCATAGTGCCACCAATTGGATATAACGGTTTGGAAGAAAACATGCTCATGATGTTAAACCATTTGGACTTTTTGTGCAGTTCCACTAAAATCGAGCATCCATGTTTTCACAGATATTGAAAGTGTGATTACTATAAAAGTGGAACTAGTTGAAGCATAGACTCACAAATATAAGCATTCCAATTTCTTAATGGAAAAAAGGTAGCAAAAGTGTTTCTAACCACCTGTCTAAAGGAATAAATAAGGCAACAACGGCTGATGTTAGGAAGGCATACATAGTATTTTCTGAAAAACTAAACCATTCTTGACCTTTCCTCTTCTTTTAAGCATATTTTGTGCAGTTCAACTAAAATAAAATGCCATCACCGCCTTGACAATTCAATGACACTGTACGAAAAGAAATGACTTACCATTACATCATGATGTCAGGTATGTAATCGACAGGCATTAGAGACAAACATGCGGACCTCCTCCGATAACATAATGAACATTAATTTTAACAAAGGTGTGACTAGCTTTACTACCAGTATTTGAGTGAACTCTACACCCTCCATTCCTTAATATAAGATGATTTGCAGTTCAATTAAAGTTTTATTGAGCACATATATGGGAAAGCTTGCCACACCTTATATATGTCCATACGCTAATGCAACACCATTCGAATAGTACAAATACACACTAATCCAGTGGCTAGTGCAACGGCGGAGTAGTTTTTTTATTACGGGATACAATATAATGGTTCTACTGAACTGATTTCCATAAGCTAGCACTGAAAGATTTCTATAAGCATTAACAATACAAAATGTAAAGCTAACAAGTTTTAGCATTGGTATACTAGTTGTGCAACAACATTAAACCAAATACAAAAGTCTGAAGGTAACTAGCATTATGAACTAATGACAGTATAAAAAAATTGCAAACTGGTGGTCCCCAAGTGCAGGGAATCATCATAGCAATTCCCAGTGGTGGAAGTGATAAGTATGGAGTGTCGAACCCACACGGAGCTAAAGGTAAGATCAATATTCTCTCAAGTCCTATCTGCCACTGATACGACTCTACGTACACCGAACGTTTGCTTCCAAGTAGAAACGAGAAATAAAACTACGTTGTGGGTATGAAGAGGATAACTTTGCATGATATCGGAGAGCTAAAATATAAAAGTAGGTGCTGCTATCATAAAGTTAAAATATATTACTAAATATTATAAATAGTGAGTGTGGAATAATGATGGATCGGTGTGCGGAATTGTCCTAGGCAATTGTTAACAAGACCGGTAGTCATCATTGCAATTTCATATGAGGGAGAGGCATAAGCTAACATACTTTCTCTTCTTGGATCATATGCACTTATGATTGGAACTCTAGCAAGCATCCGCAACTACTAAAGATCATTAAGGCAAAACCCAACCATAGCATTAAAGCATCAAGTCCCCTTTATCCCATATGCAACAATACCCTTACTCGGGTTTATGCTTCTATCACTCAAGCAACCCACTATAAGCGAATCATGAACGTATTGCAACACCCTACAGCGGGAATCCCTCATGCTTGCGCGACACGAAGGGCACCATAGGACAGCACCAAAATAAAACATACAACTCATACCAATCTATATCATCAATCAACCCAAAGACAAAGGATATCTACTCAAAACATCATTGGATGGCAACACATCATTGGATCTCAATATGTGGCATAAAGCACCAGGTTCAAGTAGGGATTACAGCGGGGTACGGTAGAGTGGATGTTGATGAAGACGATCACCGTGGCGATGATTCCCCTCCCGACGGCACTCCGACGCCACCGAGAGAGAGCAGGAGAGGTTCCCCCCTTGTGCTTCCTCCTCCATGCCCCCCTAAATGGGGAGAGGTTCTCCCTCTGGTCCTTGGCCTTCATGGCGATGATGGCCCCTCTGGGATCCTCCTCCATGGCCTTCGGTGATGATGGCCCCCTCCGGCAGGGTGCCAGAGAGGGCCTAGATTGATTTCTCATGGTTATAGAGGCTTGCGGCAGCGGAACTTCCTATCTAGGTTATTTTCTGGAGGTTTATGTATTTATAGGAATTTTTGGCGTCGGTCTCATGTCCAGGGGGTCTCCGAGTCGTCCACGAGATAGGGGCCCCCACCCTCGTGAACAGCTCGGGACTCTTCTGGCCCAACTCTTTTACTCCAGGTGCTTCTTTTAGTCCATAAAAAATCATCAAAAATTGGCACGTCAATTGGACTCGTTTGGTATTCCGTTTCTGTAGAACTCAAAAACAAGGAAAAAACATAAACTGGCACTGGGCTCTAGGTTAATAGGTTAGTCCCAAAAATCATATAAAATAGCATATAAATGTATATAAAACATCTAAGATGGATAATATAATAGCATGAATACTTCATAAATTGTAGATACGTTGGAGACGTATTACAAAACATGTACCTTGAAGGTAAATATCATTTCGAACCCGAGAGGACATGAAAATTGATTTCCCAATCTTGATAGTCGATCAAACATAAAATTTGATCAACCAAATCAAAGAAAACAACCGAAGGAGGAGGTGCCCACTGTTGACCTTTCCTCTTCTCTTCATAATTTTTGTGCAGTTTAACCAAAATAAAATGACATCAGCGCCTTGGCATTCTGGTGACACTATTCAAAAAATTGACATATCTCATGAAAGTGAGGTATGTAATCTATAAGCATTAACAGTGCAAAAATCTGAAGGTAGTAACAAGTTTCATCGTTGGTATATTGGTTGTGCAACATCATTAGAATGCCTTAGCTGAAAAATCTTTAATACATCCACAATCAATAGCTAACCCTAAAATAATCAAGTGACATTAAATGGCATTGCTTAAATTTATCGGTGGCATTAGACTGACTGTGGCATTAGTTAAATGTGGCATCACTTTAGCAGTAGCATTGCTTGACTTTACCGGTGGCATTATACTGACAACAAAAAAGTGGCAATAAGAGCATGGGAGGCCCATTCGGATAGTTGGCGCACCAGTATGTACCTCACGGACACATAGAGTGGTGAGGGCGGGATGGTTGCCCGGAGCAACAAATATCCAGGCAGCATATGTGGATTACGTCCCATTTTTGTTCTTTTTAGCTACCCTTTTCCTATGTGAGGAAAACAAACCGATCGACCTGGTCATTCTCTATTGCGTTGCCATGCCTTTCTACCCTTTTTCAACCAAGATACACGACCATGTCAAAAAAACAAGAGACACGAGACTCATTCTTAGCTACTGATTTCCCCTTTTCAACCTATATGTGGGTTCGATACCTAGTCTCTTCGATAGTACTTTCTCCCTTCCTTTCCTTATTCAACCCAGACATGGATTAGTCCGCATGAAGTAGGGTTTCCTTTAATAGTGAAAATTAAGGTTTTCATCTGCGTGACCAGCAGAGTAGGATATCAAATTAGGGAGATTGTGGAGTGGAAAAAGATCCACATGCAGCGACGTGGCAGATGGGCCAATAGAACAAGGGTATGGTTCGAAAAGAGGTAGCATACCTGAGGGTCGGCGAGAAGTGTCTTCGCTTGTGGTCGTCGTCCTCTGCACACACTATGGTAGCGAGCTTGGGGACGGAGGCCATCTCACGCGGGCGCTTGGTCTGAGAGGACAACCTTGGCGTCAGTGTGTGACCTCGCTCGCCGCCGACGAGTGTGTCAATGCTACACGTCCTTTTCTTCCCCGACGGACGGGATCCTGGAGGATCTGTAACCACAAGTGAGCAGGAAGAGAGAGGGACCACCACCATCCTTTTTAGATCTGGAGAGAGGGTGATAGTGTGAGAAGCAAGTGGGCAGCCCTTAGCAAGCAAGCACTGAAGCTCTAGCCTATATATCTTTTTTGATACTAATACAAGGTGGAGTAGTGGTACTGTGGTAGAGTAGTTTAATGTTTTCTCTGCATATAGTACCAATTAGTGGTGCTTCAAAACTGAACGACGCGCCATTAAAAAAATAAAGATGAGAAATAATGCGGCACCTCGGGCCAATGCGGCCAGATCGCATTTTACACGAGAAATGACACACCATGTTTCATTGACATGTGATCCCGTTCCAACATGTTAGTGAGATGACGGCGACTCCTTTTGTACAATTTCCGAATGAACGTCTATGTAGGCCGGGGCGCCTCTTCCTGTACCGTGGCAACCGTCCACCGCCTATTCGCCTTTCCCTCTCGATTTGGAACTGCCGTCGCATGCTCTTCCTACCTCCATTTGCCTTCACCCTTCCTTCTTCCATTGTTTGATCATGTTCTCCATCGAGGGAACAGGACAGAAATGACCCCGTTATTCTTGCCCCGATCTGAAAGATGACATGGTGGAGGAACTCATTGATCGGTGTGACGTCTCACCTTGGCTAGCATGGCAGGTCCGTTAAAGACCATTCTCGACTCAACAAATAGAATCATTACAAAGAACCCAATGGTTCAATAGCGGTTCGATCTCCCCTATCTTCTTCGCCATGACCCTGCTCGCTGGTGTGGGGACCACGGAAGCCTCGCCTTGTGCGAGTTGATGTCGCTTGATAATGATATGTGTGATGTTAAGATGCCATCACTTAAGGGTAAGGCCTGGGCAGGCACAAATGGAGATTGGGTTGTTTATATTGGGTACAACTACAAGTGGGAACTTGTGAATGTGTATACTCGTCACCGGGTACCACTTCCAAAAATCTCAGACTACCCTGAGGTTGAGCACACAGATGATAGCAATTTGTCGAGTTCCCAACCGCTCTTGGAAGTACACAAACTATCACGTTGTCACTATCTTCGACAAGCTTGTTGCCGTCTTTACTTCCAAGCCTCGATGGATATTGCTCAAAAATCAATTTCTGTACACGGATGAGTATTGTGATACAATTCAATACAAGGGTCTTGTGTTTGCTGCCACCACTCATGGCACTGTTTCGGCATGGAATCCTTATTGTTTCGGTACATTTGTCTTGCAACGTTATTAGAATTGTTTTATCCACGTGCATGCGAGTTGGTATCCCCGTACTAATTAACCTTCTTGTGTTTCCAAGGTCCTGTGAACATTCCACCACCTATACTTAAATTTTTTTTATAACCAAGGGGGGATGACGATGGTGATGATCACGAGCATGAGGACGAGAAGGACCTACGTACTCAGTGGTGCCTGGCAACTTATTCTGGCGGATCACCTCTTCTTGTCTGTACACAGGGCACTATCGATGTTACTAAGGAGGCGGGCATTTTCTCCCATGGTCGCTCTCTCCAGACCTATTCCAACATCCATTGCAGGGTATTCGGGATGGATACTAGTGTGCTAGCGCCAGCACCTTCTGCCTGGTTCTGTATTTTTAGTCTTGGAGAAAAGTCGCTCTTCCTTGGACAAAACTATCTAATGACTGTGAAAGGCGATCCAGATGTTGTTGCCACAATGTTACTACCATTTATGAGAAGCAATTGTATCTATACCTCGGACGTTGCTATGGTTCCCTACCCTGGCTATGACAATATGCGTCCTGCTATAGGCCGCTTCAACCTGGATGATGAGTCCTGCGTTGGTCTCGATATTGACAATAGTTGACCCTTCGCAGAGGCTTACCTATGGTTCAAAGCAAGCATTTTCCAATGGTGAGGATTGGTTGAGCTGAAGTTCATTTCATTGCTTGTTATTTGTTGTGTGATAAAAACTTTAGTATTTACTGCTAGAACTTTTTGTTGGAAATAATATATAATCCAACATGTATCCTTGTCGTCAATGTGTGTTGATGACTTGTTGTATGTAATGAAAGGTACATTTTCATAAGCATGTGGTAAACTCAATTTATGAATGGTTTGCGAGTCACTTCTTGGAGTGTGAGTACCATAGTAGTAAAGCCAACATCCGGTTATATGAAGTTGCCACATCACATAGAGCCAGTAGTAGTATGCTAGTACAATAGTTAGTCCTAGTAGTAGTAGTATACCATCAACTAGAGCTAGGTGTCGCACGGAGGCCGAGAAATATGGTGATAGCATGAGGTGGGCTTGTACAATACGTACGTATGATGTAGGCACATGGCTTGCTGTGTTTCCTACTCCTCCGGTCTAAATGTGGAGAAGATTTGGTCGAGTTCTTCCTCATTTTGCCGACACGTGGGACATCCAGCATGTCGTGTCATGCAAGAATATGGAGTGATAGTTGAAGGCACATGATGTGCATTGGGTTAAACTGTAAATAGAATCTTACTCTTGAGTAACTCCAAAAGCAACCACCGAAGATCTTTATTTGATTTGTTTTTCATCACCAGCACGTCGAGGTGAAAGATGTGCAGGTTCAGTGGGTCGTCTTGCGTTTTCACTGACATGTGGGACCGAATGTGAGCAAACAAACGATGGGCACACTACGCACATCTGCTGGCTGGCTGAGAAGAGAGAGGAGGGCTGAGCACGGATTACAGGAAATTTCACGACAATGTGAGTAGTACTAGTGGTGTACCATACTCATGGAGAGATATGTGTTCGCTCAACATAACCAGCACCTTGATATAGTGGGGTGGCATGGGCCCGAACTAGCATTCACATCTAGCAGTATGGCACACGCCACCCATACGAGTCCCATCTGACCCAATTTTCTTGGAATCCGTGCTACAGGTATCTCTTCTCCCTCTTGTTTTCTCTAAATCAGCCATTGCGCTGTGGGAGGGTTGGGGGTTTGTCGATAGTCTGTTTGCTCAACTGCGGTCCCATTTGTAAGTGAAAATGCAACACAGCACGCATCCCTCTTGAGCGGCGTTCCGGACCAACCGTGTGGAGGTGTGACACGAAGATTGGAAGACTTTTCCTTTTGAACTTGTAACATGTAAAATTTGGTTCTGCTCCTTGGCCCGACCAATATATAGTAATGAGAAGTTGATGCCAAAAAAATGAGAAGCTTGGTTCTGGCGCGGTTCATGCATGGTACATACAAAAATTATGAAGTTGATGCGAAAGGTAAGATAATTACTACAATATTGTCCCTCCATTCCTAAATATTTGTATTTTTAGGAAAGATACATACGGATCCACCAACGACATCCTCACGCCCTAGTGCGCCCGGTCACCAACCGATGGGTTAGGAGCATCGGCGTTGGCGGCGAGCTCAACATGCTTCTGAACAATGTCATCCAAGGTTACCCTACGGTCCAAGAAGGCCAGCGTCCTATCGTCCTCCTCTTGCATGTAGTAGTCCTTGTGGATGATTTGCGCATAGACGTGGGTGATTATGGCAATGGTGCCTTGCTGCGCTAGCACTGCGCGGCGAGCGCGACCTCCAGGTGGACAATCTCCGACGCGATGACAGGCAGCCGCAGGGCCACCAGTGTGTCGAAGAGGTTGTCACCATAGAGACCGTTGAGGGTGGCGGGAATCGCAGAGCCTAGGCACGTGGGCTGGAGGCATACATCAAGGTCGTCCGCGAGCTTCTTGACGACGATGAACTTGTCGAGGAAGCCGACGAGGACCTCGTCGAACAAGGAGACAAAGTTATCGTCCAAGAGGCCTCAAGCACGACATGGAGACGTTCCTCGGTGCTGGGCCGCAAGCCGGCGTCGTGGACCATCTGGCACAGCCGGCTGATGCTCGCGCTCATCGCCTCCATGGGTCTAGCTTCTACTCGTGAACTAATCTTGCAATTGGAGTGGTCACTCTTGCCCTTGGTTAGGGTGCGTAGGTGCGTAGGATTTCCTAGATTGGACTGGCGGGGAGCCTTTATATGAGAAGTGCAGACTATGTTGCATTCACGTGTGTGTTGGACATATACTCCTTGGCCCTCCCCGCCCTCCCTCTGTGCTGATGCAGTATAGTCATCTCAGGGAGACCAAGTTGGGGCAAAACGAGAGAACTTTGATGTTTACTGGTTTTTTGGTTGCATTTTGCACCAAGTTTTGACTTTTGATTTAACTAATAAAATGTTAATGCATGTAACCAAAAATAATATCACTGGAAACTACTCCCTCCTTCCATCTATATTAGGCCGAAGTTTTGAATCTCTCGTACCAAGGCTGTTGCGTACAAGTGGAGCAAATATTGGGAATAGTACTTGGCCGTGTAGCCCGCTCTCCTCCCTCTCTATTACTCCCTCGCAACTTCCTCTCCCCCTTTTTCTGCATGCAGCCCAACAATAACTCCTCCACTCATGCATGCATTGGTCAAAGAAATACCTCTGCAGAGAAAAAGGACGAGGAGGTGAGGTGAAGCACGCCTAATAACTAGTATGTGCATGCATGCAAATCAATGCTACCGCCGTCTCGTTTTCACGAGAACGACCACGCATGACCTGCGAGGGGGAATTAAGTGGGAGATGCATTGGTTAGCTTGTTTGGCCTTCTATAGATGGAAACATGAAATTGTTCGAAAATAGAACATCTAAAGTTTACAATGTTATGTTTTTTTGTAATATATGACTTCTATTAGGTTGGTCAAATTGATGACTTAGGGATAGGCGCACGCCTTGTAAACTGAGAGAGGGATCCTATTTTGAAATTAATGTCATTGCATAAAGAGAATTGAGCACTGCATGGGGTGCATATTTTGTAATTAATGTCATTGCATAAGGTGACGTAGGCAGGCTGTAAGGCTTAAAATAATGTACTATACCTTTGCTCAGTCGGATGAGAGAGAAGATAAGAGGGTTGTAGATTTACAGTCAGCTATAGCACGAGCTCCAAGAAGATATGTGTAACGCCCGGGTAATCACGCTACAGTAATTCCCTGCTAATGATGCCACGTCATCGTGTTACTGTTGATAACATCACGTTGATCGAAAACCCCGTTCGAATTAAAAGTCCAAAATAAAAATAAACAATATAAGTTTCTAAAATTTTAAATAAAAATGTTCGGGCGGTGCTAAATACTGCAAGATTAATTATGGTGTAGTTATTACAATTTCTAAAAATGCCTAAGTATTTTAAATAAAATAAAACAGAAAAAGAGAAATAAATAAAAGGAAAGAAAAACAAACAAAACAAAAACAAAAGAAAGTAAGAAAAATAAAACCCCCAGGCCTACTGGGCCTCGGCCCACTAACCCCCCTGGCCTATAACTCCACCC
>LR738709.1:446264459-446295799 GCA_902687465.1 Secale cereale | reverse complement strand
TCCGAAGGCGAGCCTGGGGGGCCACAGGGGCCCCAGGCGCCCTGTGGGCGCCCCCCCCCCCCCGGGCTGCGCCGGGGGGGCGCCTCAGCACCCCGAGAGCCCCCCGGTGCCCTACTTTGGCAGATATTTAAAGGGTCCCCCGTAACCCTTGAAACAAGACTTCTTTTCGCGATCCCATCTCTGTTCCGCCGCCGCCGCCGCTTCCAAGATCGGGAGCACCAGGAGAACCCTTCCCGGCACCCTGCCGGAGGGGAGGATCACCACCGGGAGCTTCTCCACCACCATGGACGCCTCCCGGATGACTCGTGAGTTGTATCCCTTGGACCATGAGTCCATGACCAGTAGCTATGTGATGTTCTCCTCCCGTTCTTGTGCTTCACTAATTAGTCCTCGTGAGCTGCCCTACATGATCGAGGCACCTATGTAATCCTTATGATGTTGCTATGTTGAGTTTGCTGGGATCCGATGGATTATGAGATTATGTTCAGATTGATCTTGAGTAATATATTTGATTCACCTCTTTTATATTTTAGTTCATAAGTAATTCTTGCATGTTCTCCGTTGTTATTTATTGCTTTGGCCAAGTAGTAAGTAGTGACTCCAAGAGGGAACGTTATGCCCGATTGTGGGTTCATGCCCCTCGATGACTAGCTTGAGTGACAGAAACATGAGTCTAGGGGATGTGCTGTTGCCACAAGGGGGAAAACAACGGTGCTTGTGCCCGCGGGTGCAAGGATTGTTTACTTTACGCAAAGTTCTTTTAATGCAGTTGTCTGTTGCATTGAGTTTACACTATGGGTGGGACTCGCAACTTAATACCAGCGAGATGTTCTGGATAGATATCTCAAGGTGGATGATTAGTAGTAGATGCAGATGGATTTCGGTCTACTTACTTTGGCGTACCGCCCATGCTTTGAACCTCAACCTTTCTTGCAATGTAGTCAGCATTGGTTTGCGTTCGTGGTCCTGTCAATTGCCCAGCTGTAATTTGTTACCTCACATAGCTGTTTTATCGTCTTTTGGGAGAGAGACATCACTAGTGAACATCATGTGACTCCGGTCCATATTACCATCATTGATCAGATACACTATTTACTTTTCGCTATTTTATTTACTATTGCAAATTACTATCTATCACTACTATCATATTGCTTTTAACCCTTTGTGAACTACAAGGCCGGAGAGATTGACAACCTCTCTGTACTCGTTGGGAGCAAAGTTATTTGTATCTGTGTGCAGGTCAACGTTGATTGCTAATTGCGTCGTTAGCAGTTGACACCTACCTGTTGAACCTAGGAGTCTCTAGGGATTCGATCCTTGGCATCTTTGCTAGGGGAAAACACTTCTACTTACTGCATCTTACACCTTCCACTTGGGGTAATCCAACGAGGGGTTCGAGGCCCATCACATACCATGTGCTTAGCCTGCTGATCATGCATGTAAGACTAGCCACAATGGAGAGTAACATACACATATCCCTACACTATGTTACTACCTTCATAGTGGGTAGTAACATAAGAGCAAGTACAATAGTGGGCTTGTAGCCCGCTTACATGGCATTTTTGCCTATGTGGAGGAGAGAGAGATGAAAAAGTAGGGGGAGTGGGCTCTCATGCAAGAGCCTAGCTATATGTGCATTCCTAGGTAAATGCAATAAATGTGAAGAACGAGATAGAGAGAAGATGGAAAAAGTACTAATGCAATAACCAACCTTATAGCTCACACTATCGTATGAGTGCATATAGATGATGGCAATAGATGACATGGTGGTTTCTTATAGCCATCAGCTCGCTATATTATTAACCATGTTCTAAGTGTGGTGTCATGCAAAGCTTCATTTATTAGGTTATAGACTCATATTGCTTTGGGACATGTGATGTTACAGTAACTAGCTAAGTTACTCAAACTACCTCTCTCCTCATTTACTCACTGCCACATAAGAAAATTTGTTGAGCTGGACTCGATGTTACTGCTGAAGTTACTCCCACTGTGGCTAGTCTAAATATGTCATGCCTTCCTGTTTTTCAGTACCTATTCCATTCATTGTAACATGTTTTCAAATTCAAGTACTGTCATTCTACTTTGTTGCAATGCCATGTGCTTAGTTTGGACATCATGCTTCTGAATAGCTTATGCATTGTTATTCATCAGTATGTACTTCATATGTCTAACATACCATGTTTTTTACATTGAAATGTTGTTCTAGTGGTCTGTTGCAATGCCATATTAGTTTCCCAATCATACAAGCATATGTTGCCTTAGTGTTTTTCTGTATGTATTCTGCTATCACACAGCTTTGTATTCAACTAGTGTTTTTTTACTCCGTTGTCCTATCGTATCCCTATATCTTACATCATACTCCCTCCGTCCAGATTACATGTCGTAGAAATGGATAAAAATGGATGTATCTAGAACTAAAATACGCCTAGACACATCCATTTATTTCCGGATGGAGGGAATACATGTCAATATGCCATGCCTTTCTATTCTTCAGTACCTATTCCATCTCTCTGCCGTAGCATGTTTTATAACTGAAGCATCATTCTTCTATATAAGGCATGCAAGCTGAAGACGGCTATGTTAGAATCTGAAGGGTTACAAAGAAGGTCTTTGCAAAATATTGAAACGCTAGGAGATAGTAAACCAACTCCGACGTTCATATATACTTCTCCGGCACAGAGAAACCCAATTCCTACTGATAATAAGCAGATTCAAGTGGCCAAAGAACTAGTCCGCTCCAACCCAGCAAAAATATGCCAACTCCATTCTAAAAAGCGTGTGCGTATCCTCACATCATGAAATTTTATAGCATTCAGATCATATTTTCTACATGTTTCTTACCCATCTCTCTTTTAGAAAATAAGCTTAAAGGTTAGAAGACATTCTAAAGTGGGAACGTGTTCGAGGAAAGTATCTTGCAGGAATTCTCTATGCTCCAATGTTGATGTAAGTACCTGTTGTATATCACTAAATTTTTACATCAGCATGTGTTTCTTTAATCGGCGTGAATCCAACCTTTAGCTGATCTAAATTTACTTGTAGCAAAATGTATAATTAAAGGTGACAATGTTGATTTTTGTAAGGAAAATTGCCTGGTAGTTTTGCATACTGGGCTGCATGAGTGTACTATCTCATATCATGCACATTACTAAATTGTAGTCATGTTCTGGTTGCCCAATCATTCATTGTGTCAATGTTGCTTTCCTATTATCTTACCTGGCTGATGATAGTTGTGCCATATTGTGTTAATTTGGTGTAGGCTGGTGTGGTATGGTTTTCCCAATGTTCGTTGTGTCAATGTTGCTTTCCTATTATCTGTCCTGGCTAATTTGGTGTAGGCTGCTGAAGATAAGAAGACAAACTCTAAAAACAACAAGGCAACCCCATTGTTTCTTTCCAATAAATCTTGTCCGGGTAATATGGCAATAACTCTCAATTAATATGTTCGGTTCCCCTCCTAATTGATGTTATGATGCAGTGGTCGAGACACTCTCCACTATCAATAATACAAGCCTGCCAAAATCCCCATCTGAATCTGTTGAGTTTCCTCTGTCTCGAATCCAACGGAAAAAAGGTATGTTTGTGAATGAATTACTAGTTGAAGCAATCATGGAAATCGTGGAGGAATCATAGGTGCACATTCTTTTGCAACAACAACTCATCAATGTTTGTGGAGATAGTGTAGCAAAGAAGGAAGAACTTGCGCACATGCTTATGGGCGTCATCCGCGCTGAGGTTGCAGATTTTGAGGTTCTGGACATTAAGTTCTGTTCATTTATTTGCACTAGCATCAATCTTTGATTGCCCAGTGGATGTAATTTCATGTATTATATGCTGGATGTGCAACGTTTTTCCTTGTATGTCGTATGGTTGCTTAGCGTTCCTCGCATTCTAGCTAATTGGTCGCTAGGAAGGCAAAAAAGCAGTGAAATTATTAGTTAGCACTACAGTCATGGGCACAAATGAAGGAAGCGGCCCACTGACCTTAATGGGCTTCCCTAATGGGCTCGCATGGGCCAAAATTCTCATATGCCTTTGATTGATCGGTTTTTGTCCTGTCCATAATTGTTCGTCGTAATGGGCTCAATTTACAGCTGGGTCGGCCTATAGACATGCTCGAACTCTACTAGGCCCATTATGTTAATGGGCCATAACCAGGCCGGGCCGCTAGAAATGAGCCAAGAGTTAACGCTCGGCCCTGTTACCTCCCGGGCCGTTAACAGGCCGACATCGAAGCGCGCAATAAGTGGGCCCATTTGACTTCACGGGCCATTAACAGAATGATACTAAGGTCGTGCTATATATGGCCCAACTGTATTGTGGGCCTTTAGCAGGCCAAAAGTGACAGCGGGCTCGTACTTGACCAAGAAGAGAATTGACCGTTAAGAGGCCGAAAGTCAGGTCGGACTGTATATGGCCCAACTATGTTGTGGGCCTTTAGTATGCCAAAGCGAAACCGGGCTGGTATTGGTCATGAAGAGCATGGGCCGTTAAGAGGCCAAAACTCAGGTCCGACTGCAAATGGCCCAGCTCATTTATGGGCCACTAACAGGCCAAAACTCAAGTCTGACTGACAATGGCCTAACTCATTTATGGGTCGTTAACGGGCTGAAAGACACACCGGGCTGGAAATTGGCCCAACACTTAAATGGGTCACTAATAAGCCGAAAGACGTACATCCTGAAAATTGCTCCATCCCTCGAATGGGCCGTTAACAGGCCGAAACCACATGGGGCCTATATTTAGCCCAAATATATAGCGGGCTGTTAATAGGCTCGAACTGACGATGGGATGTAAGGGTGTCAAATAGTTAACTGGCCATTGACGGGCCGAATTGGCACATCTTGTATAGGCCGTGGGCTTAAATGGATCAGACACCAGTAGGCCCTATATGGAACGGCTTGCTAATTTTGACTGGGCCGGCCTCTTTCACCCAAATGGGCCATTGTTGGGCTTGTCGCGTGCCAACGTATCATAGGCGCCTCCCGTACAATGATTGGATGCCATCTGTCCCAACGTTGAGCAGACATGTGGATCCTCCGGCGAATAAGAATTTTACACGTGGAAAATCTCCATTGGTTGGGGCTGTTAATGGGTTATCGGATCCAAACCGGAACCCAATAGCTTACCGGCGACCCGTTACGGTGGATGCCACGTGTTGGTTACCCTTGACGAAAACACTTCCATGACGCGTGATTTATCTTCATGGAAGTGGACAATTCCTTGATGATAATTTTGGTATTGTCATGGAACACGTCTACGACAGCACATGTATGACTATCTTGATTCTGTCATAAAATTGTCATGGATGTACATGCATGACAGAAAACGTGACATACTGTGACAAACATGTATTATAACGGAAGTGTTTTTTTTAGTGATTTGATATACATGAAAGCAATAGCAATAAACTGTATGATCAAATGCTAAGCTAACTGATGGGTCTTGTCCATCACATCATTCTCATAATGATGTGATCCCGTTATCAAATGACAACTCATGTCCATGGTTATGAAACCTTAACCATCTTTGATTAACGAGCTAGTCTAGTAGAGGCTTACTAGGGAAGCGGTATTTATTTTCCAGTCAATACAATTCTAGCATGAATAATAAACCTTTATCATGAATAAGGAAATATAAAATAATAATAACTTTATTATTGCCTCTAGGGCATATTTCCATCAATCTCCCCCTTGCACTAGAGTCAATAATATAGATTACATTGTAATGAATCTAACACCCATGGAGTCTTGATGTTGATCATGTTTTGCCCGTGGAAGAGGCTTAGTCAACGGGTCTGCGACATTCAGATCCATAGGTACTTTGCAAATTTATATGTCTCCATCCTTGACCTTTTCACAAATGGAGTTGAAGTGTCTCTTGATGTGTTTTGTTCTCTTGTGAAACCTGGATTCCTTCGCCAAGGCAATTGCTCCAGTGTTGTCACAAAAGATTGTCATTGAAACCGATGCACTAGGTATCACACCTCAATCGGATATGAACTCCTTCATCCAGACTCCTTCATGTGCTGCTTCCGAAGCAGCTATGTACTGAGCTTCACACGTAGATCCCGCCACGATGCTCTGCTTGGAACTGCACCAACTGACAGCTCCACCATTCAATATAAATACGTATCCGGTCTGTGACTTAGAGTCATCCGGATTTGTGTCGAAGCTAGCATCGATGTAACCCTTTACGACAAGCTCTTCATCACCTCCATAAACGAGAAACATATCCTTCGTCCTTTTCAGGTACTTCAGTATGTTCTTGACTGCTGTCCAATGATCCACTCCTGGATTACTTTGGTACCTCCCTGCCAAACTTATAGTAAGGCACACATCAGGTCTGGTACACATCATAGCATACATGATAGAACCTATGGCTGAGGCATAGGGAATGACTTTCATTTTCTCTCTATCTTCTGCAGTGGTCGGGCATTGAGTCTGACCCAATTTCACACCTTGCAACACATGCAAGAACCCTTTGTTTGCCTATTCCATTTTGAACTTCTTCAAAACTTTGTCAAGGTATGTGCTTTGTGAAATTCCTATTAAGCGTCTTGATCTATCTCTATAGATCTTGATGCCCTATATATAAGCAGCTTCACCAAGGTCTTTCATTGAAAAATTCTTATTCAAATACCCTTTTATGCTATCCAGAAATTCTACATCATTTCCAATCAACAATATGTCATCCACATATAATACCCGAAATGCTACTGAGCTCCCACTCACTTTTTTGTAAATACAGGCTTCACCGTAAGTCTGTATAAAACCATAAGCTTTGATCACCTCATCAAAGCGTATATTCCAACTCCGACATGCTTGCACCAGTCCATAGATGGATCACTGGAGCTTGCACACTTTGTTAGCACCTGTAGGATCGACAAAACCTTCTGGTTGCATCAGATACAACTCTTCTTTCAGTTATCCATTAAGGAATGCAATTTTGACATCCATTTGCTAGATTTCGTAATCATAAAATGCGGTAATTGCTAACATGATTCAAACAGACTTAAGAATCACTAAGGGTGAGAAAGCCTCATCACAGTCAACTCCTTGAACTTGTCGAAAACCTTTTGCGACAAGTCAAGCTTTGTAGACAGTAACATTACCATCAGCGTCAGTCTTCTTCTTGAAGATCCATTTATTCTCTATGGCTTGCCGATCATCAGGCAAGTCCACCAAAGTCCATACTTTGTTCTCATACATGGATCCTATCTCAGATTTCATGGCCTCAAGCCATTTTTCATAATCTGCGCTCATCATAGCTTCTTCATAGTTCGATGGCTCGCCATTGTCTAACAACACGACTTCCAGGATAGGGTTACCGTACCACTCGGGTGCGGTACGTGTTCTGGTCGACCTTCGAGGTTCCATAGTAACTTGATCCGAAGTTTCGTGATCATTATCATTAGCTTCTTATCTAGTTGGTGTAGGCATCACGGGAACGATTTTCTCTCATGATCTACCTTCCAATTCGAGTAAAGGTACAATTACCTCATCAAGTTCTACTTTCCTCCCACTCACTTCTTTCGAGAGAAACTCCTTCTCTAGAAAGGACCCACTTTTAGCAACAAAAATCTTGCCTTTGGGTCTATGGTAGAAGGTGTACCCAACAATTTCTTTTGGGTATCCTATGAAGACCCACTTCTCCGACTTGGGTTTGAGCTTATCAGGGTGAAGCTTTTTCACATAAGTATCGCAACCCCAAACTTTAAGAAGCGACAACTTTGGTTTCTTGCCAAACCATACTTCATACGGTGTCGTCTCAACAGATTTAGACGGTCCCCTATTTAACGTGAATGCAACTGTTTCTAATGCATAACCCCAAAATGATAAAGGCAAATCGGTAAGAGACACCATAGAACGCACCATATCCAATAGAGTGCGGTTACGATGTTCGGACACACCATTACGCTCTGGTGTTCCAGGTGGCATGAGTTGTGAAACTATTCCACATTGTTTTAAATGAAGGCCAAACTCGTAACTCAAATATTCGCCTTCGTGATCAGATTGTAGAAACTTTATTTTCTTGTTACGATGATTCTCCACTTCACTCTGGAATTCTTTGAACTTTTCAAATGTTTCAGACTTGTGTTTCATCAAGTAGATATACCCATATCTACTCAAATCATATGTGAAGGTGAGAAAATAACGATACCCGCCGCGTGCTTCAACACTCATCGGACCGCATACATCGCTATGTATTATTTCCAATAAGTCATTAGCTCGCTCCACTGTTCCGGAGAACGGAGTTTTAGTCATCTTGCCCATGAGGCATGGTTCGCAAGTATCAAATGATTCATAATCAAGTGATTCCAAAAATCCATCAGCATGGAGTTTCTTCATGAGCTTTACACCAATATGACCTAAACGGCAGTGCCACAAGTATGTTGAACTATCATTATCAACTTTGCATCTTTTGGCAATACTATGAATATGTGTATTACCATGATCGAGATTCAATAAGAGCAGACTATTCCTCAAGGGTGCATGACCATAAAAGATATTACCCATACAAATAGAACAACCATTATTCTCTGACTTAAATGAATAACCGTCTCGCATCAAACAAGATCCAGATATAATGTTCATGCTCAACGCAGGCACCAAATAATAATTATTTAGATCTAACACTAATCTCGAAGGTAGATGTAGAGGTAGCGTGCCGACAACGATCACATCGACCTTGGAACCATTCCCGACGCACATCGTCACCTTGTCCTTAGCCAATCTTCATTTAATCCGCAGCTCATGTTTTGAGTTACAAATATGAGCAACCGAACCAGTATCAAATATCTAGGCACTGCTACGAGCACTAGTAAGGAACACATTAATAACATTTATATCAAATATACCTTTGTTCACTTTTCCATCCTTCTTATCCTCCAAGGCTTAGGACCAGCTTTGGGTTTCTTCATGGTGCGTCAACATGTTTGCCATTCTTCTTGAAGTTCCCTTTCTTTCCTTTGCCTTTTTTCTAGAAACTAGTGGTCTTGTTAACCATCAACACTTGATGCTCCTTCTTGATTTCTACCTCCGCCGATTTCGGCATCATGAAGAGCTCGGGAATTGTCTTGTCCATCCCTCGCATATTATAGTTCATCAAAAAGCCTTTGTAGCTTGGTGGCAGTGATTGAAGAACTATGTCAATAACACTCTCAGGTGGAAGATCAATTCCCAGCATAGTCAAGTGGTTATGATACCCACACATTTTGAGTATGTGTTCACTGACAGAACTATTCTCCTCCATCTTACAGCTATAGAACTTGTTGGAGACTTCATATCTCTCAACCCGGGCATTAGCTTGAAAAATCATTTTCGGCTCCTGAAACATCTCATATGCTCCATGACTTTCAAAACGTCTTTGAATTCCTAGTTCTAAGTCGTAAAACATGTCACACTAAACTATAGAGTAGTCATCAGATCGAGCTTGCCAGACATTCATAACATCTGCTTCAGCTCCTGCAGCAGGTGGCGGTGCATCAAGGACATAAATATTCTGTCCAGCAATGAGGATAATCCTCAAGTAACAGACCCAGTCCGTGTAGTTGCTACCATCATCTTTCAACTTATCTTTCTCTAGGAACACATTAAAATTCAAGGGAACGGTAGCATGGGCCATTGATCTACAATATAGATATGCAAATACTATCAGGACTAAGTTCATGATAAATTAAGATCAATTAGTCAAATCACTAATGAACTCCCACTTAAATTAACATGCCTCGGGTTATCTAAGTGATACATGATCCAAATCAACTAAACCATGTTCGATCATCACGTGAGATGGAGTAGTCATCAATGATGAACATCTCTATGTTGATCATATCTACTTATATGACTCATGTTCGACCTTTCAGTATCTAGTGCTCCAAGGCTATGTTTATACATGCTAGGCTCGTCAAGTTTAACCCAAGTATTCCGCGTGTGTAAAATTGTCTTACACCCGCTGTATGTGAACGTAGAGTCCATCACACCCGATCATCACGTGGTGTCTCAAAACGACAAACTATAGCAATGGTGCATACTTGGGGAGAACACTTTTATCTTGAAATTTAGTGAAGGGATCATCTTACTCCCTCCATTCCCTTATACAAGGCCACAAACTCAAATTACAGGTACCAATGCAAAATTTAATGACGGTTGTGCAAGTCCACTTTTCTCTTCGTTAAGCGGGATCATTAATACGCCCACATGCATGCAAGGAAGAAATTGGAAGGAAGTAGCACATTGTCATTATGACTACATGCATGCAAGTATTAAAACAGTTGGTAGTACGAGAAAACATCATTAATTTTTGCCTCGATTACAGTTAGTGGCCTTATATAGATGCAAATTGTATTTTTCATAGTGGCCTTGTATAAGGGAATGGAGGGAGTATAATGCTATCGCAGTTCTAAGAAAAATAAGATGCATAAAGGACAAACATCACATGCAATCAAAATATGTGACATGATATGGCCATCATCTCGTGCTTTTGATCTCCATCTCCAATGTATCGTCATGATCTCCATCTTCACCGGCTTGACACCTTGATCTTCATTGTAGCGTTGTGGTCGTCTTGCCAACTATTTCTTCTACAACTATCGCTAACGCATAGTGATAAAGTAAAACAATTACATGGCGTTTGCATTTCATACAATAGAGAGACAAACATAAGGCTCCTGTCGGTTGTCAAATATCTTACAAAACATGATCATCTCATATAATAACATTTATCACATCATGTCTTGACCATATCACATCACAACATGCCCTGCAAAAATAAGTTAGACATCCTCTACTTTGTTGTCAAGTTTTACGTGGCTGCTACGGGCTTCTAGCAAGCATCGTTCTTACCTACGGCACAAAAACTACAATGGTGATTTATCAAGTTGGTTGTTTTAACATTTAACAAGGACTGGCCGTAGTCAAATTTGATTCAACTAAAGTAGGAGAAACAAACACCCGCCAGCCACCTTTGTACAAAACAAGTTGCATGTCTGTCGGTGGAACCGGTCTCAAGTACGTGGACATGTAAGGTTGGTCCGAGCCGCTTCATCTTACAATGTTGCCGAATCAAAATAAGACGTTGGTGGTAAGCAGTTTGACGATCACCGCCCACAACTCTTTGTGTACTACTCATGCAAAACATCTACGCATAGACCTGGCTCATGATGCCACTGTTGGGAAACGTTGCAGGGAAAACAAAAAAAATCTACGCACACGCAATAATCTATCCATGGAGATGCATAGCAACGAGGGGGAGAGTGTGTCTACATACCCTCCTAGACCGTAAGCAGAAGCGTTTCACAATGCGTTTGACGTAGTCGAACTTCCTCGCGCTTCAACCGATCAAGTACCGAACGCACGGCACCTCCGCGTTCTGCACACGTTCAGCTCGGTGACGTCCCTCGCCTTCTTGATCCAGCAAGACGTCAAGGTAGTAGATGATTTCCATCAGCATGACGGCATGGTGACGGTGATGATGAAGTGATCTCCGCAGGGCTTCGCCTAAGCATTACGAAAATATGGCCCGGGGAGTAAACGGTGAACGGTGGCGCCGCACATGGCTAACAATTTTGTGTGTCCTTGTGAGATGCCCCTCCCCTAAGTGGGTGGGAGGGGAGGAAGCCAAGGCGCGCCCTAGGGTTGGCCGCCGCCCCCTAGGGGCCCTGCCTTGCCCTGCGCCCCCTTCCATGTATGCATAAGGGCGAAGAAAAGAGGGGGAGGGAAGGAAGTAGGAATCCTAATCCACACTTTCCTTTCCCTTCCCCCTTTCCTTCTCCTCCTCCTATGGCCGGCCCTATAGGGCAGACCAGCCCCTTGTGGGCTGGTGTGTTCCTTCACAAGGCCCATATGGCCCATAGGATATCTAGGGATACCCGAAACACCTTCCGGTGACCCGATAAGTACCTGATACCCTTCAGAACACTTCTGGTGTCCGAATACCATCGTCCTATATATCAATCTTTACCTCTCGACCATTTCGAGACTCCTCGTCATCTCTGTGATATCATTTAGGACTTCAAACAACATTCGGTCACCAAATCACAAAACACATATAACACTATATCGTCAACGGACGTTAAGCGTGCGGACCCTACGGGTTCGAGAACTATGTAGACATGACCGAGACACCTCTCCGGTCAATAACCAATAGCGAAACCTAGATGCCCATATTGGCTCCTACATATTCTACGAAGATCATTATCGGTCGAACCGTTATGACAACATACATAATTCCCTTTGTTCGTCGGTATGTTACTTGCCGGAGATTCGATCATCGTATCTCTATACCTAGCTCAATCTTGTTACCGGAAAGTCTCTTTACTCGTTCCATAATACATCATCCCGAGACTAACTTCATTAGTCATTTGCTTGCAAGGCTTATTATGGTGTGTATTACCGAGAGAGCTCAGAGATACCTCTCCGATACTCGGAGTGACAAATCCTTATCTCGATTCATGCCAACCCAACAAAACACCTTCGGTGATACATGTAGAGCATCTTTATAATCATCCAGTTACATTGTGACGTTTGATAGCACACAAGCATTCCTCCGATATCCGGGAGTTGCATGATCTCATAGTCAAAGAAATATGTATTTGATATACATGAAAGCAGTAGCAATAAACTGTATGTTCAAACGCTAAGATAACCGATGAGTCTTGTCCATCACATCATTCTCATAATGATGTGATCCCGTTATCAAATGACATCTCATGTCCTTGGTTATGAAACCTTAACCATATTTGATTAACGAGCTAGTATAGTAGAGGCTTACCAGGGACACGGTATTTGTTTATGTATTCACAAATATATTTAGGTTTCCAGTCATTACAATTCTAGTATGAATAATAAATATTTATCATGAATAAGGAAATATAAAATAATAATAACTTTATTATTGCCTCTAGGCATATTTCCATCACGTAGACATGTATGCTAGTTTATGTTTTTTTATATATATTTAAAATTATTCTAAATACTTATACTTCAACATGTAATTTACTTTTAAAAATTGAATGTTCATACCTATTAGAAAATGTTTCACATGTATTAAAAAAATCAAAGCGTATTCAAAATATATTTATTCAAGATAAATGTTCAAACATGTGTATTTTTAAATGGTCATCATGTATTGAAGACTGCTCAACGTGTATCAAAGAAACATTCAGCATGTATACGAAAAAGTTCAACCAGTATTTGAAAAAACTGTACATCATGTATTCGAAAAAAATGTTCAGGTGTATCTAAAAAATGTTTCACTTGTAAAAAAAATTAGTGACATTTGAAAATATATTCACGCATTTCAAAAATATGTTCGTCACATTCACAAAATGATTATACAATGTAAAAAAGAGTCCAAAGTTTAAAGAAAAAGTTCCATACCATTCAAAAAATTGTTTGTGACACTTCGAAAAAATTGTTTAGACATTTCATAAATATGTTCATGCCATTTAAAAATGTTAATACAATGTAAAACAAATTGCATAATAAGGAGCTTCATAACTTCCAATCGTTCCTGTTTTAAGCGACATATCCGAATGATCGCCTTGTCGCTAGCCCAACGCGACCCAAAAACCAACGCGGAGAGAAAAATGAGATTGTGAGATTAGAACCCTGGTCTCACGGGTTGGCCGACTTACAAACCAAGCCAAATAACCAACTAACCAGGCCATTGTTGTTGTTTTCTGCATGCAAATCGGTGACTTTAAACCATGTGTACATTTTTGTAGTCTTTCTGCTAGGACAATACCTAGCAGAAAGACTACAAAAAGGTAGTTTTCTAAGTTTTTTTCCAATGCAAAATTGATGATATTTGAGGAACTTATCGAGTATGTTTCATCCACCCCCGTCCCCTTCAGGGAAAAAGTTATCATGGTGTTTGTACATAAAGTATCAGGTCTGCGATACATAAATTGCCATAGTATATATTTACACAGAATTATTCGAGGTCAAAGTTACCATGTTGTTTGTACTTAAGTTGTCATGCAAGCAGTGTGCAAATTATTATGCTATTTGCACAACAATTACGGGGGTATGTTTCATCAACTTTCTTCAATGGGTCAAAGTTTGTATGTAAGTTTATCAGATGCGCATGTGTTATTGATAAATTTTGACCCATGCATAAGTTACGAGGATATATTTACGCACAAGTTATCTGGATATATTTGAACAAGAAAACCCTGCCAAAGTTATTGTAGTGTTTTGTACATTAGTTATCAGGTTTGTGGTGCATATATATCATATTAATTGCAAAAGAAGTCACTGATGTATGTTGGTACACCTTTTATTTATCCGGGTCAAAGTCATTAGGTCTGTGGTACATAAGTTATCACATATGTGGTACGTAAATTAACATGCAATTTACACGGATGTTATCAGGGCATGTTTGAACAAACAATTTTGACAGGTAAATGTTACCGTGGTGTTTGTATGCAAATTATCAAGTATGTGGTGTATATATTATCATGTTATTAACACAAAAATTGTCGGAGATATGTTTTCATTATCTTTTTCCATGGGGTCAAAGCTACCACAATCTTCAGACATAAGTTATCATGTATGTGGTACACATATTACAAGTTACCGGAATATATTACAAGCCCCCGGGCCAAAGTTACCGTGGTGTTTTGTACATAAGTTATTATGCTTGTGGTGTATATATTATCATGTTATTTAGACAAAAGTTATCGGAGGTATGTTGCAAAAACTTTTATTTCTCCGGGTCAAAATTATACCGGTGTTTGTACGTAAGTTGTCAGGTCTGTGCGACTTAAGTTATCATGCAATTTACATAGAAGTTGCCGGGGTATGTTTGAACAAAATCTTTTCATGGCTCAAAGGCACCGTGGTATTATTTGTACCGAAGTTATCAGATTTGTGGTGCATATATTATCATGATATTTAGACAGAAGTTACCGGAGGTATGTTGCAACAACTTTTTTTCTCTGGGTTAACTTTATCACAGTGTTTGTATGTATGTCATCAGGTTTGTGTTACATAGGTTATCATGCAGTTTACACAAAAGTTACCATGAGTATGTTTGAACAGACTTTTTCATTAGTCAAAGTTACTGTGATATTTGCACGTAAGTTATCAGGTATGTAGTGCGTATATTACCATGTTATATGATATATAAAGAAAACTTACGAGGGTGTGTTTACACAATGATTTTTTCCTGGGTCAAAGTTATCACAGTATCGTAACTTATCATGTCCATGGTCCATAAATTACCTTGTTACTTACAGAGAAGTAAACGATAAAATCTCCATTCCTCGATGCCAACTCCGATTGTTGGTTTACCTATTTTAAACACGTATCACATGTATATTAAACTATATCAAAGTTAATTAGCATGCATGATAAGTTTGCGCAAAAATGATAGGATCACATGCATAGAAAACTAGATTTTGTTATCACAATTGAGTGCACTTAAAAAGTAGGATTGTCAACAATCACGTTAGGGTGTTCGCAAGATATATCAATCTATCTTTATCATGTGAATGATACCCTAGGGAAATGCAAAAAAACTACATGAATAATAGTTTTTGTATACTTTATTTTTCTTGCATTTAAAAGGTTGGTTTGTCCACAAATGTACACTAAAACAATTCAGGTGACGTGGTTAATGGGATTCTACTTCAAATCCTAGGTACCGAAAACTCACATCTAATTTTCATTTTTGTTTTCTAATAGGAATTAGTGGAAGGTACAAAATGCATTTAACATATTCCTAATCACCAAACTACGCCACTTAAGGTGGCTACTTGAGCAAGAACCCGTCCTACAGGTGGGAGGTTCGACTCGTGTGACCCCTGCTTTTTTGCGTGAAGTTGAAAGTGAGAAGAAAAACCGGCTGTAAAGTACGAGGATAGTTGATCACGTGATCAAGATTGAACAAACATCGAGTCGTTCGTATCCATTGCAAACATCGAAACATTTGGAAGATACATTTGTCGTATAAAAATATATTGTATACCATTAAATATGTTCAAAACTTATTTGAAAATTGTTTACATATATTCAAGAAAATACTTAAACATGTATTTCAAAAATGTTCATTATATATTAGAAAAATATTCAATGTGTATAAAAATATTACGAGTTTATATGAAAGATGTATACCATGTATTTAAAAGTCGACTGTATTTCAAGAAAGGAAAAAAAGGAAAAGGGAAATTTTAAAAATGAAGAAAACATAAAAAATAATATAAAACACACAGAAACAAAAGAAGAAAAATCAACAGTGAAGGTTCTAAAAGTAGTACGAACTGGTCCATTAAGCCTTCCCACAACTGCTCCACGGAGCTATAATGTTGGGCCGACCCGCTTAATGGAGCACCAGAATAAGCGAGATATAACCCCTGTGATTGGCCCAAGCCGGTTATATTTTCTGGTCATGTAGGTGTGTAGGGACTCTGCTGCTCGCTGACATGGACCACGAAAGTTGGTTTTCATTTCCACTATCTTGTTTTACTTTTTATTTTTATTTTCCATTTTATTTTTCTTGGTTTTCTATTTGAGTATTTTTCTTAGCAAACTATACAAATTAAACAAGTGATTACTATAACAAATTAAACTATAGTATTTTTCCCGTGATGCTCGCCTCTGATGCTCGCCACACATTCTCATCGGTCCATGTGTCGCTCTACATCCTATCTTATCCCAAGTAGCGAACCTCAACACATGTTACATCTCCCATACGTTTTTCCACTTCGTCCCCTGCCTTTGTATCACGGATGAAATTCGGTGCTGAACAAATTTTCGCTCCACTTTAGCAGCTCTCCCCCATCTTTACCCCCAAAATCAACTCTTGTGCTAGCCTCAAGTAGCCCATGTCGTGATGTTGCAAGCCATGGTTTTTATTGCCCTCCACACCCTGTGAGACCTCACTTGCAGCACTGTGAGATAGTGTGGTTCTGGTGTTGTTTTGGTGAAGGATGATCGCGTGTTGCGATTCATTCGATGATGATGCAATTAGTGTGATGGCATGATAGGTCTTGTAGTATGATGGTTCATGTTGTCGACAATAGACGGGTGTCTTGCCGGCGGTGCTTTGCACCAGGGGTCATGTTGCGAGGAGATTTGCAACATTAGTCATGTTGCAAAGAAGTTGCGATGGCTACTTTTTTTCTCTTTCGCAAAAACTCATTTCAACATGGATCGTGTAACATGGCTCATGTTGCAAACCCTCAAATAACTCATTGCAACATGGGTCATGTTGCAAACCCGAGCACAATATGGCTCATGTTCCAAAGCACTCATCTTTGTAAATCTTCGAGCACAACATGAGTTATATACCAAACCTTTGAGTGCAATGATACATCTCCATCGTATCTATAATTTATGAAGTATTCATGCCATGTTTACAACAATTTTATATGGATTTAGTATGATTTGATTAGACCTAACTGAGGGAGTCCTAGACTAGGGGGTCCTCGGGTGTCCGGATTACTCGATATGGGCCGGACTTGTGGGCCGTGAAGATCAAAGCATAAGATTATCCACCGTGTCCGGATAGGACTCCAATGTGCGTAGAATGGCAAGTTTGAGTCCGGGTGTAATGGTCTCTTCCTCTGCAAGACGATTCTGTACAACCCTAGGTCCCTCCAATGTGTATATAAACCGGAGGGTTTAGTCCATAGAGGCTATCACAACAATCATAGACTAGACATCTAGGGTTTAGCCATTACGATCTCGAGGTAGATCAACTCTTGTAATCCCCATATTCATCAAGATCAATCAAGCAGGAAGTAGGGTATTACCTCCATTAAGAGGGCCCGAACCTGGGTAAACATAGTGTCCTTGTTTCCCCCTGTTACCACCAATCCTTAGATACACAGCTCGGGACCCCCTCCCCGAGATCTGCCAGTTTTGACACCGAAATTGGTGGTTTCATTGAGAGTTCCACTGTGTTGTCAACAAAAGGACCGATGGCTAGCTTTGTTGTCGGTGACGATGCTGCCTCGGGGGAGATCTTCCTTCCCGGCTAGCTTTTCGTGTTTGGCGGCTTTGTGCTACGGCCCAACTTGGATGGCCACCTTGAGCAGGTCAACAACTACGCCCCTAGTCATCATATCTGGTTTGGAAGTTTGAATTACGTCGTTGATATACGAGGAGATCTGATCTTCGAGGGATTCACGACCTCGGCTGTTGCTCCCTGCCTTCACGAAGAAGACCCCTCGGATCAACTATCAGATCCCGTCCAGGGGTCGGCACTCACGGTTCTGCCGGCCTTAGATCTAGAGCAGGTCACCTTATCCGAAGACGGGAGGCTAAACCCCGCCGGACTCTTCACCCCCGAGAAGTTTCTCGCAGGAAACCCAGAGGCGACCACACCGCTGATGGACCCGGATCCAAACGGGACTCTTCCCATGGCTTGGGAGCCGGATTCGCCTCCGGATACGAGCTCCGAACTCTCGAGATCCGCATCCTCTGAGCTCGGCCAAGCGGTTAGCACCGGCCCCAGCTCCGCGGATCCTCGGACTACTATCCAACTCTCGCTCCTAAACGAGGCGTTGGACTTGATGCAATCCCTCGCGATCACGGAGGCTTCACCTCTGGACTATGCCCAATTCAAACCGGGGGCTGAGACTAGGGAATTTTGCTTCCCACCCACCACCCACTTGGTAGCCACGGTCAAAGATTTAACCGACGTGCTAGACTATGCTTCCGAAGACATCGATGGCATGTACCACGATGTCGAAGCCCATCTAGGTCAAGACCCGCCCATCACCGGGCATCGGATGGCCACTTCTACCTATGACGTGTACATGGTGGACACATCCGAGGAGAAGGACGACGATGGGACTAAAGATCCAGAAGAGGATAAGCCTGTGGATGAACCTCCTAAACATCGGCGTCAGCGGTGCTGCTCACGATCGCGTCGAGGAAGGGAAAGTAATACCGGCACCGGAGACAATGACATGCTGGAGGTTGCCGAAGACCCCTTGGAGCCAGCGTTAGAGCGGGAGGAGAGGGAAGATGGCCAATTCAGTCCCGAACAACTCACCGATCACAATGATTTAGAAGACAGTAACTATCTACCTATCTCTGAAGAGGATGTGAGCCTTGGAGACAAAGAATTCATCGTCCCAGAGGAACCCCTCGAATAAGAATGCTTTCAACGACGGCTTATTGCCACAACAAGGAGCCTAAAAAATCAACAGCGACGGCTTAAAGCCGAACAAGATACGCTCAATGCCAAATGGAATCAAGTGCTAGATGCTGAAGAGAAATACACTTGTGAGCGCCAAACAAAGAGATATCCCAAGCACAAGCTACTGCCACAATTTGACGACGAGGCCCTTGCGCCAATTCTGTCGAGGCACGATCAGGCCGATCAACCGGACCGACCACCTCGTGGATGGGACAAAGCGGCTAGCAATGCCGAACACCAGCCCGCGCCTCCCCACCGTAAGGAAAAGAGACAACGGTTCAGGGCCACAAGTACGACCTACGTCAGGACCTGAACAATAAATCTAGTCAGGCCAGATCGATCTATGGATCAAGAGGACATGCTCCCACACAGGATGGCGGCTATCAAGCCAAGCACGCCGAATATAATCAAGCTCAGAGTCCGCATCGAACACAGATGTCGTTCGAACTCCATCGCGATGTCGTGCGATACAGAGGTGTTGCACACCCTATGTGCTTTACCGATGAGGTGATGGACCACCAATTTCTGGAAGGGTTTAAACCCATAAACATCGAGCAATACGACGGAACAACGGATCCTCCTATATGGATTAAAGACTTTATTTTCCACATCCACATGGCTCGTGGAGATGACCTCCATGCCAATAAATACCTCCCTCTAAAGGTGAAGGGGCCAGCACGACACTGGTTGAACAGCCTCCCAGAGAACTCCATTGGAAGCTGGGAAGATTTAGAGGATGCTTTTCGGGCTAACTTTCAGGGGACTTATGTCCGGCCACCGGATGCTGATGACTTGAGCCAAATAATCCAGCAACCCGGGGAGTCAGCCCACAAGCTTTGGAATCAGTTATTAACTAAAAAGAACCAAATCGTCGACTTTCCAGACGCCGAAGCCTTAGCAGCATTCGAACACAGCGTCCGCGACGAATGGCTCGCCCGACACCTCAACCAGGAGAAGCCGAAGACTATGGCAGATATCACCACACTCATGACCCGCTTTTGCGTGGGTGAATGGTTGGCTCGTAGAAGCAACAGTACCAGCGAACCTGGCACTTGCGAAGCTAGGGATGGCAATGGCTGGCCACGACGCAACAAAAATAAGCGTCGGAGCAACAACGGAGAAACAGATGACATGGCAGTAAATGCCGGATTCAGTGGCTCCAAATCCTTCCAGTGGAAGAAGCCGTTCAAGGGCAATCGGGATGGTCCATCTAACTTGGACAAGATACTAGAGAGACCTTGCCAGATTCATGGCACCCCTGACAAGCCTGCAAACCACACCAATAGAAATTGTTGGGTTTTCAAGCAGACTGGCAAGTTAAATGCTGAACATAAGGGGAAAGGACCTCAAAGCGAGGACAAGGACGAGCCTCGCCCACCAAACACTGGGGGATAGAAATAATTTCCCCCTAAGGTGAAAACGGTGAACATGATCTATGTCACCCATATCCCCAAGAGGGAGCGCATGCATGCACTAAGGGACATCTATGCCGTATATCCTATCGCCCCCAAATTCAACCCATGGTTGGCTTGTCCGATCACCTTTGATCGCAGGGATCACCCAACCAGTATCCGTCACGGAGGTTCGGCGGCCCTGGTACTCGATTCTATCATTGACGGATACCATCTTACTAGAGTCCTTATGGACGGCGGCAGTAGCCTCAACTTGATCTATCAGGATACTGTCGGTAAGATGGGGATAGACCCGTCAAGAATCAAGCCTAGCAGCACTACCTTTAAAGGAGTGATACGAGGCGTAGAGGCCCACTGCACGGGCTCATTAACACTGGAGGTAGTATTCGGCTCTCCAGACAATTTTCGAAGCGAAGAGTTAATCTTCGACATTGCTCCCTTCTGCATTGGCTATCATGCACTGCTCGGACGAACTGCTTTCGCCCACTTTAATGCAGTACCGCAGTATGCTTACCTCAAGCTTAAAATGCCCAGACCTCTTGGCGTCATCATAGTCAACGGGAGTATGGAGCACCCTCCGAACAGAGGAGGATACCACGGCCCTGGCAGCCGAAGTTCAAGGCGGCCTATTCAAGCCGAATAATTCACCGGTCATCAAGACCCAAGACACTGTCGAACGTGTCCGGCCCGCATCGCAGTGCAGTAGCTCAAGGGAACCTGAGCTTGAGTAGTAGCTCGGCCTCCGCCGACTGCCCCATAAGGTTGTGGCATACGTACCTCGCGTACATAACTATGCCCTCATAATACCTTGGGCAGCGCCGGGGGCACACTGCGGAAAATAGACCATATTACGGCTTGACCCTATTCAGACTGTTATTACGTTTTCATTCTAGGTTCATTAAAGAACCCACATTATATATGGTTGTGCAGGGAATCATTTTCCACTTTTTTCGCAGACGGCCATCAGACTTCTCTCCTTCAAGGATATTTTCACAAAGGAGAAACGGCGCAGACATGTAGCAGGGCTTCAATGGGATTGTTAAATCATTAAGTTTAGGCTCAGTGTAAACCTTTCCCCTTATTATTTCTTTCTTGGCATGTAAAATGTCCTTGATGCTTTTGGCATTATCTGTAACTACACGACCCGCCGTATTAATCAGGGTATAAAGGAAGCAGTTGGTTTCCACTTTGTTTGGAGTTCATTTTACATTACCATCTGTGATCCCTCCCTACCTCAGATTGCCGCACGTGCTTCAATTCGGACTTAACACCGTGGGCTGTATGTGGCCCAGCACATTTGAAAGTCCGAACACCTATAGGGAATTGTTCGATGTCCCGGATATTGCATTATATGCATCGGCTCTGAATCATGTATTGGGTCTATAGTTGGGTTGCCCGGCTCCTGTGCTTACCACCTTACGTTCCGCATTATTCGGCTAAGGTAGTAAAGGGAGAACTACTGCGATTGTATTTATGGTTCGTCCGGTCAAGTACCTCAGTAGATAAAGCCGAAAACTGACTGTCATAATAAGCAAGAGTTGGTCGGCAATTCGGCAACTTAGTATTACACTACAGATCATTAGCGATCTACCTAGTGTTACATGAGGAGCTGCTCTTTGCCTAGCCGCGTAGAGGCGGCACCATAATCCGGATAGCCGCACACGCACAAGGGGCTAGTACTTAGCCCCACAGTCAAATTCCTATGGCTAAGTGAAAGAAATAAAGCCGCATAGTCAGATTGCTTGGTTCACCTCGCGGACACCTCCTTTATGGACCAAGATGTTGGGTAAAGCATGGTCACGTGTCATGCCAAACACCCCTGTAGCATCTACATGGGGGCCGAAGCCGGCGACTGGAAACTTTTAGAGATATAAAAATAAACGGCCGCACAGGAGGAAAAGTCGCTTGAATAAAAGGTGCAAAAATATATTCATACGCATAGGTTCATAAGCATAGTCTTTACAACCCGAACACACTTAATTAAAAACCACGTCCTTCGAGCACTGTCCCTCTACAATAAGGGCTCCTTCTAGGACGTCATCGAAGTATCTCTCCAGCCTTCGATGATCCTTGCCTTCGGGCAGGCCTGCGGTCGCCACTTCGGTGGCCTTCATCTTCGCCCATTGCATCTTGACGCGGACAAAGGCCATCCGGGCACCCTCTATACAGGTCGAGCACTTCACAGCGTCGATCTACGGTCTCGCATCAACAAGCTGCTTCACCAATCTGAAGTAGCTGCTAGGGATTGGCTCGGCTGGCCAGAGCTGGACTATTAAGTCCTTCATGGCCGAACCCTCCATCCTATGGAGCTCGACCAGCTGCTTCAGCTGGTCGTTCAGAGGCCTTGGGTGTTCTGGTGCAAGAAATTGCGACCAGAACAACTACTCCGTCGCGTTCCCCTCCTGGGCTCCGAAGAATTGGGCGGCGTCAGTGATACTCTTCGAGAGATCCAACGCGTCTGGAGAACTCCACACTCGAGTAAGCGACGCATACTTCTGACCCCCAAAGATACTCTGCAAAAGAAAGGCCTTACCAGCCGCTATCTATCGCGCCTGGTGGATCTCTTCACGAGCACTTCGGACTCGCTCCGTGCCTCCTTGGCATCATTGAGAGCTTTGGTAAGCCCGGATGATTGGTCCGAAGTCTTTTTCTCCAACACCTCGCATTTGCGAATGGCATCCTTGAGCTCCTGCTCGACTTCAGCCACCCGAGCTTCATGTTGGCGGCGGGTAGCTTGCTCGGCCTCTAGTTCGGCAGCCGCTTTGTCAGCAGTTGCCTTACTCGCCTCAGCCTCCTTCTTGGCCCGAGCAAGGGTGCCCTTGAGGGTCTCGACCTCGGCTGCGCCACCTGTGACCATAATCACACCAAACAATGAGTTAAACCTCTCAATAAACATATCGTCTTTTGACATGAAAAGTCTCTAAGTCCGCATACCTTGCGTTTCATCGAACCGCTTGTTAATGCGATCGAGTTCATCGTCAGCTTCTTGAAGCTTCCGATTGAGCTCGGACACCTCTGTGGCCTGGGCGGATGCCGCCAACAGGGAAGCCTATTCAAATGACGCAATACGTTATATTCCCGGATACTATACGGATTCTCTGTTCGATTCCTTTCAGAATCATACAGAGCATCGGGGGCTAGCGTCCGTACATAGGTTTTATATCCTACACAAATGAAATATTAAAGTTCTCTGTAGAGCATTATGTCGCATACCTCAAAGCATGTCAGTAGGCTGTGGAAGGCTTCATTCAGTCCGCTCTTGGCAGACTGAATCTTCCCTACAACTGCACCCATCAGAGTGCGATGGTCCGCTACAATGGAAGCACTTTGCAGTCCTTCCTCCAGAGCATTGGGCGCCTCTAGATTAACAAAGGCCGCCGCTGGAGCTGGTACTCCTCCCCCTTTTACAAGGGAATGCTTACTTAATTTCGGAGCCGTACTGACTGTCAGAATAGTGTTCGGTGGAAGCCCGGATTGTGTGGGATCCCCACCATCGGTTGCCATGGGAACTGTTTCCCTTTGGTCTTCGGCGACCAAGGTGTTGACCTCGGTCGCTCTCTTGCTGGCCCCGCTCACCCCCTCTTGGGTAGGGGATGTCCGCAGGTACGACACCTCGGTGTCCCCCATGACGGTTGATGAGGGGGCTCGCGGTGGCGTCTCGCTCTCCACCATCTCGATTGGCAAAGAGTTCCCGTCCGATGATGGAGTACCGGGAAGTGTGCGGGGAGGGCTGAAAAGCACAATAGACAAGATTACTTATTTGATAAAAGCAAATGAACCGAAGACGACAGTGAAATTCCGAATACTTAGGATGCGGCCGGGGGCTTGACCCTGGGCTGTCTTCGGGGGACAGCTTCGGACCCCGAATCCGAACTGTGCGGGAGGTTCAGCTTCCTCCTCCTGGGCGCCCCCTCCACCATGTCTCCGGGGGGCGCCCTCTTTTTCTTCCTCCCCTTGACAGGGGAGTCGCTTTCCACCACCTCCTCCTCTTCCTCCTCGTTGTGGGAAGAGGGGGCATCGGTCTCTCCGGATATGGTTTCCGAAGGACCCGTAGGGCAGGGGCCGCACTTGACCTCCTTGCCCTTCTTCTTCTTGACCTTCTTCTCCGACGCTTGGTACGGCGCCGACACCAGCATCGCTGTTAGCTAGGGTGTGGCCGGGTCCTCAGGCAGTGGAGCTGGACAGTTGATTCGCTCCGCCTTTGCCGTCCAGGCCTGTATGGAATGCAAAAATTCTAGTTCCTGTTATACTTGAAATATTTACCAGATAGAGCTTCGGCAAAATTGAGCTTACTGCCATGGCCGGAGTCTCGCTGTCGAATCCAATGTCTTCATTTGTCTTCGGCCACTTCTGTTGGGCTTTGAAGAGAAGCTTCCAGATGTCTTTGTGTGTGGTGCCGAAGAAGCGCTTTAGGGTCCGTGGCTCGTCTGGATCGAAATCTGACAAGCGGGAGGCCCAGAGATGACAGGGGAAGAATGCGGCGGAAGAGCATCACCTGAATCACGTCAATGAGTTTAGTGCCCCCCGCGAGCATATTGGATATGCGGTTTTGGAGCGTCTTCACCTCCGATTGGGACCCCCGCTCAAGGCCCTTGGTGGTCCATGAGGTGAGTCTCTCTAGGGGTCCGGATCTGAAATCTAGAATGGCCGCCCAGGTGGCCTCGCGGGGTTGGTGATATAGAACCACTCCTGCTGCCATATTTTTACTGTTTCCACAAAGGCCCCTTTAGGCCAGGTGGTGTTGGGGAGCTTGCTTACCATGGCTCCGCCGCAGTCCGCATGTTGTCCGTCGACCACCTTCGGCTTCAGATTGAAAACCTTGAGCCATAGACCGAAGTGTGGGCGGGCGCAGAGGAAAGCCTCACACACGACTATAAAAGCTGATATGTGTAGGATGGAATTTGGGGCCAGATCATGGAAATCTAGCTCGTAGAAGAATAGAAGGCCCCGGACAAAGTGGTGAAGGGGAAATCCGAGCCCCCGAAGAAAATGAGGTAGGAACACAACCCTCTCACCGGGCCCTGGAGTAGGGATCACCTGGTCTTTGTCGGGGAGCCGGTGCGCTATGTTCGCAGAAAGATAACCAGCGCTTCAGAGAGCCTTCACGTCTTTCTCGGTGATGGTGGAGGCCTCCCACTGGCCCTTGGAACCGGATCCGGCCATTGTCGGAGAAGGAGCCGGTGGTTGAGAAGATGGGAGTTGCGCGTGCTGGAGCTATGAGATTGGGAAGCAGAGCCTAGAGGAAAGCGTGAGGAAAAAGGAGGGGTCCTTATCCTTTTATAGGCGGTAGAAATACCAAACGTCCCCCCACTTCGGCCATAAAACTCGCCCGTTCCCAACAAAATCATTCGTAGGGCGCGGTTGGGTTACTCGAACCAAATTGATGAGGATCCCGTAAAGGGCGGGCACGATCTCTGCTTTGACAAGACGTGCCAATGGAGGCTATGCCTCGAACGCGAAACAAGGGCCAAGAAAACGGTTTGACATGTTAAAGGGTCAAATGTGACATTTTGCCAAAAAAAAGTTGTTAGTAAAGACACTGTTCTTATTTTGACGTCTTGCCTTCATGGCTAAGGGTTGTACCAATCATACAGATCCAGACATAGTTCCTTTGTGCAGGAAGACAAACTTGAAATGTTCAGACGGAGGAACCCGCCTTGCAATGCCGAAGACAGTGTGCATGCCAAACTCATAGTCATCGAAGACTGGTTCAGGGGCTACTGAGGGTGTCCTGGACTAGGGGGGTCCTCGGGTGTCCGGATTACTCGATATGGGCCGGACTGGTGGACCATGAAGATCAAAGCATAAGATTATCCCCTGTGTACGGATAGGACTCCTATGTGCGTAGAATGGCAAGTTTGAGTCCGGGTGTAATGTTTTCTTCCTCTGCAAGATGATTATGTACAACCCTAGGTCCCTCCGGTGTGTATATAAACCGGAGGGTTTAGTCAGTAGAGGCTATCACAACAATCATAGGCTAGACATCTAGGGTTTAGCCATTACGATTTTGAGGTAGATCAACTTTTGTAATCCCCATATTCATCAAGATCAATCAAGCATGAAGTAGGGTATTACCTCCATTAAGAGGGCCCAAACCTGGGTAAACATCGTGTCCTTGTTTCCCCCTATTACCACCGATCCTTAGATACACAGCTCGGGACCCCGTACCGGAGATATACCGGTTTTGACACCGACACTAACCCGGACTGATGCTATTTTCAGCAGAACTACTGTGGTGTTGTTTTTTGTGTAAAGAAATAACAGCTCTCATAATAGGCTGAAAATTTACGGTGATTTTTTGTGGACCAAAAGAGACCCCGAAACTTCGAGGAAGGTCCAGAAGCCTCATGAGGAAGTGACAAGCCTAGGGGCGCGCCTGGGAGGCTTGTCGCTCCCTCATGGGCCCCCCTTGACGTGAGACCGATGCGAAAAATTCCTATAAATAACAAAAAACCCATAAATAAACCAAGAACTTCCACTCCGCCACCGCAAGCCTCTGTATCGAAGCGATCTCATTTGGAGCCCTGTTCCGGCACCCTACCGAAGGGGGAAATCATCATCGGAGGCCATCTTCATCATGCCAACGGCCACCATGACAAGGAGGGAGTAATTCACCCTTGGGGCTGAGGGTATGTACCAGTAGCTATGTGTTTGATCTCTCTCTCTCTCTCCCTCTCTCTCTCGTGTTCTTAATTTGGCACGATCTTGATGTACCACGAGCTTTGTTAGTATGGTTGGATCATATCGGTTTCTTCATCTCTATCTTGTTGCGATGAATTGATTTTTTTTTCTTTCGAGGTTTCACTATTATTGGATTGAATATGTTTTGTATTTGAGAACACTTGATGTATGTCTTGCATGTGGATACCCGTGGTGACAATGAGATGTTCTACTGATTCACATGATATATATTTTGGCAATCAATTGCGAATTCCTGCGGTGACATTGGGGTAATCTAGGCATAGGGGTTGATGCACGTTTTCGTCCTACTTTCTCGGGTAGAAATCTTGGGGCACTATTTAAAGTTCTTTGTGTTGGATCGAATATTATGAATCTGAAGTTATTTCATGCATATTGTATAATTGACTCACATATTATTGTGGTGACATTGGAGTATCTAGGTGACATTACAGTTGATTGATGTGTATCATATGGTGTTATATTAGTACAAACTCTAGAGCTGTTTATGACACTTATAGGAATAGCTTAATAGATTGATCGAAAAGAATAAATTTGAGATGGTTTCGTACCCTACAAACAATTTCATATTATGTTCTCCGCTTGATAAGAACTTTGGAGTGATTCTTTGTTGCACGTTTAGAGATTATTATATGATTCAAATATGTTCGCATTGTTCAGAGATCACACTAGTGAAAGTATGAACCCCATGCCTTGTTTCTAAGCATTGCAATACCGTTTGTGCTCATTTTTGTTACTTGCTACTTTGCTGTTTTTATATTTTCAGATTACAAAAACCTATATATGCTATCCATACTACACTTGTATCACCATCTCTTCACCGAACTAGTGCACCTATACAATTTACCATTGTATTAGGTGTGTTGGGGATACAAGAGATTTCTTGTATTTGATTGCAGGGTTATTTGAGAGATAACATCTTCATCATACGTCTCTCATGGATTGATAAACCTTAGGTCATCCATTTGAGGGATAGTTGCTACTATCTGATAAAACTCTACGCTTGGAGGCCCAACATGAGTCTACAAAAATAAGTTGTCTAGTAGACATCAAGCTCTTTTCTGACGCCGTTGCCAGGGAGGTGAGTGCTTGAAGTTATATCTTTAGATCTTGCAATTGAATCTTTTATTTTCCTGTTTTATCACTATTTGGTTTATAAAATAAAACTACAAAAAATGAAATTGTGGTTGCCTCATATTATTCATCTTTATAATGTCTTTCTTCAAAATGATGGATCAGAAAATTGTGCTCAAGTGATAGGAGAAGAATTCAATAAAATGTTTGGCATAAAACCCATGAATGATAAGCATGATTGCAATGTTTCTAGTATGAATTCTTTGAATATCCATGATGTTAGTGATATGCAAAGTCATAAGCTTGGGGATGCTATGTTTGATGGAGATGATATTTTTAGTCCCCCAAGTTTTGATATCCAAATTTGTTATGATGATTGCATGCCTCCTATTTATGATGATTACAATATTTATGAAAGTGGACTGGAAAGAGTGTCAACTTTAGATAATAATTATTCCTCTATTTTGGAGGGAGTTGAATCTTATTATAATGATAAAAGTGAATTTGCTGAGGTCATCACCTTATTCAGTGATGAATCCACTATGTTGGAAGAGGTTTCAATTGATTGTGAGAATAAAGTTGCTATATATGATGATTATTGTGATGACATGTATGCTATAAAGAATAATGATAATCATGAAACTTGTCATCATGATTGCAATGTTCAATTGGATTATGCCAATCAAGTATCACATGATAATTATTTCATTGAATTTGCTATCACTACTATTGATGAGAATAAATTTGCTTATGTGGAGAGTAATAAAATTTCTATGCTTATGGATCATGAAAATAATGATTTATGTGACAACTCGCGACATGCCAACATGACTCAGTTTTGTTCTTCTTTTTGCCATCTCTGAAATTTACGACCATTATTTTAAAAATCCCTGTTTTTTAAACTTTGTCAAAAACAATTTTTTGAACATTCTTCAAATTTGATTATTTTGTCTATTTCGTGAAATTTTTTTCAATTTTGTGAACACATTCTCAATTCATGAAGATTTTTAGATTTGTGATCATTTTTTAAATTTGTAAACATTTTTTTTACTCACGAACATTATTTTGAATTAGCGAATATTTGTTTCGAAATTACTGTCATTTTTCGTTTTGGGATATCTTTTGAATTCACAAATCTTTCAAATTTTTGAACACTTTACCAATTCACAAACCATTTTCAAAAAAATATGAATCTTGAACATTTGTTTCAAATTCATGAATAAACTTTGAGTTCATGATTTTTTCCAAATTCATGAAGATTTTTTCAATTCACTAACGTTTTTAAAATTTGCAAACACTACCTCCAAATTTGTAATTATATTTTTCCAATTCCTGAATATTTTCTCAATTCAGATTTTCTTTTAGGACTCGCGAATATTTTTTCAAATTCTCGAACATTTTCTATTTCATGTAACTTTTAAAGGTAAAATAAAATTGGACTGAAATAAAAAAAACTTAAACATTTATTCTGCTACACACATTTTATTGGAGTGGCTCAAAGACATACATATCAAAGAACTAGCAAACTAGCGCTTCGCTAAAAAGATTACGTTGGGTCAGGTGCCCATTAGGGAAAGAGCTATGGGAGCACCTGCATTGGGTTCATGAATATTTTGTAAAATTTGACACATTATCCAAAAATTATGTTTAAAAATCTGGTACTTTTTTTAATTTAGATTTTTGAAAGTCTGATTTTTTTAAGGAATGGAACAATTTTCCATTTTTCAAAATTTCGGAATTTGAAAATACAAAATCGAAGTCATGAGAATTTTTTCCCTTTTTTGTTTTCTTTATGGTTTAATCATTTATTTCATCTGATTTTCTTTCAGGCGTGTTTCAATAGTTTTTATCACATTTTTTATGAATTCGCAAATATTGTAGAATTTCTGCACATTTGTTCAAAATTTTTAAAGGTAGACATATTTTAAAGTCATGAATTTGAAAGAATCTTCCAAATTCATGAGTTGTTTTAAAAGGGTTTTAAAATCCACAATCGTTTTCTATTTTTATCAACTTTTTGTAATTTCCCAAAAATTTGTGACCATCAAATATGCGTTCGGTTTTCAAATATATGAATTTTTTTAAATTAATGATTTTTTTATGAATTTGTGTATTTATTATTTTTATGTTTTTCTCTAGATTAATGATTTTTGAAAAGTTTAACTAGCCAAAAGGTTAACCGGTCAGTAACCAACGGTTGACCGGTCTAGGGGCGAATGAAAAGGGGTGTTTGGGCGAGCGATGGCTTGTTGGGCCGGCCCACACGTGAGGGGCGTGCTAACCAACATTGAACACACCAAATAGGAGGTCTCCAATGCGCGCTAGACTCCCATGTCCAAGTGGCTATTTTTTTTTTATAATACATTTTAAAATTAATTTTCAGAAATAATACACGGTTCTGATATTTTTCGAAAATAATACGGCCTCGTCTTCCTGGAGGACGACTGGGCCTAATTGTCCTCTAGGAAGATGATTAAGCTCCAGTCGTCCTCGAGGAAGATGATTAGTTCCAGTCGTCCTCCAGAAAGACGATTAGTTCAAGTCGTCCTCCAGGAAGATGATTAGTTCCTGGCCTAGTCCACAAAATTTTTTCATAACCGTGTTTCCGGGAATCCTTTGTCGCTATCTTCTTTCTCGCTAAACCTGTCTTTCCCGCCATCTTCTTTCCAACCCAACCTGCGTTTCCTGCCATCTTCTTTCCCGCGAACCCTGCAGTTCCCTCCATCTTCTTTCCCGCCATCGTCTTTCCCGCCATCGTCTTTCCCGCCAGCTTATTTCCCGCCACCCCTTATGTTCTCGCCTTCTTCTTTCCCGTCGTATTTCTCTTCTCGACTTATAACACCCCCCATCCCATACAGAAAGGGTTGGTAAGCAGTGTATTGTAGTCTCGTCAAGATGTCCCATCCTCATTATCCTTTCGATCGTAGTTTGCACCCGAGTATGTCGAAATGTCTTCTAAGGATAGCCAGCAATTTCGAGGAGGAAGCTCAGATGTTACCGGGG
>LR738709.1:446119084-446264400 GCA_902687465.1 Secale cereale | reverse complement strand
CGAACGTTACGGGGAGGAATTTCAGACCATTCCTGGTCATACAGTGTTTCCCGTGTGGAAGGCGATGTCGGAGTCGAATACATGTTCACCCACTCGTTGTGCTGCGACAACTAATCATCTTTCTGGAGGACGACTGGAGCTAATCATCTTCCTGGAGGACAACTGGACCTAATCGTCTTCCTGGAGGACGATTAGGTCCAGTCGTCCTCCAGGAAGACGATTAGGTCCAGTCGTCCTCCAGGAAGACGATTAGGTCCAGTCGTCCTCCAGGAAGACGAGGCCGTATTATTTTCGAAAAATATCAAAACCGTGTATTATTTCTGAAAATTAATAAAAAATGTATCATTTCAAAAAAAAATAGCGTGCAAGTGGCACTTATATATTACTAGTTATTTTGCCCGTGCAGTGCAACGGGGTATACAAATTATAGTGGTTTTAACATTAATAATGTTCGACATATGTCTTACACCCACCATATTCTATATATTTTTAAGATATTGTTTGATTTGAGTATGGGCACTTGAAGACAATAAAAGTTATGATTTAGCTGAGGTTTCGGTAAGATATGATTTGATTTGGGTATGGGCAAGGGAAGACTATATTTTATTAGATTTAGTTGATATTTTAGGAAGATTCTATTTGATTTGATTGAGTTAATGTATAACGTGGTTTAGAGTTGGAAGGCTTCACCAACGGACGTACAACCACTAACTTCCCTTTAACAATAGAGACTTATATGAGTTACATGGGCTCAACCATTTGAGGTCAAATACGTTTCATCCTCGTAGTTTTGGGGGAGATTCTAGAACAATTCCTCACTGTTTTCTATTTTTCTTTTGGTTTCTTAGTTATTCTCTTTCCTTCTCATTTTTAAAACATAAATTTCAAATTAACAAATGCTTTTGAATTCATGACTATTTGAAAAAAATTACAAATATTTTTTAAAAATTTGTGGATTTTTTCTAAAATAATGGGGAAAAATAATCAAATTCCCAAACATCTATAGAATTCATGAAGATTTGTTCGATTTTAACGAAATTATTTCAAACCAGGAATATCATTTATTTTTATGAATATTAAAATTGCAAATATTTTTGAAATTTCTAACATATTTTCAAATTCATGAATTTTTTTGAATTTCACAAAGATTTTTTAATATTTATGAACAATTTTTCAAGTTGAGAAACACTTTTCAAATTCGTGAATATTTTTACAAATATAGAAATAATTTCCATATTCGTGAACCCCATTTGAGATTGGCAAATTTTTTTGCTGAATCCGAGATTTTTTTGTATTCGGGAAGAATTTTTAATATGTAAGGATTTATTTTAAATCAGAACAGTATTTGAAATTCAAGATTTTTTCAATAAATCCATGAACATTTTTATATTTGTAACAAAAATGTGAAACACGAACTATGTATGTATGCTACAAGCGTACATCATATATACTATCCAAGACAACACAAAAATTGTAACTCATGAATGATTTTCGTAACTTTGTGGTGTGGTATGGTTGTATGGATATGTTATTGTAAATAAAATGTAGCTCATGACCGACATGCACGACTTCTTAATGTGGCAAGTCTACATCTGCAAAACAAGGGACTGACTCTATGTAAGTTGACTGATTTTTGTTTTTGGGCAAGTCGACTGAACAAATTTTAGGGTCTCTCACTTTGTTACCACCGCGCTCACGTACACAAGCGGCATGTGTGCATGCTCACAAACAGAAGCCCACGAGCATGCGTGCATGCTCACGTGCACAAGCCCAACACCGGGACCTAGGGTGCATGCATGCTGCACGCCCATGAATGCAAGTTTTGCATGCTGGGTGATTCATGATTATACTGTTTAAGCCTAGTTAGAAAAGATTTTAGTTACAAATATATAATTAAATAGTGTCACATGATCGTACCAATGGTAAAAAATTAAAGGGTTACAACTATTTTATAGCACTTGAATTTTTTTCTAAAAAGTAATGGATTAGGGAGATCGGTATTATTCTTACAAAAGAAAAAAAATGAAAACTGAAACACACAAAACGATATAAAAACTACAAAAAATATCAAAAATGAAGTTTTTTTATGGAAGAAGGATTTCGAGGCATTGGTATTACCCTTCCAGAAGAAAGAAAATAATAATAATAAAATCAAATATTGAAGTTTTCTAAGAAAGAAAACAAAATGAAAAAAATTCAAAACTTGCACTGAAATTGCACCTTTTCAAATATTGAAAGAATAAGCTTATAATATTGCAATATTCACATTCTACTATAATTTGCACGCATATTATTTAGTACTTACATTTATACTTACACAAAAAAAATCTAAAATAAACAATAAAAACGAAAATAAAGTGTTTTCTAATAAGTAATGGATTAGTAAAATTGGTATTATCCTTACAAATGAAAAAAATGAAAACTAAAACAAAATAAAAAATGAAATAAAACCTAAAAATGAAGTTTGGTATAGAAGAACGAATTTGTGGCATTGGTGTTACCATTTCAGGAAACAAATATCAAAATAGTGAATTTTTCTAAGAAAGAATGAAACCCTTTAAGAAGCAAGAAAACGAAAATGAAAAACCTTTCCAAAGTTGCACACAACTTGCAGTAAAATTGCACATTTTCAAATATGCAAAGAATAAGGATATAACAGTGCAATTTTTGTATTCTACTATAATTTACACACATATTATTTTCTACTTGCATTTATAATTACACACAAACAAAAATCTAAAACAAACAATAACAAAATGTGCACAAAATATACACATAAATTGCATTTTTTTCAAATGTTCAAGAATAAGCAGACAATAGTAAAATTTTCTAAAACAAAGTTTCCTTAGGAAAAATGAATTTGTGGCATTTTTATTAACTTAACGAAGAATAAGAATATAACTAAAAAAATCAAAATAATGAAGTTTTATAGGGAAGATGTATTTGTGACATTGGTATTACCCTTTAAAAAGAAAGAAAAATGAGAAGAAAAAACTTGCACAACATTTTGCACTAAAATTGCACATTTTGCAGCATGCAAAGAATATTTTGTCGCTTTTTATGGTAGCACATTATCATATAATTGTATAATTTTCACACATATTGCATAATATTTATCTGTATACATTTACACTCATCTGACATCCAAAAATACCCACAAAAGAAAAATAAAACCGAACTAACAAAGAAAAATTAGCGAAAACACATATAAACAGCAATAACATCAAACAAACAAAGAAACTGATGAAGGCCGGATCGTATAGTTAATAGGCTTCGGCCTAGTAGAAAATCGACATATCCAAATATAGGGCACTAAAAAAAAAACAAGCCCAGCACAACAAACAGCCGAGGACAAAAAAATTGCAGCACGAATCTCAAAGCAAAAATCAATGGTCAGAAAATCAACTGACCCAAATTTAAAATTCAGGAACCTTGCAAGTAGCTACAGTGGAAAAAAGAGTAAAAAACTGAAACTAAATATGATTTCCGAAGGTTCACACTTTATTGTAATTTACACTCATTTTTATAGTACTTGAGTCTATACATTTACAGTCACTCAACATGCCAAAAATACCCATATAAAACCAAACCGACAAAAAAAAGTAAATTCAGAAACAGATAAAAATGTCAAAGCTTAGTGTGAACTATATCTCATATCGGTGGTTCCTCCGTATCCCACACTGTCACACATTCACGCACACAAACAACACAGATACACACATATCATAAAAGAAACTAACACGCACGAAAAGGAAAAAATGCAGCGTACATGCATGGATGCATGGCACCGCATGCAGCCATGCATATAGCTACTTCAAGTAAATTCGCGCATGCATGCATGTTGGGACTAAAGGAAAATCGACTGAACCAAAAGTACAAAATCAGGCAACTGTTATGTAGCTAAACTGGCAAAACAGATAAGTAGTGTGTTGTAGCTTTTTAGGCTGGCCATAGTGGGAGTAACATAGCTAGTAACATCACACATCCCAACACAGTTTTGCTTATGTGGCATGTAATTAATGAGGAGAGAAGTGCTTGTGGTAACTAGCTATGTTAGTGTAACATCACACATAGCAATGCAAATTGAGTCTATAGACTAATAAATGAACTCTTGCATGACACCATATCTATGTTTCTACCCACTATGGAGGTAGTAACATAGTCTAGTAATACGTGTATGTTACTAGTGTAAGTTACTCCCCACTATGACTAGTCTTAGAGGATAGGGAGCAAATCATTTATCTTGATTTTGAGGTCAAGTCATTTTCCTTCACTCTATATACAAAATAAAAATAGTGTTAATGGGTAGTAGCTGGCCATGCTGTAGTACTCACACTATCATTCACCCTTCCCACTCTGAAGAAAGTAGTGTGACATCTTTGGGTTCCACCACCAATGCCCTCGCGTGGAGAAATCATAGTCTTTCTCTGTTTGTTCGTTTCATCACTGGTATTTGAAACAGAAGACGGTTAAATATGGAACCACCAACTTTGGCTTATAATTTGGGTATGGTCTAAATCAATATTTCGTGCCCTTGATAGGTTTATTATCTCGGTTTACACCTTACCCCACAAAGCGCCTGTGGTTTTCTAGCTTGCCTTTTAGTGATATTGGTGTTCATCCATAACAATAATAGTTTCGACATCCTAGATTGTGGCGGTGTGTCTCTTTGTCACATTTGCGCTTTTAGGTTATAATCTCTTGAGGTGGATTGCTCAAGTATCTCTTCAGAACCTTTGACATAGGCCAATTTTGTGCATGTTTGGTCTTCTACGGGTTTTTAGAAACACTGTATAGACACAAACTTCCTCATACACTCGTCTTTTGAATGCACACATGCACATTCTATCCCTTGAGCACGCTCGAGAGACTGAGCGCATTGAAGAAGTTACAACGGAAGCCTCAATGTAGATGGGAGCGTCTCCTCGCACCAAAAGAAATTATGCCTTTATGAGACACATGTATGTCAAACTTTGGATTTGATTCTTAATGGGATGAGGGCACAACCATCTTCCTAAACAGAAAATCATCGATAGGTTCTCGATCCATGTAAAACACCAAGATGTGAAGGCTCTGAGATAGAGACAATGACTTCAAGGTATTGTGGTGTAGGTAGCTACTTTATCAGGTCTTTCGTTTTTGTGTTTCAATTCCTTTAGTGGTATTATAGAGTAACTAGTTGTTTTATTAGGTCTTTTGTTTTCGTGTTTCAATATCTTTAGTCGATTATATTATCTGTATGTGTATATAACCTTGTCTCCTCTATTTAAAATGAACATAAGGTTCTATCATTTGTTCCTTCTTCCAATTCTTTCTCTCTCTCTCTCTCTCTCTCTCTCTCTCCGTGTTTCATTTTTTCTCTCATGACTTGGTTTCTTCTTCTGAAAATTGTTTCGACTACCCCATCTCTTGTTTACTTACCAAATAAAGTTGTAATTTCTTTGATAAACTAACAGTTGCTTACCAAATACATAATCACATTTGTGTACACAGTCAAATTAATTTGTGCAGATAAACCATGGGCTAACCTACTGGAATATTTACACCCCTTTTGCATTACACGAGCAATTATCTAGTTTCGATAGAAACAATGAATTCAACAGATATAGTGCGACATTGTGCGGTAGGCTCAACACACAACACCTTTTTCCATTTTTATGAGGGTGCAACACATGACATCTAGCTATAAATGAATCGATGCCTGTCACATGGGTCATGTCGCATCAAAACATACTGACAAAACTAACGGGGCACATCGAACGACGTAACATGTCATGCCAGGGTAACGAAATGCTGAATCATTCGGCGGATATAGGACCATCCGAAGGATCAAAAATTGACTAGAGGGGGTGAATAGGAGATTTTAAAAGGTTTCTTCGACAAAAGAAAGTTTCTTGAAGACACACAACCAAATACTCTCTAAGACAGAAATTAAACAGAGATAAAACTATTGAAGTAAATGACTTAGAGAAATAACTAGGTAACTCCGCCGAGATAAATCTACCTGAAGGCATGATAGAAGAATAACTAATTATGAGTAAATGACAATTAAACTCTCTCTCTCTCTCTCTCTCTCTATATATATATATATCTCTCTCTCTATATATATATATATCTCTCTCTCCGTGTTTCATTTTTTCTCTCATGACTTGGTTTCTTCTTCTGAAAATTGTTTCGACTACCCCATCTCTTGTTTACTTACCAAATAAAGTTGTGATTTCTTTGATAAACTAACAGTTGCTTACCAAATACATAATCACATTTGTGTACACAGTCAAATTAATTTGTGCAGATAAACCATGGGCTAACCTACTGGAATATTTACACCCCTTTTGCATTACACGAGCAATTATCTAGTTTCGATAGAAACAATGAATTCAACAGATATAGTGCGACATTGTGCGGTAGGCTCAACACACAACACCTTTTTTCCATTTTTATGAGGGTGCAACACATGACATCTAGCTATAAATGAATCGATGCCTGTCACATGGGTCATGTCGCATCAAAACATACTGACAAAACTAACGAGGCACATCGAACGACGTAACATGTCATGCCAGGGTAACGAAATGCTGAATCATTCGGCAGATATAGGACCATCCGAAGGATCAAAAATTGACTAGAGGGGGTGAATAGGAGATTTTAAAAGGTTTCTTCGACAAAAGAAAGTTTCTTGAAGACACACAACCAAATACTCTCTAAGACATAAATTAAACAGAGATAAAACTATTGAAGTAAATGACTTAGAGAAATAACTAGGTAACTCCGCCGAGATAAATCTACCTGAAGGCATGATAGAAGAATAACTAATTATAAGTAAATGACAATTAAACTCTCTCTCTCTCTCTCTCTCTCTCTCTCTCCCTCTCTGTGTGTGTGTGTGTGTGTGTGTTTCATTTTTTCTCTCATGACTTGGTTTCTTCTTCTGAAAATTGTTTCGACTACCCCATCTCTTGTTTACTTACCAAATAAAGTTGTGATTTCTTTAATAAACTAACAGTTGCTTACCAAATACATAATCACATTTGTGTACACAGTCAAATTAATTTGTGCAGATAAACCATGGGCTAACCTACTAGAATATTTACACCCCTTTTGCATTACACGAGCAATTATCTAGTTTCGATAGAAACAATGAATTCAACAGATATAGTGCGACATTGTGCGGTAGGCTCAACACACAACACCTTTTTCCATTTTTATGAGGGTGCAACACATGACATCTAGCTATAAATGAATCGATGCCTGTCACATGGGTCATGTCGCATCAAAACATACTGACAAAACTAATGGGGCACATCGAACGACGTAACATGTCATGCCAGGGTAACGAAATGTTGAATCATTCGGCGGATATAGGACCATCCGAAGGATAAAAAATTGACTAGAGGGGGTGAATAGGAGATTTTAAAAGGTTTCTTCGACAAAAGAAAGTTTCTTGAAGACACACAACCAAATACTCTCTAAGACAGAAATTAAACAGAGATAAAACTATTGAAGTAAATGACTTAGAGAAATAACTAGGTAACTCCGCCGAGATAAATCTACCTGAAGGCATGATAGAAGAATAACTAATTATAAGTAAATAACAATTAGACGAGCATGCAAATATATGACCTAAAGTATTGCTAGAGAGAAAACTACAACTAACAAGCCGAGAAAGTGGTAAAGATTTTAGTAGTTTGAAATAATGGATCAAAGAGAGAAATCGTGAGGGAGAAGTTCTTCGTAAATAGAGGCGAATAAATAAAGTAATGTGAGTAAGGAAAACAAACGTGGTGCTCGATGGTGACTCGGAATTTGTTCACCCAGTTCACATGTGTTATGTCTGGCTGGAGGGGCTTGTGATTGAACAGAGGAGCAAATCCCTCTGTACCCAATTCTCCTTGATATAAAGCCCCTCGGCTTCGAGCCGATTACTTTCAGTAGGTCAAGGTGACCTGCAAATCTTCACATACTTGTTCTCGGCGATCCAAACTAACTTCTGGATGCTCTGAGTTGACACCTAACTATTTAGTGGATGCACAATCCACAAGAGTAATACGTTCAAGCTAAGCTTCAATCTAGTTCATCATGATGCTCAATCAATTAAACTGATTTTAGGCTTTGTGGCATTTCATCTCTAGGATTCTCTCAATTCTCTCGGAGGACGGGTTGCTCGCACAATGTATTGTCAAATCAAATGGAGCAGCCAACCGTCTTAGGTCGGGATGCGAGGCTCTTTATAGGTGGGAGCGATCATGTGTGAAATGACCAATAAATGCACTGGCCACTCATGAAGAGCAGATATGTGGCATAACGGTCAAATTTCAAACTCACTCAGCTACTTACTTGAGGAACAAGTCAAGTCGACTCAACTACATGTAATTCTTCAATGGAGTCCCAAAGAACAACGTCTCAAATTCGGAATAATCACTCTGGATGAAGATATTTCTTTTGTCTTCTCTCAAAGAAATAGGAGTTTGATTGATCATGCACCGGTGACCTAAATCTCAACTTAAATTGGACCCCCGGTAATAGTACGGTTTGACCTATCACTCAAATAAATAAAAATAAAACTAGAAAACGCAATGGTCTTCACATTTGCATTATTTCCTTCACTGCAGCCAATCGTTCCTCGAAAAGCATATTGAAACTACTGCTTGCCAATACAATTTTTAGGACACATCTTCCACACGATAAGCAATGTCCTATTAACTCCTCAGGGACTTACTTCTTGGGTACACTCGCAAACACATTAGTCCCTTTACTGTTTTGTCCAATAATCTCCAAAACACTCGAGGGGCACTAGATACATCTACACCATCTCTAGTCGAACTACTAAAAAGGATTAAAACCTCAATAAGCTTCCGTATGTTTCCTTTTTAGGAGTTAATCCACATTTAGCCAAACGTTCAAAACCTTTAACTTCTCAAAAATTATAGGAGAAGCGTTGGCTGCCGCTCAACTTTGTGAGAGAAAAAGCATGTCTCAACAAAAGAGATTCTCTCTTGCTCATGAGGTCACCCCTCTCTTTTGCTCGGTGTATTGCACGTCATCACCGCCCCTGCCGCGTTCCTTCCTTCGCTGAACACCCTGCACGCCGGCTTACGTCCCACAACCGTAACAACCTTCGATCGCCAAACTACATAGAGAATATGGCAAACTTTTTTTCTTCACCTTTTTGTCTTTCCCTTTGTCTCCGGCCACGACGACGCTCCTCCTAGTTATCCCTAGCCTAGCAACACGCATTCCCATCGTCTCATCTACAACACACATGAAGGAACACCTACACAAGAAAATCTCATGTACATGAAGAAAACATAAATGGAAAAGAGGTCGCCGACCACCATCGCAGATTCTGATGAATCCTTGTGTGGTGGACCATGCCATCACGCCGGTAGGAGAAGGATGAGGGGAAGAACTTATTCGGGAAAAGAAGCACCATCCTTGTGTTTCGGACCATGCCATCATGCCACTAGGGGAAGGATGAGGGGAAGAACTCATTCTGACGAAGAGACGCCAAAGCCATGATCCATGGACAATGAATTTTCCTACTTTATCAACAAATTCGTCACACGCTTACGCCACGCACGATAAGCATATATAAATTACTTCTGTGGAGAATCTAGGTTCTAACTAATTCATGGACGTCATCTAGTGGCGAGAAGTCTTCATTGACCCTGTGGAATAAAGAAGGAAGAAGGGTGAAGAAAGAAGAAGAAGAAGAAGAAGAAGAAGAAGAAGAAGAAGAAGAAGAAGAAGAAGAGGGACTTCCATGTGAGGCCCAGTTTGTTTGCCGGGAAGCTTTCGATCTATTCATCAACTATCATGGTAGTGCAAAAAACACAAGAAGTAGCAAAAATTACATCTAGGTCCCTATAGCACATAGTGACGGCTACAATCACTCAAGCAAGCGGAAGGCGCGCTGCCATCATCGCCCCTTCCTCACCGGAGCCGGAAAAACCTTGCTGTAGTAAACAGTCAGGATGTCATCGTGCTAAGGCCACTTAGGACCAACACATCAGAACAACAACCGTCGTTGATGAAGAGAAACGGAGTGGAAGGATCCAACCTATAGACACACGAACACAGACGAACGAGGAATGAATCCACGGAGATCCACCTAAGACCAACAATGACCATGAGATCCACCGAAGACACACCTCCAAACGCCCTCCGACGATGTTAGATGCTCTGCCGTGACGGGCGCTAGGGGTGGAAGGATTCCACGTACGGAGAGCCACCGCCGCCTCGCCTTCCTGAGCATGACACAAACCCTAATCGAAAAAATACCTAAAATATGAGAAGGAGCCCCCCTCGCCTGCAAGGGCCTGGGGTCACCGCGCCTCCATGGTCCCAAGTCCACACAAGATGAGGCAGATCGGGGACAACACCATGGGAGGCAGAAAGGCATCTAGGAGTCACCTTTGTTGGGGAGGAGAAAAACTTATGGTGTAACTGCGTCAGTTTTTTGAAGAGTTAAATTTGAGAGTTCGGTTAGGTGTTCCTTTAAACTCCTCAAATTTAACAAGATTTGAATAGGGGTTTTAAGGGTTAAATTTTAGTAGCTAGAGATGCTCTAATTCTCTTCAAGATGAAAGGATCATCTATCTTGGCAAGCAAACCCATTACCCCCTCTGGCACCATCTGCTTCAGACCTACTTGGGTGAGTCGGCTGAACAAAGATACTCCCTCGTGACCTTACCATCTCCTCGGCGTCTCATCTACGGTATCTCGTCTCTACCCATAGAAAAGCATCATATCAAATAATCCGCCGTTACTTCATGGCCCGTGTCAGAAAATACTCTCTGCGCTTCATCGTTCATCGACCATGTCGGCAACACCACAACTGAAAGCCAGTCAGATCTCCAGATCATACACATAATGCACACAACCATATCACTCTTTCATTCTCCATAGATTTGGATCCCCTAGCAGTGAGCATCTTCTATCACAAGAGTGCACCGCCGCCGATCCTTCTTAATATAGTCAATGAGGCAAAACTTTGGTATATTTCCGGTGCCCAGAAACTTGGGGTAATTTTATTGCGCGAGTATTTGTCATGTCGTGATTGTGGTTCATGTGTAATACTCTATTTTCTCCTTATTTGATAGTAAATCTTTTGCCTCCGTTTTAAAAGAAGAAGTCCCCTAGCAATGCACATCTTCCCATAAATTTGCCATGGAATGGCCATGGCTCCAATCTCACAAACGTATCCAGAAATATATCCCTGAACGCGCACGTTCGCTAGCTCGCTTGCTTGGTGCACCGGCATCATCCATCGAGTCATCATCAACTCATCAGGAAATTGCTTAGCTGTAACTTGGAAGTGAGCTTAACTTAATGACTAGTTACATACCTGACCAATCAACCACAATGGACCAACCTTGCAATTTGCAGTAGTTTAACTGACAGTGCGCCGTACGGGCAGGCAAGGCTACCGACATCAGATGCAGATGTTCCATCCCGTATCCACGTCGAGAGATCAGGGTGCCACCGCCGGGTTAGCATGTCTCCCGTTCAGATCCATCCATGTGGCCGATGTCATGCGTGCGTGCTGGCAGTTTGTATGAACTCGATGGTCGATCGATAAAACTACTGTATTTGGTCTGATTGGCGACTGCACCGACCGGCAGGGCCGGGTGCAATTAATCTTGCTGTTGGTTAGCTAACTGCCCCCGGGAAACAGATTAATCTATCATCTCGATTGATTATACTCCAAACGAACTGTGGATTGCGAAATAGACTATGCACGGGGCTCACATGGTATTCAATGGTTTGATGTGGCATGTCCCCTCCCGTCCTCGCTAATAAGGACATGTCGTACCGGTGCTGGGCAGCGAAAAATGCCAACGGAGCTCGAGCCGCAGGGAGCTCGTTTCCAAAATTCAAATTTCCAAAGCGTGAAAAAATCTGAATTTTTTTTATCTCGACATACATACACATGTATACTATGTATTTGTTTAATTTTTCAACATTATACTTTCACACGTGGCATGCAGAAAAAGGACAAATACATATTTCCAAAAAGGGCCCTTTATTTGTTTGTTGGGCCAGTTATATTTTTGTACAGCCTACAAACCACAATATTTTAAACAAAATTGCACACGTTCATGTGGAACACATATAAATTTCCATGAAATTTATTTTGGATTTTTTGAAACTTTCAAATATGTTTTTTGATTCCTTTTAATACCGAGCTCCCTGGAGCCCGGACACTAAAAGTCTGCACTCGGTTGGCCAGCTCCTTGTGCCGATGCTTGCATTTTGCCATTTTGTACTTGGGTCACAATGCCATTAGCGAATTTTCCCATCTCGGAGTTAGTTTGAGAAACAGTAATTTCCCCTTCTCTCCCTCGAAAGGTAGCAAGGAGAATTACGCAAACCAATCTCTGTCGGTGAGCCTGAGGTTTCGCCCCCTATGTTCTTGCCACTATGGTAGTACGGGGCAAGATGTGAAACCCTAGTGCCTCCTCATTTGCCTTACTATACCATTACTTAATTCTTCTACACAATTGCCACTATTTTGCCTATTTACCTTTTACCTTTCGCTACTATCTCTCACTTGTGTTTTTATCTTGTATCTAGTAAGACAAGGGGCTTGACAACCCTCTTGTCCTGTTGGGGACAAGTTTTATTTGTATTTTGTGTACATGTGTTGTTGACCTGTGTAACTTAGAAGCTCCAACTAGTTTGATAAAACTTGGTTCTTAACTGAGAAAAAACTTGCTACTTGCTACTGTTGGGGAACGTAGTATTTCAAAAAAAATCATACGATCACGCAAGATCTATCTAGGAGAAGCATAGCAACGAGCGGGGAGAGTGTGTCCACGTACCCTCGTAGACCGAAAGCGGAAGCGTTTAGTAACACGGTTGACGTAGTCGAACATCTTCACGATCCAACCGATCCAAGTACCGAACGTACGGCACCTCCGTGTTCAGCACACGTTCAGCACGATGACGTCCCTCGAGCTCTTGATCCAGTTGAGGACGAGGGAGAGTTTCTCAGCACGACGGCATGGTGATGGTGATGATGAAGTTACCGGCGCAGGGCTTCCCTAAGCACTACAACCATATGACCGAGGTGTGTAACTGTGGAAGGGGGCACAACACACGGCTACGAGATTGTCTGCTGTGCCTTTGGGGTGCCCCCTGCCCGCGTATATAAAGGAGGGAGGGAGAGAGGCCGGCTCTCCTAGGCGCGCGCCAAGTGTAGGGAGGCCTACTAGGACTCCCAAGTCCTAGTACGATTCCCTTTCCTATTCGGAGTAGGAAAGAAGGAAAGGGGGGCGCCCCCACCCCTTGTCCAATTCGGTTTGGACAGGGGGGGGGGGACGCGCGCCACCTCGTGGCCCTTCTTCCCTCTCTCCACTAAAGCCCAATAAGGCCCATTAACTTCCCCGGACGAATTCACGTAACTTCCGGGTACTCCGTAAAATACCCGAATCACTCGAAACCATTCCGATGTCCGAATATAGCCTTCCAATATATCGATCTTTAACTCTATACCATTTCGAGACTCCTCGTCATGTCCGTGATCTCATCTGGAACTCCGAACAATCTTTGGTCATCAAATCACATAACTCATAATCCAAATCGTCATCGAACGTTAAGCGTGCGGACCCTACTGGTTCGAGAACTATGTAGACATGAACGAGACACATCTCCGGTCAATAACCAATAGCGGAACCTGGATGCTCATATTGGTTCCTACATATTCTACAAAGATCTTTATCGGTCAAACCGCATAACAACATACGTTGTTCCCTTTGTCATCGGTATGTTACTTGCCCGAGATTCGATCGTCGGTATCATCATACCTAGTTCAATCTCGTTACCGGCAAGTCTCTTTACTCGTTCTGTAATACATCATCTCGTGACTAAACGATTAGTCATTTTCTTGCAAGGCTTATTATGATGTGTATTATCGAGATGGCCCAGAGATACCTCTCCGACACTCGGAGGGACAAATCCTATTCTCGATCTATGCCAACTTAACAAACACCTTCAGAGACACCTGTAGAGCATCTTTATAATCACTCAGTTACGTTGTGACGTTTGATAGCACACAAGGTGTTCCTTCGGTATTTGGGAGTTGCATAATCTCATAGTAAGAGGAACATGTATAAGTCACGAAGAAAGCAATAGCAATAAAACTAAACGATCATAATGCTAAGCTAACGGATGAGTCTTGTCCATCACATCATTCTCCTGATGATGTGATCCCGTTCATCAAATTACAACACATGTGTATGGTTAGGAAACTTAACCATCTTTGATTAACGAGCTAGTCTAGTAGAGGCATACTAGGGACACTCTGTTTCGTCTATGTATTCACACATGTATCAAGTTTCCGGTCAATACAATTCTAGCATGTATAAAAAACATTTATCATGATATATAAGGAAATATAAATAACAACTTTATTATTGCCTCCAGGGCATATTTCCTTCAGTCTCCCACTTGCACTAGAGTCAATAATCTAGTTCACACCGCCATGTGATTTAACACCGATAGTTCACATCGTGATGTGATTAACACCTATAGTTCACATCGCCGTGTGACCAACACCCAAAGGGTTTACTAGAGTCAATAATCATCACATCGCCATGTGATTAACACCCAAAGAGTACTAAGGTGTGATCATGTTTTGCTTTGTGAGAGAAGTTTAGTCAACGGGTCTAACACATTCAGATCCTTATGTATTTCGCAAATTTCTATGTCTACAATGCTCTGCATGGAGCTACTCTAGCTAATTTCTCCCACTTTCAATACGCATCTAGATTGATACTTAGAGTTATCTGGATTACTGTCAAAGCTTACATCGGCGTAACCCTTTACGAAAAACTCTCTATCACCTCCATAATCGAGAAACGTTTCCTTAGTCCTCCAGTTACTAAGGATAATTTTGACCGTTGTCCAGTGATCTACTCCTGGATCACTATTGTACCTCCTTGCCAAACTCATGGCAAGGTACATAACAGGTTTGGTACACAACATGACATACTTTATAGAACATATGGTTGAGGCATAAGGAATGAATTTCATTCTCTCTATATGTTTCGTTCGTGGTCGGGCTTTGAGTCTTACTCAACTTCACACCTTACAAATCAGGCAAGAACTCCTTCTTTGGCTGATCCATTTTGAACTACTTCAAAATCTTATTAAGGTATGTACTAATCGAAAGTCTTATCAAGCGTCATGATCTATGTCTATAGATCTTGGTGCCCAATATGTAAGCAGCTTCACCGAGGTCTTTTATTGAAAAACTCCTTTTAAACAATCCTTTATGCTTTCTAGAAAATTCTACATCATTTCCGATCAACAATATGTCATTCACATATACTTATCAGAAATGTTGTAGTGCTCCCACTCACTTTCTTGTAAATACAGGCTTGACCGTAAGTCTGTATAAAACCATATGCTTTGATGACCTCATCAAAGCGCATATTCCAACTTCGAGATGCTTGCACAAGTCCATAGATGGATCGCTGGAGCTTGCACACTTTGTTACCACCTTTAGGATTGACAAAACCTTTTGGTTGCATCATATACAATTATTCTTTGAGATATCTATTAAGGAATGTAGTTTTGACATCCATTTGACATATTTCATAAAATGCGACAATTGCTAACATGATTCAAATAGACTTAAGCATCGCTACGGGTGAGAAAGTCTCATCGTAGTCAACTCCTAGAACTTGCCAAAAACCTTTTGCGACAAGTCGATATAGACAGTGGCATTACCATCGGCATTTGTCTTCCTCTTGAAGATCCATTCATTCTCAATGGCTTGCCGATCATCCGGCAAGTCAACTAAACTCCACACTTTGTTCTCATACATGGATCTCATGTCAGATTTCATGGCCTCAAGCCATTTCGCGGAATCTGGGCTCATCATCGCTTCCTCGTAGTTCGTAGGTTCGTCATGGTCTAGTAACATGACATCCATAATAGGGTTGCCGTACCACTCTGGTGCGGAACGTACTCTGGTTGACCTACGAGGTTCAGTAGCAACTTGATCTGAAGTTTCATGATCATGATCATTAACTTCCTCACTAATTGGTGTAGGAATCACTGGAACTGATTTCTGTGATGAACTATTTTCTGATTCAGGAGAAGGTACAATTACCTCATCAAGTTCTAGTTTCCTCCCACTCACTTATTTCGAGAGAAACTCCTTCTCTAGAAAGGATCCATTCTTAGCAACAAAGATCTTGCTTTTGGATCTGTGATAGAAGGTGTATCCAACTGTTTCTTTTGGGTATTCTATGAAGACACATTTCTCCAATTTGGGTTCGAGCTTATCAGGCTGAAGCGTTTTCGCATAAGCATCACAATCCCAAACTTTAAGAAACGACAGCTTAGGTTTCTTGCCAAACCATAGTCTCAACAGATTTAGATGGTGCCCTATTTAACGTGAATGCAACTGTCTCTAATGCATAACCCTAAAACGATAGTGGTAAATCGGTAAAAGATATCATAGATCACACCATATCTAATAAAGTATAGTTATGATGTTCGGACACACCATTACACTGTGGTGTTCCAGGTGGCGTGAGTTGCGAAACTATTCCACATTGTTTCAAATGAAGACCAAACTCGTAACTCAAATATTCGCCTCCGCGATTAGATCGTAGAAACTTTATTTTCTTTTTACGATGATTCTCTACTTCGCTCTGAAATTCTTTGAACTTTTCAAATGTTTCAGACTTGTGTTTCATCAAGTAGATATACCCATATCTGCTCAAATCATCTATGAAGGTCAGAAAATAATGATACCCGCCGCGAGCCTCAACACTCACTGGACCGCATACATCAATATGTATGATTTCCAATAAGTCAGTTGCTCGCTCCATTGTTCCGGAGAACGGAGTCTTAGTCATCTTGCCCATGAGTCATGGTTCGCAAGCATCAAGTGATTCATAATCAGGTGATTCTAAAAGTCCATCAGCATGGAGTTTCTTCATGCGCTTTACACCAATATGACCTAAACGGCAGTGCCATAAATAAGTTGTACTATCTTTATCAACTTTGCATCTTTTGGCTTCAATATTATGAATATGTATCACTACGATCGAGATTCAACAAAAATAGACCACTCATCAAGGGTGCATTACCATAAAAGATATTACTCATATAAATAGAACAACCATTATTGTTTGATTTAAATGAATAACTGTCTCGCAACAAATAAGATCCAGATATAATGTTCATGCTCAACGCTGGCACCAAATAACAATTATTTAGGTCTAAAACTAATCCCGAAGGTACAGGGAGTATGCGATGATGATCATATCAATATTGGAACTATTTCCAACACACATCGTCACCTCACCCTCAACTAGTCTCCGTTTATTCTGCAACTCCTGTTTCGAGTTACTAATCTTAGCAATCGAACATGTATCAAATACCCAGGGGTTACTACGAGCACTAGTGAGGTACACATCAATAACATGTATATCAAATATACATTTGTTCACTTCGCCATCCTTCTTATCCGCCAAATATTTGGGGTAGTTCCGCTTCCAGTGACCATTTCCTTTACAGTAGAAGCACTTAGTTTCAGGCTTGGGTCTAGCTTTAGGCTTCTTCTCGGGAGTGGCAACTTGCTTGCCATTCTTCTTGAAGTTCCCTTTCTTTCCCTTGCCCTTTTTCTTGAAACTAGTGGTCTTGTTTTAACCATCAACACTTGATGCTCTTTCTTGATTTCTACCTTTGCTGATTTCAGCATCGCGAAGAGCTCGGGAATCGTTTTCGTCATCCCTTGCATATTGTAGTTCATCACGAAGTTCTAGTAGCTTGGTGATAGTGACTAGAGAACTCTGTTAATCACTATCTTATCTGGAAGATTAACTCCCACTTGATTCAATTGATTGTAGTACCGAGACATTCTGAGCACATGCTCACTAGATGAGCTATTCTCCTCCATCTTGTAGGCAAAATATCTGTCAAAGGTCTCATACCTCTCGACATGGGCATGAGTCTGAAATACCAATTTCAGCTCTTGGAACATCTCATATGCTCCGTGGCGTTCAAAAAAAATTTTGAAGTCCCGATTCTAAGCCGTAAAGCATGGTGCACTAAACTATTAAGTAGACATCATATTGAGCTTTGCCAAATGTTCATAACGTTTGCATCTCCTCCTGCAATAAGTTTGTCACTGATACGTCTCCAACGTATCTATAATTTTTTATTGTTCCATGCTATTATATTATCCTTCTAGGATGTCTTATGGGCTTTTATATACACTTTTGTATGATTTTTTGGACTAACCTATTAACCTAGAGCCCAGTGCCAGTTTCTGTTTTTTCGTTGTTTTGAGTTTTACATAAAAGGAATACCAAACGGAGTCCCATTGACGTGCCAATTTTCGATGATTTTTCTGGACCAAAAGAAGCCCCCGAAGTAAAAGAGTTTGGCCAGGAGAGCCACGGGCTGCCCACGAGAGTGGGGGGAGTGCCCACCCCAAGTGGTGGTGGCCCCGTATCTCATGGACAGCCCGGAGACCCCCCCTGACCTGAGACCTACGCCAAAAAATCCTATAAATACAGAAACCTCCAGAAAATTACCTAGATCGGGAGTTCCGCCGGTGAAAGCCTCTGTTACCCTACCGGAGGGGGAATCCCTCTCCGGTGGCCATCTTCATCATCCCGGCGCTCTCCATGACGAGGAGGGAGTAGTCCACCCTCCGGGCCGAGGGTATGTACCACTAGCTATGTGTTTGATCTCTCTCTCTCTCTCTCTCTCTCTCTCTCTCGTGTTCTTGAGATGGCACGATTGATGTATCGCGAGCTTTGCTATTATAGATGGATCTTATGATGTTTCTCCCCCTCTACTCTCTTGTGATGAATTGAGTTTTCCCTTTGAAGTTATCTTATCGGATTGAGTCTTTAAGGATTTGAGAACACTTGATGTATGTCTTGCATGTGCTTATCTTTGGTGACAATGGGATATCACATGATCCACTTGATGTATATTTTGATGATCAACTTGCGGGTTCCGTGACCTTGGGAATCTATGCATAGGGGTTGGCACACGTTTTCGTCTTGACTCTCCGGTAGAAACTTTGGGGCACTCTTTGAAGTTCTTTGTGTTGGTTGAATAGATGAATCTGAGATTGTGTGATGCATATCATATAATCATGCCCACGGATACTTGAGGTGACAATGGAGTATCTAGGTGACATTAGGGTTTTGGTTGATTTGTGTCTTAAGGTGTTATTCTAGTACGAACTCTATGATAGATTGAACGGAAAGAATAGCTTCGTGTTTTTTTACTACGAACTCTTGAATAGATCGATCATAAAGAATAACTTTGAGGTGGTTTCGTACCCTACCATAATCTCTTTATTTGTTCTCCGCTATTAGTGACTTTGGAGTGACTCTTTGTTGCATGTTGAGGGCTAGTAATATGATCCAATTATGTTACCCTTGTTGAGAGAACTTGCATTAGTGAAAGTATGAACCCTAGGCCTTGTTTCCTATCATTGCAACACAGTTTATGCTCACTTTTACCACTTTCTACCTTGCTGTTTTTATATTTTCAGTTTACAAAAACCCATATCTACCATCCATATTGCACTTGTATCACCATCTCTTCGCCGAACTAGTGCACCTATACAATTTACCATTGTATTGGGTGTGTTGGTGACACAAGAGACTCTTTGTTATTTGGTTGCAGGGTTGCTTGAGAGAGACCATCTTCATCCTACGCCTTCCACGGATTGATAAACCTTAGGTCATCCACTTGAGGGAAATTTTCTAATGTCCTACAAACCTCTGCACTTGGAGGCCCAACAACGTCTACAAGAAGAAGGTTGTGTAGTAGACATCAAGCTCTTTTCTGGCGCCATTGCCAGGGAGGTGAGTGCTTGAAGGTATATCTTTAGATCTTGCAATCGAATCTTTTAGTTTCTTGTTTTATCACTACTTTAGTTTATAAAAGAAAACTAAAAAAATGGAATTAAGGTTACCTCATATGCTTCATCTTTTTAATATCTTTCGTGAAAATGATGGAAAGGAAAATTGTGCTCATGTACTAGAAGAAGAATTACATGGAATGCTTGGCACTAAAAATTTGAATGATGAGCATGGTTGCAATATTGGTAGTGTGAATTCTTCGAATATCCATAGTACTAATGATAATTGCACTAGTCATGATGAAAATATCTCATATAAGCATGTCGATTTTTGTGGAGTGCATAGAGTTTTCAAGTACATACCAAATAGAGAAGATAGATTTTGCAAGAGGCATAAGTATTTAGAAACTAAATGGTTGCTCGAGAGGCTAGATGATCATGCTGAAAATTTAAAATTTCTTTGCCATCCTTGTGAACTTTCCAACGAACGTGATCATTTAAATCCCCAATGTGATTTGTTTCATGATCGAATCGTGTCCAAAAATTGTGATGACTTGATTTCTCTTGCACATCATAATGAACTTAGTTTGCTTGTGGGTTATGAAGAAATGAAACGTTTAACTAAGGATCTTCCAGAATTTGTTCTTGATAAAGTTCTTGATTTTGATCTGGAGGAAATTTATATGTATTGTGCTGTGAATTGCATTGAAAATCCTTATATTGCCAATTACATAAAGTCGGAAAAACAAATAGAAGATGAAGCGAATACTAATGAAGGGGAAGAGATTTCCCAATATCCTCCTATTCTTTCTTATGATGAATCAGGTAACGAGGAGGAGCCTTCTATTCTACCAATCTCATTAATAAGGAGCTCCAAAGAGAAGATTAAACCCATACTTAATGTGAAGAAGAAAAATAAAAGACGGAGAAGCAAAGATAAAAAGGTATCCCTCCCAAATGATTTTGTTCCTATTACTCATTGTGATGATGATAATTGCTATACTATCGGTGCTATCCATACTAAATGATGAGAGTGATTATGCTTATGATATGAAAAGGCCCAAGCTTGGGGATGCTATGCTCTATGAGAATTACATGCTTGAGAATTTATTTGCTGCAATTAATGTTTTTCCCAAGCTTGGGGAGGCTACGTTTGATGAATATGATACTTTTAGCCTTCCAAGTTTTGATGAGCAAAGTTATTATGATGAAAGCATGCCTCCTACTTATGATGATTATTGTGATGACACTTATGCTATAAAAAGTAGTGATGATTATGTTTATAAAGCTTTTCATGATTATGATTACCCTTTTTCTGAACATTAATCTTTTAATGTGGAGACAATCTATAGTATTCAAATCTCTTATGATACTCCCACTATTCTGAATGAGAAGAATTTTGCTTTTGTGGAGAGTAATAAAATTTATATGCTTGGGGATCATGAAAATAATGCTTCATGTGATGGTTATATTGTTGAATTCATTCATGATTCTACTGAGAGAAGATCATATGCTTGTAGGAATTGCAATGATATCAAGTTTCCTCTCTATGTGCTTGAAGTTTTGAAGCTCTGCTTGTTTTGCTTTCCTATGCTAGTTGATTATTGTTCCCATAAGTTGTTTGCTCACAAAATCCCTATGCATAGGAAGTGGGTTAGACTTAAATGTGCTAGTCATATTCTTCATGATGCTCCCTTTATGTTTCAATTCTTATCTTTTATGCGAGTATCATTAAAATCATCATGCCTAGCTAGGGGCGTTAAACGATAGAGCTTGTTGGGAGGCAACCCAACTTTATTTTTGTTCTTTGCTTTTTGCTTCTGTTTAGGAATAAATATTGCATCTAGCTTCTGTTTAGATGTGGTTTTGTGTTTTAATTAGTGTTTGTGCCAAGTGGAACCTTTGGGAAGACTTGTGTGAAGTTTATATGATCATGCTGTAAAAAACAGAAACGTTAGCGCTCACGAGAATAGTCACCAGATTTTACTGGAGAGTGTTATTTAGTTGATTCTTTTTGCAGATGATTAATAGACAAATTCCTCACGTTTACCAATTTATTTCATTTTTTTAGAGTTTCATAAGTATTCGATGTTGGGGAACGTTGCATGGAAAACAAAATTTTTTCTCTACGTTCACCAAGATCAATCTAGTAGATGCAACTACGAGGGGAGAGTAGGATCCACATACCCTTGTAGATCGCTAAGCGGAAGCGTTAAGAACGCGGTTGATGGAGTCGTACTCGCCGCGATTCAGATCGCCGAAGATCCTAGCACCGAAGCAACGGTGCCTCCGCGTTCTTCACACGTACGGCTCGGGGACGTCTCCTCCTTCTTGATCCAGCAAGGGGTGGAGGAGAGGTTGATGGAGAGACCGGCAGCACGACGGCGTGGTGGTGATGGTGGAGAAGGATTCCAGCAGGGCTTCGCCTAAGCACCGCGGGAGATGAAGATGTTATGGGAGAGGGAGGGCAGCACCGAGGCACAAACGTGTGTTGGCTGCCCTCCCTCTACCTCTCTATATATAGGGGGAAGGAGGAGAGGGGGGCGCCCTAGGGTTTCCCCTAGGGGGTCCGGCGGCCAGGGCAGAGGGGGCGGCGGCCAAGGGCCAGGCCCTAGGGTTTCCCCCCTAGGTGCCTTGCCCCCCAAGCCAGGGGGGTGCGGCAGCCCTAGGAGGGTCCACCTCCCCTTGCGCATGAGGAGAGGGCCCAGGGGGGGGGGCGCACAGCCCTATGAGGGCTGTGGTGTCCCCCCTTATGGCCCATTAGGCCCAGAACCACTTCCGGGACCCCCGAAACCCTTTTCGGTAATCCGCCGATTTCCCGATGCTCCCCGGAACACTTCCGGACTCCGAAACCTTTCATCCTATATATCAATCTTCGTCCCCGGACCATTCCGGAGACCCTCGTCACGTCCGGGACCTCATCCGGGACTCCGAACAACCTTCGGTAACCATGCACTGTTCTCACTAACAACCCTAGCGTCACCGAACCTTAAGTGTGTAGACCCTGCGGGTTCGGAAACCATGTAGACATGACCGAGACACTCCCAGGTCAATAACCAATAGCGGGATCTGGATACCCATATTGGTTCCCACACGTTTCTCGATGATCTCATCGGATGAACCACGATGTCAAGGATTCAGGCAATCCCGTATACAGTTCCCTTTGTCTCGTCGGTATGTTACTTGCCCGAGATTCGATAGTCGGTATCTCTATACCTAGTTCAATCTCGTTACCGGCAAGTCTCTTTACTCGTTACCGTAATACATAATCCCGTGACCAACTACTTAGTCACTTTGAGCTCATTGAGATGACGTATTACCGAGTGGGCCCGGAGATACCTCTCCGTCACACGGAGTGACAAATCCCAGTCTCGATCCATGTCAACTCAACAGACACCCTCGAAGATACCTGTAGAGTACCTTTATAGTCACCCAGTTACGTTGTGACGTTTGGCACACACAAAGCACTCCTACGGTGTCAGTGAGTTACATGATCTCATGGTCATAGGAACTTATACTTGACATGCAGAAAACTATAGCGATAACTGACACGATCAAAAGCTATGTTAACGTTTGGGTCTCGTCCATCACATCATTCTCCTAATGATGTGATCCCGTTATCAAATGACAACTCATGTCTATGACCTGGAAACTGCGGTCATCTTTGATCAACGAGCTAGTCCTGTAGAGGCTCACTAGGGACACAAAGTCTGTCTATTCATCCACACGTGTATCTGAGTTTCCAATCAATACAGTTATAGCATGGATAATAAACGATTATCATGAACAAGGAAATATAATAATAACTCTTTTATTATTGCCTCTAGGGCATATTTCCAACAGTCTCCCACTTGCACTAGAGTCAATAATCTAGCATTACAAGGTAATGAATCTAACACCCATAGAGTCTTGGTGTTGATCGTGCTTAGCCCGTGGAAGAGGCTTAGTCAACGGATCTGCAACATTCAAATCAGTGTGTACTTTGCAAATGTTTATGTCCTCCTCCTTGACCGAATCGCGGATGGAATTGAAGCGTCGCTTTATGTGTCTGGTCCTCTTGTGAAACCTTGGTTCCTTGGCTAGAGCAATGGCACCAGTGTTGTCACAGAACAGAGTCATTGGGTTCAGTGCACTAGGCACAACTCCAAGATCTGTCATGAACTCCTTCATCCAGACACCTTCCTTAGCCGCCTCCGAGGCAGCTATATACTCCGCTTCACATGTAGAATCAGCTACCACGCTCTGCTTGGAACTGCACCAGCTTACCGCTCCCCCGTTGAGAATATATACGTATCCGGTTTGTGACTTAGAGTCATCCGGATCAGTGTCAAAGCTTGCATCGACGTAACCCTTTACGACGAGCTCTTGATCACCTCCATAAACGAGAAACATATCCTTAGTCCTTTTCAGGTACTTTAGGATATTCTTGACCGCTGTCTAGTGATCCATACCAGGATTACTCTGAAACCTTCCGGCCATACTTATGGCAAGGCTGACATCTGGTCTTGTGCACAGCATTGCATACATGATAGAGCCTATGGCTGAAGCATAGGGGACGACACTCATCTTTTCTCTATCATCCGCAGTCACTGGGCATTGAGTCTTACTCAACTTCGTACCTTGCAATACCGGCAAGAACCCCTTCTTGGATTGATCCATTTTGAACTTCTTCAAAACTTTATCAAGGTATGTGCTTTGTGAAAGTCCTATCAAGCGTCTTGATCTATCTCTATAGATCTTGATGCCCAATATGAAAGCAGCTTCACCAAGATCTTTCATCGAAAAACTCTTGTTCAAATACCCCTTCACGCTATCCAAAAATTCTATATTGTTTCCAATCAGTAATATGTCATCCACATATAATATTAGAAACGCTATAGAGCTCCCACTCACTTTCTTGTAAATACAAGCTTCATTGTAAACTTGTATAAACCCAAACGCTTTGATCACCTCATCAAAGCGAAGATTCCAACTCCGAGATGCTTGCACCAGCCCATAAATGGAACGCTGGAGCTTGCATACTTTGTCAGCATTCTCTGGATCGACAAAACCTTCTGGTTGCATCATATACAACTCTTCCTTAAGAAAACCGTTAAGGAACGCTGTTTTGACATCCATCTGCCAAATTTCATAATCGAAATATGCAGCTATTGCTAACATGATTCGGACGGATTTAAGCATCGCTACGGGTGAGAAAGTCTCATCGTAGTCAATCCCTTGAACTTGTGAAAAACCCTTTGCCACAAGTCGAGCTTTATACACGGTGACATTACCGTCAGCGTCCGTCTTCCTCTTAAAAATCCATTTATTCTGAATGGCCTTCCGCCCTTCAGGTAATACTTCCAAAGTCCATACTTTGTTTTCATACATGGATCCCATCTCGGATTTCATGGCCTCTAACCATTTGTAGGAATCCGGGCCCACCATCGCTTCTCCATAGCTCGTAGGTTCACCGTTGTCTAACAACATGACCTCCAAGACAGGGTTACCATACCACTCAGGTGCAGTGCGTACCCTTGTCGACCTACGAGGTTCGGTAGTAACTTGATCAGAAGCTCCTTGATCATCATCATTTGCTTCCTCTTCAACCTCTGCAGGCTCCACAAAAACATCTTTCTGCGCTGCGCTACTCTCTGGTTGAAGCAGAGGTTCAATAACCTCATCAAGTTCTACCTTCCTCCCACTCAATTCTTTCGAGAGAAACTCTTTCTCGAGAAAGGACCCGTTCTTAGCGACAAACACTTTGCCCTCGGATCTGAGATAGAAGGTGTACCCAACTGTTTCTTTTGGGTATCCTATGAAGACACATTTGTCCGCTTTGGGTTCGAGCTTTTCTGGCTGAAGCCTTTTGACATAAGCATCGCAACCCCAAACCTTGAGAAAAGACAACTTAGGTTTCTTACCAAACCACAGTTCATACGGTGTTGTCTCAACGGACTTAGATGGAGCCCTATTTAAAGTGAATGCAGCTGTCTCTAACGCATATCCCCAAAACGATAGTGGCAAATCGGCAAGAGACATCATAGAACGTACCATATATAATAGGGTTCGATTACGACGTTCGGACACACCATTACGCTGTGGTGTTCCAGGTGGCGTCAACTGTGAAACAATTCCACATTTTCTTAAGTGATCACCAAACTCATAACTCAGATATTCTCCCCCTCGATCAGATCGTAGGAACTTGATCTTCTTGTTACGATGATTTTCAACTTCACTCTGAAATTGCTTGAACTTTTCAAAAGTTTCAGACTTATGCTTCATCAAGTAAATATACCCATATCTACTTAAGTCGTCAGTGAAGGTGAGAAAATAACGATATCCACCGCGCGCCGTTACACTCATCGGACCGCACACATCAGTATGTATGATTTCCAATAAGTCACTTGCCCGTTCCATTGTCCCTGAAAACGGGGTCCTTGTCATCTTGCCCATGAGGCACGGCTCACACGTGTCAAGTGATTCAAAATCAAGAGACTCCAAAAGTCCATCAGCATGGAGCTTCCTCATGCGTTTCACACCGATATGACCCAGACGGCAGTGCCACAAGAAAGTGGTATTATCATTATCTACTCTACATCTTTTGGCATCAATGTTATGAACATGTGTATCATCACTATCGAGATTCAATAAGAATAAACCCCTAACTTCGGGTGCATGACCATAAAAGATATTACTCATATAAATAGAACAACCATTATTCTCTGACTTAAATGAGTAACCGTCTCGCAATAAACAAGATCCAGATATAATGTTCATGCTTAACGCAGGCACTAAATAACAATTATTCAGGTTCATAACTAATCCCGATGGTAATCGAAGAGCGAGCATGCCGACGGCGATCACATCAACCTTGGAACCATTTCCCACGCGCATCGTCACTTCGTCCTTCGCCAGCCTCCGTTTATTCCACAGTTCCTGTTTAGAGTTGCAAATGTGAGCAACCGAACCGGTATCAAATACCCAGGCACTACAACAAGAGTTGGTAAGGTACACATCAATAACATGTATATCACATATACCTTTGTTGTTGTTGGCCCCCTTCTTGTCCGCCAGATACTTGGGGCAGTTCCGCTTCCAGTGGCCGTTCCCCTTGCAATAGAAACACTCAGTCTCTGGCTTGGGCCCAGCCTTGGGTTTCTTCACTGGATTAGCAACTGCTTTGCCACCCTTCTTAGAGTTACCCTTCTTGCCCTTGCCATTCTTCTTGAAACTGGTGGTTTTATTGACCATCAACACTTGATACTCCTTCTGGATGTCTGCCTCAGCGACTTTCAGCATCGAAAACAGCTCGGCGATGGTCTTGTTCATCCCTTGCATGTTATACTGCTGCACGAAGCTCTTGTAGCTTGGAGGGAGTGACTGGAGAATTCTGTCAATGATAGCCTCATCCGGGAACACAAGTCCCAGATCAGCTATGCGGGTATAGTACCCAGACATCTTCAGTAAGTGCTCGCTGACAGACGAATTCTCCTCCATCTTGCAAGCAAAGAATTTATCGGTGGTCTCATACCTCTCGATCTTAGCATTCTTTTCAAAGATGAACTTCAACTCCTGGTACATCTCATATGCACCATGACGTTCAAAACGCCTTTGGAGTCCTCCTTCCAAGCCGTACAACATGGCACACTGCACTATCGAATAGTCATCCGAACGCGTCTGCCAGACGTTCAAAACGTCTACAGGGGCTGTAGGAGCGGGGGGGTCACCTAGCGGTGCATTTAGGACATAAATCTTTTGGGCAGCTGTGAGGATGATCCTCAGATTGCGGAGCCAGTCCACAAAGTTGCTCCCATCATCTTTCAGTTTAGCTTTCTCTAGGAACGCATTAAAATTCAGGGGAGCTACTGCGCGAGCCATCTACAACAAAAATTTGCAAAGACATTTTAGACTATTGTTCATGATAAGTGAGTTATTACCTAATCAAATTATTTATAACTCCCACTCAAATTGACATCCCTCCGGTCATTCGAGCGTGACATGATCCAAATTCACCAACCCAAGTCCGATCATCACGTGAGATGAGGTGGTGTCAATGGTGAACATCAACATGTTGATCATATCTACTATATGACTCATGCTCGACCTTTGGGTCCTCCGTGTTCCGAGGCCATGTCTGTACATGCTAGGCTCGTCAAGTCTAACCCGAGTGTTCTGCATGTGCAAAACTGGCTTGCACCCGTTGTATGCGAACGTAGAGTCTATCACACCCGATCATCATGTGGTGCTTCGAAACGACGAACCTTCGCAACGGCGCACACTCGGGGGGAACACAATTTTATCTTGAAATTTTAGTGAAGGATCATCTTATAATGCTACCGTCGTCCTAAGCAAAATAAGATGCATAAAAGGATTAACATCACATGCAAATCATAAGTGACATGATATGGCCATCAACTCGTGCTTTTGATCTCCATCTCCAAAGCACCGGCATGATCTCCATCGTCACCGGCGCCACACCATGATCCCCATCATCATGATCTCCATCATCGTGTCGCCATCGGGGTTGTCGGCGCCCACCATGCTCTTACTACTATTGCTACCGTTTAGCGATAAAGTGAAGCATTACAAAGCGCTTAATGATTGACACGCAGGTCATACAAAAATTAAAGACAACCCTATGGCTCCTGCCGGTTGCCGTATGCATCGACATGCAAGTCGATATTAACTATTACAACATGATCATCTCATACATCAAATATATCTCATCATGTCATTGGCCATATCATATCACATACATACCCTGCAAAAACAAGTTAGACGTCCTCTAATTGTTGTTGCATGTTTTACGTGGCTGCTATGGGTATCTAGCAAGAACGCTTCTTACCTACGCAAAACCACAACGGTGATATTCAAGTTGCTATTTAACCTTCTACAAGGACCGCCTTGTTCTATTCCGATTCAACTAAGATAGGAGAGACAGACACCCGCCAGCCATCTTATGCAACAAAAGTCACATGTCTGTCGATGGAACCGGTCTCATGTACGTGGACATGTAAAGTTGGTCCGGGCCGCTTCATCCCATAATACCGCTGAATCAAGAAAGACTAAGGAGGGCAGCAATTTAAACATCAACGCCACAAACCCTTTTGTGTTCTACTCGAGAAAGCATCTACGCAAGATCCTAGCTCATGATGCCACTGTTGGGGAACGTTGCATGGAAAACAAAAAAATTTCTCTACGTTCACCAAGATCAATCTAGTAGATGCAACTACGAGGGGAGAGTAGGATCCACATACCCTTGTAGATCGCTAAGCGGAAGCGTTAAGAACGCGGTTGATGGAGTCGTACTCGCCGCGATTCAGATCGCCGAAGATCCTAGCACCGAAGCAACGGTGCCTCCGCGTTCTTCACACGTACGGCTCGGGGACGTCTCCTCCTTCTTGATCCAGCAAGGGGTGGAGGAGAGGTTGATGGAGAGACCGGCAGCACGACGACGTGGTGGTGATGGTGGAGAAGGATTCCAGCAGGGCTTCGCCTAAGCACCGCGGGAGATGAAGATGTTATGGGAGAGGGAGGGCAGCACCGAGGCACAAACGTGTGTTGGCTGCCCTCCCTCTACCTCTCTATATATAGGGGGAAGGAGGAGAGGGGGGCGCCCTAGGGTTTCCCCTAGGGGGGCCGGCGGCCAGGGCAGAGGGGGGCGGCGGCCAAGGGCCAGGCCCTAGGGTTTCCCCCCCTAGGTGCCTTGCCCCCCAAGCCAGGGGGGGTGCGGCAGCCCTAGGAGGGTCCACCTCCCCTTGCGCATGAGGAGAGGGCCTAGGGGGGGGGCGCACAGCCCTATGAGGGCTGTGGTGTCCCCCCTTGTGGCCCATTAGGCCCAGAACCACTTCCGGGACCCCCGAAACCCTTTTCGGTAATCCGCCGATTTCCCGATGCTCCCCGGAACACTTCCGGACTCCGAAACCTTTCATCCTATATATCAATCTTCGTCCCCGGACCATTCCGGAGACCCTCGTCACGTCCGGGACCTCATCCGGGACTCCGAACAACCTTCGGTAACCATGCACTGTTCTCACTAACAACCCTAGCGTCACCGAACCTTAAGTGTGTAGACCCTACGGGTTCGGAAACCATGTAGACATGACCGAGACACTCCCAGGTCAATAACCAATAGCGGGATCTGGATACCCATATTGGTTCCCACACGTTTCTCGATGATCTCATCGGATGAACCACGATGTCAAGGATTCAGGCAATCCCGTATACAGTTCCCTTTGTCTCGTCGGTATGTTACTTGCCCGAGATTCGATCGTCGGTATCTCTATACCTAGTTCAATCTCGTTACCGGCAAGTCTCTTTACTCGTTACCGTAATACATAATCCCGTGACCAACTACTTAGTCACTTTGAGCTCATTGAGATGACGTATTACCGAGTGGGCCCGGAGATACCTCTCCGTCACACGGAGTGACAAATCCCAGTCTCGATCCATGTCAACTCAACAGACACCCTCGGAGATACCTGTAGAGTACCTTTATAGTCACCCAGTTACGTTGTGACGTTTGGCACACACAAAGCACTCCTACGGTGTCAGTGAGTTACATGACCTCATGGTCATAGGAACTTATACTTGACATGCAGAAAACTATAGCGATAACTGACACGATCAAAAGCTATGTTTAACGTTTGGGTCTTGTCCATCACATCATTCTCCTAATGATGTGATCCCGTTATCAAATGACAACTCATGTCTATGACCTGGAAACCGCGGTCATCTTTGATCAACGAGCTAGTCCTGTAGAGGCTCACTAGGGACATAAAGTCTGTCTATTCATCCACACATGTATTTGAGTTTCCAATCAATACAGTTATAGCATGGATAATAAACGATTATCATGAACAAGGAAATATAATAATAACTCTTTTATTATTGCCTCTAGGGCATATTTCCAACATTCGAAAGTTAGAAATTACTACAAACTGTTCTGTTTTTGACAGATTCTGTTTTTCCTGTGTTGTTTGCTTATTTTGATGAATCTATGAGTATTATTGGGGAGTATGAATCATAGAGAAGTTGGAATACAGTAGGTTTAACACCAATATAAACAAATAATTAGTTCCTTATAGTACCTTTGAGTGGTGGTTTGTTTTCGTATACTAACGGAGCTCACGAGATTTTTGGCTAAGTTTTGTGTTGTGAAGTTTTCAAGTTTTGAGTATGGCTTTGATGGACTATGGAACAAAGAGTGGCAAGAGCTTAAGCTTGGGGATGCCCAAGGCACCCAAAGGTAAAATTCAAGGACAACCAAAAGCCTAAGCTTGGGGATGCCCCGGGAAGGCACCCCCTCTTTCGTCTTCATCTATCGGTAACTATACTCGGGACTGTATTTTTATTCACCACATGATATGTGTTTTGCTTGGAGCGTCATGTATGATTTGAGTCTTTGCTTGTTAGTTTGCCACAATCATCCTTGCTGGACACACCTTTTTGAGAGAGATAAATATGATCTAGAATTTGTTAGAATACTCTATGTGCTTCACTTATATCCTTTGAGCTAGATAGTTTTGCTCTAGTGCTTCACTTATATCTTTTAGAGCACGGTGGTGATTTTATTTTGTAGAAATTGTTGATCTCTCATGCTTCACTTATATCCTTTTGAGAGTCTTTTAGAACAGCATGGTAATGTGCTTTAGTTATAAAACTAGTCCTAATATGACAGGCATCCAAGATGAATATAGTAAAAACTTTCGTATAAAGTGCATTGAATATGATGAGAAGTTTGATACTTGATGATTGTTTTGAGATATGAGGATGGCGATATTAGAGTCATGCTAGTGGAGTAATTATGAATTTGAAAAATACTTGTGTTAAAGTTTGTGATTCCCGTAGCATGCACGTATGGTGAACCGCTTTGTGACGAAGTTAGAGCATGAGGTATTTATTGAGTGCCAACCTTTGTGTGGAGGTCGGGGGCGCGCGATGGTTAACTCCTACCAACCTCCCCCCTAGGACCATGCGTTGATTGCTTTGTTTTGATGACTCGTAAATTTTTGCAATAAGTATATGAGTTCTTTATGACTAATGTTGAGTCCATGGATTATACGCACTCTCACCCTTCCACCATTGCTAGCCTCTCTTGTACTGCACAACTTTCGCCGGTACCTTACACCCACCATATATCTTCCTCAAAACAGCCACCATACCTACCTATCATGGCATTTTCATAGCCATTCCGAGATATACCGCCATGCAACTTTCCATCATTTCGTTCATAAGACACGCTTCATTTTGTCATATTGCCATGCATGATCATGTAGTTGACATCATATTTGTGGCAAAGCCACCATGCATAATTTATCATACATGTCACTCTTGATTCATTGCACATCCCGGTACACCACCGGAGGCATTCATATAGAGTCATACTTTGTTCTAGTATCGAGTTGTATATCGAGTTGTAAATCAATATAAGTGTGATGATCATCCTTATTAGAGCATTGTCCCAAAGAAAAAAAAAGAAAAAAAGAAGGAAAGGCCAAAAAAAAGAGAGACCCAAAAAAAGAAAAAAAAAGAAAAAAAAGAAAAGAAAAGAAGAGGGACAATGCTACTATCTTTTTCCACACTTGTGCTTCAAAGTAGCACCATGTTCTTCATGATAGAGAGTCTCATTGTTAGTCACTTTCATATACTAGTGGGAATTTTCATTATAGAACTTGGCTTGTATATTCCAATGATGGGCTTCCTCAAATGCCCTAGGTCTTCATGAGCAAGCAAGTTGGATGCACACCCACTTAGTTTCTTATGTTGAGCTTCCATACATTTATAGCTCTAGTGCATCCGTTGCATGGCAATCCCTACTCACTCACATTGATATCTATTAATGGGCATCTCCATAACCCGTTGATATGCCTAGTTGATGTGATACCATCTTCCTCTTTTGTCTTCTCCACAACCACCACTCTATTCCACCTATAGTGCTATATCCATGGCTCACGCTCATGTATTGCGTGAAAGTTGAAAGGTTTGAATTTTTTTGAGTATGAAGACAATTGCTTGGCTGAAACCGGGGTTATGCATGATATGTATATTTTGTGTGATGAAGAGGGAGCATAGCCAAACTATATGATTTTGTAGGGATAACTTTCTTTGGCCATGTTATTTTGAGAAGACATGATTGCTTTGTTAGTATGCTTGAAGTATTATTATTCTTATGTTAATATAAACTTTTGTCTTGAATCTTTCGGATCTGAACGTTCATGCCACAATAAATAAATTACATTGAAAATTATGTTGGTTAGCATTCCACATCAAAAATTCTGTTTTTATCATTTACCTACTCGAGGACGAGCATGAATTAAGCTTGGGGATGCTTGATACGTCTCCAACGTATCTATAATTTTTTATTGTTCCATGCTATTATATTATCCTTCTAGGATGTTTTATGGGCTTTTATATACACTTTTATATGATTTTTGGGACTAACCTATTAACATAGAGCCCAGTGCGAGTTTCTGTTTTTTCCTTGTTTTTGAGTTTTACAGAAAAGGAATACCAAACGGAGTCCAATTGACGTGCCAATTTTCGATGATTTTTTCTGGACCAAAAGAACCCCCGAAGTAAAAGAGTTGGGCCAGGAGAGCCACGGGCTGCCCACGAGAGTGGGGGGCGCGCCCACCCCAAGTGGTGGCGCCCTCCTATCTCGTGGACAGCCCGGAGACCCCCCCTGACCTGAGACCTATGCCAAAAAATCCTATAAATACATAAACCTCCAGAAAATAACCTAGATCGGGAGTTCCACCACCGAAAGCCTCTGTTGCCATCGAAAACCAATCTAGACCCCGTTCTGGCACCCTACCGGATGAGGAATCCCTCTCTTGTGGCCATCTTCATCATCCCGGCGCTCTCCATGATGAGGAGGGAGTAGTCCACCTTCGGGGCCGAGGGTATGTACCACTAGCTATGTGTTTGATCTCTCTCTCTCGTGTTCTTGAGATGGCACGATCTTGATGTATCGCGAGCTTTGCTATTATAGTTGGATCTTATGATGTTTCTCCCCGTCTACTCTCTTGTGATGAATTGAGTTTTCCCTTTGAAGTTATCTTATCAGATTGAATCTGTAAGGATTTGAGAACACTCGATGTATGTCTTGCATGTGCTTATCTGTGGTGACAATGGGATATCACATGATCCACTTGATGTATGTTTTGGTGATCAACTTGCGGGTTCCGTGACCTTGGGAATCTATGCATAGGGGTTGGCACACGTTTTCGTCTTGACTCTTCGGTAGAAACTGTGGGGCAATCTTTGAAGTTCTTTGTGTTGGTTGAATAGATGAATCTGAGATTGTGTGATGCATATCGTATAATCATGCCCACGGATACTTGAGGTGACAATGGAGTATCTAGGTGACATTAGGGTTTTGGTTGATTTGTGTCTTAAGGTGTTATTCTAGTACGAACTCTATGATAGGTTGAATGGAAAGAATAGCTTCGTGTTATTTTAATACGGACTCTTGAATAGATCAATCATAAAGAATAACTTTGAGGTGGTTTCGTACCCTACCATAATCTCTTTGTTTGTTCTCCGCTATTAGTGATTTTGGAGTGACTCTTTGTTGCATGTTGAGGGCTAGTAATATGATCCAATTATGTTATCCTTGTTGAGAGAACTTGCATTAGTGAAAGTATGAACCCTAGGCCTTGTTTCCTATCATTGCAACACCGTTTATGCTCACTTTTACCACTTTCTACCTTGCTGTTTTTATATTTTCAGTTTACAAAAACCCATATCTACCATCCATATTGCACTTGTATCACCACCTCTTCGCCGAACTAGTGCACCTATACAATTTACCATTGTATTGGGTGTGTTGGGGACACAAGAGACTCTTTGTTATTTGGTTGCAGGGTTGCTTGAGAGAGACCATCTTCATCCTACGCCTTCCACGGATTGATAAACCTTAGGTCATCCACTTGAGGGAAATTTGCTACTGTCCTACAAACCTCTGCACTTGGAGGCCCAACAACGTCTACATGAAGAAGGTTGTGTAGTAGACATCAGTCACCTAGCGGTGCATCAAGGACATAATACTTCTGTGCAGCAGTTAGGATAATCCTCAAATTACGGACCCAATTCGTGTAGTTGCTACCATCATCTTTCAACTTAGCTTTCTCTAGGAACGCATTAAAATTCAAGGGAACGGCAACATGTGCCATTGATCTACAACAACATAGATATGCAAAAACTATCAGGACTAAGTTGACGATAAATTAAAGTTCAGTTAATCATATTACTAAAGAACTCCCACTTAGATAGACATCCCTCAAGTCATATAAATGATCACGTGATCCAAATCAACTAAACCATGTCCGATCATCACGTGAGATGGAGTAGTTTTCAATGGTAAACATCTTATGTTGATCATATATACTATATGATTCACGCTCGACCTTTCGGTGTCCAGTGTTCCGAGGCCATGTCTGTACATGCTAGGCTCATCAAGTTTAACCTGAGTATTCTGCATGTGCAAAACTGTCTTACACCCGTTGTATGTGAATGTAGAGCTTATCACACCCGATCATCACGTGGTTGTTGGGGAACGTAGCAGAAATATAAAAATTCTATGCTTCACCAACATCAATCTATGGAGTCATCTAGCAACGAGGGAGGGGGGAGTGCATCTACATACCCTTGTAGATCGCGAGCGGTAGCGTTCAAGGGAACGTGGATGATGGAGTCGTACTCGTCGTGATCCAAATCACCGATGATCCTAGCGCCGAACGGACGGCACCTCCGCGTTCAACACACATACGGAGCAGCGACGTCTCCTCCTTCTTGATCCAGCAAGGGGGAGGAGAGGTTGATGGAGATCCAGCAGCACGACGGCGTGGTGGTGGATGCAGCGGTATTCCAGCAGGGCTTCGCCAAGCAGCACTTGAGGAGGAAGGGATGTCACGGGAGGGAGAGGGAGGTGCCAGGGCATGGGTGCGGCTGCCCTCCCTCCCCCCACTATATATAGGGGCCCTAGGGGGGCGCCGGCCCTAGGAGATCCAATCTCCTAGGGGGGCGGCGGCCAAGGGGGGGGGGACTTGCCCCCAAGTCAAGTGGGGGCCGCCCACCCATAGGGTTTCCAACCCTAGGCGCAGGGAAGGCCCAAGGGGGGCGCACCAGCCCACTATGGGCTGGTACCCTTCCCCTTTCAGCCCATGGGGCCCTCTGGGATAGGTGGCCCCACCCGGTGGACCCCCGGACCCTTCCCGTGGTCCCGGTACAATACCGGTGACCCCCGAAACTCTCTCGATGGCCGAAACTGGACTTCCTATATATAAATCTTTACCTCCAGACCATTCCGGAACTCCTCGTGACGTCCGGGATCTCATTCGGGACTCTGAACAACTTTCGGGTTATCGCATACTTATATCTCTACAACCCTAGCGTCACCGAACCTTAAGTGTGTAGACCCTACGGGTTCGGGAGACACGTAGACATGACCGAGACGACTCTCCGGTCAATAACCAACAGCGGGATCTGGATACCTATGTTGGCTCCCACATGCTCCTCGATGATCTCATCGGATGAACCACGATGTCAAGGATTCAATCAATCCCGTATACGATTCCCTTTGTCTATCGGTATAGTACTTGCGCGAGATTCGATCGTCGGTATACCGATACCTTGTTCAATCTCGTCATGGTAAGTCTCTTTACTCGTTCAGTAATACATCATCCCGTGACCAACTCCTTAGTCACATTGAGCTCATTATGATGATGTCATACCGAGTGGGCCCAGAGATACCTCCCCGTCATACGGAGTGACAAATCCTAGTCTCGGTTCGTGCCAACCCAACAGATACTTTCGGAGATACCCGTTGTGTACCTTTATAGCCACCCAGTTACGTTGTGACGTTTGGCACACCCAAAGTATTCCTATGGTATCCGGGAGTTGCACAACCTCATGGTCTAAGGAAAAGATACTTGACATTGGAAAATCTTTAGCATTACGAACTACACGATCTTTTGCTAGGCTTAGGATTGGGTCTTGTCCATCACATCATTCTCCTAATGATGTGATCCCATTATCGATGACATCCAATGTCCATGGTTAGGAAACCGTAGCCATCTGTTGATCAACGAGCTAGTAACTAGAGGTTTACCAGGGACACGTTGTGGTCTATGTATTCACACATGTATCACTGTTTTCGGATAATACAATTCAAGCATGAATAACAGACAATTATCATGAACAAGGAAATATAATAATAACCAATTTATTATTGCCTCTAGGGCATATTTCCAACAGTCTCCCACTTGCACTAGAGTTAATAATCTAGTTCACATCGCCATGTGATTAACACTCACAGGTCACATCGCCATGTGACCAACATCCAAAGAGTTTAATAGAGTCAATAATCTAGTTCACATCACTATGTGATTAACACTCAATGAGTTCTGGGTTTGATCATGTTATACTTGTGAGAGAGGTTGGAGTCAACGGGTCTGCAACATTCAGATCTCTATGTATTTCGCAAAACTTTATGTTATATCATAGATGCTGCTACCATGTTCCACTTGGAGCTATTCCAAATTGTTGCTCCATTATACGTATCCGGTATCTCTACTCAGAGCTATCCGGATATGTGTTAAGATTGCATCGATGTAACTCTTTACGTCGAACTCTTTATCACCTCCATAACCGAGAAACATTTCCTTATTCCTCTAAGGATAATTTTGACCGCTATCTAGTGATCCACTCCTGGATCACCTTTGTACCCTCTTGCCAGACATGTGGCAAGGCACACATTAGGTGCGGTACTCAGCATGGCATACCGTATAGAGCCTATGACAAAAGCATAGGGGATGACCTTCGTCCTTCCTCTTTCTTCTGCCGTGGTCAAGCTTTGAGTCTCACTCAAATTCACACCTTACAACTCAGGTAAGAACTCCTTCTTTGACTGATCTATTTTGAACTTCAAAATCATGTCAAAGGTGTGTGTTATTTTGAAAGTATCATTAGGCATCTTGATCTATCTCTATAGATCTTGATGCCCAATGTGTAAGCAGCTTTATCCAGGTCTTCCTTTGAAAAACTCCTTTCAAACAACCCTTTATGCTTTCCAGAAATTCTATATCATTTCGGATCAACAATATGTCATTCACATATATTTATTAGAAATGTTGTAGTGCTCCCACTCACTTTATTGTAAATACAAGTTTCTAACAAACATTGTATAAACCCAAAAACTTTGATCACATCATTAAAGCGAATGTTCCAACTCCGAGATGCTTGCACCAGCCCATAGATTGAGCGTTGGAGCTTGCATACCTTGTTAGCATTCTCAGGATCGACAAAACCTTCCGGCTGCATCATATACAGTTCTTCCTTGAGGAAGCCATTAAGGAATGATGTTTTGATGTCCATTTGCCATATCTCATAATCATAGAATGCGGCAATAGCTAACATGATTCGGACGGACTTCAGCATCGCTACAGGAGAGAAAGTCTCGTCGTAGTCAATCCCTTAAACTTGTCAATAACCTTTAGCCACAAGCCGAGCCTTATAGATGGTCACATTACCATCCGCGTCAGTCTTCTTCATAAAGATCCATTTATTTTCTATGGCGTGCCGATCATCGGGCAAGTCCACCAAAGTCCATACTTTGTTTTCATACATGGATCCTATCTCGGATTTCATGGCTTCAAGCCATTTGTTGGAATCCAGGCACGCCATCGCTTCTTCATAGTTCGAAGGTTCACCGTTGTCTAACAACATGATTTCCATGACAGGGTTGCCGTACCACTCTGGTGCGGAACGTGTCCTTGTGGACCTACGAAGTTCAGTAGTAACTTGATCTGAAGCTTCATGATCATTATCATTAACTTCCTCCCTAGTCGGTGCAGGCACCACAGGAACAACTTCCTGCGCTGTGCTACTTTCCGGTTCGTAAGGGGTGACTGTCACCTCATCAAGTTCCACTTTCCTCCCACTCACTTCTTTCGAGAGAAACTCTTTCTCCAGAAAGGATCCATTCTTGGCAACAAAGACCTTGCCTTCGAATCTGAGGTAGAAGGTGTACCCAATAGTTTCCTTAGGGTATCCTATGAAGACGCATTTTTCCGATTTGGGTTCGAGCTTTTCAGGTTGAAGTTTCTTGACATAAGCATCGCAACCCCAAACTTTCAGAAACGACAACTTAGGTTTCGTGCCAAACCAAAGTTCATACGGTGTCGTCTCATCGGATTTAGACGGAGCCCTATTTAAAGTGAATGCGGCAATCTCTAAAGCATAACCCCAAAATGATAGCGGTAAGTCGGTAAGAGACATCATAGATCGCACTATGTCCAACAGAGTACGATTACGACGCTCGGACACACCATTACGCTGAGGTGTTCCAGGCGGTGTCAATTGTGAAACAATTCCACAGTTCCTTAGGTGTGTGCCAAATTCGTGACTTAAATATTCTCCTCCACGATCCGATCATAAGAACTTTATTTTTCTGTCACGTTGATTCTCAACCTCATTCTGAAATTCCTTGAACTTTTCAAAGGTCTCAGACTTGTGTTTCATCAAGTAGACATACCCATATCTACTTAAGTCATCTGTGAGGGTGAGAACATAACGATAGCCTCCGCGAGCTTCAACACTCATTGGACCGCACACATCGGTATGTATGATTTCCAATAAGTTGGTCGCTCGCTCCATTGTTCCGGAGAACGGAGTCTTGGTCATCTTGCCCAAGAGGCATGGTTCGCATGTGTCAAATGATTCATAATCAAGAGACTCCAAAAGTTCATCTGCATGGAGCTTCTTCATACGTTTGACACCAATATGACCAAGGCGGCAATGCCACAAGTATGTGGGACTATCATTATCAACCTTACATCTTTTGGCATTCACACTATGAATATGTGTAACATCACGTTCGAGGTTCATTAAGAATAAACCATTGACCAGCGGGGCATGACTATAAAACATTTCTCTCATATAAATAGAACAACCATTATTCTCGGATTTAAATGAGTAGCCATCTCGCATTAAACGAGATCCAGATACAATGTTCATGCTCAAAGCTGATACTAAATAACAATTATTGAGGTTTAAAACTAATCCCGAGGGTAGATGTAGAGGTAGCGTGCCGACGGCGATCACATCGACCTTGGAACCATTCCCGACGCGCATCGTCACCTCGTCCTTCGCCAGTCTACGCTTATTCCGCAGCTCCTGCTTTGGGTTACAAATGTGAGCAACTGCACCGGTATCAAATACCCAGGAGCTACTACGAGCGCTGGTAAGGTACACATCAATACCATGTATATCACATATACCTTTGATGTTGCCGACCTTCTTATCTGCTAAGTATTCGGGACAGTTCTGCTTCCAGTGACCCGTTCCCTTGCAATAAAAGCACTCAGTCTCAGGCTTGGGTCCATTCTTTGGCTTCTTCCCGGCAACTGGCTTACCGGGCGCGGCAACTCCTTTGTCGTCTTTCTTGAAGTTCTTCTTACCCTTGCCTTTCTTGAACTTAGTGGTTTTATTCACCATCAACACTTGATGTTCTTTCTTGATCGCCACCTCCGCTGACTTCAGCATTGAGTACACCTCGGGAATGGACTTCTCCATCCCTTGCATATTGAAGTTCATCATGATGCTCCTGTAGCTTGGTGGGAGCAACTGAAGGATTCTGTCAACTACCGCTTCGTCTGGGAGATTAATTCCCAACTGAGACAAGTGATTGTGCAACCCAGACAATTTGAGTATGTGCTCGCTGACAGAACTATTCTCCTCCATCTTACAACTGTAGAATGCGTCAGAGACGTCATATCTCTCGACTCGGGCATGAGCTTGGAAAACCATTTTCAGCTCTTGGAACATCTCATATGCTCTGTGGTGCTCAAAACGCTTTTGGAGCCCTGATTCTAAGCTGTAAAGCATGCCGCACTGAACCAGGGAGTAATCATCACAACGCGACTGCCAAGCGTTCATAACATCTTGGTTCGCTGGGACGGGAGCATCACCTAGTGGTGCTTCAAGGACATATGTTTTCTTGGCAACTATGAGGATGATCCTCAAGTTACGGACCCAATCCGTATAGTTGCTACCATCGTCTTTCAGCTTGGTTTTCTCTAGGAACGCGTTGAAGTTGAGGGTAACATGAGCGTGGGCCATTGGATCTACAAGACATATTGTAAAGATTTTAGACTATGTTCATGACAATTAAGTTCATCTAAACAATTTAATGAACTCCCACTCAGATAGACATCTCTCTAATCATCTAAGTGATAAATGATCCGTATCGACTAGGCCGTGTCTGATCATCACGTGAGACGGACTAGTCATCAACGGTGAACATCTTTATGTTGATCGTATCTTCTATACGACTCATGTTCGACCTTTCGGTCTTCCGTGTTCCGAGGCCATGTCTGTACATGCTAGGCTCGTCAAGTGAACCCTAAGTGTATTGCGTGTGTAAATCTGGCTTACACCCGTTGTATGCAAACATTAGAGCCTATCACACCCAATCATCACGTGGTGCTTCGGAACAACAAACCTTAGCAACGGTGCATAGTTAGGGGGAACACAATTCTTGAAATTTTTCGTGAGAGATCATCTTATTTACTACCGTCGTTCTAAGCAAATAAGATGTATAAACATGATAAACATCACATGCAATCAAATAGTGACATGATATGGCCAATATCATTTTGCTCCTTTGATCTTCATCTTCGGGGCTCCATGATCATCTTTGTCACCGGCATGACACCATGATCTCCATCATCATGATCTCCATCGTCGTGTCTTCGTGAAGTTGTCTCGCCAAACATTACTTCTACTACTATGGCTAACGGTTAGCGATAAAGTAAAGTAATTACATGGCGTTTTTCATTGACACGCGGGTCATACAATAAAATAAGACAACTCCTATGGCTCCTGCCGGTTGTCATACTCATCGACATGCAAGTCGTGATTCCTATTACATGAACATGATCAATCTCATACATCACATATATCATTCATCACATCCTTTTGGCCATATCACATCACACGACACATGCTGCAAGAATAGGTTAGACGTCCTCTAATTGTTGTTGCAAGTTTTTACGTGGCTGCTATAGGTTTCTAGCAAGAACGTTTCTTACCTACGCCAAAACCACAACGTGATATGCCAATTTCTATTTACCCTTCATAAGGACCCTTTTCATCGAATCTGATCCGACTAAGGTGGGAGAGACTGTTACCCGCTAGCCACCTTATGCAACTAGTGCATGTCAGTTGGTGGAACCTGTCTCACGTAAGCGTACGTGTAAGGTCGGTCCGGGCCGCTTCATCCCACGATACCGCCGAATCAAGATAAGACTAGTAGTGGCAAGAGAATTGAACAAATCTACACCCACAACTGCTTTGTGTTCTACTCGTGCAAGATACTATGCATAGACCTAGGTCATGAGGCCACTGTCGGGGAACGTAGCAGAAATCAAAAAAATTCTACGCTTCACCAAGATCAATCTATGGAGTCATCTAGCAACGAGGGAGGGGGAGTGCATCTACATACCCTTGTAGATCGCGAGCGGAAGCATTCAAGAGAACGTGGATGATGGAGTCGTACTCGTCGTGATCCAAATCACCGATGATCCTAGCGCCGAACGGACGGCACCTCCGCGTTCAACACACGTACGGAGCAGCGACGTCTCCTCCTTCTTGATCTAGCAAGGGGGAGGGGAGGTTGATGGAGATCCAGCAGCACGACGGCGTGGTGGTGGATGAAGTGGTATTCCAGCAGGGCTTCGCCAAGCAGCACTGGAGGAGAAAGGGGTGTCACGGGAGGGAGAGGGAGGCGCCAGGGCATGGGTGCGGCTGCCCTCCCTCCCCCCACTATATATAGGGGCCCTGGGGGGCGCCGGCCCTAGGAGATCCAATCTCCTAGGGGGGCGGCGGCCAAGGGGGGGGGGCTTGCCCCCCAAGTCAAGTGGGCGCCCCCCACCCCTAGGGTTTCCAACCCTAGGTGCAGGGGAGGCCCAGGGGGGCGCACCAGCCCACTATGGGCTAGTTCCCTTCCCCTTTCAGCCCATGGGGCCCTCCGGGATAGGTGGCCCCACGCGGTGGACCCCTGGGACCCTTCCCGTGGTCCCGGTACAATACCGGTGACCCCCGAAACTCTCCCGATGCCGAAACAGGACTTCCTATATATAAATATTTACCTTCGAACCATTCCGGAACTCCTCGTGACATCCGGGATCTCATCCAGGACTCCGAACAACTTTCTGGTTACCGCATACTTATATCTCTACAATCCTAGCGTCGCCGAACCTTAAGTGTGTAGACCCTATGGGTTCGGGAGACACGTAGACATGACCGAGACGACTCTCCGGTCAATAACCAACAGCGGGATCTCGATACCCATGTTGGCTCCCACATGCTCCTTGATGATCTCATCGGATGAACCACGATGTCAAGGATTCAATCAATCCCGTATACGATTCCCTTTGTCTATCGGTATAGTACTTGCCCGAGATTCGATCGTCGGTATACCGATACCTCGTTCAATCTCGTCATGGCAAGTCTCTTTACTCATTCCGTAATACATCATCCCGTGACCAACTCCTTAGTCACATTGAGCTCATTATGATGATGTCTTACCGAGTGGGCCCAGAGATACCTCTCCGTCATACGGAGTGACAAATCTCAGTCTCGGTTAGTGCCAACCCAACAGATACTTTCGGAGATACCCGTTGTGTACCTTTATAGCCACCCAGTTACGTTGTGACGTTTGGCACGCCCAAAGTATTCCTACGGTATTCGGGAGTTGCACAACCTCATGGTCTAAGGAAAAGATACTTGACATTGGAAAAGCTTTAGCATTACGAACCACATGATCCTGTGCTAGGCTTAGGATTGGGTCTTGTCCATCACATCATTCTCCTAATGATGTGATCCCGTTATCAATGACATCCAATGTACATGGTTAGGAAACCGTAACCATCTGTTGATCAATGAGCTAGTAACTATAGGTTTACCAGGGACACGTTGTGGTCTATGTATCCACACATGTATCATTGTTTCCGGATAATACAATTCAAGCATGAATAACAGACAATTATCATGAACAAGGAAATATAATAATAACCAATTTATTATTGCCTCTAGGGCATATTTCCAACAGTGGTGTCTCGGCACGAAGAACTATCGCAACGGTGCATACTCAGGGAGAACACTTGTACCTTGAAATTTTTGTAAGGGATCATCTTATAATGCTACCGTCGTTCTAAGAAAAATAAGATGCATAAAAAGATAAACATCACATGTAATCAAAATATGTGACATGAGATGGCCATCATCATCTTGTACTTTTGATCTCCATCTCCAAAGCATTGTCATGATCTCCATCGTCACCGGCTTGACACCATGATCTTCATCGTAGCGTCGTGGTTGTCTCACCAACTATTGCTTCTACTACTATCGCTAACTCACAGTGATAAAGTAAAGCAATTACATGGCGTTCGCAATTCATACCATAAAGAGACAACCATAAGGCTACTGCCGGTTGCCGATAATTTATAAAACATGATCATCTCATACAATATCGTATAACTCATCACGTCTTGACCATATCACATCACAACATGCCCTGCAAAAACAAGTTAGACGTCCTCTACTTTGTTATTGCAAGTTTTACGTGACTGCTACGGGCTTCTAGCAAGAACAGTTCTTACCTACGCATCAAAACCACAATGATTTTTCATCAAGTGTGTTGTTTTAACCTTCAACAAGGACCAGCCGTAGTCAAACTCGATTCAACTAATTTGGAGAAACTGACACCCGCTAGCCACATGTGTGCAAAGCACGTCGGTAGAACCAATCTCATGAACGCGGTCATGTAATGTCGGTCCGGGCCGCTTCATCCAACAATACCGCTGAATCAAAGTAAGACATTGGTGGTAAGCAGTATGACTATTATCACCCACAACTCTTTGTGTACTACTCGTGCATATCATCTACGCATAGACCTGGATCATGATGCCATTGTTGGGGAACGTAGTATTTCAAAAAATTCCTATGATCACGCAAGATCTATCTATAGCAACGAGCGGGGAGAGTGTGTCCACGTACCCTCGTAGCCCGAAAGCGGAAGAGTTTAGTAACGCGGTTGATGTAGTTGAACGTCTTCACGATCCAACCGATCCAAGTATTGAACGTACGGCACCTCCGGGTTCAGCACACGTTCAGCACGATGACGTCCCTTGAGCTCTTGATACAGTTGAGGACGAGGGAGAGTTTCGTTAGCACGATGGCGTGGTGACGGTGATGATGAAGTTACCGGTGAGGGCTTCGCCTAAGCACTACAACGATATGACCGAGGTGTGTAACTGTGGAAGGGGGCACAACACACGGCTAAGAGATTGTCTGTTGTGCCTTTGGGGTGCCCCCTGCCCACGCATATAAAGGAGGGAGGGAGAGAGGCCGGCTCTCCTAGGGGCGCGCCAAGTATAGGGACTCCTACTAGGACTCCCAAGTCCTAGTACGATTCCCTTTCCTTTTCGGAGTAGGAAAGAAGGAAAGGAGGGAGAGGGAGAAGGAAAGGGGGGGCTGCGCCCCCACTCCTTGTCCAATTCGGTTTGGGTAGGGGGGAGGTGCGCGCCACCTCGTGGCCCTTCTTCCCTCTCTCCACTAAATCCCAATAAGGCCCATTAACTTCCCCGGACGAATTCCCGTCACTTCCCGGTACTCCGAAAAATACCCGAATCACTCGGAACCATTCTGATGTCCGAATATAGCCTTCAAATATATCGATCTTTACCTCTCGACCATTTCAAGACTCCTCGTCGTGTCCATGATCTCATCCGGGACTCCGAACAATCTTCGGTCATCAAATCACATAACTCATAATACAAATCGTCATCGAACGTTAAGCGTGCGGACCCTACGGGTTCGAGAACTATGTAGACATGACCGAGACACATCTCTCGTCAATAACCAATAGTGGAACCTGGATGCTCATATTGGTTCCTACATATTCTACGAAGATCTTTATCGGCCAAACCGCATAACAGCATACGTTGTTCCCTTTGTCATCGGTATGTTACTTGCCCGATATTCGATCGTCGGTATCATCATACCTAGTTCAATCTCGTTACCGGCAAGTCTCCTTACTCGTTCTGTAATACATCATCTCGTGACTAACCCATTAGTCATTTGCTTGCAAGGCTTATTATGATGTGTATTACCGAGAGGGCCTAGAGATACCTCTCCGACACTCAGAGTGCAACTTAATAAACACCTTCGGAGACACCTGTTGAGCATCTTTATAATCACCCAGTTACGTTGTGACGTTTGATAGCACACAAGGTGTTCCTCCGGTATTCGGGAGTTGCATAATCTCAAAGTCAGAGGAACATGTATAAGTCATGAAGAAAGCAATAGCAATAAACTAAACGATTATAATGCTAAGCTAACGGATGAGTCTTGTCCATCACATCATTCTCCTAATGATGTGACCCCGTTCATCAAATGACAACACATGTCTATGGTTAGGAAACTTAACCATCTTTGATTAATGAGCTAGTCTAGAAGAGGCATACTAGGGACACTCTCTTTCGTCTATGTATTCACACATGTATCAAGTTTTCGGTCAATACAATTCTAGCTTGAATAAAAGACATTTATCATGATATATAAGGAAATATAAATAAGAACTTTATTATTGCCTCTAGGGCATATTTCCTTCAGCTACTCCACCTTTTCTCTTGGTGGAATCTCAACTACTTGTGCAGGAGTAGAAACTTGCTTCTGTATGTATTTTATGCAACCACTAGCTAAGCTTAAGGCCTCCTTTGGTTTGTGGGAACTTTGTAGGAATTTTATAGGCTATGATTTGAAAAGGAAAATTTTCTTTGAAGCCCTTTGGTTTGTAGGAATGAATTCCTATTCCCATATAGGATATGAATCAATCCTTCACATTTTGGAGGAAAAAAAACATTAGCCTAGACTCAATGGAAAAGTTCATATCCTATGCACCAAATGACATCTATTTCTATATAGTAATTGAGATGCATGTCATCTCACTTCCTATGATTTTTCTATTCCTATTAAATTCCTATCATATGAACCAAAGGAGGCCTAAAGTTGCGGAGAACTAAATTGGAGTAGATCTTTAGGTGTTCTTAAGTTTTAGTAGTCTATTCACCATCACTCCAAAAGATCAAACTGTTTGATTTTTCACAGTCTTCAATGCATGTCTTTGAGTACGGTCATAAGTTTCATGCATGATTTTGTAGACTCGCCCGAGCAACCGCCATGCCGTTGACCCAGCCACGTGCGCTACTGCCACGGCGGCCCGCGCTGCATGCCGCTGCATCCCGCGCCGCATTGACGTGGTCCGTGAGGAAAAGGGGCCTTGTCGCCGACCACCGCAAGGGGCTTCTTCTAGACAGCTCTAGCCGCCGGTGGCGGGAGAGAGGAGGAGCGAAGGAGGAGTCGAGGGTTGGTGGCACTGCCATCGTGGAGGATGACGCGTGGGCAAGATGAGGGTTGGCACGTTTATCTCATCACTTGAATACTTTGTTACCAGCATCGCCAACTAAGAGCATCTACAGCGGAACTCCTTAAATTGACCGGGCGTGCGCGGGGATCACTGACCTAACATGAGAGATAAGCAAAAAAAATTGATCCAACTAGACCCCTCAAAGCCTCCTTAAATATCCGGGCTGTCCGGCAGCCCTCATATTCATCTCATATATGGCATGAGTATGAGGATTGTCCAGGCATGTCCGGCCAGTGGTCCCGCGTCCGCCACATAGGATTGGACCCATCATAGAGCATTTTTTTTCTTTCTCTCTCTCCTTTTCGACCAATCACATGTATGTGACCGGACATATAAGAAAAAAAGAGGGATATGTTTGCATGAACGGAAAAATAAAGAGTCAAAAGAGATACACCAGGACACTAGCCGGGCGCGTGCGTGGGCGTTTGAGGGATTGAATTTGCCCACCGCGGTTGTAAATGCTCTAACGGACACCGTTATCCTCGTCGATATCATAAATCTTGTGCTAGGTAAAACAGATTATAGTTATGCTTTACGCATGTAGTAAGAGACTTTCACATCAAGAGTCCACACGGCTTTGTCTCTATCGCATTCTAAACTAGCCCTAGCTCTCAGTTATATATAGTACAACGTGATTTGACCTGGGCATGGGCATAGTGTATGCATCAAGACGTGTAGTAGTGCGCTTCAGTCCTGGCTTCGAAGCTCCTCAAATTTGTTAACTAAGTCGACGTCCCATCCGAAGAAGAAAATGGAGGAGAACCAGATGCCATTTAGAGTTAGGCTAGGCAATCTAATTAACTAAGCCGGTGACAGTTTCCTTGTGCCTGCTACCATGTACTATGTGCATGCATGTAGGCATCAATCTTGAGGATTTTAAAATCCAGACAGGCTAATTAACGAGGGAAACTCGTATGTTTAACCCCGAGCTGCCAGTGACACCGACATGTTAGTATATAAGTATAATTTTCTGATGAAAAAAGAGAAAACTAGAGGTTTTCAGTCAACAGCTATGGACAGGGACGGTTTTACCAAATTAATCATCTGATGCCGATTGTGAGCGGTGATCACTGATGATCGGCAGTTGCTTTCTTGTCTCGGGTCATTTAACCACGTTTTGATTTGCAATCCTTCTTCGATCTTCTTGTCCCATGATATGCCCCTTGCTGATGACCAGTTATTTTCTTTTATTCAAATGATAAGTGTCACGCGTAGGATGTGTGGCACTCCGGTTCTGATGTTTTTAATGGCAATTTCAATCACGTAAGGATGGCAAAATTTAATAGCACACGATAAGTTTTTGTAAAAAATAGACTGAAGCACGAAAGTTGTCAATACTTGTCAATTAAAATTGGCATCCTCATGTAACTAAATTTGCTATCTAGAATGTTTGAAGTTGTCATGTGCTCATACCTGACGTTCAACACTCATCAAGGTTTATTTATTTATTTTATGGTATAGTAAGCACAGGATGTGCGAAAGATGAGGGGAGCCTTGAATGTTACAGATTTAAGCACAGCTCGACTCTGAAGATCGTACCTTTTGTGGATAAAAGCAATGATGCTTTAGCGTGCTCTCAAGCAAAGTAATCGAGAGAGAGAGAGAGAGGGAGATCAAGTGTTTAAATGGACGACGTCAGGGGTCAAAAGCTGACGGCAGTGAGTGAAATGATGATGCATTTTGGTGCAAACAGCTGCTTCAGCTTTCTAACTTTGCTGTTTCATCCTCTTTTCCGGTGTCATCGTTGATTATTCATTCATACATTCAACTTTGGGACTCCAAGCCCTCCTCCCGGCCGGGCCTGAACATATATAGCACTCCTTGCCTGGCCAGCCTGAAAAATAGCGATGCAGCAACTGCCTGAAGGAAGACGCAGCCAATGCATGAGTGAATCCATGATAACACTGGCATGGTGCCACTTGGGATTTGGTGTGGTGTGTGTGACCAAAGGAATGAGCATTGATTGCACTGACTGCACGAACGAATTTCCCAGGGGGGTCCTTGCATGCCAGAGATTGGCACTTTTCTGCCCCTCCTGATATAGTGAAAAATAAAATGTTAATCACGCCCAGCAAACTAAAATTAATGGTGGAACTTGCAGTTAGTTCCGGATAAACTGAAACTCTTCAAGTAGGACGTGCACACAAACAAATCACTAGTCACTAGTACTAAAATGGTGAAGACTTTTCAACAACAACAACAACAGTTGTAAAGATTGGCTAGCGGCTAGAGGAGGCTAGGCTAGATTAGTGGCAGGGCATGGAAACTAGCGCACATGCAGACGGGACGAGCGAGCCACAACTGTACTGCTCCTTCCTTCATGCAACAGTTTTTATGTCCACAGATACATCCCTCTCTCTCTCTTCCTTCTTTAACCTGCACTGCATCATCAGGAATTTTGCACAGCCCTTTTCTTGCTCTCTGTTGCCACCGAACCGTGAGCAACAGTAGGAAAGCCATTGCAGCCAAAGAGAAAGTGGTCTACTACTAGAGAGGAGAGGCTGGCTAGTTGAAGCAGTAGGAGAGGGAGAGGAGAGGAGCAAGGCAAGTACTCAGCGGGAGGGAGGGAGAGAGAAGGCCACTTTATCGCCTTTTTCATGTTGCACGCTATCATTTCAAGATCAAGACGCTGCCAAGAGAATAAAATACTCTCGCCCTCGCCCCCGCCCCCCACAGCCTCACACCCCACACGCAAAGAGGAGAGGGACAGGGACAGCGGCCACAGCGACAGCAGTACAAGGGTGGTGCTGCAGCTGGTAGCGGTAGCTCCCTACTACAACCAGGACTGTGCACTACTAATGGCCCCGTAGACTCCACACCAGAGCCAACTTTGGAGGTCGACGGAGGAAGGAGAAGGCCAGACTAGACCAGCACCCAGTTCTTCCTGGCGGGGATCGGTGGCATGAGGTGTTGCTGCCGGGCTAGATGAGAGGAATGCCCTTTGCTGGAGAGGCTCACGCGGGGACACTGCAGCAGCAGCAGCCCAAGCTCAGCGCCGGCTTCTGGGCGGAGCCCACGTCCGTGCTCGACCGCCGCCACAGCCCCAGCCCCAGCCCGCCCTCCTCGGCTTCCGAGGTGGCGAGCCTCGCGGCCGGCGGCGACGCCAAGAACGCCTCCCCGCCGCCGCAGCAGGCATGGCCGCCCGGGGAGGATGCTACTGCTGCTGCGGCGGGGGTCAAGGAGGAGTGGGCGCACCAGCTGGCGCCGCTCGACATGGGCATGGGCCTCGGCGCCGGCGAGGGCTGGGACGGCACGGCGCCCTCCGGGCTCGCCGGCCCTGACAGCACCTTCCTCCGCTGGATCATTGGCGGCGGGGAGGACGCGTCCGCGGGGATGGCCGGCGTCATGGATCCGCCCGCTCTGGAGCTCGACCACGCCACGTCTATGATGTCGCCGCCAGCGGCGTCGCTCGGGCCCAGCCTGTCGCCGTTCGCGCCGGCCATGGAGGACGCCAAGGGGGGCCCTTTCGGCCACGCGCCCAGCTTCCTGCTCCACCAGCACCAGCACCACCCCCAGCCACACGCGGCGTTCTTTGGCGCGCACCCGTCCTTCGAGTCGGCGCCGCCCCCGCCCAAGCGCCACCACCCGATGGCAGGCGCGCCGGCGCCGAAGCTGCCTGCTTTCCAGGGGCATCTCGCTCCGGCGGGCGGGTTCTTCCCCGCCCTGAAGCCCAAGGCGGGGACAGCGAACGACGAGGCGGCCGCCACGGTGGACCAGCTCGCCGAAGCTGCCAAGTTTGCCGAGGCGGGCGACGCCTTCGGCGCACGCGAGATATTGGCGCGGCTCAATTATCGGCTCCCCGCCGCCCCAGCGGCCGGGACGCCACTCCTCCGCTCTGCCTTCTACTTCAAGGAGGCTTTGCGCCTTGCGCTCTCCCCCAACGGAGAGACGCCCGCGCCGCCGGCGTCCACGCCGTACGACGTGGTCGTGAAGCTCGGAGCGTACAAGGCCTTCTCCGAGGTATCCCCGGTGCTCCAGTTCGCGCACCTCACCTGCGTCCAGGCGGTGCTCGACGGGCTCCGCGGCGCAGGCTGCATCCACGTGCTCGACTTCGACATCGGCATGGGCGAGCAGTGGGCGTCGCTGATGCAGGAGCTCGCGCAGCGCCGCCCGGCAACGGCGCTCAAGGTCACCGCATTGGTCTCGCCGGCGTCGCACCACCCGCTCGAGCTGCAGCTCATCCACGAGAACCTCTCCAGCTTCGCGGCGGAGCTCGGGGTGTTCTTCCAGTTCACCGTATTCAACATCGACACGCTCGACCCCGCGGACCTCGTGGCCATCGCAGGCGGGGACGCCCTCGCCGTCCACCTCCCCGTCGGCGCAGCACACGCGGCCGCAATGCCCGCCGTCCTCCGCCTCGTGAAGAGCCTCGGCGCCAAGGTGGTCGTGTCCGTGGACCGCGGGTGCGACCGCACGGAGCTCCCCTTCGCCGCCCACCTGTTCCAGGCGTTCCAGTCCACCGTGTTCCTGCTCGAGTCCGTGGACGCCGTGGGCACGGACCCAGACACGGCCGGCAAGATCGAGCGTTTCCTGGTCCAGCCGGCCGTGGAGCAATGCGTGGTCGGGCGCCACCGCGCGTCCATCGAGAAGGCACCGCTGCCGTGGCGGGCAGTGTTCGCGTCGGCCGGGTTCACGCCGGTGCAGGCCAGCACGTTCGCGGAGTCGCAGGCCGAGTCGCTGCTGCACAAGGTGCCGGTCCGGGGGTTCCGCGTCGAGAAGCGCGCCCCGGGCTCGCTCTGCCTCTACTGGCAGCGCGCCGAGCTGGTGTCAGTCTCGGCGTGGCGGTGCTGACAACCCCGACCTCCCCTCCCCGGCGCCGTCGCCGGCGTCAGAAGAAGCCGATCGGACTTAGTTAGGACTAATGATCCTACTACAAAGTATTTCGTCGTTGTAATGATCCGAATCCGTCTCGCTTAGTGTCCTAAATTGGAAGTACTATGTTAATGGTGTCGCCTTGCATTTGCCGCTGGTTGCTCGATATGCTCGAACTGTCGTGTCAGTTGATCACGAGTAGAATTGGCATGGCTTGGCATTGGCAGGTTGCAGGGCGTGTGTGTGTCGTGGTGCAGTGCGTTTCTACCCTCTACGTGTTGCAACTCTATAGCTGTGAAATCAATGGTTATGGCGTTTTCAAATGGTTCTTCTCCCGCTCCCTCCGTCCTTGACCGTTCTCTTCTCCGCTTGTCTTACCTGCCAGTTTTTTAGGAGTCTTTGGGCCTTTTCCAACCCTGATCGCCAAATTTTCACCCAAAAATGTTCAAAACACCGGTCTGAACGTCTCCCATCCAACCGTGATCACCAAATGTTTGCACAAAAGTTAGTAAGTTCAATATATTATCTGCAAACCGGATAAAATTTAACAAGTTCAAAACAAACTTAAAGTCGAATAAACTAAACTAGGCATGGTATGGGACGTTGCGATCGGCACCTCCCTTCTCAAGCACGTTGTTATCATCGCCACTACAGTGGCGGAAGGCCTGCCAAGCGTCGTGGCTCAACCCCTCCCCCCCCCCCCCCCCCCCCCCCACACACACACACCATGATTCGGTGTCCTGGCACGGTGCCGCCTGTTCGGAGTAGTAGCCGTCGAGCAGCCACCACGTCGGGGTCTCCTTGGTGTCCGTCTTTTATACATCTCGGTGGCTGGTGGAGGTGTTGGAGAGGAGGACGAGTGTGTAGATAGGGTTTGCGGAGGAAAGGTTTGGGCAACTTTAAGGTCGGAGTAGCCTTCTCGGTCATCACGCTGCCGTAAATGTGGATAGCCGAGTGGCCGGTCAAGTAGGAGTGAATGGGCGCTATAGCGGACAACCAGATAGGGTTTTTGGGTGGGTCTAGGGTGCCGGAGTCCTACATGGAGAACGTCTGGACGCCCCGAGAGCTCCCCCTACCCCACCCCCCAATTCAGGGCTGACTTGTGGGGTCCGTACACCTAGCCGGTGCGACCCGATTTTGATGATCCGCTTTGAAGGCATAAAAGTGCTCGGGCGGTTCAGTTTGGATATATGATGATCATCATTGGAGTTGCCCATACCCGCTAGTCTTCTTGAAATATGAAAGTGTCCAAGTTTCACCATTTTGTTCTCGTCTTGTTTGGAACACCACAAGTTTCGAATGGCATTGAGGGATTTCACTAGAGCCTGTTCAAATTCTGCATGATACAAACCAACTTTGAATCATAGAACTAAATACAAATACAAAGAGGAAAGGAAAAAACCCAAATTTGACCCCCAAAAAATACATGTACAAAAGAACCCAAAAATGTGAATAATGTCCAAAAATCTATTTGCATATGACACATGAAAAAGCTGGAATTATGATTCAATCCCTCGAGGCAAGTCGTTGTGGATGTGTCGTTGTTTCATGTGTGGTGTTAATCAATATAATGTGTCGTTGTTTAGTATAGTTTGAATTACTTACCACATGTGTCGCGTTGTCGGTTTAGTACATAAGGTAGTATGAGAATCGTAGTAAAAAAATAGTAATACGGGCCGTCTCTTGTTTGAGCCTAACTAACTGTTTTAAAACAGGCGATTCATGGATTAATGAAGGTTCTAGATGAGCAGCACTAGTAACCACGCGACTAGATTCTTCAGTGCTGATAGTCGTCGCTAGGTGGTCCACGGATCTGAATGTAATTTCTATTATTTTCGGTATTCGTTGTACTGCTATGATTGAAGATGAATAGATCGAAAAATTTCTCAAAAAAAAAAGATTTTACGTCCATGTTGTAGACGTACAAGACCTCGTCAGCATGCACGCTGTCATCCAGTTTGTAATGGATCTTGATGGAGACGATGGATCGTGTAACAGTGTCATAATGCCAACGATAACGGCGGCCGGAATTGATGAATGCTCCGTGGTGTTAATCAATGCTGATCAAGTGCACGTACAGTACCATCCATTTCCCTGTAGTTGCTTTGCGCTCCTGTCTGCAACATCTACACTGGTATGCTGCAGCACTGTTCCATCTTTTGTTCGTGTGTACTGGTCATGCTAACAAATAGGCACACGACAGCTTAACGACTAAGCCGGCGAATGCTTGCCGGTCGTCTTCGTATCCTCCTCGCCGTCGCCGAGGGTTTCTCTGGGTCACGCATCTCGTAGTGCTAGTCCGTCATCGTCAACGATCACGGCGGCTGAACTTATCGATGCTTTTTTTTCTCTCGAATACGCACAAATGTGCATATCATATACTCCCTCCATTCCACAATGTAGTGCTTCCTCTATCCTCGTGCTTCAACTTTGACCGTAAATTTAACCAACGAGACTGTCTGCGGCGGAAGCAAAAGTTATACCAATGAATTCGTATTCAAAAGAAGTTTTCAATCATGTAATTTTTTCTCCCGCTGCATTCGGTCTCGTGGGTTAAATTTATGGTCAAAGTTGGACCTCGGGAAGCGCGGGCGCATTACATTTCGGAATGGAGGGAGTATTAAAGAAGAAAGAGAGAGAGCCCTCCACGATTATGTTACAACGCTTGATTACAATGCGCTCAACGGTTGTCCGCCTACTCGCTAGCTGCCCGCTCATGCGCCGCCGTACGTGTAATGCCAAGGCCTAAGCGTGTGTTTGGTTGGCATGCTAAGCCTGCCACACTTTGTCATGCCATAATTAGACAAGTTTCATTATTTGGTTTGCAGTCACACTTGTGGCAAAATTTCTTCAATGCAACTTAGAGAAGTGTGACAAGATTGCCTCAAGTGCGGCGTTCATTCGATTGCCTAAGCTTAGGCATGTGTGACAAAAACCTGTGGTGAATTATGACAACCTTTGGATATAATCCAAACATACCCTAAAAGTTGTAAGTATCCGGTTTTGCGCCCTGTTCCTCTATGATTGAAACGAGTTGTGACGCAACAAGCAATATATAAACGTAAGCAGCCACATGCATGAGCATATACACGAAACTGTGAACCTTTTTCATAATTCATTTTCAGTTTTGCTGAATCATAGGTAAGGAGCTCTTTGATTCATAATATATCATTGGAATGTTCAAGGATTCTATTTCTTAGGAATTTTGATTCATAATATATCATCTCAATTTTGGAGGATTCTATTTCTTAGGAATTTTTCATGTGTAGCTTGCTTGGAGTGGAGAATTGCAAACCATAGACAATTTTAAAAGAAAAGAAAAAACTATTAGGTCCAACCTCATGCAAAATTTCACAATGGAATTTTTATTTGTTTCAACAAGAAATATGGCGATATTTAAGAAAACATGCATCTACGGTTTCTTCAATTCTTGTAGGATTCAATATGCTACGACATCAAATTCCTAGTCCTGTGTTTTTAAGAACCAGAGCAATGCACTTACAATGTAATAACATTTGATCATTTAGCTTGATCAATTAGTTTGATGGAGCCGTAGCTATTTTGATTGGAATCGACCGTCTATTCTCATTTCCGAAACACCTAAATCTCTAATTTTGTCATCGCAGAAGAATGATTAGCCATGTCCACTCACTTGGCTTTTTTCCATAATGGTATTTAAATTGATGAACCTGTTGAATCATTAGTAATATTATCCAAATAATCATGTGATATATGTGCCTAAATGCTCACTATAATTATTAGAACAAGGAAAGAAGGGTGGGGCGGGCAATGCCCTCCCTTGCCTGGACTTTCTAACATGACCAGGGATACTTATCCTCTAAAGTTTCAGCCGTTAGGAAAAAGAGCGAGTCCATGAAGAAGACGAAGCCACAAAGACGAACCAAGTGTAGCCGAACGAATCCTCACGATCGCAACGAAACATGACCTAACGAGAAGAAGCAAACAACATGGTAAACACACCACACATAAACAAGACAAGATGCTCAACCAAGTATGATGCATGACAAGGCTACATGATGTAAATCATGGCAAGAAATGAAGCACACAAGAACATCACATCAAGCAAGTTTAAATGAGGCCGGAAACAACATATAACAATTCCGGTAAGTCCTCATATACAAATTTCGAAATTGGTCTAGATCTGAACAAAACTTAAGTTCTAGTTGTTAAACAGCAAGCTAACATGCACCATGTTGATCTATACGAAATTCTAGTCAAGTTACATATAAAGTTCATTTAATTCGGAATTACGGCCTAGAAGATATGAGCAAAACAAGATACACACGGCAAGATGCAGAACGCAAGCAAATGACATGGCAACGACGGCGAATAGCTGGAAGACACCTGGCGCATCGGTCTCGAGGTGTCACAATCTTTCCCTTACCCAAAAACCCACTTTGATCCGTGCGGCGTAGGGACCATTCTCCTCTTGCCGAAGCATCCGCCGATGATTCCACTCCGATGAGCGGTGGGGAAGTGAGCTTCCCTTTGCGCTGAAGCATATACCTCCGAGGGTCACGACTGCTGGACATGGGGATGCCACCTCTTGAGCTTGCATTGGTTTTTCCCTTAAAGAGGAAAGGGTGATGCAGCAAAGTAGAGTAAGTATTTCCCTCAGTTTGAGAACCAAGGTATCAATCCAGTAGGAGACAACGCGCAATTCGCCAAATAACTGCACAAACAATCAACAACTTGCACCCAACGCGATAAATGGGTTGTCATCCCTTCACGGTTACTTGCAAAAGTAAGATCTCATAGAGATAGATAAATGGTAAAATAAATATTTTTGGTATTTTTGGTTTATAGATTGGAAAGTAAAAGATTGAAAAAGATTAAATCGGAAACTAATATTGTAGATCGGAAACTTATATGATGGAAAATAGACCCGGGGGCCATAGGTTTCACTAGAGGCTTCTCTCAAGATAGAAAATATTACGGTGGGTGAACAAATTACTGCCAAGCAATTGATAGAAGAGAGCATAATTATGACGATATCTAAGGCAATGATCATGAATATAGGCATCATGTATGTGTCAAGTAGACCGACTCCTGCCTACATCTACTATTATTACTCCACACATCGACTGACTCATGCCTGCATCTAGAGTATTAAGTTCATGAAGAATGGAGTAACACATTAAGTAAGATGAGATGATGTAGCGGAATTAACTCAAGCAATATGATGAAAACCCCATCTTGTTATCCTCGATGGCAACAATACAATACGTGTCTCGTCCCCTTCTGTCACTGGGTGAGATCAGCGCAAGATTGAACCCAGAGCAAAGCACTTCTCCCATTGCAAGAAAAACCAATCTAGTTGGCCAAACCAAACCGATAGTTCGAAGAGAATTACTAAGATATCAAATCATGCATATAAGAATTCAGAGAAGATTCAAATAATATTTATAGATAAGCTGATCATAAATCCACAATTCATCGAATCTTGGCAAACACATCGCAAAAGAAGATTACATCGGATAGATCTCCAAGAACATCGAGGAGAACATGGTATTGAGAATCAAAGAGAGAGAAGAAGCCATCATGCTACTAGCTATGGACCCGTAGGTCTGTGGTAAACTACTCATGCTTCATCGGAAGGGCAATAGGGTTGATGTAGGTGCCCTTCATGGTCGAATCCCCCTCCGATAGAGTACCAGTAAAGGCCTCCATATGGGATCTCGCAGATATAGAAGGTTACGGCGGTGGAAAAGTGGTTTCGATGCCTCATCTAGGGTTTCTGGAATATATGTGAATATATAGGCGGAAGAAATAGGTCGGTGGAGTCACGAGGGGCCCACAAGGGTGGGGGTGCGCCCTCCCCCCTTGTGGCTGCCTCGTGGCTCTTCTGACTTGCTTATCAAGTCTCTGGGGTGTCTTCTGGTCCAAGAAAAATCATCGTAAAGTTTCATTATTTTGGACCTCCTTTGATATTCCTTTTCTGCAAAACTCAAAAACAAGAAAAACAGTGAAACTGGCACTGGGCTCTAGGTTAATAGGTTAGTCCCAAAAATAATATAAAATAACATAATAGTGCATATAAAACATCCAATATAGATAATATAATAGCATGGAACAATAAAAAAAATTACAGATACGTTGGAGACGTATCAAGCATCACCAAGCTTAATTCCTGCTCGTCCTCGAGTAGGTAAATAATAAAAACAGAATATTTGATGTCGAATGCTACCTATCATATTTATCAATGTAATTCTTCTTTATTGTGGCATGTATGTTCAGATCCATAAGACTTAAAGTAAAAGTTTATCAATACCAAAACAGTAATACTTCGAGCATACCAAAAGCAATCTACGAAGCTTCAAAAATAACATGGCTAAAGAAAGTTACCCCTACAAAATCATATAGTCTTTATGCTCCCTTTTCTTAACACGAGATACCCCTCATGCCCATCCCGGCGTCAGCCAAGCAATTGCTTTCATACTCTACTTTTTCAAGCCTTTTTTCAACTCTTCAGGCAATATATGGGCGCGAGCCATGGACATAGCACTTTGGGTGAAATAGAAGATGGTGATAGGCAAAAGGAGGGAGAAAGTCTCACATCGAATAGGCAAATCGATGGACTATGGAGATGTCCATCAATCGATATCAGTGTGAGTGAGTAGGAATTGCCATGTAACAGATGCACTAGAGCTATAAGTGTATGAAAACTCAAAAGAAAAACTAGTGGGTGTGCATCAACTTGCTTGCTCATGAAGACCTAGGGAAATTTGAGGAAGCCCATCGTTGAAATATACAAGCCAAGTTCTATAATGAAAAAATCCCACTAGTATATGAAAGTGACAACATAGGAAACTCTCTATCATGAAAAACATGGTGCTATTCTGAAACACAAGTGTGCAAAAAGATAGTAACTTTGTCCCTTCTCTCTTTTTCTCTCCTTTTTTTGTTTTTTTTTGTTTTTGGCTCTTTGGCCTCTTTTTTGTGGGCTTCTTTGGTCCTTTTTATTTATTTGGGCTTCTTTGGACTCTTTTATTTATAATCTCACATATGACAATGTTCTAATAATGATGATCAACACACTTTTATTTACTTACAACTTGATATTATAACTCGATACTAGAACAAAGTATGACTCTATGTGAATGCCTCCGGCAGTGTACTGGGATGTGCAATGATCTAAAGTGACATGTATGAAAAATATGAATGGTGACTTTGCCATGAATACTATGTCAACTACATGATCATGCAAAGCAATATGACAATAATGGTGTGTGTCATAACAAACGGAACGGTGGAGTTACATGGCAATATATCTCGGAATGGCTATGGAAATACCATAATAGGTAGATATGGTGACTGTTTTGAGAAAGGGTGTAAGGTGGTCAGATGCACCGGCGAGAGTTACGCGGTACTAGAGTGGCTAGCAAGGTGGAAGGGTGAGAGTGCGTATAATCCATGAACTCAACATTAGTCATAAAGAACTCATATTCTTATCGCGAAAAATCTACTTAGCCCTCGAAGTAAAATACTACAACGCATGCTCCTATGAGGGGAGGTTGGTAGGAGTTAACCATCACGCGCCCCCAACCTTCACGCAAAGATAAACAATCAAGATACAATTCATGTCAATTTGGTTACATAGTTAGGAGACCATACGTGCATGCTACGGGAATCACAAACCTTAACACAATTATTTCTTTAACCTCACAAACTACCACTAGCATGACACTAATATTTCCATCTCAACATCTCAAAAACAATTATAAGGAATCAAACTTTTCATAGTATTCAATGCTCTTTATATGAAAGTTTTTATTATATCTCCTTTGGATGCCTACCATATTAGGACTAAATCATAACCCAAGACAATTACCATGATGTTTTAAAGACTCTCAAAATAATATAAGTGAAGCAAGAGGGTACAACAATTTCTATAAAATAAAACCACCGCCGTGCTCTGAAAAGATATAAGTGAAGCACTAAACAAAATTACCTAGCTCAAAAAATATAAGTGAAGCACATAGAGTATTCTAATAAATCACGATTCAAGCGTGTCCCTCTAAAAAGGTGTGTACAACAAGGATAATTGTGACAAACAAAATAGCAAAGAATCATATCATACAATACGCTCCAAGCAAAACACGTATCATGTGGTGAATAAAAATATAGTCTCACGTAAAGTTACCGATAAACGAAGACGAAAGAGGGCATGCCTTCCCAGGGCATCCCCAAGCTTAGGCTCTTGTGTTGGAAATATGCCCTAGAGGCAATAATAAAAGAGTTATTATTATATTTCCTTGTTCATGATAATCGTTTATTATCCATGCTATAACTGTATTGATTGGAAACTCAAATACACGTGTGGATGAATAGACAGACTTTGTGTCCCTAGTGAGCCTCTACAGGACTAGCTCGTTGATCAAAGATGACCGCGGTTTCCAGGTCATAGACATGAGTTGTCATTTGATAACGGGATCACATCATTAGGAGAATGATGTGATGGACGAGACCCAAACATAAACATAGCTTTTGATCGTGTCAGTTATCGCTATAGTTTTCTGCATGTCAAGTATAAGTTCCTATGACCATGAGATCATGTAACTCACTGACACCGTAGGAGTGCTTTGTGTGTGCCAAACGTCACAACGTAACTGGGTGACTATAAAGGTACTCTACAGGTATCTCCGAAGGTGTCTGTTGAGTTGACATGGATCGAGACTGGGTTTTGTCACTCCGTATGACGGAGAGGTATCTCCGGGCCCACTCGGTAATACGTCATCTCAATGAGCTCAAAGTGACTAAGTAGTTGGTCACGGGATTATGTATTACGGTAACGAGTAAAGAGACTTGCCGGTAACGAGATTGAACTAGGTATAGAGATACCGACGATCGAATCTCGGGCAAGTAACATACCGACGAGACAAAGGGAACTGTATACGGGATTGCCTGAATCCTTGACATCGTGGTTCATCCGATGAGATCATCGAGAAACATGTAGGAGCCAATATGGGTATCCAGATCCCGCTATTGGTTATTGACCTGGGAGTGTCTCGGTCATGTCTACATGGTTTCCGAACCCGCAGTGTCTACACACTTAACGTTCGGTGACGCTAGGGTTGTTAGTGAGAAGAGTGCATGGTTACCGAAGGTTGTTCGGAGTCCCGGATGAGATCCCGGACATGACGAGGGTCTCCGGAATGGTCCGGAGACGAAGATTGATATATAGGATGAAAGGTTTCGGAGTACCGGAAGTGTTCCGGGGAGCATCGGGAAATCGGCGGAGTACCGGGAAGGTTTTCGGGGGGTCCGGAAGGTGTTCTGGGCCTATTGGGCCACAAAGGGGGACACCACAGCCCTCAGGGGGCTGTGCGCCCCCCCTGGGCCCTCTCCCCATGCGGCTAAGGGGGTGGGACCCCCTAGGGCTGGCCGCACCCCTTGGGCTTGGGGGGCAAGGCACCTAGGGGGGAAACCCTAGGGCCTGGGCGCCTCCCCCTGCCCTGGCCGCCGGCCCCTAGGGGGAAACCCTAGGGCGCCCTAACCTCTCCACCCCCCCCCCTATATATAGTGGGGCAAAGGGAGGGCAGCCAACACAGTTTGTGCCTCGGTGCTGCCCTCCCTTTCCCGTCATATCTTCTCCTCCCGCAGTGCTTAGGCGAAGCCCTGCTGGAGTTCTTCTCCACCATCACCACCACGCCGTCGTGCTGCCGGTTCTCCATCAACCTCTCCTCCACCCCTTGCTGGATCAAGAAGGAGGAGACGTCCCCGAGCCGTACGTGTGAAGAACGCGGAGGTACCGTTGCTTCGGTGCTAGGTCTTCGGCGATCTGAATCGCGACGAGTACGACTCCATCATCCGCGTTCATAACGCTTCCGCTTAGCGATCTACAAGGGTACGTAGATCACACTCCCCTCTCGTAGTTGCTTCTACTAGATTGATCTTGGTGAACGGTAGGAAAATTTTTGTTTCCCATGCAACGTTCCCCAACAGTGGCATCATGAGCTAGGATCTTGCGTAGATGCTTTCTCGAGTAGAACACAAAGAAGTTTGTGGCGTTGATGTTTAAATTGCTGCCCTCCTTAGTCTTTCTTGATTCAGCGGTATTATAGGATGAAGCGGCCCGGACCAACTTTACATTTCCACGTACATGAGACCGGTTCCATCGACAGACATGTGACTTTTGTTGCATAAGATGGCTGGCGGGTGTCTGTCTCTCCTATCTTAGTTGAATCGGAATAGAACAAGGCGGTCCTTGTAGAAGGTTAAATAGCAACTTGAATATCACCGTTGTGGTTTTGCGTAGGTAAGAAGCGTTCTTGCTAGATACCCATAGCAGCCACGTAAAACATGCAACAACAAATTAGAGGACGTCTAACTTGTTTTTGCAGGGTATGTATGTGATATGATATGGCCAATTACATGATGAAATATATTTTGATGTATGAGATGATCATGTTGTAATAGTTAACATCGACTTGCATGTCGATGCATACGGCAACCGGCAGGAGCCATAGGGTTGTCTTTATTTTTGTATGACCTGCGTGTCAATCATTAAGCGCTTTGTAATGCTTTACTTTATCGCTAAACGGTAGCAATAGTAGTAAGAGCATGGTGGGGCGCCGACAACCCCAATGGCAACACGATGATGGAGATCATGATGATGGAGATCATGGTGTGGCGCCGGTGACGATGGAGATCATGCCGGTGCTTTGGAGATGGAGATCAAAAGCACGAGTTGATGGCCATATCATGTCACTTATGATTTGCATGTGATGTTAATCCTGTTATGCATCTTATTTTGCTTAGGACGACGGTAGCATTATAAGGTGATCCTTCACTAAAATTTCAAGATAAAATTGTGTTCCCCCCGAGTGTGCGCCGTTGCGAAGGTTCGTCGTTTCGAAGCACCACGTGATGATCGGGTGTGATAGACTCTACGTTCGCATACAACGGGTGCAAGCCAGTTTTGCACGTGCAGAACACTCGGGTTAGACTTGACGAGCCTAGCATGTACAGACATGGCCTCGGAACACGGAGGACCGAAAGGTCGAGCATGAGTCATATAGTAGATATGATCAACATGTTGATGTTCACCATTGACACCACCTCATCTCACGTGATGATCGGACTTGGGTTGGTGAATTTGGATCATGTCACGCTCGAATGACCGGAGGGATGTCAATTTGAGTGGGAGTTATAATTAATTTGATTAGGTAATAACTCAGTTATCATGAACAATAGTCTAAAAATGTCTTTGCAAATTTATGTTGTAGATGGCTCGCGCAGGAGTTCCCCTGAATTTTAATGCGTTCCTAGAGAAAGCTAAACTGAAAGATGATGGGAGCAACTTTGTGGACTGGCTCCGCAATCTGAGGATCATCCTCACAGCTGCCCAAAAGGTTTATGTCCTAAATGCACCGCTAGGTCAACCCCCCGCTCCTGGAGCCTCTGCGGACGATATGAACGTCTGGCAGACGCGTTCGGATGACTATTCGATAGTACAGTGTGCCATGTTGTACGGCTTGGAAGGAGGACTCCAAAGGCGTTTTGAACGTCATGGTGCATATGAGATGTACACGGAGTTGAAATTCATCTTTGAGAAGAATGCTAAGATCGAGAGGTATGAGACCACCGATAAATTCTTCACTTGCAAGATGGAGGAGAATTCGTCTGTCAGTGAGCACTTACTGAAGATGTCTGGGTACTATACCCGCATAGCTGATCTGGGACTTGTGTTCCCGGATGAGGCTATCATTGACAGAATTCTCCAGTCACTCCCTCCAAGCTACAAGAGCTTCGTCCAGCAGTACAACATGCAAGGGATGAATAAAACCATCGCCGAGCTGTTTTCGATGCTGAAAGTCGCTGAGGCAGACATCCAGAAGGAGTATCAAGTGTTGATGGTCAATAAGACCACCAGTTTCAAGAAGAATGGCAAGGGCAAGAAGGGTAACTCTAAGAAGGGTGGCAAAGCAGTTGCTAATCCAGTGAAGAAACCCAAGGCTGGGCCCAAGCCAGAGACTGAGTGTTTCTATTGCAAGGGGAATGGCCACTGGAAGCGGAACTGCCCCAAGTATCTGGCGGACAAAAAGGGGGCCAACAACAACAAAGGTATATATGATATACATGTTATTGATGTGTACCTTACCAACTCTCGTTGTAGTGCCTGGGTATTTGATGCCGGTTCGGTTGCTCACATTTGCAACTCTAAACAGGAACTGCGGAATAAACGGAGGCTGGCGAAGGACGAAGTGACGATGCGCGTGGGAAATGGTTCCAAGGTTGATGTGATCGCCGTCGGCACGCTCGCTCTTCGATTACCATCGGGATTAGTTATGAACCTGAATAATTGTTATTTAGTGCCTGCGTTAAGCATGAACATTATATCTGGATCTTGTTTATTGCGAGACGGTTACTCATTTAAGTCAGAGAATAATGGTTGTTCTATTTATATGAGTAATATCTTTTATGGTCATGCACCCGAAGTTAGGGGTTTATTCTTATTGAATCTCGATAGTGATGATACACATGTTCATAACATTGATGCCAAAAGATGTAGAGTAGATAATGATAATACCACTTTCTTGTGGCACTGCCGTCTCGGTCATATCGGCGTGAAACGCATGAGGAAGCTCCATGCTGATGTACTTTTGGAGTCTCTTGATTTTGAATCACTTGACACGTGCGAGCCGTGCCTCATGGGCAAGATGACAAGGACCCCGTTTTCAGGGACAATGGAACGGGCAAGTGACTTATTGGAAATCATACATACTGATGTGTGCGGTCCGATGAGTGTAACGGCGCGCGGTGGATATCGTTATTTTCTCACCTTCACTGACGACTTAAGTAGATATGGGTATATTTACTTGATGAAGCATAAGTCTGAAACTTTTGAAAAGTTCAAGCAATTTCAGAGTGAAGTTGAAAAACATCGTAACAAGAAGATCAAGTTCCTACGATCTGATCGAGGGGGAGAATATCTGAGTTATGAGTTTGGTGATCACTTAAGAAAATGTGGAATTGTTTCACAGTTGACACCACCTGGAACACCACAGCGTAATGGTGTGTCCGAACGTCGTAATCGAACCCTATTAGATATGGTACGTTCTATGATGTCTCTTGCCGACTTGCCACTATCGTTTTGGGGATATGCGTTAGAGACAGCTGCATACACTTTAAATAGGGCTCCATCTAAGTCCGTTGAGACAACACCGTATGAACTGTGGTTTGGTAAGAAACCTAAGTTGTCTTTTCTCAAGGTTTGGGGTTGCGATGCTTATGTCAAAAGGCTTCAGCCAGAAAAGCTCGAACCCAAAGCGGACAAATGTGTCTTCATAGGATACCCAAAAGAAACAGTTGGGTACACCTTCTATCTCAGATCCGAGGGCAAAGTGTTTGTCGCTAAGAACGGGTCCTTTCTCGAGAAAGAGTTTCTCTCGAAAGAATTGAGTGGGAGGAAGGTAGAACTTGATGAGGTTATTGAACCTCTGCTTCAACATCAGAGTAGCGCAGCACAGAAAGATGTTTTTGTGGAGCCTGCAGAGGTTGAAGAGGAAGCCAATGATGATGATCAAGGAGCTTCTGATCAAGTTACTATCGAACCTCGTAGGTCGACAAGGGTACGCACTGCACCTGAGTGGTATGGTAACCCTGTCTTGGAGGTCATGTTGTTAGACAACGGTGAACCTACGAGCTATGGAGAAGCGATGGTGGGCCCGGATTCCGACAAATGGTTAGAGGCCATGAAATCCGAGATGGGATCCATGTATGAAAACAAAGTATGGACTTTGGAAGTATTACCTGAAGGGCGGAAGGCCATTCAGAATAAATGGATTTTTAAGAGGAAGACGGACGCTGACGGTAATGTCACCGTGTATAAAGCTCGACTTGTGGCAAAGGGTTTTTCACAAGTTCAAGGGATTGACTACGATGAGACTTTCTCACCCGTAGCGATGCTTAAATCCGTCCGAGTCATGTTAGCAATAGCTGCATATTTCGATTATGAAATTTGGCAGATGGATGTCAAAACAGCGTTCCTTAACGGTTTTCTTAAGGAAGAGTTGTATATGATGCAACCAGAGGGTTTTGTCGATCCAGAGAATGCTGACAAAGTATGCAAGCTCCAGCGTTCCATTTATGGGCTGGTGCAAGCATCTCGGAGTTGGAATCTTCGCTTTGATGAGGTGATCAAAGCGTTTGGGTTTATACCAGTTTACAATGAAGCTTGTATTTACAAGAAAGTGAGTGGGAGCTCTATAGCGTTTCTAATATTATATGTGGATGACATATTGCTGATTGGAAACAATATAGAATTTTTGGATAGCGTGAAGGGGTATTTGAACAAGAGTTTTTCGATGAAAGATCTCGGTGAAGCTGCTTTCATATTGGGCATCAAGATCTATAGAGATAGATCAAGACGCTTGATAGGACTTTCACAAAGCACATACCTTGATAAAGTTTTGAAGAAGTTCAAAATGGATCAATCCAAGAAGGGGTTCTTGCCGGTATTGCAAGGTACGAAGTTGAGTAAGACTCAATGCCCAGTGACTGCGGATGATAGAGAAAAGATGAGTGTCGTCCCCTATGCTTCAGCCATAGGCTCTATCATGTATGCAATGCTGTGCACAAGACCAGATGTCAGCCTTGCCATAAGTATGGCCGGAAGGTTTCATAGTAATCCTGGTATGGATCACTGGACAGCGGTCAAGAATATCCTAAAGTACCTGAAAAGGACTAAGGATATGTTTCTCGTTTATGGAGGTGATCAAGAGCTCGTCGTAAAGGGTTACGTCGATGCAAGCTTTGACACAGATCCGGATGACTCTAAGTCACAAACCGGATACGTATATATTCTCAACGGGAGAGCGGTAAGCTGGTGCAGTTCCAAGCAGAGCGTGGTAGCTGATTCTACATGTGAAGCGGAGTATATAGCTGCCTCGGAGGCGGCAAAGGAAGGTGTCTGGATGAAGGAGTTCATGACAGATCTTGGAGTTGTGCCTAGTGCACTGAACCCAATGACTCTGTTCTGTGACAACACTGGTGCCATTGCTCTAGCCAAGGAACCAAGGTTTCACAAGAGGACCAGACACATAAAGCGACGCTTCAATTCCATCCGCGATTCGGTCAAGGAGGAGGACATAAACATTTGCAAAGTACACACGGATTTGAATGTTGCAGATCCGTTGACTAAGCCTCTTCCACGGGCTAAGCACGATCAACACCAAGACTCTATGGGTGTTAGATTCATTACCTTGTAATACTAGATTATTGACTCTAGTGCAAGTGGGAGACTGTTGGAAATATGCCCTAGAGGCAATAATAAAAGAGTTATTATTATATTTCCTTATTCATGATAATCGTTTATTATCCATGCTATAACTGTATTGATTGGAAACTCAAATACACGTGTGGATGAATAGACAGACTTTGTGTCCCTAGTGAGCCTCTACAGGACTAGCTCGTTGATCAAAGATGACCGCGGTTTCCAGGTCATAGACATGAGTTGTCATTTGATAACGGGATCACATCATTAGGAGAATGATGTGATGGACGAGACCCAAACATAAACATAGCTTTTGATCGTGTCAGTTATCGCTATAGTTTTCTGCATGTCAAGTATAAGTTCCTATGACCATGAGATCATGTAACTCACTGACACCGTAGGAGTGCTTTGTGTGTGCCAAACGTCACAACGTAACTGGGTGACTATAAAGGTACTCTACAGGTATCTCCGAAGGTGTCTGTTGAGTTGACATGGATCGAGACTGGGATTTGTCACTCCGTATGACGGAGAGGTATCTCCGGGCGCACTCGGTAATACGTCATCTCAATGAGCTCAAAGTGACTAAGTAGTTGGTCACGGGATTATGTATTACGGTAACGAGTAAAGAGACTTGCCGGTAACGAGATTGAACTAGGTATAGAGATACCGACGATCGAATCTCGGGCAAGTAACATACCGACGAGACAAAGGGAACTGTATACGGGATTGCCTGAATCCTTGACATCGTGGTTCATCCGATGAGATCATCGAGAAACATGTAGGAGCCAATATGGGTATCCAGATCCCGCTATTGGTTATTGACCTGGGAGTGTCTCGGTCATGTCTACATGGTTTCCGAACCCGCAGGGTCTACACACTTAACGTTCGGTGACGCTAGGGTTGTTAGTGAGAAGAGTGCATGGTTACCGAAGGTTGTTCGGAGTCCCGGATGAGATCCCGGACATGACGAGGGTCTCCGGAATGGTCCGGAGACGAAGATTGATATATAGGATGAAAGGTTTCGGAGTACCGGAAGTGTTCCGGGGAGCATCGGGAAATCGGCGGAGTACCGGGAAGGTTTTCGGGGGGTCCGGAAGGTGTTCTGGGCCTATTGGGCCACAAGGGGGGACACCACAGCCCTCACGGGGCTGTGCGCCCCCCCTGGGCCCTCTCCCCATGCGGCTAAGGGGGTGGGACCCCCTAGGGCTGGCCGCACCCCTTGGGCTTGGGGGGCAAGGCACCTAGGGGGGAAACCCTAGGGCCTGGGCGCCTCCCCCTGCCCTGGCCGCCGCCCCTCCTCCCCTTGCCCTGGCCGCCGGCCCCTAGGGGGAAACCCTAGGGCGCCCTAGCCTCTCCACCCCCCCTATATATAGTGGGGCAAAGGGAGGGCAGCCAACACAGTTCGTGCCTCGGTGCTGCCCTCCCTCTCCCGTCATATCTTCTTCTCCCGCGGTGCTTAGGCGAAGCCCTGCTGGAGTTCTTCTCCACCATCACCACCACGCCGTCGTGCTGCCGGTTCTCCATCAACCTCTCCTCCACCCCTTGCTGGATCAAGAAGGAGGAGACGTCCCCGAGCCGTACGTGTGAAGAACGCGGAGGCACCGTTGCTTCGGTGCTAGGTCTTCGGCGATCTGAATCGCGACGAGTACGACTCCATCATCCGCGTTCATAACGCTTCCGCTTAGCGATCTACAAGGGTACGTAGATCACACTCCTTCCTCGTAGTTGCATCTACTAGATTGATCTTGGTGAACGGTAGGAAAAATTTTTGTTTCCCATGCAACGTTCCCCAACATCTTGGTTGTCCTTAAATATTACCTTGGGGTGCCTTGGGCATCCCCAAGCTTAGGCTCTTGCCACTTCTTATTCCATAGTCCATTAAATCCTTACCCAAAACTTGAAAACTTCACAACACAAAACTCAACAGAAAACTCGTGAGCTCCGTTAGTAAAACAAAGCAAATAACCACTCAAGGTACTGTTGTGATATCATTCTTATTTTATATTGGTTTAATATCTACCGTATTCCAACGTTTTCATGGTTCATACCCTCCAATACTAGCCATAGATTCATCAAAATGAGCAAACAAGACATAGAAAACCGAATTTGTCATAAATAGAACAACCTGTAGCAATCTGAAAACTTTGCATACTTATGTAACTCCAAAAATTCTGAAAAATTAGGATGACGTGGGGAATTTGTATATCAATTTTGTGTAAACATTTAAAAAGGTTTTCACGTTCCAGCGAATTATTGAATTTTCTGCACTGGGCGCAGAAGTTTCTGTTTTTCAGCAAAATCAAATTAACGATCACCGTAAGCCATCCCAAAGGTCTTACTTGGCTCAAACACCAATTAAAACACCAAAACACAATTACTACAGAAGTAATAATGTGTGATTACTCAAAAACAGGAAATAAAAATATTGGGTTGCCTCCCAACAAGCACTTTTTTAAAGCCTTTTAGCCAGGCATTGATAATTTTAATGATGCTCACATGAAAGACAAGGATTGAAGCACAAATAGAGCATCATAGAACATGTGACGAACACATCTAAGTCTAACATGCTTCCTATGCATAGGCATTTTATCGTTAAACATATCAAGACAAGCAATATCTAGCATATGCAAGGAAGAAAAAGAAAACAAGATCAATCGCAACATGAAGAGAGGTAATTTAGTAACATGAAGATTTCTACAACCATATTTTCCTCTCTCATAATAATTTCATGTAGGATCATATTCAAACTCAACAATATAGCTATCACATAACACATTCTCCACATGATGCATATGTATGCAAAGTTGACACTCTTCCAAAATAGTGGGATTATCATTAACCAAAGTCATTACCTTTCCAAACCCACTTGCATAAAAATATCCATAAGATTGAACATTCTTCAAATATGTGGGATCTAAAGTTGACACTCTTCCAAACCCACTTTCAATATTATTGCAAGCATTATTATCAATCTCATATTCATCATGGGGCTTAAATAAATTTTCAAGATCATAAGAAGAATCAGCCCAATCATGATCATTGCAACAAGTAGTGGACATAACAAAATTAGCATCCCCAAGCTCAGGGTTTTGCATATCATTAACACAATTGACATTAATAGAATTTATAATTACATCATTGCAATCATGATTTTGATTCAAGGAACTATCAAGTATGGGTGCAATAGCAATAATCTCATGTTTAACATAAGGAACTATAGCAAATTCACCTCCATAAAAATTGGCATCATGGTCATAAGAATAGCAAGCATTATGTTCATCAAGGGAGGATATCTCAATCAAATCAACGGAATCATAATTATCTATAGATTCATGTAAATCATTATTTTCTTCCAAAGCAATGGTCATTCTCTCAATAAATCCTTTGACATAGGCATTGTGAGCATAGTTTTCATAGCAATATTTAAGTATGTCAAAATTTTCAGATTTGTAGAGAGTAATATCATACTTTTCAATCAAAGAAGCAACTTCATAAGCACCCTTAAAAGTAACAAATTCTTCAGTCTGTTCGATACCATAGTAACTATAAACATTCTTTTCATAAGAAGATAAGATTTCATTATCATTGAACTTACATAGGTAGGGAAGGTGTTTTTCAGGGTTCTTGGAGTAACTTGTAAAATCACAAAGTTCACAAAGATTCCAAGCATAACAAAGCAACCAATTTATTTGATTCCATAAGAGTCTCCCTATTTCAGACAAACGGTGACGCGCAATTTGAGCATGCTCATCTAAAGATTTTCCCTCAACTAAACTAGTTGGGGTTTCAGCACGAGCACATATGGATCTAAGATGATCCAAGTAGAAAACTTTAAGTGGATCCATAAACTTTGTTTCTGATTTTCAATAAACACACACTTATACCAACAAACGAGCAAACCAACCAAGTAAGACATAAGGACAAACGGAGTGAAGGCAAATAAAAAGGCAAATGTTTTTGTGTTTTTTGAAAATGTTTTAGAAGTGGGGAAGAGGAAAATGAGAGGCGAATGGCAAATAATGTAAATGCAAATGATGGGTACTTGGTGTGTCTTGATTTGGCGTAGATCTCCCCGGCACCAGATATTGGCGAGTTGACAGAAGAAAAATCTTGACTCTTGACTTTCCGTAGATCTCCCCAGCAATGGAGTTAGAAATTCTTCATGCTACCTCTTTAGCTTGCGTTGGTTTTTCCCTTGAGGAAAGGGTGATGCAATAAAGTAGAGTAAGTATTTCCCTCAGTTTGAGAACCAAGGTATCAATCCAGTAGGAGACAACGCGCAAGTCGCCATACCTGCAAAAACAATCAACAACTTGCACCCAACGCGATAAAGGGGTTGTCAATCCCTTGAGGGTTACTTGCAAAAGTGAGATCTGATAGAGATAGATAAACGGTAAAGTAAATATTTTTGGTATTTTTGGTTTATAGATTGGAAAGTAAAAGATTACAAAAAGAGTAAATAGGAAACTAATATTGTAGATCGGAAACTTATTTGATGGAAAATAGACCCGGTGGTCATAGGTTTCACTAGAGGCTTCTCTCAAGATAGAAAATATTACGGTGGGTGAACAAATTACTGCCAAGCAATTGATAGAAGAGCGCATAATTATGACGATATCTAAGGCAATGATCATGAATATAGGCATCATGTCCGTGTCAAGTAGACCGACTTCTGCCTGCATCTACTACTATTACTCCACACATCGACCGACGCATGCCTGCATCTAGAGTATTAAGTTCATGAAGAACAGAGTAACACATTAAGTAAGATGACATGATGTAGTGGAATTAACTCAAGCAATATGATGAAAACCCCATCTTGTTATCCTCGATGGCAATAATACAATAGATGTCTCGTCCCCTTCTGTCACTTGGTGAGATCACTGCAAGATTGAACCCATAGCAAAGCACTTCCCCCATTGCAAGAAAAATCAATCTAGTTGGCCAAACCAAACCGATAGTTCAAAGAGAATTACTGAGATATCAAATCATGCATATAACAATTTAGAGAATATTCAAATAATATTCATAGATAAGATGATTATAAATCCACAATTCATCGGATCTTGGCAAACACACCACAAGAGAAGATTACATCGGATTGATCTCCAAGAACATCGAGGAGAACATGGTATTGAGAATAAAAGGGAGAGAAGCCATCTAGCTACTAGCTATGAACCTGTAGGTCTGTGGTAAACTACTCACGCTTCATCGGAAGGGCAATAGAGTTGATGTAGATGCCCTCCATGAACCCCCCTCCGGCAGAGTACCGGAAAAGGCCTCCAGATGGGATCTCGCGGATACAGAAGGTTACGACGGTGGAAAAGTGGTTTCGATGCCTCCTCTAGGGTTTCTGGAATATATGTGAATATATAGGCGGAAGAAATAGGTCGGTGGAGTCATGAAGGGCCCACAAGGGGGGGGGCGCCCTACCCCCCTGGGCATGCCCCCCCCCCCCTTGTGGCCGCCTCGCGGCTCTTCTGACTTGGTTCTCAAGTCTCCGGGGTGTCTTTTGGTCGAAGAAAAATCATCGTAAAGTTTCATTTCGTTTGGACTCCGTTTGATATTCCTTTTCTGCAAAACTCAAAAACTAAAAAAAAACAGAAACTGGCAATGAGCTCTAGGTTAATAGGTTAGTCCCAAAAATAATATAAAATAGCATAATAATGCATATAAAACATCCAAAACAGATAATTTAATAGCATGGAAAAATAGAAAATTATAGATACGTTGGAGGCGTATCATGGGACGACAATGAAGATCCGCAGCGGCCGGTAGTAGAATAGTCAAGGTTATCCATGTCGTCGGAATGGATATCCGCCGGCGCCGGCCGTAGTTTAGTTTTATCTTAATCCAGTATTGTTTTTAGTTAAAAACATGTCCAGTTTGTATGAAACATGTCATGTTTATATAAAATCCGACCGTGTTTTCATGAACTTCATCCTGTTCGTTGAGAAAATATTTGAAATGTATGCGAGCAACGTAGGATGGCCGCCCCCTACATCCGTGTACGCGGACTGGTCCTCCTGTCCGCAGACGGATGTGGGAGAAAAATTTGCGGGTAAGATGCCCTTACATGATCTCATGAGGAATACAAAAAAGTGTTGACCAATGGTGTTGAAGCAGATCGAGCACCATTCAGTCACAGTTTGTTCTTCTGTTAGAGCAAGTATAATAAGGTGATGTAGGCAGACTGTAAGACATAAAATATTATATCTTTGTTGAGTTGGATGAGAGAGACGAGAAGAGAGAAGAGAAGCGGGCTGTAGAATTAGAGCCGGCTGTAGTACGAGCTCTAAGAAACTATGTGAGAGTGTATGGTGGGCCATATAGTATAAAAATAGTACTTTCTTGTAGCGCACTACTATATATGTTGCCTATTACGTTGACTCTAGATGACATGACAACATGTTATAGTCACTATATTATTAACCATGCTCTTAGATAAGTCTGCGCTCCCATCTTGCACATCAACTTGGATCACACGCGGGCGGTGCCATGTGTCACCCTAGCAGATTGATACACGCTATGTCAAATAACCACCACAATTGTTAGCATCCGCCTCCTCCTCCACAAAAAGATAGGGTTTTTGCCTTCCGTCGCCGCTGCCGCAGGTCCGCCTCCTCTCCGGTGGCCTTAGGGTCATGGGGGCGCGGTGGATCTCGGCAACGGTCGGCGGGAGGGCTCCGTTTTTAATCGTTGCTTTGAGTTTTTCTATGGTATGTGTCCTGCTCAGGAAGATGAGACGACGGCGGCTCCCTGAAGATGGAATAAAGGTCTCCCTGCCTAGCCCCCGTTCCGGCGATGCGTCTAGCATCGTTGGTGGGCGTGTGGAGGTGTGTCTCCGGCGGATCTATCTTTGGTGGATTTGCTCGGATCTCGTCGTTGTTCGTCTACGTTCGTGTGTCTTCGGATTGGATTTTTCTGATCTACGTTATTCTTCATCTGCGGCGGCTGCTGTTCTGGTGTGTTGGTCCTACGGGGTCTTAGCACGACGACTTCCCGACTGTCTATTACAACAAGTTGTGCCCGACTCCGACGATGCAGGGGCGATGACGGCGGCGCGCCTTCGGCTCGCTTCAGTGTTGGTAATTGTCGTAAGGTGGTCTACGGATCTGGATGTAATTTCTATTATTTCTAGTATTCGTTGTACTGCCATGATTGAAGATGAATAGATCGGAAATTTCTCGAAAAAAAAAGATTGATACACGCTAGCTCACCAAAAGGCCACACCTAGAGCGAAAGCACACAAAAGGAAAATGCTGTTACCATAGAATTTGTGCATGCAAACACGGATCAGCAGGCTTGACCTGTGTCTTTGCACTCACGGTATGCTCGTCGTTTGGGGGATCATGGGCACGAGAAGATCGAGCAGATGCTAAAAAAAAACTTTAGACACACTTATACCACTGACATTTTTCAATTATGGAAACACCGGAATGCAATTTTGTTTGATGGTGCATCACCCTCACCATCTCAGATACTTCGTAACGTCTTATTTTTTTTTAGAACGAAGGCTCAAGAAAAGCCCGATTTTAAATTAACAAAACCATCAACCGGCCAGGAATACATACTTGAAACCAACACAAGAAAACATAAAAACGACAAGGTACAAAGGCACTGGAAAGCAGCTCACAAGTCTCACACGCACCAAGATAAATATGATCATACATAGAGACACGCAGCTCGGAGATCTGAAGGTCCTCAAACGCGTGCAAGTCCCGAGGAAAAGATAATGGCAGCACAGGAGAAGCGCTTCCGACGGCGAGGAAGGGCATGCCGTCTCCAAATCACCAGCGGCCCCGACATGCCATGCCCTCCCAGCTCCATTGTCAAAGAAGGCCCCTGCTTTCTCGCATGGCTCGTAGGCGTCGAACGGTTGACGGTGAAAGTTCACCCTAGAACCTGGGCGTAAGGGCACCAGCAGACTGCAACTGGGCAGCAACCGAGCACACCCGACGTCCCCATGGGATGCTCACCTGGAGCATAGCACCACCAAACTCACGAACCGGACACGGAAGAGAAAGAGATGCCGGAACGGGCGGATAAGTGCAGCAGCAAGTGATCCTGGAAGGCATTGAGAACCTGAGGCCTTGACTGAAAATGAAGCTTTAGCTCTCACGGGACGCTGAGATGATCCACCGGAGGGGAACCCGCTCCTCTCTCGCACTGGAGGCAAGGCACACCTTCTCTGCCGTGAGAGCTCCTGAATGCAAGGAGCCACTGAGGATCTCGGCGCAGACACAGGGCACCAGCTGCCGCCGCTGCTGCACACCCACGCGTCGAGGAGTCCAACGCCCACCTAGCTCCCAAAAAACGACGCCTTCAGGAAGGACGCGACGCCAAGGGCGGCGCCGCCGCCCAACATAGGTGTGGTTTTCACCTGGGAGACTAGAGGGAAAGGGGTGCGGCGGATCTGACCTGGACGGCGCCTCCAAGGAGGGGAACGACGCCCTCGAGCATCGCCGCCGCCAGAAACGGCGAGGCCGGCTTGGGATTTCTCTCGGTCTTTGAATCCCCGCCACCCTTACCCAACGGCGCTAGATCTGGCGCCTCGCGAAGAAACATGCCAGATCCGGCCAGGGCGGAGCTCGTCGAACAGGGAAGACAGAGGCGGCCAGATATGGCGCTGCCGACAGCCACAGCGGCCGCAACCCAAGGCACCAGTCCTCCGGCTCACCTGCCGTCAACACGGCCAGGATCGCCGGCCCACGCCCGCGCCACCGCCTGCCGCAGGGCCGGTGATGCCTCGCCGACCAAGGCCGCCTCCACGGAGCCCACGACCCCCCGCAGAAGAGGCAGGGCAGCCAAGGCCCTGGCGCCACCTTCCTCGGCGATGCCCTGAGCTTGCCCGGCGGCGGCCTCCGGCGATGGCGAGGGAGGATAGGAGGGGAAAGGGGGGGCGGTGGAGCTAGGGTTTGGGCCCCCGAGTCGCCCTAGCAGTGGCAACGCGAGGGAGGGGGAGGGGAGGCTCAGTTGTTCTTCATGATCAATTAATAAAATGATTGCATGCATCACCCAGATACAGAGGCCGGGGTAATCCTCGTTTTCAAAAAAAAAATCTTAGGTACTTCGTATGATTGAACGAGAAGGAGGAGCAAGGAGGCAGGCTTGCTCAAGGAAGATACAGACATTTTCTAACTGGTTTAGCTATGGCGGGCTGAAGCTGGGATGAGTACTCCTAGGAGTGTGGTAGTGGATCGGGAGTGTTCTCATTCTTAGTGACGAATCTAGCATGACAATGGAGGGTAGGCTTAAAACAATAAGTTCTTAAACCTAATTAGCAAATGCATTGTAATTGTTGGATGTAAAACACCAGAATATGCTTGTCAAGTGGTATGTTTAGCTGAAATGGGATTTTGGAGGGTAGGCTTAAGCCTATTGAAGCCCCCTAGTGGAATCACCACTGCTCACTCTCATGTAAGGGCATGTCCAACAGCAACTTCTAGATTTTCTCTCGCATCCATCCGCGAACATGGATGCAGAAGGCAACCATCCAACCATAGTCGCATACATTTTTACAGTAACTCAAACTAATCGAACGTTATTCAATAAAACACGGTTGGATTTCATATAAACATGACGTATTTCATTTGAACAAGATGGATTTGGTCTAAAAATGATGGATCTTATTACATTTACATCAACTAAACGAAGCTCGTCCGGTTAGGTATAATTAATCTAAATAGACGCCGGTCCCCGTTCCCTGTGTCCGACCATGAACCAAGAGAACTGAAGCTTCACAGTCTTCAGCTCTGCCTCGACGCTCTCTAGCTCTGCCTCCCGTGACCTCTTTCTCCAGAGGCCCGGAAGTGAAGCGGTCCTCCTTCAGATCGCAGCCAAGCGACTAATCGGCCAAAGATGGTGAATCCACCAAGCTTGGAGTCGACGGGAGGGGAGGAGCGGCGACCTTTCTGGGACACAAGCGGCGGCGACCTACAGCGGTGCCCCCGGACGTTTCGGCTTCTTCATGGTCGTGGCGCCGGGGCGCGGCCTCCTCGTCGTTGGTGTTGCCGAACAACGCCTCACCCGACTCGTCGTCGCACTCGATGCCGGCGGCCACCGCCCCCGCCGCTGCCGGTACCGCCCGCAGGCGAAGCGGATCTCGCGGGTGGAGCGGTAGGACTCGAGCAGCGCCTCCTGCTCCGCCAGGTCCGCGTCCGGCGCGACCGCCCTGCCGGCGGCGACTCCTCCGCCTGCAGATGCTCCTGGAGGAGGTTGTGGTTGTGTTGGCGTCAGCCTGCGCCTTCCGAAACTGCTCCTACCACACCATATCCATATAATGGGCACAGACCTCGCCAATGGTCATGGTGCAATGCACCGACGAGGGTGGAGCGGAGGAGAAGGGTGCCGCGGAGGAAGAGGAGGGTGGTGTTGGCTCGTCGTCAGAGGCCTCCTCCATTTACGCGTCCTTTGGGTGCCCGCCGGCCTGTCAATCGCCTGCAATGACAGTCATGGCCTTCTTGTGCTCCGACGTCAGCCCGTCCTAGAGAGCTTTGGCGGCAGAGGGATCCATGGCGGGGAGTGGTGCGAAGATGGATGACTGTGGCTATGATCGGGGCACCGGGGCAGCGGTTTATATAGCACCGGCGGGCGGCAGAGGGATGGACGAGTGGCACCCTAACATGACGCGACGCTGACCGAAAACGCTCGGGAGGGGGAGGGTTTCTTTATGGGCCAGGATGGTCAGAAACGGGTCTGGAATCGGTCGTCTGGAATTGGTCCGGACTTCCGCAAATCTCCCCCGCTTTTGTCTTTGGTTTACGGGAAAAATCGCATCCGGACCACTCCACGGATCGGTACAAATGAACGTTTGATGGCTTCCGCGGTTCGGACCGCACAGTCTGAATGGTTGCGGGAGGGTTTGAGATGCCCTAACATGACGTAAACTGTGGTGTGTTCTATACCCATTCGTTTCCTTCAATAAATAATACACACTCTTGTGCGTATTTCAGAAAGAAACAAATACATGGATCAGCAGGCCACTGTCGCTCCCCGGAGAGAAGGGCATATCGTGATATTGGCGCCATTAGAGGTCAGCAAAACGAATCCTGCTTGTTGCCTGTGCGAGCGAGTGCGGAGATGCAAAGATGGCAATCATCCCGAAAAGCGCCCATGCTTTCCCGAGCAGGCATCTCATCTCAACTCGGCCCGGCACTCGAAACCGGAGTACCAAATTCGTCCACGAGGTGCATACATGTGGAATATAACGTCCACTCCTCATGCTTATGGTCTACGGAAGTCTTCTTCGCTAAGCAATATCAGCATGTCCCAGAGTCAACGTCGTCGCTCAATGGCAGGGCTCGTGTGATTGATTCGGAGCAGTATTTGGACATTTGGAGCATCTAATCTACGGAAGTTTTCTTTTCGCAAAGAGGAGCCCCGCCAGTCCATACACAAAAGAAACAATTTTGCTATTCAGCCGTCTAATCTGAGCATCTGGTTCGTCCAAGTATCAAAGAATCACAATGTTTTGATGATTGTTAATTTCGACTGTCGGCTTAGCTTTACACAGCCGAACAATTTAACTAAATATTTCTTAGTCAATTAAGGTGTAGCTATTGTTAAAGTACAAAACAGATAATTTAACAAAGTATCGGATATTCAATTCGGTGCCCAGGCTCATTTGCTCCTGCTCAGAAAAAAATTCAAAATAAATACTAGAAACATTCAAAAAAAAATTCAATTTTTGCGTGTGATAGATAATTTACCGTGTGAGGTCCGCTCCAAATTTCAACTTATTTGAACTTCTGAGTAGCTCTCGAAAAAAAAAAAATCAGGCCAGAACAGTGCGTGAACTGTAAATATTCTTACAGACCCCGATTTTGTCTTTTTTGCAGAGAGTTGCTCAGATATTCAAATGAGTTGAAATTCGGAGCGGATCTTACGCATCAAATTATCTACCACCCAAAAAACATTTGGATTTTTTTGAAGTTTCTAGTATATGTTTTGATTTTTTTTCGAGCACGGGTGCAGATGAGCTCGGGAGCAGAAACTCCGCTTCCACTAAGTATTTCTTATAGCTAACTAAGAGCGTCTACAGCCGCGGACACCAAATTCAGCCACTCAAACGTCTGTGGACATGTCTGGATGCGTCTGCTGGACATCTCTCAAATTTCCTTCTTTGCATCCAAATACCTCATATTTTAAATTTTATAAAATCCATGTAAAACATGCAAAGAAAATACGACGTAGGTAAACTAAAACCTAAACTTCATTACTCGTTGTCGTCGGAGATGTCCATGATCTCCGTACCGGAACCTGGGTACATGGACGACAGTTGCAACTCCGGCTCCTCCTCCCGTGCCTCCGCATTGGCCCCCCGCCTCTTCCTTCGCATCCAGTTCGGCAAAAAGCTCGCCGATCTCCATCTGTTCTTGCCGTATGATGCATCGGTTGGTCTTCACATATGCCTCATCTTGGATATATTTTTTAGAAAAGAAGGATATACCCCCGGCCTTTGCATCTGCACGCTGCATGCATCCATTTTGTAAATTATTGACAAAGACCTTATAAAGTAATACATCATTAAGCCTGAAACCACCATCTTAGCAACAGTTATTGCTACCCATATCCACTTGATGAAGGGTTCCGAGTATACGAGCCGAATAACAAACATGCATCGCACCAAAGCCTAACTTCTAAAGCTGGATGCCATAGCCAAGCCACAATGGCGGTCACACACCGGTCTGGTGCACTCTCAAAGGTCGTTGCCACCGTCTTCCACCGATCCATCTCCAGAGCAGTCACTGACGTACCGACCTTGCCAGGCCTGCCGTCGACGCCACCACGGTGTCAGACAACGCCATCATCTTGCACATATCCATCCACACGCGCTCGTCGCCGGAACTCCACAGCGCCATGCCGCCGGGATCCGCCGTCGGCCTTGCGGTAGATGAAACCCCGCTCCTCCTCTTGTCCCCTCCAGCCAGCACTTGTTCCAAAATGATGCCCCCATGAGGGAGAACGACACAGATGTCGTCGTCATCATCCGATCCGGTAGACCCAGATCTAGGGTTTCCCCCAGAACATCCCGATCAAGTTGACATGACCTCCAACGATGATGCCTCGAGAAGGAAACAACGTCACAGACGCTGCCATTGTCCGCCAAGACCGCAGTCAGGCGCAGTTTTCCCCGGAAGCCATGTCGTCTCGATTTGCGGCTAGCTACAACCGCGCGGAGCATTACCAAAAAGACGTGTGTCGCCGCTGGTACTCTAGCGGAGATCCTCCATCCCTTCGCCAGAGCCCTCATCGTGCCACCGACCATCCACGTGAAGAATCACCGACGGGTCTGGGTGGGATCCAGATCCACGGCCGCCGCCATGCCCACCATCGCTAGCACCACCAGCCATGGGGTCGTTGGTTGGCGCCGCAGGGCCAGGGAGCCGGCTTTCTCTGCGGGGTGTGGGGCTAGCGATGCTGGGATCTAATTGTTGGAAATATGCCCTAGAGGCAATAATAAAAGTATTATTATTATATTTCCTTGCTCATGATAATTGTCTGTTATTCATGCTTGAATTGTATTGTACGGAAACAGCGATACATGTGTGAATATATAGATCACAATGAGTCCCTGGTAGGCCTCTAGTTACCAGCTCGTTGATCAACAGATGGTCACGGTTTCCTGACCATGGACATATGATGTCGGTGATAACGGGATCACATCATTAGGAGAATGATGTGATGGACAAGACCCAATCCTGAGCATATCACGAGATCGTATAGTTCGTAATGCATAAGCTTTTCGGTGTCAAGTATTTATTCCTTAGACCATGAGGTTGTGCAACTCCCGGATGCCGTAATAATACTTTGGGTGTGCCAAACGTCACAACGTAACTGGGTGGCTATAAAGATACGCAACGGGTATCTCCGAAAGTGTCTGTTGAGTTGGCACGAACCGAGACTAGGATATTGTCACTCCATATGACGGAGAGGTACCTCTGGGCCCTCTCGGTAAGACATCATCGTAATGAGCTCAAAGTGACTAAGGAGTTGGTCACGGGATGATGGATTACGGAACGAGTAAAGAGACTTGCCATGAAGAGATTGAACAAGGTATCGGGCATACCGACGATCGAATCTCGGGCAAGTACCGTACCGATGGACAAAGGGAATAACGTACGGGATTGAGTGAATCCTTGACAAGGTGGTTCATCCGATGAAGATCATCGAGGAACACGTGGGAACCAACATGGGTATCCAGATCCCGCTGTTGGTTATTGACCGGAGAGTCGTCTCGATCATGTCTACGTGTCTCCCGAACCCGTAGGGTCTACACACTTAAGGTTCGGTGACGCTAGGGTCATAGAGATACATGCACATGGAAACCCGAAAGTTGTTCGGAGTCCCTTATGAGATCCCGGACGTGACGAGGAGTTCCAGAATGGTCCGGAGGTAAAGAATGATATATAGGAAGTCCAGTTTCGGCCATCGGATGAACTCCGGGGGTCACCGGGAGTGTCCCGGGACCACCGAAGGGGTCCCGGGGGTCCACCGGGTGGGGCCCCTAGGACGCAAGGGGAAGGGGGCCAGCCCCTGGTGGGCTGGCGCACCCATATGGGCCCCCCTCCATGCGCCTAGGGTTGAAACCCTAGGGGCAGGGGGCGCCCCCTATGCCTTGGGGGGCAAGATTCCCCCCTGGCCGCCGCCCCACCCTGGAGATTGGATCTCCAGGGCCGGCGCCCCCCCCTTGGCCCCTATATATAGTGGGGGGGGGGAGAGGGCAGCCGCACCCCAAGCCTCTGGCGCCTCTCCCCCCTCCCGTCACACCTCCAACTCCTCCGCAGGGTGCCGGCGAAGCCCTGCAGGATTTCCCGCTGCATCCACAACCACGCCGTCGTGCTGCTGGATCTCCGACGACCTCTTCTCCCCCCCTTGCTGGATCAAGAAGGAGGTGACGTTGCTGTACCGGACGTGTGTTGAACGCGGAGGTGCCGTCCGTTCGGCGCTAGGATCATCGGTGACGAAGAACCTGAAGAGTACGACTACTTCATCCTCGTTGCTTCGAACGCTTCCGCACGCGATCTACAAAAGGGTATGTAGATGCACTCTAATATGCTCGTTGCTAGATGACTCCTTAGATTGATCTTGGTGAAGGCGTATAATTTTTTTGAATTCTGCTACGTTCCCCAACAGTGGCATCTGAGCTAGGTCTTTTGCGTAGCATCTTGCACGAGTAGAACACAAAGCAGTTGTGGGCGTTGAGTTTGCTCAATTTTCTTGCCGTTACTAGTCTAATCTTGATTCAGCGGTATTGTGGGATGAAGCGGCCCGGACCGACCTTACACGTACGCTTACGTGAGACTGGTTGCACCGACAGACATGCACTAGATGCATAAGGTGGTTGGCGGGTGTCTGTCTCTCCCACTTTAGTCGGATCAGATTCGATGAGCAGGGTCCTTATGAAGGGTAAATAGAAATTGACAAATCACGTTGTGGCTTTTGCGTAGGTAAGAAACGTTCTTGCTAGAAAACCTATAGAAGCCACGTAAAACATGCAACAACAATTAGAGGTCGTCTAACTTGTTCTTGCAGCATGTGCTATGTGATATGGTATGGCCAAGAAGATGTGATGAATGATATATGTGATGTATGAGATTGATCATGTTCTTGTAATAGGGAATCACGACTTGCATGTCGATGAATTTGACAACCGGCAGGAGCCACAGGAGTTGTCTTTATTATTGTATGACATGCGTGTCACTGAATAACGCCATGTAATTACTTTACTTTATTGCTAAATGTTAGCCATAGTAGTAGAAGTAATGGTTGGCGTGACGACTTCATGAAGACACAATGATGGAGATCATGATGATGGAGATCATGGTGTCGAGCCGGTGACAAAGATGATCATGGTGCCCCGAAGATGGAGATCGAAGGAGCAAGATGATATTGGCCATATCATGTCACTTTAATTGATTGCATGTGATGTTTATCATGTTTATACATCTTGTTTACTTAGAACGACGGTAGTAATAAGATGATCTCTCACTAAAAATTTCAAGAATTTTGTTCCCCCTAACTGTGCACCGTTGCTAAGGATCGTTGTTCCGAAGCACCACGTGATGATCGGGTGTGATAGGTTCTAACATTCGCATACAACGGGTGTAAGCCAGATTTACACAAGCAATACACTTAGGGTTACTTGACGAGCCTAGCATGTACAGACATGGCCTCGGAACACGGAAGACCGAAAGGTCGAACATGAGTCGTATAGAATATACGTTCAACATGAAGATGTTCACCGTTGATGACTAGTCCGTCTCACGTGATGATCGGACACGGGCTAGTCGATTCGGATCGTGTATCACTTAGATGACTAGAGAGATGTCAATCTGAGTGGGAGTTCATTAAAATTTGATTAAGATGAACTTAATTATCATGAACTTAGTCTAAATTCTTTACAATATGTCTTGTAGATCAAATGGCCCATGCTCATGTCACCCTCAACTTCAACGCGTTCCTAGAGAAATCCAAGCTGAAAGACGATGGTAGCAACTACACGGACTGGATCCGTAACCTGAGGATCATCCTCATAGCTGCCAAGAAAACTTATGTCCTAGATGCACCGCTAGGTGACGCTCCCGCCCCGGCAAACCAAGATGTTATGAACGCTTGGAAGTCGCGTTGTGATGATTACTCCCTGGTTCAGTGCGGCATGCTCTACAGCTTAGAATCGGGGCGCCAAAAGCGTTTTGAGCACCACGGGGCATATGAGATGTTCCAAGAGCTGAAAATGGTTTTCCAAGCTCATGCCCGAGTCGAGAGATATGACGTCTCCGACGCATTCTACAGCTGTAAGATGGAGGAAAACAGTTCTGTCAGTGAGCACATCCTCAAGATTTCTGGGTTGCACAACCGCTTGTCTCAGTTGGGAATGAATCTCCCAGACGAAGCGGTCGTTGACAGAATCCTCCAGTCGCTCCCACCAAGCTACAAGAGCTTCGTGTTGAACTTCAATATGCAGGGGATGGAGAAGTCCATTCCCGAGGTGTATTCAATGCTGAAATCAGCGGAGGTGGATATCAAGAAAGAACATCAAGTGTTGATGGTCAATAAAACCACTAAGTTCAAGAAGGGCAAGGGTAAGAAGAACTTCAAGAAGGACGGCAAGGGAGTTGCCGCGCCCGGTAAGCCTATTGCCGGGAAGAAGCCAAAGTATGGACCCAAGCCTGAGACAGAGTGCTTTTATTGCAAGGGAACGGGTCACTGGAAGCGGAACTGCCCCAAATACTTAGCGGACAAGAAGGCCGGCAACGTCAAAGGTATATGTGATATACATGTTATTGATGTGTACCTTACCAGCGCTAGTAGTAGCTCCTGGGTATTCGATACCGGTGCAGTTGCTCATATTTGTAACTCTAAGCAGGAGTTGCGGAATAAGCGGAGACTGGCGAAGGACGAGGTGACGATGCGCGTCGGCAATGGTTCCAAGGTCGATGTGATCGCCGTCGGCACGCTGCCTCTACATCTACCCTCGGGATTAGTGTTAAACCTTAATAATTGTTATTTAGTACCAGCTTTGAGCATGAACATTGTATCTGGATCTCGTCTTATGCGAGATGGCTACTCATTTAAATCCGAGAATAATGGTTGTTCTATTTATTTGAGAGATATATTTTATGGTCATGCCCCGCTGGTCAATGGTTTATTTTTGATGAATCTCGATCGTGATGATACACATATTCATAGTGTGAATGCCAAAAGATGTAAAGTTGATAATGATAGTCCCACATACTTTTGGCATTGCCGCCTTGGTCATATTGGTGTCAAACGTATGAAGAAGCTTCATGCTGATGGACTTCTGGAGTCTCTTGATTATGAATCATTTGACACGTGCGAACCATGCCTCTTGGGCAAGATGACCAAGACTCCGTTCTCCGGAACAATGGAGCGAGCAACCAACTTGTTGGAAATCATACATACCGATGTGTGCGGTCCAATGAGCGTTGAGGCTCGCGGAGGCTATCGTTATGTTCTCACCCTCACAGATGACTTGAGTAGATATGGGTATATCTACTTGATGAAGCACAAGTCTGAGACCTTTGAAAAGTTCAAGGAATTTCAGAATGAGGTTGAGAATCAACGAGACAAGAAAATAAAGTTCTTACGATCGGATCGTGGGGTGAATATTTGAGTCATGAATTTGGCACGCACCTTAGGAACTGTGGAATTGTTTCACAATTGACACCGCCCGGAACACCTCAGCGTAACGGTGTGTCCGAACGTCGAAATCGTACTCTGTTGGACATGGTGCGATCTATGATGTCCCTCACCGATTTACCGCTATCATTTCGGGGTTATGCTTTAGAGACTTCCGCATTCACTTTAAATGGGGCTCCGTCGAAATCCGTTGAGACGACACCGTATGAACTTTGGTTTGGCAAGAAACCAAAGCCGTCGTTTCTGAAAGTTTGGGGTTGCGATGCTTATGTCAAGAAACTTCAACCTGAAAAGCTCGAACCTAAATCGGAAAAATGCGTCTTCATAGGATACCCAAAGGAAACGATTGGGTACACCTTCTACCACAGATCCGAAGGCAAAGTCTTTGTTGCCAAGAATGGATCCTTTCTGGAGAAAGAGTTTCTCTCGAAAGAAGTGAGTGGGAGGAAAGTAGAACTTGATGAGGTGACAGTCACCCCTCCTGAACCGGAAAGTAGCGCAGCGCAGGAAATTGTTCCTGAGGTGCCTGCACCGACAAGGGAGGAAGTTAATGATGATGATCATGAAGAAAAAGATCAAGTTACTACAGAACTTCGAAGGTCCACAAGGGCACGTTCCGCACCAGAGTGGTACGGCAACCCTGTCATGGGAATCTTGTTGTTAGACAACGGTGAACCTTCGAACTATGAAGAAGCGATGGCGGGCCCGGATTCCAATAAATGGCTTGGAGCCATGAAATCCGAGATAGAATCCATGTATGAAAACAAAGTATGGACTTTGGTGGACTTGCCTGATGATAGGCACGCCATAGAAAATAAATGGATATTTAAGAAGAAGACAGACGCGGATGGTAATGTGACCATCTATAAGGCTCGCCTTGTCGCTAAGGGTTATCGGCAAGTTCAAGGGATTGACTACGACGAGACTTTCTCTCCCGTAGCGATGCTGAAGTCAGTCAGAATCATGTTAGATATTGCCGCATTCTATGATTATGAGATATGGCAAATGGACGTCAAAACGGCATTCCTTAATGGCTTCCTCAACGAAGAGTTGTATATGATGCAGCCGGAAGGTTTTGCCGATCCAGCAAATGCTAACAAGGTATGCAAGCTCCAGCGCTCGATTTACGGGCTGGTGCAAGCATCTCGGAGTTGGAATATTTGCTTTAATGATGTGATCAAAGCGTTTGGCTTTATACAGACTTATGGAGAAGCCTGTATCTACAAGAAAGTGAGTGGGAGCTCTGTAGCATTTCTCATATTATATGTGGATGACATATTGCTGATGGGAAATGATATATAATTCTTGGAAAGTGTAAAGGCCTACTTGAATAAGAGTTTTTCAATGAAGGACCTTGGAGAAGCAGCTTACATATTTGGCATCAAAATCTATAGAGATAGATCAAGACGCCTCATCGGTCTTTCACAAAGTACATACCTTGACAAGATATTGAAGAAGTTCAATATGGATCAGTCCAAGAAGGGGTTCTTGCCTGTTTTGCAAGGTATGAGATTGAGCAAGGCTCAGTCGCCGACCACGGCAGAAGATAGAGAAAAGATGAGTGTCATTCCCTATGCCTCAGCCATAGGTTCTATCATGTATGCCATGCTGTGTACCAGACCTGATGTGAACCTTGCCATAAGTTTGGTAGGGAGCTACCAAAGTGATCCCGGTATGGAACACTGGACAGCGGACTAAGGATATGTTTCTCGTTTATGGAGGTGACGAAGAGCTCGTCGTAAAGGGTTACGTGATGGATTCTCGCCCCTCGTTGGTTACCCCAAGTGGAAGGTTTGAGATGCAGTGTAGCGGAAGTTTTCCCTTGGCAAAGATACCAAGGATCGATTTCCCCTGAGACTCCCAGTTTCAACAAGAAGGTGTCAACTGCTAACGGCGCCAGATATTAGCAATCAACGTGGACCTGCACACATATACAAATAACTTTGCTCCCAACGAGTACAGAGAGGTTGTCAATCCCTCCGGCCTTGTCGTTTACAAAGGATCAAATGCAAGTGATAATAGTGATAGGTTTTGCTGCAATAGTAAGTAAAAAGCGGAAAGTAAATAGCGGATGTGATCAGTGATGGTAATATGGACCGGAGTCCCATGATGTTCACTAGTGATGTCTCTCTCCCAAAAGACGATAAAACATCTATGTGAGGTAAACGAATTACAGCTGGGCAATTGACAGAATTATGTGCGCAAACCAATGCTAACTATGTTACAAGAAAGGTAGAGGTTCAAAGCATGGGCGGTACGCCAAGGCAAGTAGACCGAAATCCATCTGCATCTACTACTAATCATCGACCTTGAGATATCTATCTAGAACATCTCGCTGGTATTAAGTTGCGAGTCCCACCCATAGTGTAAACTCAAAGCAACAGACAACTGCATTAAAAGAACTTTGCGTAAAGTAAACAATCCTTGCACCCGCGGGCACAAGCACCGTTGTTTTCCCCCTTGTGGCAACAACACATCCCCTAGACTCATGTTTCTGTCACTCAAGCTAGTCATCGAGGGGCATGAACCCACAATCAAGCATAACGTTCCCTCTTGGAGTCACTACCTACTACTTGGCCAAAGCAATAAATAACAACGGAGAATATGCAAGAATTACTTACGAACATAAATATAAAAGAGGTAGATCAAATATATTACTCAAACACAATCTGAACATAATCTCACAATCCATCGGATCCCAGCAAACTCAACATAGCAACAACATAAGGATTACATATGTGCCTCGATCATGTAGGGCAGCTCACGAGGACTAATTAGTGAAGCACAAGAACGGGAGGAGAACATCACATAGCTACTGGTCATGGACCCATGGTCCAAGGGAGACTACTCAGAACTCATCCGGGAGGCGTCCATGGTGGTGGAGAGGCTCCCGGTGGTGATCCTCCCCTCCGGCAGGGTGCCGGGAAGAGTTCTCCAGGTGCTCCCGATCTTGGAAGCGCGGCGGCGGCGGAACAGAGATGAGATCGCGAAAAAGGGTTCCCGTCTCGAGGGTTTCGGGACACGATATAAATATATGCCAAAGGGGGGCATCAGCGGAGGCCTGGGGGGCCCAGGCGCCCCCCCGGCGCGGCCAGGAGGGGGGCCCCGCCACTGATGACCCACAACCGTAAGGGATCTATTGCAGCATTTTCGATAAGTAAGAGTGTCGAACCCAACGAGGAGCAGAAGGTATTGATAAGCGATTTTGAGCAAGAAATTACTGCAAGCACCGAAAGATAACTTTTTAGGGGTTTTCTCGATATAAGCAACATGAAAGTAAAAGCAAGCAATGTAAAAGGCACTGAGAGTAACAAGTGGCCCAATCCTTTCTTAGCAAAGGAGAGGCCTAGCAACTGAACTTATAAAGGCTAAAGCGTTCCTGAGGACACACGGGAGAGGTAGTCATGTGCTTTCGCCATATTCCGTATCGATACTATGTTATGTATTGATAAGTGTTGAGTGGGTGGATCTATGCTAGTACACTCTCTAGACTAAGATGAGTGCACTCTTATGATTAAACACCTTGCAAGCATCCGCAAATACAAGATAGTATTTAAGGCAAAAGCCTAACCATAGCAATACGATCGAGGATCCATTGTTCCCTTATGCAAAAGCGTGCGAACTGGGGTTCAGGTTTCTGTCACTCCGGCAACCCACCATAAGCATTCTTTGTACACAATGTATTCTCTTAGGTCCTTAATAAGGCGAAGTGTTGAGTGTTCGACTCACACAACACCACTAGTAGAATGACAACACAACTTAAGTATCAAACAACACATATTACTTCAACAGCATATGACTACTAACAACAAGACTTTCCCCATGTCCTCAAGAACTAAGGTAACTACTCACGAGACATAAAAGAGATCATGATCAGTGGAGATAAATGGGTGATAAACAATCTGGACATAATAATATTTCTCCAACAAAACTCAATAGCATTCACCACAAAGTAGTAATCAACACCGATGGAGTAGAGAGGATAGGTAGTACGAGTTACAACACAAGTTGCAATTGTGAGATGAGATTTGGATGAAGATGGAGATGGTGCTGGTGTTGGGGATGATGTTGATGATGATCTCGATGATGCCCGTGACGATGGTGATGACGATGGCGACGATCTCCCCTTCCGGGAGGTGATCTCCCCGACGGAATCTGCCCACCGGAGATGGCTTTTTCTTCTCTGTAGGTTTCCGCCACGGAGCGGCGGCGGAACTCCGTCAAAACTCTCGTTTTTAGGGTTTTCGGATAACGGAGAGTATATAGGCAAAAGGGGGGCAGCTGGAGGTGGGCCAGGGGCTCTAGGCGCCCCCCAGGCGCCTGGGCACCCTGTGGCCCCCCTCTGGCCCCCCTCTGGTTGCCCTTTCGCATGTCTTCGTGATTCGTCCGGAAAATATCCTCCGTCGATTTTCAGGTAATTTGGAGGTATTCTTCTTCAGCAACTCAGCGTCCACTTTTTACCGCTTAATCCTGCGTCTGCTGCTTCGGCACCGGAAAGTTGCAAACTGTGTAAAATAGGCCAAAACAACATGAGAACATCATCGTAATGTGAAATATATCAATGAATAAGGATAAATTATGATACAAAATAGTGATGCATTTTGGACGTATCAACACCCCCAAGCTTAGACCTCGCTTGTCCCCAAGCGAATACTAAGCTCGGTAAACCTGTCCACAAGTTTAGAGAGTGAAATGTCGATAAATAGAATACGGACAAGAAGCATCACAGTTTCTTCACCAACTCAAATATCCTCAACAGCAATCTTCAACTCATAAGGCCCTTATAAAAGAGTGGTAACACTTATATTCGGAAGTAGGGCTAAGGAAACTCATTGAATCATGGCAAACATGTCCTTTGGTCAAAGAACAACTAATAACTTTTACTTTTGCTCTTTCTTTATGTTTTGATGAGATTAATTGAAGCTTTTGAAAGAACATGTTATCAGGCAAGAAGTGAAAGTGTTAACACAAAGGAAGATATTTGCCTTAGCTGGGCTTGACAAACAACTTACTTATCAAATGATAATGTCAACAAGGATATCATATGACAAATCTTAATGCAACTTTATATGAACGAATCCTTGTCAACATCAAATGTCTGCTCTCTTTAAGAAATAGAAGGAAGTAGGAATAACTGACTAAATTTAAAATTAAAAGATAGGCCCTGCTCTAGGGTAGTAGGGAAAACTCATGTGTTATCCTTAAATCAAACAGAATGAAAACAAGTTTTGAAAGGTGCATGATTTGTCAACAAATGCTAATAGATAACTCAATTGCTTCCTGAGCTGGACAAGTTTCGAGGAACGGCTCCCGCACGAGGACGATCACATCCTCTTATTCTCCTTTGTTTATCACTGCCAAAGTTTTCTGATTTCTCATGAACAGAGCGTGAAGGAGGGTTTGTTTGTTATATTATTTTTGAGCCGGGCGCACTCTTTGCCAGTTCCTTCTCGTATTATGGGTTTGCACATTAGACATGCAATCCCGGGGTGAAGCTTGTCCAACTCAAAAAGACCATGAATTAACTATTACTTCCTCATGAGCTAAAACAGAGGCACAAAATAAAAGATTTTTGAACATTTAAGGATAACACATAAATTATGTACTTTAGGAGGTGGTAGTGGAATACCACGAGTAGGAAGGTATGGTGGATTCATATGGAAGGTATTGGTTTAAGGGTATGGATGCACAAGCAGAATTCCGCTTAGTACAGAGTTAGGCTAGCAAAGGTTTTGAGAGAAGAGACAATTGATAATGACTAAGATGCAAAACAATATAAAGCATAAACATTGAAATAAGCATAACACATAAAGTTGTCTTCCTTGTCAGCATAACACTTCAAGCAAAATAACATGAAGGTTTTGGCTACGTCGATACTTTAGGAAAATCATGCTTGTTGTTATGACCAAAGCTATGTTTGCCAAGATTAAATAAAGTTTTCACAGCCATACCTGATATAAGGTCAATACTCCCCATAAGAATCATCATATAAGGTCGATTGCGTGAAGAGAATACCGAGTGCAGCAACAGGAACAAATAAACTTCTCATTAATATTCCATCATAGACGACTCCACACTCACGGATACAATCTCTTCACCGAAGGAGTGATAGACCTCAATGCACACACCTATTTCATATAATAACCTCCCTAAACATGATATGACTCTACTTGACTCTAAAAGACAAAAGGTAAAGATAAAGATACCGGGCACTCCCCCAAGCTTGGAACAAGCCAAGGGAATGCCGTTACCCAAGGAGATTTCACTCCTCATCCTTGTTGGCATTGATCACGTAGTCCCCGGCGAAACGCTTCCATGGAAGAGGTTCTCCAGTCGCATATGAGAAGTTTGTCTCCTGAATCCTGCATGCAGCACCCATACCCATGCGCATAAACCTTAGTTCATACTCACAGTTCTGGTTATGTAGATCATAAATTTGCCCTTGGAGCTCTTCAATTCTTTCTTCAGACGCGGTGATGCTTTTCCACATCTCCTTCATCTCCTTCAGGAAGTAGGTCTTCAGCTCGTTGATGATGTCAAAGTTCGCTTCAACATACGCTCGATCATCTTCTTGTACTCGAAGACTTCTTGCTCCACTTCTTCCAGCCTGGCCTGGATGCTCCCCTCCTTGATAGGTCCCTTTAGATCTTCTTGATGAAGGACACCGTCCTCCATCCGAACAACCTGAGGGTGCTTCTACACCTCAGCGAGGTAAGGGTTGATGACGTTGACGACGAAATTGTCCTTGGGGGAACTTGGAGAAGCCATGGCACCTAGATTCAGCTGAAATATTCCCTGGCAGAAACAGATCGAAAAGAAAACACACGAAATCGCAAGATACGTTGCCGGAACAATCCGGGCAAATATATAGCAAAAATTTATGCACAGAAAGGAAGGTAACAGGCTAAAGTGGGGTCGGAGGCGGACTCCCGGGTGTCCAGGCGCCCTGGCGGCACGGCCAGGAGGTAGGGCGCGCCAGGGGGGCACCTGGACCCCCTGGAGCTCGTCTCCGGCTCCACTTAGGCTCAGAATTTTACTAATTTTGCAAAAACTCGTAATACGAAACTTTTATGGCGGTTCGCGATGTTTCCTTACCGTACTACATACCTTTTCTTTATTCTGCTTCTGCTGGCGTCTGAAACAGGGCTGCAACATGTTCTTCGTGAGTTGTTGTGTATATTATATTCACATCAACATTGACAGGGTCTCCTGCTATGTAATGTTTAAGTCTTTGCCCATTCACAACTTGAGGTTTGGTGCCTTCAAAATTGTCAATCTTAATTGCACCAGACCGATAGACTTCTTCAATATGAAATGGCCCTTCCCACCTAGAAAGTAGTTTGCCTGGAGAAAACCTGAAACGTGATCTAAACAACAAAACTTTATCACCAACATAAATTCACGTTTCAGAATCTTCCTATCATGCCACTTCTTTACCTTTTCCTTGAACATTTTAGCGATCTCGTAAGCTTCACTTCTCCATTCATCTAGAGAAGTCAAGTTCATGAGACGCTTCTCACCAGCTAATTTTGGGTCAGCATTAAGCTCTCTAACAGCCCAGAAAGCTTTGTGCTCTAACTCTAATGGCAAATGGCAAGCCTTGCCATACACCATCTTATAGGGGGACATGCCCATGGGGTTTTTGTAAGCAGTTCTATACGCCCACAAAGCATCTCCTAACTTGTTTGACCAGTCCTTTCTATTTCTGTTTACTGTCTTCTGCAAGATCAACTTAATCTCTCTATTGGTGAGCTCAACTTGCCCACTAGTTTGAGGGTGATATGGTGAAGCAATTCTATGGTTGACATCATATTTTGCTAAAGCTTTTCTAAAAGCTCCGTGCGTGAAGTGTGATCCTCCATCAGTCATGAGATACTTTGGTACACCAAACCTAGGAAAAATTACATCTTTAAGCATTTTCAAAGATGTCTTGTGATCAGCACTTTCAGTGGGGATTGCTTCAACCCACTTGGTCACATAATCAACAGCTACTAAAATGTGCGTGTACTTGTGCGAAGAAGGAAAATGACCCATAAAATCAAAACCCCAACAATCGAAAGGTTCAATCACTAGTGAGTAATTCATAGGCATCTCATTCTTTCTACTAATGTTACCAACTCTCTGACATTTATCACAGGCTAAAACATAATTTCTAGCATCCTTAAAGAGAGTAGGTCAATAAAAACCTGATTGAAGAACCTTATGTGCAGTCCTCTCACCGGCATGATGTCCTCCATAGGGACTATCATGACACCGTCTGAGAATGTCCTTCTGCTCATGTTCTGGTATGCATCTTCTCACGATCCCGTCGGGACCTTCTTTGAAAAGATGTGGGTCATCCCAAAAGTAGTGCCTCAAATCATGAAAGAACTTCTTCCTTTGCTGAAATGTTAAACCTGGAGGCAAATACTTTGCAACAATAAAATTAGCATAATCTGCATACCAAGGATCGGAAAGAGATTGTACTTTTACAACGGCAAGTTGCTCGTTTGGAAAACTATCGTTGACTGGAATGGGGTCGTGCGGTATATCTTCCATCCTTGAAAGATTGTCCGCCACCGAATTGTCTTCTCCTTTCCTATCAACAATCTGCAAATCAAATTCTTGAAGAAGCAGTACCCATCTGATAAGCCTTGGCTTGGCATCCTTCTTTGTCATAAGGTACTTAATGGCAGCATGATCAGTATGAATAATAACTTTGGAATCAACAATATACTGCCTAAACTTATCACAAGCAAATACTACAGCTAAGAATTCCTTCTCAGTAGTAGCATAATTCTTTTGAGCACTATCAAGGGTTTTGCTGGCATAATGTATAACATTCAATTTCTTATCAGCTCTTTGTCGTAAAACAGCTCCAACAGCAAAATCACTTGCATCACACATAATCTCAAAAGGTAAATTCCAGTCGGGTGGTTGTACTATAGGAGCGGTTATTAAAGCTTTCTTAAGGACTTCAAAAGCTTCCTTACAATCCTCATTAAATACAAAAGGGACGTCCTTCTGGAGAAGATTAGTGAGGGGCCTCGAGGTCTTAGAAAAGTCTTTAATAAATCTTCTATAGAAACCAGCATGACCAAGAAAACTGCGAATACCTTTGATGTCCCTTGGATAGGGCATCCTCTCAATAGCTTCGATCTTGGCTTTGTCCACCTCAATTCCCCTTTCGGAAATCTTGTGACCAAGAACAATTCCTTCGTTAACCATGAAGTGGCACTTCTCCCAGTTGAGTACCAAATTTGTCTCCTCGCATCTCTGCAAAACTTTATTAAGATTGTGAAGACAATGGTCAAAGGAGGTTCCATAGACGGAGAAATCATCCATGAAGACTTCCATAATATCCCCACAGAAACCATGAAAGAGAGCAGACATACACCTTTGAAAAGTAGCAGGGGCATTACATAAACCAAAAGGCATACGCCTGTAAGCATAAGTACCAAAGGGACAAGTAAAAGTTGTCTTCTCTTGATCAGCAGTGTTAACATGAATTTGAGAGAAGCCAGAATAACCATCGAGATAACAAAAGTGGGTATTTTTGGATAACCTTTCAAGCATTTGGTCGATGAACGGCAACGGGTAGTGATCCTTCCTGGTTGCCTTGTTCAGCTTCCTGTAATCAATACACATTCTATATCCAATAATAATTCTCTGAGGTATTAGTTCATTTTTATCATTAGGAACCACAGTTGTACCTCCTTTCTTAGGAACACAATGTACCGGGCTTACCCACTTACTATCAGCTATAGGGTAGATAATACCTGTGGCTAGAAGCTTGAGAATCTCAGTTCTGACAACATCCATCATCTTCGGGTTCAACCGTCGTTGATGATCAACAACTGGTTTAGCATCAGGCTCAAGGTTGATAGTATGTTGACAGATAGATGGACTAATCCCCTTAAGGTCATCAAGGGTATAGCCAATTGCGCCTTGGTGTTTACGAAGTACTTCCAATAGTTGCTTTTCTTCATATCCTGAAAGGTTAGAATTGATAATAACAGGATATACTTTATTTTCATCTAAATAAGCATACTTGAGCGTATCGGGAAGAGGTTTAAGATCGAACACTGGGTCTTCTTTCGGTTTTGATAAAATTCCCAAAGGTTCAACCGGGAGGTTGTGCTTCAGGATAGCAGGTTGCCTCAAGAATATTTCATCTAGTTCATTTCTTTCCTGCATATGCAAATCATTCTCGTGGTCCTCCATATATTGCTGCAAAGGATCATCAGGGGGAATAGCAATAGAAGCAATACTTTCAATAAGTTTATCATCACTAGGTAAATCAGTACCACGAGGCTGCTTAGAGAACTTAGAAAAATTAAATTCATATGGTTCACCATTGAATTCAACAGAAACTTTACCTTTCTTGCAATCTATTATAGCTCCACAAGTTCTAAGAAAAGGTCTACCAAAAATAATTGGACAAAAATTGTCCCTCTCTGAACCAAGTACTAGAAAGTCGGTAGGGTATTTTACCTTTCCACATAGGACTTCAACGTCCCTCACAATTCCGATAGGAGAGATAGTTGTTCTGTTTGCAAGATGAATAGTAACATCGAATTCTTCAAGTTCACAAGGGGAAATCTCACCGATGATCTCTTCATAAAGTGAACAGGGGATAGCACGTGCACTCGATCCCAAATCGCACAGCCCATAATAATTGTGATCTCCTATTTTAACACATACCACTGGAGTACCTGAAATTGGGCCTTTATTCTTGGCTGTGACAAGGTTAGTGGAAACAACACAAAAATTTATATTGGAATCCAAAACATCATTAGTAACAAGGTATTTAATCAATGCAACTTGAGGATCGACCCTGATCTGGTCCTTAGGCTCATCAACTCTTCTCTCACTTTTATTTATTATGCCTGTCACAAGAGAGTGCTCCCTTATCCTTGCGGGAAAAGGAGGCTGTTCATATATAACTGCAGGCAAAATAGGGTCAGCAACATGAATAACAACAGGTGGCTCTTTAAAAGGTTCATGATGCTGGTCTCTCTTCTTTTTAAAAGAATCAACGTGAGAGGCAAAATTCTTACAGAAATCAATCACTAGATGGGGATCAAGACCAATCTTAGAGCAAAAAGTATTGAAGTAATCAGTTTTCACATAGCTCTCAATATAATCATGTTCATAATTTATAGCGGTTTCAATACCTTTATCGATTTCCCAGTCTTCGATATTCCTCTGGATCCTTTCAATGAGATCCCACCTTTCTTCAACACTCTTCTTCTGAAATACCCCACTAGAGGAGGCATCCAGCATCTCCTTATCCTGACGAGAAAGCCTGGCATAAAAATTTGTAAGTATAATTTCCTTGGGAAGCTTATGAATAGGGCATTTGAGCATTAGGGACTTCAATCTCCCCCAAGCTTGAGCAATGCTTTCTCCGTCACGAGACCTAAAGTTATAGATATAGTTCCTGTCTCGATGAATTTCATGAAGAGGATAAAACTTAGTATAAAAGAGAGACATAAGCTCCTGCCAGTCAAGCAAGTGTGAGTTATCGAGAAGCCTATACCAATCTGAAGCTTTATCTATAAGTGATACAGCAAACAATTTCCTCATGACAAACTCCCTCGATACACCTGCAAGCTTAAATAATGAACATAGTTGTGACAAATATAGCAAGTGTTCACCAGGATGTCTGTCTCCTGCATAACGATTAGCCAAAACATAATCGATAATACCAGCTGGTATTTTATAGGGCACAATTTCAGTAGGGGGAGGAGCAACCACCACAGGTGTGGCACGTCTTCCCGCAAGCAACGATCCAATAACAGGGTTGTCCATAAGGACAAAGAGCAGAAATAGCGAAAATAAAAATAGAATTATAAAAACTTCCTTACCAGTTTCACTTTACCAATAGCGCTACGCTCCCCGGCAACGGCGCCAGAAAACAGTACTTGATGACCCACAACCGTAAGGGATCTATTGCAGCGTTTTCGATAAGTAAGAGTGTCGAACCCAACGAGGAGCAGAAGGTATTGATAAGCGATTCTGAGCAAGAAATTACTGCAAGCACTGAAAGATAACTTTTTAGGGGTTTTCTCGATATAAGCAACAGGAAAGTAAAAGCAAGCAATGTAAAAGGCACTGAGAGTAACAAGTGACCCAATCCTTTCTTAGCAAAGGAGAGGCCTAGCAACTGAACTTATAAAGGCTAAAGCGTTCCTGAGGACACACGGGAGAGGTAGTCATGTGCTTTCGCAATATTCCGTATCGATACTATGTTATGTATTGATAAGTGTTGAGTGGGTGGATCTATGCTAGTACACTCTCTAGACTAAGATGAGTGCACTCTTATGATTAAACACCTTGCAAGCATCCGCAAATACAAGATAGTATTTAAGGCAAAAGCCTAACCATAGCAATACGATCGAGGATCCATTGTTCCCTTATGCAAAAGCGTGCGAACTGGGGTTCAGGTTTCTGTCACTCCGGCAACCCACCATAAGCATTCTTTGTACACAATGTATTCTCCTAGGTCCTTAATAAGGCAAAGTGTTGAGTGTTCGACTCACACAACACCACTAGTAGAATGACAACACAACTTAAGTATCAAACAACACATATTACTTCAACAGCATATGACTACTAACAACAAGACTTTCCCCATGTCCTCAAGAACTAAGGTAACTACTCACGAGACATAAAAGAGATCATAATCAGTGGAGATAAATGGGTGATAAACAATCTGGACATAATAATATTTCTCCAACAAAACTCAATAGCATTCACCACAAAGTAGTAATCAACACCGATGGAGTAGAGAGGATAGGTAGTACGAGTTACAACACAAGTTGCAATTGTGAGATGAGATTTGGATGAAGATGGAGATGGTGCTGGTGTTGGGGATGATGTTGATGATGATCTCGATGATGCCCGTGACGATGGTGATGACGATGGCAACGATCTCCCCTTTCGGGAGGTGATCTGCCCGGCGGAATCTGCCCACCGGAGATGGCTTTTTCTTCTCTGTAGGTTTCCGCCACGGAGCGGCCGCGGAACTCCGTCAAAACTCTCGTTTTTAGGGTTTTCGGATAACGGAGAGTATAGAGGCAAAATGGGGCAGCCGGAGGTGGGCCAGGGGCTCCAGGCGCCCCCCCCCGGCGTGGCCAGGGGGCGCGCCCCCAGGGCGCCTGGGCACCCTGTGGCCCCCCTCTGGTTGCCCTTTCGCATGTCTTCGTGATTCGTCTGGAAAATATCCTCCGTCGATTTTCAGGTAATTTGGAGGTATTCTTCTTCAGCAACTCAGCGTCCACTTTTTACCGCTGAATCGTGCGTCTGCTGCTTCGGCACCGGAAAGTTGCAAACTGTGTAAAATAGGCCAAAACAACATGAGAACATCATCGTAATGTGAAATATATCAATGAATAAAGATAAATTATGATACAAAATAGTGATGCATTTTGGACGTATCAGCCACTAGGGCGCCTGGAGCCCTGGTGGCCCCCCTCTGGCCCTACTTCGGCTACCGGGAAGCTTCTGGAACGCTGATTTTTTATATAATTTTTCCGGGATTTTTCTGGCAGTTCTCGTAATGGGAAAACCTGAAATACAAAAACAGCAGAAAACAGAAACTGGCACTAGGGTGCACTGAGTTAATAGGTTAGTCCAAATATGATCAAAAGTGTATGGAAGTGTATAAATATCATAGCAATATCACCCAAAAGAGGCATGGAGCAAGCAGAAATTATAGATACGTTTTGGACGTATCAACATCCCCAAGCTTAATTCGCGCTCGTCCTCGAGTAGGTAAATGATAACAAGAATAATTTCTGTGGTGACATGCTATTAACCATATAAGGATTTTTCATAGTCATATGACAAAAGCTTACTGAGACAATGAATCTGTAGTAATTAAGTTGCCTCATGAGAAAATCACAAAGAACTGAAAGTTTTACAATATGATACTGAAACATCAAATAGATTTGTAATGATCATGGTGTGCAAATATGATAAAGTGATATCTCGCTTGCCCCCTTTAGTGAAGCAAAACATAAATGCAGGGGCACCTCCAAGGTTTAAGTGATGACTAGATACAATAATTTCAGAATAAACGATATCATAATCATGCAAAAGACAATGCTACTTTGGGACAACGCACATTACACTCAGAATGACAATCATGCTCTCAGTAGTTGGTGCTTTAAAAGAAGGTGGAGACTCTCGAACCGTGGCTTTTGTTGGCAAGGTTGAAAACCCGTAGTCGGAAACAAAGACAAAACATGTACCAGAGCTCTTGATTTTAAAAACAGAGGTAATAATTATTATTTTTGATTATGCATGTTCCGTCAACGAATGCTAGCAGATAACTCAATCACTTCTTGAGATGGACAAGTTTCGAGGAACGGCTCCCGAATGAGGACGATCACATCCTCTTAATCTCCTTTGTTTATCACTGCCAAAGTTTTTTGATTTCTCATGAACAAAGCATGAAGGAGGGTTTGTTTGTTATATTAATTTTGAGCCGGGCGCACTCAATTCCAGTTCCTTCTCGTGTTATGGGTTTGCACATTAGACATGCAATCCCGGGGTGAAGCTTGTCCAGCTTAAAAAGATCATGAATTAACTACTACTTCCTCATGAACTTAAAACAGAGGCACAAAATAGGAATGCATTTTTTTTCTTTTTGAATAATTTCGAGATGGTACATGCAAGTCTCCGTTAAGAATGGCAGGTAAATACCATGTAGGAAGGTATGGTGGACTCATATGGCATAACTGGTTTAAAAGAATTTGGATGCACAAGCAGTCAGTCCGCTTAGTATAGGTGGAGGTTAGCAAAAGACTGGGAGCGACCAACTAAGAGAGCAATGATGGTCATAATCATGCAGAGCGACAAAGCAACATTGAATCAGGCATGGTAGTTATATCGCTACTCAGAAACAAAAGATCATTCAGGCTTGACAGACTTTCTTTACAGTCTTAAATATGCGTGAGCATACGCCAAGTCAATCAAAATAAATTCTTGAAGGAAGATATTACTAAACCATACCACATCATAGGCAAACAAATCTTGTTGGTATTCCAATAACACATTGGAAACCCCCCAGCTATTTGAGACTAACCATAAGAAAACATGAACTACTAAGCACCATTATGCACGTAGCATCTTTATCATAGACATATCAACCAATGCAACAGAAGCAAACTCTCTTAATAAGATAAGCATGATAACTAAAGAGAGTTCAAGCAACCAACTAAACAAAATCTCTTTAAAAAGATAAGCATGAAAACTAAAAGCTAAGCATGATAGTAGCTATTGAAAGACAAAGAACACACACAGCAAAGATAGACATGAAAATTCTATGTTATGTTCTAGGTAGAAGTGGAGCGTGTTTCTCTCCCACACAAAGAAAGCTGAGTTCCGACTCGTTATGAAAAGATAAAGAAAACTAAAAAGGAAAACTAAAAGCAAGACGCTCCAAGCATAGCACATAACACATGAAGTGATAAAAATATAGTGGAACGAAAGACGAACTGATAATGTTGATGGAGAAGGGGATGCACGGGGGCATCCCCAAGCTTAGACGCTTGAGTCTCCTTGAATATTTCTTGGGGGTGCATGGGGGCATCCCCAAGCTTGAGCGTTTGACACTCCTGAATCTTTTTATCATCTTCCCTCGCACACTTGAAAACTCCCTTCATACATAACTCATCATAATCTGATTAGCGAGGTTAGTACCCTTAATAAAATAATTGTTCATTGTTGGAAATAAAGATATTCTTGAAGGTCTACTATTTCTCAAGATTGCCAAAAGGTTTTTGCAAAGAAAAAGCAAGCTCAAGGTTTGCAAAATGAAGGAAAGGCAAAACATGACAGAATCTGTGAAAAACAAAACAGCAGGTAGTAAATGATTTTTTCGGGGCACTTCTGCAACTCTAATAAAAAAACTCAAAACAGACGCACGAAAGACAATTATATAGAGCACGCTGTCGAAAAAATTCAGACCAAACAGATGATCTGGTGATTTTATAAGAATTTTTCTATCCAAGGACAGAATCTGTTTCCTGGACAGCACGTCACAACTTTTGAACTTTCTTGCAATCAGAGGCTACACTTGGCAAAAAATTGAAAAGCAAAGATACAATGATGATGCTACTGTAGTAACAACATCAAGACACAACAAAAGCAAAATAAAATTTTTATTCATGTGGGTTGCCTCCCAAACGTGCTTTCTTTTATGCCTTTAAGCTAGGCATAATGCAAAGAGATCAAGTTTTATCAAGAGTAAAAGAATAGCTAGCCCGTATAACGGACTCAAAAGGTAACTTAATCTTCTTTCGAGGGAAGTGTTCCATCCCTTTCTTGAGAGGAAATTGGAATTTTATATTCCCCTCTTTCATGTCAATGATAGCACCAACGGTGCGTAGAAAAGGACGTCCCAAAATAATCGGACAAGAAGGTTCACATTCAATGTCCATAATAGTAAAATCAACGGGAACATAATTGTCATTGACAATGATAAGAACATCATCGATCCTCCCCAAAGGTTTCTTTATGGAAGAATCAACGAGACGAACACCAAAAGAACAAGAATCAAAAGGTTTCAATTTAAGCATATCATATATTCTTTTGGGCATAACAGAGGTACTAGCTCCAACATCACATAAAGCATAGCAAGAGAAGTTATTCAACTTAATTTTAATCATAGGATCCCAAGCATCTTCTAGCTTTCTAGGTATGGAGGCTTCTACTCTAAGTTTCTCCTCCCTAGCTTTGATGAGAGCATTAGTGATATGCTCTGTGAAGGCAAGATTAAGCGTGCTAGTGCGGGGATCTCTAGACATCTTGTGAAGGAAATCAATAACTTCGGTAAGAGTGCAATTGTCAAAATCAAGGTCACTACTATCAAGTAAGGTGGTAGTGGTGTCCTTTAGGTTCACTTGTTTGGTAGTTTCTATAGTCATAGCATCACCATTAATAGGTCCAATGGGACCAGGAGTGCATTGGGTGCTAAGAGTTTGGATATCCTCAACAACTTGGATAGTAGCAACAGTGTGGTGGGTAGGAAGGCTCTTAATTCTATCTTCTTCCTCCCTTTCTCTAGCCCATCTCTCTTTAAGTTTAGCCAACATCCTAATGTTTTCATTAATTTGCACTTGAATAGCATTCATACGAGTGACCTTCCTCTCCTCAAGAGGAGAAGTTCTAATTTTAAGCAATTCTACCTCATTGGCTAAATTGTCTACCTTCGAAGAGATATCATCTAGTTTGTTTAGTTTTTCTCCTACACTCTTATTAAAGGCTTTTTGGGTAGTGATGAAATCTTTAAGCATGATCTCTAGTTCAGTAGTGGAGTTCTTAGTGCTAGGATAAGCATTGTTGTTCCCATAAGAATTAGAGGGGAACGGTCTAGGATTGCTACCAAAATTACTCCTATAAGCATTGTTGTTAAAATTGTTTCTAGAGATAAAGTTCACATCTACTTGTTCTTGAGCAATCAAAGAATTTAAAGGAACATCACGAGGATCAACAGAAGATTGCTTCGAAAGTAGAGACATGATCAAGTCAACTTTTTCATTTAGGGAGGAAATCTCCTCGACAGAGTTTACCTTCCTACCTGTCGGAGCGCGTTCGGTGTGCCATTGGGAATAGTTGGTCATCATCTCATCGAGAAGCTTCGTGGCAGCACCAAGTGTAGTTGACATAAAGGTTCCTCCCGCGGACGAATCTAACAAGTTCCGCGAGGTAAAGTTCAAGCCTGCATAAAAAGTTTGGATAACCATCCAAGTAGTCAAACCATGAGTAGGGCAGTTCTTGATAAGAGATTTCATACGTTCCCAAGCTTGGGCAACGTGTTCATTATCCAATTGTTTAAAATTCATTATGTTACTTATTAGTTGGATAATTTTAGCAGGTGGATAGTACTTTCCAATAAAAGCATCTTTGCACTTGTCCCATGAATCTATGCTATTTCTAGGCAAAGACTGAAACCAAATTTTAGCTCCTCCTCTCAAGGAGAAAGGAAAAAGCTTAAGCTTAACAATATTACCATCTACTTCTCGGTACTTTTGCATATCACAGAGTTCAACAAAATTGTTTAAGTGTAAAGCAGCATCATCTCCAGCACCGGAGAATTGATCTTTCATAACTAGATTCAGTAAAGCAGGTTTAATTTCATACGAAGGTGCTGACGTGGCAGGTGTAGTGATAGGTGTGCAGATAAAGTCATCATTGTTGTGACTAGTGAAGTCACACAACTTGGTGTTCTCGGTGGAACCCATAGTAGCAAGCAAGCAAGATAACTATGTTTGTGATTTTTGATAAAAGATACTAAAGCAAAAACTGAAAGGTAAACTAACAAGACTAAAAAGCAAAGGTAAAAGATAGCGTGCAACTCCCCTATCTTGAAGAGTGGAGTCCCCGGCAACGGCGCCAGAAAACTTTGCTTGATGGCTTCTCGCCCCTCGTTGGTTACCCCAAGTGGAAGGTTTGAGATGCAGTGTAGCGGAAGTTTTCCCTTGGCAAAGATACCAAGGATCGATTTCCCCTGAGACTCCCAGTTTCAACAAGAAGGTGTCAACTGCTAACGGCGCCAGATATTAGCAATCAACGTGGACCTGCACACAGATACAAATAACTTTGCTCCCAACGAGTACAGAGAGGTTGTCAATCCCTCCGGCCTTGTCGTTTACAAAGGATCAAACGCAAGTGATAATAGTGATAGGTTTTGCTGCAATAGTAAGTAAAGAGCGGAAAGTAAATAGCGGATGTGATCAGTGATGGTAATATGGACCGGAGTCCCATGATGTTCACTAGTGATGTCTCTCTCCCAAAAGACGATAAAACAGCTATGTGAGGTAAACGAATTACAGCTGGGCAATTGACAGAATTATGTGTGCAAACCAATGCTAACTATGTTACAAGAAAGGTAGAGGTTCAAAGCATGGGCGGTACGCCAAGGCAAGTAGACCGAAATCCATCTGCATCTACTACTAATCATCCACCTTGAGATATCTATCCAGAACATCTCGCTGGTATTAAGTTGCGAGTCCCACCCATAGTGTAAACTCAAAGCAACAGGCAACTGCATTAAAAGAACTTTGCGTAATGTAAACAATCCTTGCACCCGCGGGCACAAGCACCGTTGTTTTCTCCCTTGTGGCAACAGCACATCCCCTAGACTCATGTTTCTGTCACTCAAGCTAGTCATCGAGGGGCATGAACCCACAATCAAGCATAACGTTCCCTCTTGGAGTCACTACCTACTACTTGGCCAAAGCAATAAATAACAACGAAGAACATGCAAGAATTACTTACGAACATAAATATAAAAGAGGTAGATCAAATATATTACTCAAACACAATCTGAACATAATCTCACAATCCATAGGATCCCAGCAAACTCAACATAGCAACATCATAAGGATTACATATGTGCCTCGATCATGTAGGGCAGCTCACGAGGACTAATTAGTGAAGCACAAGAACGGGAGGAGAACATCACATAGCTACTGGTCATGGACCCATGGTCCAAGGGAGACTACTCACAACTCATCCGGGAGGCGTCCATGGTGGTGGAGAGGCTCCCGGTGGTGATCCTCCCCTCCGACAGGGTGTCGGGAAGAGTTCTCCTGGTGCTCCCGATCTTGGAAGCGCGGCGGCGGCGGAACAGATATGAGATCGCGAAAAAGGGTTCCCGTCTCGAGGGTTTCGGTACACGATATAAATATATGCCAAAGGGGGGCATCAGCGGAGGCCTGGGGGGGCCTAGGCGCCCCCCGGCGCGGCCAGGAGGGGGGCCGCGCCACCAGGGCGCCTGGAGCCCTGGTGGCCCCCCTCCGGCCCTACTTCGGCTACCGGGAAGCTTCTGGAACGCTGATTTTTTATATAATTTTTCCGGGATTTTTCTAGCAGTTCTCGTAATGGGAAAACCTGAAATACAAAAACTGCAGAAAACAGAAACTGGCACTGGGGTGCACTGAGTTAATAGGTTAGTCCAAATATGATCAAAAGTGTATGGAAGTGTATAAATATCATAGCAATATCACCCAAAAGAGGCATGGAGCAAGCAGAAATTATAGATACGTTTTGGACGTATCATTACGTTGATGCTAGCTTCGACACAGAACTGGATGACTCGAAGTCACAAACCGGATACGTGTATATTTTGAATGGTGGAGCAGTCAGCTGGTGCAGTTGTAAGCAGAGCGTCGTGGCGCATTCTACATGTGAAGCGGAATACATAGCTGCTTGCGAAGCTGTGACGCCCGAAGACCGACGTCCCAGAAGATTCCAGAAGATTCCAGATGTTCCGGGTTCCCCCGTGTGTTTCTTTTGTGCTTGTGTTGTTTATTTTTGCATTGCATCATGTCATCATGCCACCATGTCATTAATTTTTTTGCATCTCAACTTAAATAAATCGTGTGGACCTTCGGTCCATTTAAATCGAGGGAATAATGACTTCTCTTTATAACATATAAAAGCCTCTCAATATTATTAGGGAGCTATATTTATAAATATTCCATTCCTTGGAATCACCTATAACACAATTGCACCATTCTTCAATTTTCTTTTATCCAATTCAACTTCATTTCTTCCTTTGAGGCCTTTTAGTAAAATTGTGTTGCAATTTTACTTCATCCACAAATGTTCCAAATCTTTCCATAAATCACATCTAATGTGTAGGACCATCTCTTGAAATTCCAACCCATTTGAATTTCATCTAAATGGATTTCTAAATTCAAACAGTTTGACTTTTATTCAAACTTGTTGAATTTTCTTCTTCCAAAAGTCCTCAGACAATTTTATTTATATTCCTCACATTTTTGTGAGTCCAGATGTTTAACCTCATGTCCAAATTCTTTCCCTATCCTTCCTTTTTTTCTCTCTTCTTGTTTTTTTTTCTTTTCTTTCTTTTCTTCTATAATTTGGGTAAGAAAGAGAGAGGCTGCAGGGCCCAGCCGCACCTGCCATCCCTCTAAGCTTCCCTCCCAGCCGGCCCAAACTTCCCCTCCAGGCCCAAGGCCCACTCCAGCGCAGCTAACCCTAGCCTAGCGACCGCACCGCATCGCTCCTCTCCCCTCGCCCCTTTCTTTCCCACGCAGCGCCGCCAGCCGCTCGTCCCCATCGCCCGACCCCGATCCTCTCGCTCCTCTCGCCGAACCCCCTCGCTCGCCCGAACCCCGCCTCCCTCGATCCTTTCCCTACAGCGCCGCAACCCTCTGCCCCGATCCCATCGCTCGCGCCGCGCCCCTCACCTCCCTTCGACGTGCCCCTCGTCGAGGCTCCTCGAGCCGCCTGCATCGCCAGGCGACCGCCGTGCCTTGTGGTCTGCTTCTCTCCAGCGCGGCCCCACCGTCCCGTCGTCTACCAGGGCGCCGACCGCCGTCCTCGCCAGGGCCTTGTCCCCAGCCTCCAGCAGGTCGAGCGCCCCGAGCGCCTCCCTCCACATCGCCCCGAACAGCTCCGCCTCGCCCGCGCCCTGACGCCATGGCGCCATGCTCCTCCGTGCTCCAGCCGCGGGCCGGCCTTGCAGCGCCGCCCGCCACCTCGTCCAGCAGCGCCCCTCCGTTCTCCAACGCCACCGTCGCTGCATCGTGGCCAGGCAGCAGCTACTCTGCCCTGTTGCCATGTTTTTGTTGCTGCTGTTTTTTTCGCCAAGCATCAAGATGAACAGGTTCCTCTACAAACGAGTAACAATGGCAGCTCCCTACGTGCCAAGTACTGCTTTTGCTTGCTGCCATGATGCCGCGCCTCTTTTGCTTGCTGCCGTGACGCGAGTTCTTCGAACGAGGGACCCCGAGACCGCCAAGTACCTCTTCGGATCCGTCAAGTTCGACTACGCCAAGTGCAACGAGGCGGCAAGTACATCGACGCCCGAGTGACTACTTCCTCTTCGATGATGAGTACCTCTTCGGAACGAGAACGTCTACTTCCCTCTACGACACGTGTACCACGAATCGCGACAACGACTTCTTCCTCTACGACCCGTGTACCACTACGTCCCTCGACGACCTCGAACCGCCCCGAAACGAATGTTTCGAAGGTATAACCCCGTGCCGATGACCCGTGGAATGCATGTGTTGTATGAGATGTGTCCCTTGTGTGCATCGTGCCCGTTTTGTCGTTTGTCATGCTCCTCGGTTGCCTCGTCGCCGACCCGTGGGAACCCGGCAACGGGATCGCCCCACCTTTCATCTTGTTCCGCTCTCACGCCTCCCTTCATCTTTTGCACCGGACTCTCAACGAGTTACCGGAACCGATATGTTGCCGTTGCATCATTTTCGGATTGTTTCCGTGGCACCCTTTTCCTTCCACCACGGTGACAATACTTCATATCTCTTCATGTTAACTTATAATAAAAATTGCATAAACTGATCATGTCATCCGCATCATGTTAACAACATTAATATGTTTAAATTGTTGTTTGCTTAAAATTACTAAACATGCTCATGGTGAGTTCCCGGAATTGTTGTTGTTATTTTCCGGCCTCATTTAAAATGTCTTAACAAGTAGTTTGTTTTTTTGCTTCACCTCTTGCCATGTTAAAAACATGTAATCTTGTCTTGTAAATAAACGAGAGTCAACTAAATAAATAACATGTGGTGTTTCGTCATTATGCAACTCGTTGCATATTGAGCTCCACTTAACTTGTAGTTTTGTTTGTGCACTTTGCCATGTCATGCATAATTAAACCGGACATGCATCATACTTGGATGTGCATCGTATGCCATGTTTATGCTTGTGTGTTTACCGTGTTGTTTGCTTCTTTCCAGTTGCTTCTCTTGTTAGCTTCGGTTTCGTTCCGGAGTTGTGAGGATTCGCTCGACTATGTTGCTCCGTCTTCTTCATGGACCCGTTCTTCTCCCTTGCAGAATTCCAAGCAAGATGATCATACCCTTGGATACCATTACTACCATTGCCATGCTTAGTTGTCTCGATGCTATCGTTACATGTCGCGCTACCCATCTTTTATGTCAGCCTCTCCTTGTTGCCATGAAACCTCTAACCTTTGAAACCTTCCTAGCAAAACCACTGTTTGGCTATGTTACTCGCTTGCTCGGCCCCTCTTATAGTGTTGTTAGTTGCAGGTGAAGATGAAGTTTGTTCCATGAGGGAACTTGTTGTTGTTATATCACAATATCTATTATTATTAATAACACACCTATATACTGGGCATGGGTGGAAGGCTTGGCCTTTTGCTCGGTGTTTTGTTCCACTCATGCCACCTTAGGCGCCGATAAACCGGCATTATGTTCCTTGATTTTGCGTTCCTTACACGATGGGTGGATGGGGACCCCTTGACAGTTCGACTTTGAATAAAACTCCTCCAGCAAGGCCCAACATTGGTTTTAATTTGCTCATAATAACAACTTAACTAATTAATTAAATTGCATAGGGAGTTAGCGCTACCCGAGGATTCTTTCTACATAGCAGGGGGGGCAGTGCTGATGGTGTTGGTCCCAAACGGGGAGCCTGCGGGGCCACCATGGGGAAACTCGAGGTTTGGCTCCCGTAGCTTCGCCCATCCGGTCGTGGCCTAAGACGAGATACGCGCGGCTACTATCAGGGTGTCGACACACCGGGAGGTCTTGCTGGACTTGTTTTACCATTGTCGAAATGTCTTGTGCACCGGGATGCCGAGCCTGATCGGATTTCCCTAAGATAAGGGGTGATGATATTATATTTATCACTTCAGCTAATCGTGAGAGCTTGTGATGGGCTAAGTTGGAACACCCCTGCAGGGTTATAATCTTTCGAAAGCCGTGCCCGTGGTTATGTGGGAGATTGGAATTTGTTAATGTCCGGTTGTAGAAAACTTGACAGAAGATCCGAAGTAAAACACACAACCGTGTGAGTAACCGTGACTGTCTCTTTTCTCTTTGAGAAGAGAACACGGTGGGGTTATGTTTGACTCGTATGTAGTTCTGGATCTTTAGCGATCACTACTTTTGCGACCATTTGCGTAGATGCTCATCTTACTCTTGTACTCGTAGGCTAGCCACCATATTATGCTTAGCCGCTGCTGCAGCCTCACCACTTTACCTCTTCCTACCCACAAAGCTTTGCTAGTCTTGATACCCATGGTTATGGGATTGCTGAGTCCTCGTGGCTCACAGATACTACAACACCAGATGCAGGTTCAGCCGAGATGATGCAGGAGCTGGTTCAAGTACTTCACTGGGAGCTCGATGAAGAGAGTGGCCGTTTGCTTGTGACGTTTTCGACGATCAGTAGTGGTTTCTACTAGGATTCGATCTAGACCTGTGGCTTAATGTTGTTTTTGGTATCTTTCTTTTGGATCTTCGCCCGTAGTCGGGTTGTGATGTTTTGGATGATGTTTGCTTATATAATGTATTGTGTGAAGTGGCGAGTGTAAGCCAACTATCTCCTTTTGCAATTTAATCCCTCTTTTACATGAGTCGTGCAAAGATACCAAACTTGAGATCATTCCAGAATGGGCTTATATCTTTAAGTCGTGCCTCGACACGTGGGAGGTATAGTCCCATCCTGGGCATTACAAGTTGGTATTCAGAGCCTTCTCCGACCTAGAAGCCCCCACTGATTGATCGAATCGTTGACGGTTGAGTCTAGGCACACACTGAAAATGTTTTGAGTCCTATATTTATATCGGAGAGTAGGATTTCTTTGCTTCTCATCCCCTTTCACTCTGGTGAGGACTCCTGACGATTACTCTTATCTCTTCTACTCTCAAAAACGCACCAAATTTTTTTAGGATCACGCGAGTATTGTTTGGATTGTTCCGATGTCTTTGTGACGAGAACATTGTTCTCGATGCCTTCTGTCTTTAGGGGTTGTGGCAGTGTCCCGGGGAGTTGAGCTCCGAGGTGTTGTCGTCACAAATCCATCGCGGCAGTACTAGAATACTTAAGACGGCCGACATCGAAAACTCTCCTATGCGGTTAGTGGCAAGATAACCCCGACATCACCCAGTACTGGGGAGGTAGTTCGGGAGTATTGCCATAGCTTGTATAGTGGACGCGTTTCGAAGGTCCGAGGTAAACGGTTTCCGGAGATAACTGGTTATGTGTTGAAGGATGGATACAGCTGGATGTAGGATTAGAGTTGAGTGCGCGGTGCTTCCCCTGTATCCCCAACACTTGATTGCATAACTGGGAACTTTCGGAAAATAATAGGTGGGTTCATCTAGTAGTTCTAGGCATTCTTCCAACGAATGCATGATATGGAGTTCGGGGTTCTACATTGAGTGAAGTGGTTTTATGGGCTTGTTCCGATCGGGAGTTGCATCTTAAAGGGTCCTTGGCTATGCTGATCCGGGGATTGCAAAACCCTTTTGTAACACGTTCCATGAGCTTTCAGCACGAATATGTGGGACGAAGCTTCTATCTTGTATTTGTTCTATCTACTCCTCGTTGCTTTTATTTATCTTTTCTTCTCCCAAGTGGCTTCTCGTCAAGTTGATGTACCTGCGTAATTCATTCGTTCAATTCTCTGTTCGGATAGATATGTTGCAACATAATCTTCTTCATAAACGTATCTATCCTTTGTTCTTTTGATTCGGGTATTGGAGTTGCTTCGATGTCAAATGTTGATTCTATACCTTTCCTAATCGGTGTTCTCATATTTCTATGGGAGTGCTAATTCCTCTTGACCATCGAGATTTTCATGTTAATTCTTTTCCAACCGGTGTCTGTTTCATTCATCCCAAGTTGTCTCTGTTTCCCCACCCTCCCACCCTTCTTCTTCTTGGAGCCAGAAATTCTCAGATGAAGTATCCATTTTATTCACGTGAGGTTTCTTCATTCTTTTCCTTCAATGTTCTTATCCGGTGATTTATCGTGAAGATGCTCAAGAGCATCAAGTTCATCATTCTTAATTCTAATATTCTTGTTTCACATGTTTTCCAATGTGAGAATTTATTATCCGAAGGCTCTCTTATTCATTCAACTCTCCTATTCATATCCGGAGTGTTGAAGATAACTCGGATGATTCATAATTCCATTCTTAATCCGTTCAAACTATTTTGAGGATTATCATCTTTATCTTATTCAAGCCATTTAATTCAACCGGTGCAGTATCTCTTAAGCAATCTTTTTCAACGGTGATTTATTTGAGTGGGCCCTAACACACAGGTTTTTTCCCAGGATCTTACCTGACTCTTCTATTTTTTTGGAGTTATACTCAAATTCTTTTCAAAGCGTGACGTAAGAATGATTCCCATCAGTCACATGCCTTCTCCAAGTTTACTTTCAAATTCTTTTCTTCGTTGGTTCAACCTTCTAATTCTTCATTACGGAGTGCCTATACAATTCATGGTGGTGTATCCCATCGTCTTCTCAGATTTTGAAGACCGGAGAAGAGTTTCTCTTAAATTTTGACCCGTTCTCTTGAAGATTCGTGGTTCTAGCTTCATGCCATCCTCATTATTGTTTCGCTTATGAGGAATTATTTTCATACCCATCCGAAGCATTTCATGAATTCTTTCCATTGTGATCCTCCGAAGGCCATCATTTCAGAATATTTCTTCGTTCTTAGTTTGCAACTTTGTCCTCCAACTATTCTTCATCGATGTCTCTTCTTTCGTCTCCATATTCTTACGGTGGTTCTTTCAAGTTTACTCTTCCGTTGTTATCATATCAATTCATTTGCTCTTTTCATAATCCTACCGGTGGTTCGTTGAAGATTTATCCAAGGTTGTGCTAGATCTCTCTTTAATTCTTTCAAACGAGAATAAGCAGTATGCCAAATCCATTGCTTGTCGTCAATTTAAATTGATGAAGGATATGCATAACATAATTCTTATTCTTATTTCATCCAAGTGGATAAATTCCTTTGTTTAGAGTTTATTCATGAGGAATAAATTCTAGGCTTCAAGTTGTTCATCTTGTTTTCCGAAGTTCCAAGTTATTTCAATTATATCATTTCAAACCTCCATCTAATTCATCGTAGGCCTTGAATCTTATTCTTTTCATCTTTCACTTCTCATGCTTTCATTACCGGAGTTCTTCATGGTGGTTCATCATCATTTAATTCATCCTCGAAGTCTTCATCAAGATTCTTGTTGGAGCTCAAGCATTCTTCATCATGATTTCAATTGCAATCCTTTCTCCCTTATCTGTTGAGGTGGTGTTATGTCATTCTTGACAATTCCTTCATGTTTTATGATTCACGAGTTATCAAGAATGAGATATTTAAAACCATCATTTTCCTTGTTCAAGAGATCTTTTCAACCCTTCAATTTATTCATAGGAGTTATATTGGGTTGTATTTCACCTAAAGCTTTCCCTGAGAATTGTTGCTATTATGGTGCTTATAAATGACCCAAGTTCTTCATTTATCCTTCCGGTGAGATAAGTTTATCGTCTCCTTGTTGATCTCAAGGCAATCAATCGTTTCCGTTAGTGGCCGGTTGTCACCTCATAATTTTGAGATGTTTTCCATAAGCCCACAACGAGCTTATTCTTTTCGTTGTTGATTTCCCAACAACTCCGTTCAATCATTCTTCGTAAGGATGCTCTTGCAAATTCAATTTTGGGAGGAGTTGTCATTTTCTTCTCCATTCATTTCTTTCGTTAATTTATATGCTATTCTTTCATTCCGGAGGCTTTGTGATATTGCTCTCTTCCAAACCATCATCTCGTTTTATCGAGATCATATTCTCCCTTGCTTGTCTATTTAACTGGAGTGTTATGTCCTCTTTTCAAGTTCTCTCATCTTTTCATGTCTTGTCTCTCTTTTCAACCGGAGTGCTGTCTGAAATCTTTCTTACCCTTGTGTCATTCTTTCAATTGTTTCAGAGGCTGTGTGTTGTTGTTTTCATCAAGTATCACTCCATCTTCTCAAGTTCATGTTAATTCCTTCCATTTTCAGTCGGAGTGCTGTCCAAATTCTGTCATTCTTATTACTTGGCTATACCATTGCAGTTTCATATTCTTTTGGTTCGTAAGGTCTTGTTTCATGTCTTCCTACCTACAAGGTTCTCATTATGTTCATTGTTCCTCATTTTACCGGAGTGCTTTTAACTTCGTTCATCTCTGTTGCATTCTTTCTTTCAAGATTGTTTAACCTCTCAAGGTTCCTGGTTTCACTCATCTGTCAAAGAAGCAACATTGTTTTACCTCTTCCTCTTCCGTTTTTTACCCGGTGCCATCTCTAGGATCTCGGGTCGAGATCCTCTGTTAGCGTGGGAGAGTTGTGACGCCCGAAGACCGACGTCCCAGAAGATTCCAGAAGATTCCAGATGTTCCGGGTTCCCCCGTGTGTTTCTTTTGTGCTTGTGTTGTTTATTTTTGCATTGCATCATGTCATCATGCCACCATGTCATTAATTTTTTTGCATCTCAACTTAAATAAATTGTGTGGACCTTCGGTCCATTTAAATCGAGGGAATAATGAATTCTCTTTATAACATATAAAAGCCTCTCAATATTATTAGGGAGCTATATTTATTAATATTCCATTCCTTGGAATCACCTATAACACAATTGCACCATTCTTCAATTATTTTTTATCCAATTCAACTTCATTTCTTCCTTTGAGGCCTTTTAGTAAAATTGTGTTGCAATTTTACTTCATTCACAAATGTTCCAAATCTTCCCATAAATCACATCTAATGTGTAGGGCCATCTCTTGAAATTCCAACCCATTTGAATTTCATCTAAATGGATTTCTAAATTCAAACAGTTTGACTTTTATTCAAACTTGTTGAATTTTCTTCTTCCAAAAGTCCTCAGACAATTTTATTTATATTCCTCACATTTTTGTGAGTCCAGATGTTTAACCTCATGCCCAAATTCTTTCCCTATCCTTCCTTTCTTTTTTTTCTCTTCTTGTTTTTTTTTCTTTTCTTTCTTTTCTTCTGTAATTTGGGTAAGAAAGAGAGAGGCTGCAGGGCCCAGCCGCACCTGCCATCCCTCTAAGCTTCCCTCCCAGCCGGGCCAAACTTCCCCTCCAGGCCCAAGGCCCACTCCAGCGCAGCTAACCCTAGCCCAGCGAGCGCACCGCATCGCTCCTCTACCCTCGACCCTTTCTTTCCCACGCAGCGCCGCCAGCCGCTCGTCCCCATCGCCCGACCCCGATCCTCTCGCTCCTCTCGCCGAACCCCCTCGCTCGCCCGAACCCCGCCTCCCTCGATCCTTTCCCTACAGCGCCGCAACCCTCTGCCCCGATCCCATCGCTCGCGCCGCGCCCCTCACCTCCCTTCGACGCGCCCCTCGTCGAGGCTCCTCGAGCCGCCCGCATCGCCAGGCGACCGCTGTGCCTCGTGGTCTGCTTCTCTCCAGCGCGGCCCCGCCGTCCCGTCGTCTACCAGGGCACCGACCGCCGTCCTCGCCAGGGCCTCGTCCCCAGCCTCCAGCAGGTCGAGCGCCCCGAGCGCCTCCCTCCGCATCGCCCCGAACAGCTCCGCCTCGCCCACGCCCCGACGCCATGGCGCCATGCTCCTCCATGCTCCAGCCGCGGGCCGGCCTTGCAGCACCGCCCGCCACCTCGTCTAGCAGCGCCCCTCCGTTCTCCAACGCCACCGTCGCTGCATCGTGGCCAGGCAGCAGCTACTCAGCCCTGTTGCCATGTTTTTGTTGTTGCTGTTTTTTTCGCCAAGCATCAAGATGAACATGTTCCTCTACAAACGAGTAACAATGGCAGCTCCCTACATGCCAAGTACTGCTTTTGCTTGCTGCCATGATGCCGCGCCTCTTTTGCTTGCTGCCGTGACGCGAGTTCTTCGAACGAGGGACCCCGAGACCGCCAAGTACCTCTTCGGATCCGTCAAGTTCGACTACGCCAAGTGCAACGAGGCGGCAAGTACATCGACGCCCGTGTGACTACTTCCTCTTCGATGATGAGTACCTCTTCGGAACGAGAACGTCTACTTCCCTCTACGACACGTGTACCACGACTCGCGAGAACGACTTCTTCCTCTACGACCCGTGTACCACTACGTCCCTCGACAACCTCGAACCGCCCCGAAACGAATGTTTCGAAGGTATAACCCCATGCCGATGACCCGTGGAATGCATGTGTTGTATGAGATGTGTCCCTTGTGTGCATCGTGCCCGTTTCGTCGTTTGTCATGCTCCTCGGTTGCCTCGTCGCCGACCCGTGGGAACCCGGCAACGGGATCGCCCCACCTTTCATCTTGTTCCGCTCTCACGCCTCCCTTCATCTTTTGCACCGGACTCTCAACGAGTTACCGGAACCGATATGTTGTCGTTGCATCATTTTCGGATCGTTGCCGTGGCACCCTTTTCCTTCCACCACGGTGACAATACTTCATATCTCTTCATGTTAACTTCTAATAAAAATTGCATAAACTTGATCATGTCATCCGCATCATGTTAACAACATTAATATGTTTAAATTGTTGTTTGCTTAAAATTACTAAACATGCTCATGGGGAGTTTCCGGAATTGTTGTTGTTATTTTCCGGCCTCATTTAAAATGTCTTAATAGGTAGTTTGTTTTTTTGCTTCACCTCTTGCCATGTTAAAAACATGTAATCTTGTCTTGTAAATAAACGGGAGTCAACTAAATAAATAACATGTGGTGTTTCGTCAATATGCAACTCGTTGCATATTGAGCTCCACTTTACTTGTAGTTTTGTTTGTGCACTTTGCCATGCCATGCATAATTAAACCGGACATGCATCATACTTGGATGTGCATCGTATGCCATGTTTATGCTTGTGTGTTTACCGTGTTGTTTGCTTCTTTCCGGTTGCTTCTCTTGTTATCTTCGGTTTCGTTCCGGAGTTGTGAGGATTCGCTCGACTATGTTGCTCCGTCTTCTTCATGGACCCGTTCTTCTCCCTTGCGGAATCCCAGGCAAGATGATCATACCCTTGGATACCTTTACTACCATTGCCATGCTTAGTTGTCTCGATGCTATCGTTACATGTCGCGCTACCCATCTTTTATGTCAGCCTCTCCTTGTTGCCATGAAACCTCTAATCTTTGAAACCTTCCTAGCAAAACCACTGTTTGGCTATGTTACTCGCTTGCTCGGCCCCTCTTATAGCGTTGTTAGTTGCAGGTGAAGATGAAGTTTGTTCCAGGAGGGAACTTGTTGTTGTTATATCACAATATCTATAATTATTAATGACACACCTATATACTGGGCATGGGTGGAAGGCTTGGCCTTTTGCTCGGTATTTTGTTCCACTCATGCCACCTTAGGCGCCGATAAACCGGCATTATGTTCCTTGATTTTGCATTCCTTACACGATGGGTGGATGGGGACCCCTTGACAGTTCAACTTTGAATAAAACTCCTCCAGCAAGGCCCAACATTGGTTTTAATTTGTTCATAATAACAACTTAACTAATTAATTAAATTGCATAGGGAGTTAGCGCTACCCGAGGATTCTTTCTACATAGCAGGGGTGCCAGCGCTGATGGTGTTGGTCCCAAACGGGGAGCCTGCGGGGCCACCACGGGGAAACTTGAGGTTTGGCTCCCGTAGCTTCGCCCATCCGGTCGTGGCCTGAGACGAGTTACGCGCGGCTACTATCAGGGTATCGACACACCGGGAGGTCTTGCTGGACTTGTTTTACCATTGTCAAAATGTCTTGTGCACCGGGATGCCGAGCCTGATCGGATTTCCCTAAGATAAGGGGTGATGATATTATATTTATCACTTCAGCTAATCGTGAGAGCTTGTGATGGGCTAAGTTGGAACACCCCTGCAGGGTTATAATCTTTCGAAAGCCGTGCCCGCGGTTATGTGGCAGATTGGAATTTGTTAATGTCCGGTTATAGAAAACTTGACAGAAGATCCGAAGTAAAACACACAACCGTGTGAGTAACCGTGACTGTCTCTTTTCTCTTTGAGAAGAGAACATGGTGGGGTTATGTTTGACTCGTATGTAGTTCAGGATCTTTAGCGATCACTACTTTTGCGACCGTTTGCATAGATGCTCATCTTACTCTTGTACTCGTAGGCTAGCCACCATATTATGCTTAGCCGCTGCTGCAGCCTCACCACTTTACCTCTTCCTACCCACAAAGCTTTGCTAGTCTTGATACCCATGGTTATGGGATTGCTGAGTCCTCGTGGCTCACAGATACTACAACACCAGATGCAGGTTCAGCCGAGATGATGCAGGAGCTGGTTCAAGTACTTCACTGGGAGCTCGATGAAGAGAGTGGCCGTTTGCTTGTGACGTTTTCGACGATCAGTAGTGGTTTCTACTAGGATTCGATCTAGACCTGTGGCTTAATGTTGTTTTTGGTATCTTTCTTTTGGATCTTCGCCCGTAGTCGGGTTGTGATGTTTTGGATGATGTTTGCTTATATAATGTATTGTGTGAAGTGGTGAGTGTAAGCCAACTATCTCCTTTTGTAATTTAATCCCTCTTTTACATGAGTCGTGCAAAGATACCAAACTTGAGATCATTCCAGAATGGGCTTATACCTTTAAGTCCTGCCTCGACACGTGGGAGGTATAGTCCCATCCTGGGCATTACAGAAGCAGCACAAGAAGGAGTCTGGATGAAGGAGTTCATCACCGACCTAGGAGTCATTCCAAGCGCGTCAAGCCCGATGACTCTCTTCTGTGACAACACTGGTGCTATTGCCATTACCAAGGAGCCTAGGTTTCACAAGAAGACCAAACAAATCAAGCGCCGTTTCAACTCCATCCGGAATTATGTTCAAGATGGAGACATAGATATTTGTAAAGTGCATACGGATCTGAATGTCGCAGACCCGTTGACTAAACCTCTTCCATGGGCAAAACATGATCAACACCAGAACTCTATGGGTGTTCGATTCATCACAATGTAACTAGAGTATTGACTCTAGTGCAAGTGGGAGACTGTTGGAAATATGCCCTGGAGGCAATAATAAAAGTATTATTATTATATTTCCTTGTTCATGATAATTGTCTGTTATTCATGCTTGAATTGTATTGTACGGAAACAACGATACATGTGTGAATATATAGTCCACAATGAGTCCTTGGTAGGCCTCTAGTTACCAGCTCGTTGATCAACAGATGGTCATGGTTTCCTGACCATGGACATAGGATGTCGGTGATAATGGGATCACATCATTAGGAGAATGATGTGATGGACAAGACCCAATCCTGAGCATATCACGAGATCGTATAGTTCGTAATGCATAAGCTTTTCGGTGTCAAGTATTTATTCCTTAGACCATGAGGTTGTGCAACTCCCGGATGTGTAAGAATACTTTGGGTGTGCCAAACGTCACAACGTAACTGGGTGGCTATAAAGGTACGCAACGGGTATCTCCGAAAGTGTCTGTTGAGTTGGCACGAACCGAGACTGGGATATTGTCACTCCGTATGACGGAGAGGTACCTCTGGGCCCTCTCGGTAAGACATCATCATAATGAGCTCAAAGTGACTAAGGAGTTGGTCACGGGATGATGGATTACAGAACGAGTAAAGAGACTTGCCATGACGAGATTGAACAAGGTATCGGGCATACCGACGATCGAATCTCGGGCAAGTACCGTACCGATGGACAAATGGAATAACGTACGGGATTGAGTGAATCCTTGACACAGTGGTTCATCCGATGAAGATCATCGAGGAACACGCAGGAACCAACATGGGTATCCAGATCCCACTGTTGGTTATTGACCGGAGAGTCGTCTCGGTCATGTCTATGTGTCTCCCGAACCCGTAGGGTCTACACACTTAAGGTTCGGTGACACTAGGGTCATAGAGATACATGCACATGGAAACCCGAAAGTTGTTTGGAGTCCCGGATGAGATCCCGTACGTGACGAGGAGTTCCGGAATGGTCCGGAGGTAAAGAATGATATATAGGAAGTCCAGTTTCGGCCATCGGGTGAACTCCGGGGGTCACTGGGAGTGTCCCGGGACCACCGGAGGGGTCCCGAGGGTCCACCGGGTGGGGCCACCCATCCCGGTGGGGCCCCTAGGCCGCAAGGGGAAGGGGGCCAGCCCCTGGTGGGCTGGCGCACCCATATGGGCCCCCCTCCATGCGCCTAGGGTTGAAACCCTAGGGGGAGGGGCGCCCCCTATGCCTTGGGGGGCAAGATTCCCCCCTGGCCGCCGCCCCACCCTGGAGATTGGATCTCCACGGCCGGCGCCCCCCCTTGGCCCCTATATATAGTGGGGGGGAGAGGGCAGCCGCACCCCAAGCCTCTGGCGCCTCTCCCCCCTCCCGTCACACCTCCAACTCCTCCGCAGGGCGCCGGCGAAGCCCTGCAGGATTTCCCGTTGCATCCACCACCACGCCGTCGTGCTGCTGGATCTTCGACGACCTCTCCTCCCCCCTTGCTGGATCAAGAAGGAGGTGACGTTGCTGTACCAGACGTGTGTTGAACGCGGAGGTGGCGTCCGTTCGGCGCTAGGATCATTGGTGACGAAGAACGTGAAGAGTACGACTACTTCATCCTCGTTGCTTCGAACGCTTCCGCACGCGATCTACAAAAGGGTATGTAGATGCACTCTAATATGCTCGTTGCTAGATGACCCCTTATATTGATCTTGGTGAAAGCGTAGAATTTTTTTTGAATTCTGCTACGTTCCCCAACACTAATCCGCCTGGCACCACCCTGGGGCGGCGACGCGAGGGGCCAAGAGGGGGGCTTAAAAATGTGGCCATGCCTCATATTGGATGGACTCTGGGTTGGCCGTCTGCTCCTCCATCCTGTCTACTAGGACGACCTCGAACTCTGCCATGGCGGCGTCCATGATGAAGCCTTCAACCAACTCCGGCTCCTACTCCGGATCTGCCGCATCCCCCTCTGATACATCTCCAACATATCTATAATTTATGAAGTATTCATGCCATGTTTACAATAATTTTATATGGTTTTGACACACTTTATATGATTTGAATGAAATTAACCCGGACTGAACCCCCGAAGCTTCGTGGGAGGACTAAAAGACCCACAAGGACACGACAAGCTCACACGACGCACCCTTCCCATTAGGTAGGGGAGACTGAGCTTATGCCCCCCCGGGACTACCCTTGACGTGAGACTGATCCCAAAAATTCTTATAAATAGGGAAACCCCCGAAACTTACTTTAAAACTTCCGCTCCACCGCCACAAGCCTCTGTTCCAAAGTGATCCCATCGAAGCCCTGTTCAGGCACCCTGCCTGAGGGAGGAATCATCACCGGAGGCTATCTTGTTCATCCCAGTGGTCTCCATGATGAGGAGGGAGTATTTCACCCTCGGGGCTGAGGGTATGTACCAATAGTTATGTGCTTTATCTCTCTTTCTCTCTCCCTCTCTCTCCCGTGTTCTTGATTTGGCACGATCTTGATGTATCGCGAGCCTTGTTAATATAGTTCGATCATATGGTGTTCTTACCTCTCTATCTTGTTGTGATGAATTGGTCTTTCCCTTTGAGGTTTCACTATTATCATCTTGAATATTTTGTATTTGAGAACACTTGATATATGTCTTGCATGTGGGTACTCGTGGTGAAAATCGGGTGTTCTATCGATTCACTTGATATATGATTTGGCGATCAACTTGCAGATTCTCGCGATGACATTGGGGTAATCTAGGCACAGAGGTTGATGCACGTTTTCGTCTTACTTTCTATGGTGGAAAGGTTGAGGGTACTCTTTGAAGTTCTTTGTGTTGGATTGAATATTATGAATTTGAAGTTGTTTGATGCATATCGTATAATTGACTCACCGACACTTGTGATGACATTAGAGTATCTAGGTGACATTTAGATTTGATTGATGCGTATCATATGATGTTATTTTAGTACAAATTCTAGGGATGTTTGTGACACTTATAGGAATAGCTCAATAGATTGATCGGAAAGGATAACTGTGAGGTGGTTTTACCTACAATAATTTCTTCTTATGTTCTCCACTTGATAAGAACTTTGTAGTGATTCTTTGTCGCACATTGAGAGATTGTTATATGATTAAATTATGTTAGCATTATTGAGAGATTGCACTAGTGAAAGTATGAACCCTAGGCCTTGTTCATAAGCATTGCAATACTGTTTGTGCTCCGTTTTATCACCTGCTATCTTGTTGTTTTTCATATTTTATATTACAAAAACCTATATCTATTACCCATACTACATTTGTATCATCATCTCTTTGTCGAACTAGTGCACCTATACAATTTATCATTGTATTGCGTGTGTTGGGGACACAAGAGATTTTTTGTATTTGATTGCAGGGTTGTTTGAGAGGAGACCATCTTCATTCTACGCCTCCCACCGATTAATAAGTCTTAGGTCATCCACTTGAGGAAAATTTGTTATCGTCCTATAGTAATCTGCGCTTGGAGGCCCAACACGAGTCTATAAGAATAAGTTGTGTAGTAGACATCCTCCTCCTCTGGACCCCATCCACTCCATTGGTTCTGGCAGTTGCTCCCCCTTCTCTTCCTCTGGCTCCGGCGAGTCGAGAGATAGGTCGGCTACGGTCCGGGCGGTGTGCCTAGCCCGGATCTCCTCGAGTAGCTGGAGGCGCCGCTCCGGCTTCAGCATAGCGTTCGTGGTCACCCTTTGTCGGGACATGGTTGTTGCGGATGACACACGAAGAGGTAGGGAAGTGGATGTGGCTTGGGCTGGTGGCGCGTAGAGGAAGGAAGATGATGTGGCTAGGGGATGGGTCATCATACTGCTATAAATAGCCGGACTTTGGCCCTCGGGCGGTGAGTCGAGTGGCGTCACGCGATGTTCACACCCCCGAAGGAGACGCCCACCGGATCGTTGGGTTTCCGGGCAATATTGTATGGAACCCGATCATCAGTCCAACATGCAGACGCGCCCATGTGTGCTTGGATCTTTCCATATCCGCCCCCGATTTGGGCTGGATACGAGGGATACCGGTCAGCCAGGGCGTCTGAGGCCAATAGAGGCGCCCAGGTGGGTCGTTGTTTTTTGACCTGTCAGTGATCAGGCCGCCCAAACGAGCGTGTAAGACCGATTTGAAGCGCCTAGCTGTAGATGCTTTATGGAATGACCGCCTAACTGTTTAAGTAAACAAATGAGACAACTTAACTAGTCAAAAAGTTGACTACTCATCCCAAATTCAACCGCATCCGGAGGTAACTCCGTGGCGATCCGGGCTTCACACCTTGCTCGGATCTTCTTAAAGAGCTGCAGCCAGCGCTCAGGCGTTAGATATGGGTAGTTCCTTACCCGGCGGCGTGGGGGCATGTGTCAGGGATATGACTAGCAGGTATGAACCGGCTATTGTAAACTGGATTAGTTATATTATACTTAGTTGTAATATTTTAGTAGAGACTACGGCCCGTGAGATTTCAAGGCCCATGTATAGGAGTATGGTTTGTAAACCGCCAAGAGATGTAACTTGAGAGATAAGAAAGAAAAGACAGAGACCGAGGCGGACACAAGTATGAGCCGGCCTCGGGACTCTGTAAACCGGACCAGGCGTTGCCTCTATATAAAGGGACGGCCTGGACGGTTCAGGGACAAGCAACAATCAATCCGTCGAGACACAGGCAAGGCGAATCCGCTCCCTGTAAACCGACGCCCAAGCAATACCAAACCAACTAGACGTAGGCTTTTACCTTCTCCGAAGGGGCCGAACTAGTATAAATCTTTTGTGCCCTTTGTGTGCCATGAATCCTTTCAAGCTAACCCGTGCGATGGTTCCATCATCAAGTCCGCTAAACCGGACATCTGCCGTGTTATTTCCACGACAGTTGGCGCCCACCGTGGGGCCTGCGCACGATGGTTTCGAGTTCTTGAAAGGCGGCTTCGAAGGGCTAAAGGGTTACGCAGTCGGCCGGATGGCCAAGAGTCGTCGCGGCCGGATCTACATCGACGACGCGGGTTGGGGACCGAAGGCCGATTCGATCGAATACGGGTACCGGGTCCCCTTCGGCAGCATCCAAGTCTTCATCGGCAAAATTGGTGAATCGGGACCTGAGCCGGGCATCTTCCCCAACATCGTCGAGCCGGCTCAGCGTGCGAGATCGGTCCGGGTTCAGCCTGCCATGAAGCATGTGTTCGTTGGAGCAATCCACGGAGGTCGAGCCGAGAACGGATCGGAATCTGATGGTGCGACAATCGTCTATTCAGATGACGAATCTTCATCCGGGGAAACTGAATCTCTGTATCAGTTGCGGGACGGCCGGTTTGAGGGCGAGTCCGATGGAAACAGTATTCCGGGCCCCTTTGACCCGCCAAACCGGGTGGCGGTCTTCATGGCTGGATCACAGCCCCCGATGAACGGAACGACAGCGGAAGCTGGTGCAGGGGGAAGCGGTTCAAATCCCTCCCTTACTGAAGTTCTATCCACCTTGATCGAGGAGTTCACAGCTAAAGCGGTGGAAGACGTAGCTCCGGCAGACAAGGCGCATCATGATGCAGAGCTTCTTCAGTTGAAAGGTCGGATCGATCAGTTAAAGGAGGATTTAAAAGCAGAAAGAGAGATGATAGCAACAAGACAAGCGGAGTTGGATGATCAAGCCTTTTATCTGAGGATGGAGCAGGCTTCTGTGGAAGGAGTAAGGGGGCGAAAGTATCGGTCCCGCATACCGCCGGGTTACGAATCCGCGAATTTGTTCAGGACACCTGGGGCTGGGGCCAGTAATAATCCGGCCTTAAACCGGAGAACACCCCCAGCTCGGGATGAGCCGGTTCAACAGCCCGCCGCAGAACAGGAGCGTCGGATTACATCGGCACCTTATGTTCCTATCCCTCCAGGGCATTATTCAAACCCTTTGGATAATATTGCGGCAGCGGCGGCATGGTTGGCCGCTTTACCTACGAAAGAAACATCCCCGGTGGCGATAGAGGCGCGCAGGGCCCAGAAACTACTTAATACTGCATTAATGCAGCAGCAAGCATACTCTCATAGCAGGGAAAGGTTACATTCAACACCACGTCTCAACCGAAGTTATTCTAGGCATTGGGAGGAGCCAGAGGTATCTAGCAGTGAGCGCAGGAGACATCAGCGCAGGCAGAATAATCCGGCAAGGGCGGGGATGCCAGCCCCAGACCTAAACCGGCCTAGATCGGAGGCCAGGGAGGAAATTCGTCAATCAACGCCGGTTCACACAGCCACTGCAGGAACAGGAGCTACGGCGAGCTCCTTCGGGGTGCAATGTCTTGTCCCCGCTCTACGGAGTGTTAAGTTGCCTAAGGATTTCAAAGGGCCCCGCAAGGTACCTAATTACACAGCCGATTTACCGCCAGAAGCTTGGGTGGAAAGTTATGAGATGGCAATGGAGATGTTAGACGTGGATGAATCGGCTTGTGCCAAATATTTCACTATGATGCTTGAGGGCACGGCCCGGACCTGGTTAAAAGCTCTACCCCCGAATTCTATTGGGTCATGGGGGGAACTGCGCAGTCAGTTCATCAAAAACTTTAAGGATACATGCAAGCAGCCGATGTCGGTGATAGATTTAGCAGCCTGTGTACAAGGAGAGCAGGAGTCTACAGCAGCTTGGGTGCGCAGAGTGGCAGAGATTTTACACTCCTCGAATGGCATCAATCCTAGTACGGCAATTGTAACATTGGAGAACAATTGCCGGTTTGAATCTTTAAAGTTAAAGCTCGGACGGCTTAAAAGGGACTGCAATGACATGGGGACTTTAATGAGTGCCCTGGTGAAATACGGAGACTCGGATAATACAAAGTATCCGGAAGCAGAAGGAGATAAAGCGGGGATGGCCAGCAAGTCTGGTAAACCGGCGCCGGTTAATCCGGTTACTTCAAGCTTTTTGGGCAAACGGAAGGCAGAAGGTAGTTCCAATTTTGTGGCTAATACTCAAGTTCAAGGCGATTTTCGGGTTAATCCGGAGGGTTCCGCTCTCCAAACCGGCGGAGGAGCTCCGAGCTGGGAGCAGGATTTGGATCGACCCTGTCCAAAGCATAGCGGAAGGGGGAGGATGGCAAGGCACACTATGAGGGAATGCATACCCCTTATGAAGGCAGTGAACGGCCGTTTTAATCCTCCTAGTCGGCCCCCGCACGGTGGTTCAGGGCCCGGATTTTATAGTTCGGGTCATCAGGGGAGCAGTTCCGGATCAGGATATAGGGGCAATAACGGCGGTTATCAACCCCGGCCAGGCGGCCAAAATAATCAAGGGAATTACAATGGTCAGGGGAATCAATCGCATCATCAAGGTGGTTACAATGGTCAGGGGAATCAATCACATCATCAAGGTGGTTACAATGGTCAGAATAATCAGCAGCAGGGCCAAGGGAGTTATAATAATCAAGGAAACCAGCAGCAACAGCGTCCGCAACAACAGCAGCAATCCGGATACCAGAGTAATCCGAAGGAGCTGAGCAGCGGTCAATATCATGTTTTCACCACGAGTTTATGTAAGAGAGACCAGAAGGTTTTGAGGCGGACTGTTAATGCAGTAGAACCGGCGACACCGCAATTTCTCCGATGGTCGGAGCAGCCCATTGTATGGAGCAGAGAGGACCACCCATTACGGGTAGATAATCCGGGACATTTAGCCTTGGTGGTAGCACCTCAGGTGGGAGGATACAAGTTTACTAAAGTCCTCATGGACGGGGGTAGCAGTATCAATATACTATATTACGAGACTTTCCGTCGTATGGGCCTGACAGATAAAAAGTTAAGAACGTCAAATACAGTGTTTCACGGGGTGGCCCCAGGTAAGTCAGCTTATCCAGTTGGTAAGATTGACTTGGAAGTTACATTTGGAGATGAGTATGATTCCAGATCGGAGATGATCACTTTTGAAGTTGTCAAAATCAAAAGTCCATATCATGCTCTGTTTGGAAGGACGGTGTATGCTAAATTTATGGCTAGGCCATGTTATGTTTACTTGCAGCTTAAGATGCCAGGTCATAAAGGCACGATCACGATTCATGGCAGTCGCAAGATAGCAGTGGAATGTGAGGAAGGTGATGCAGCTTATGCAGAAGCGGTGTGTGCCACGGAAGAGTTAAAATTTTATAAAGATAATGTTGATCCGGCAGATATGACTCCGCTGAAGAAACCAACTACCGAGCATGATCCGGCATTGAAGTTCAAGTCAGCGGAAGAAACTAAGCAGATTGATTTTGTACCCGGAGACTCGTCTAAACAGTTCACCATCAGTGCTAATCTTGATCCCAAATAGGAAGGCGCGCTCATCGAGTTCATCCGTGAGAACCGGGATATCTTTGCATGGAAACCTTCTGACATGCCAGGTATACCGAGGGAACTCGCTGAGCACAAGTTGAACATTGATCCGAAGTTTAAACCAGTAAAACAGTATCTTCGCCGCTTCAATGAAGAGAGGCGCAAGGCTATAGGAGAGGAAGTGGCCAGACTTTTGGCAGCAGGGTTCATAGTGGAAGTTTTTCATCCGGAATGGTTGGCTAATCCGGTGCTGGTTTTAAAGAAGAATGGGAAGTGGAGGATGTGTGTGGATTATACAGACCTCAATAAAGCTTGCCCGACTGATCCTTTTGCTCTACCTCGCATTGATCAGATTATCGATGCCACAGCAGGGTGTGAGCGGCTGAGTTTTCTGGATGCATATTCAGGGTATCACCAGATCAAAATGGCAGTGGAAGATCAAGAGAAGACAGCTTTCATAACTCCTTTTGGTGCTTTTTGCTATGTATCTATGCCCTTTGGGCTCAAGTGTGCACAGGCAACTTATCAGCGTTGCGTTCAGAATTGTTTGAAAGGGCAGATAGGAAGGAACGTGCATGCTTATGTGGATGACATTGTGGTCAAATCAAAGGAAGAAAGAACAATGATAGAGGACCTCAGAGAAACCTTTGATAATCTTCGAGCTTACAGGATGATGCTTAATCCGGAGAAATGCGTTTTTGGTGTTCCGGCTGGTAAGCTTCTGGGATTCTTGGTCTCAAACAGGGGAATAGAAGCCAACCCAGAGAAGATCAAGGCCATCACATCTTTGACAAAACCGGTTTGCATCAATGATGTTCAGCGCATAGCTGGCCGGATCACGGCGCTAAGCCGGTTCATCAGTCGCTTGGGAGAGAAGGCGATCCCGCTTTATCAAATGTTGAGGAAAACGGACCGGTTCATTTGGAGTGAGGAGGCAAATACAGCGTTCGAGAATCTGAAACGGCAACTAGCAAAACCACCGGTTTTAGCTGCTCCCATTGATAAGGAGCCTTTGCTGTTATATGTTGCTGCAAACACACGGGCAGTCAGCGTTGCGATTATGGTTGAGCGCAAGGAAGCAGGGAAGGAACATCCGGTTCAGCGCCCGGTTTATTATGTGAGTGAAGTAATCATTGAGTCTAAACAAAGGTACCCGCATTGGCAGAAGTTGGTCTATGGGGTGTTCATGGCAAACCGGAAACTGAAGCACTATTTCCAAGGGCATCCAATAACTGTGGTTAGTTCAGCTCCGTTAGGAGACATAATCCAGAACAGGGAAGCTACAGGCAGGGTAGCCAAGTGGGCCATTGAGCTCAGCCCGCATGAGTTGAAGTATGTACCGCGTACCGCTATAAAATCTCAGGCATTGGTAGATTTCATCAATGACTGGACAGAGTTGCAGACTCCTGAGGAGAAGCCGGATCTTACTTATTGGACGATTCACTTTGACAGTTCAAAGCAGTTGGAGGGCTCGGGGGCTGGAGTTGTCTTAACTTCCCCCAGAGGTGATAAATTTTGCTATGTCCTCCGCTTATTATTTCCTTGTACTAATAATGCAGCAGAATATGAAGCATTACTTCATGGTTTGCGATTGGCAAAGGAGATGAATTTGAGCCAGGTTAAGTGCCTGGGCGATTCAGATCTAGTGGCACAACAAGTTTCTGGCAAGTGGGATTCAAGAGATCCCCTCATGGTGGCTTATCGGCGAGAGGTGGAAGCGGTCGCAGGATACTTCAAGGGATATCAGGTGGATCATATAGACCGGCGGAGGAACGAAGCGGCCGACGCTCTAAGCCGGCTAGGGCCGCAACGTAAACCGGTGCCACCAAACACCTTTTTGGATGAATTGCACAGTCCTTCGGTTCAAGTACTTTCGGAGAACGACCTAGCTGTTCCGGACCCAGAGGCACAGTTAGTTGCAGCGCTCCATATTATTCCGGATTGGACGTTACCCTATTTGGCGTACTTAAGCCGAGGGGAGTTACCGGAGGACGAAGAGGAAGCACGGCAGATAATCCGGCGTTCTAAGTCTATGACAATTGCAAACGGAGAGCTACACCATCGTAGCACTTCTGGAGTATTTCAACGATGTGTTTCAGCTGAGGAAGGTTGTGAGATTCTCAGGGAGATTCATGAAGGGGATTGTGGTCATCATGCCGGATCAAAGTCTTTAGTGGCTAAAGCATTCCGACATGGCTTCTATTGGTTAACCGCGCATGCAGATGCGACGGATCTGGTCCGAAAGTGTGATGCTTGTCAGAAGTTCTCAAGACATGCTCTTGTTCCGGCACAGGAACTCCGGATGATACCAATAACTTGGCCTTTTGCAACTTGGGGGCTTGACATGGTTGGGCCTTTCAAGAGATCCCAAGATCAGAAAACTCATCTGCTGGTAGCGGTAGACAAGTTTACAAAGTGGGTTGAAGCGGAGCCTATAAGCAAGTGTGATGCGGCAACAGCGGTCAAATTCATCAAAAAAGTAATATTCCGGTTTGGCTTTCCACACAGCATCATCACAGACAATGGCACCAATCTATCTCAGGGAGAGATGGAGGAATTCTGTCAACGAGAGCATATTCGTTTGGACGTGTCTTCTGTGGCTCACCCCCAATCCAATGGTCAGGCTGAAAGGGCAAATCAGGAGATTTTGCGAGGAATCAAACCCCGGCTTATGACACCTTTGCAAAGAACCCCAGGTTGTTGGGTTGAAGAATTGCCATCTGTCCTTTGGAGTATTAACACTACACCAAACCGGTCTACAGGTTATACGCCTTTCTTCATGGTTTACGGCGCAGAAGCAGTTCTTCCAAGTGACATACGCTATGACTCACCAAGGGTAACGGCCTATGTGGAAGCAATCAACGAAGAATCAAGACAGGACGGTTTAGACCGGTTGGATGAAGAGCGTGATATAGCTGCGGCACGGTCAGCAATTTATCAGCAAGACTTGCGCAGATATCATAGCCGTCGGATTAGAACCAGGACGTTTCAGGCGGGTGATTTAGTACTCCGGCTCATCCAAGATCAAACAGATATGCACAAGCTATCCCCGCCATGGGAAGGGCCCTTTGTGGTCAGCAAGAATTTACACAACGGTTCATATTACTTGGTGGACATTCGAGAACACAAGGATTCACGGACATCGGAAGAGGAGACAAAGAGGCCGTGGAACATCGCCCATTTACGGCCATACTATACTTGAGCTATGTGCTCCAATGTATCCTATGTATATATTATGAATAATGAATAAACCGACACCCTCGGTAAACCGGGGGCTCAGCCCTTTCTCCATATACACAAATCTTGTGACAAACAACCATATCAGTTTGTTATCAAATATTATATTTCAATGTTGGCCGGTTTAGAAACTAATTTTTGCAGAATATGTGAAGGAGCAATAGAACTCTCGGGAACAGGAGATTATATCCGGTTCAAGAAGAGAAGACTCCATGAAACACAAACCCACAGGTTCAAAACACAACAATGGAGGCCTCCTGGGAGTTGGTATCATCCGCTCCCAGTGATCGGATTAAGATTTATAAATTCTTGCAACCCCCTGAAAAGTTGGACAAGTCCACATTCAGTGATTGGTTTAGATTGACCCACCGGTTCAGGAGGAACCCTGGAGGCCCCCTGGGAATGTCAGTCAATCCGCGTCCCAGTGATCGGAATAATTTTTTCTTTTGACCCTCTGAAAAGTTGGATAGTACCACATTCAGTGATTGGTCTAGATTGACCCACCGGTTCAGGAGGAACCCTGGAGGCCCCCTGGGAGTGTCGGCCAATCCGCGTCCCAGTGATCGGAATAATAGATACGATTCTTTCGGCCCTCTGAAAAGATGGATAATCCACATTCAGTGATTGGCTAGGCCCCCTGGGAGTGTCGGCCAATCCGCGTCCCAGTGATCGGAATAATTTTTATACGGTTCGTTCGGCCCTCTGGAAAGATGGATAATCCACATTCAGTGATTGGCTAGGCCCCTTGGATGGTACCCGCATCCATTGATTGGCTGAACCTTGCTTTGAGCCTGGCAGCTCTTTGAAAAAGCCTCGACTACATGGTCTAATTTGCAAAAATTGTGTGTTTTCTGGTGTTTTTTGTGTTCTATAACCTTTTAAACCGAGTGGAACAGCTCCAGAAGTTGACCACCTATTTACAAAGTTACAAGTCTGGGTCATGAACACCAGCGAGAGTTAAACCGGCGTTTATCATAACCCGGATCGACCTTCATGATGAGCCAACAAATTGGCAGTACATGATCAGTTATAATGACCGGTGTTTTTTAAAACCGGCCTGGCTTTGACTATAAGTCACCAGTATGAGACGAAACAATGACCGGAGTTTATTAACCCGGCCCAATTGTGATCAAACCCGGTGTTCATTAAAACCCGGATCGCGTATCAGGCACAAGTTATAACTTTCTGAAACAAGATGAGCCGGATTTATCGACAAGATGTACCGGAGAGTTTCAAGTGCCTATTAGGATTGATGAAGACCGATTAAAGTGACTTTAAAGTCCCGACCGATTTAAAGTATATTGGCCACATACATCTCAGGTATAACAGTTATCTTTAATATAAAGATATGTTTATTGGATGTTTCAAAGAGAACAAGTTAACCCGTCCAGTGGTAAGCCACTAGGACATATTTTTCGATATTTTTATTTTTATGAACAGAAGAAAGCAGCCGCATCAGGCAATAGGTCAACGGATGAATACTTCATAAAGACAAAATGTCGGATCCAAACACATTAAGTCTCAGCTAAACCTATTACAAGGCATAAAAAGCCCAATAGTTGGAAGCATTGTTTGACGGAATAACAATCATGGTTACAGCAATAGAATTCAAGATTGTGCTTCTCCTTGCTGAGATGGCTGGCCACCGTCTTGATCTGGAACGTCTTCATCCTCGTGAAGCGGTTGGAAGTCCGGTGCACGCCAATCAATCTTCGCCAAGGCACGGAAATACACTTCATCGTTGATAAGCTCAACAGGATCAATATCAGGAGCAAAGGTGTGAGGACGAACCGGCGGAATTAAGTTTACGGTATCGTAAACCGGTCGCTCCACCCGCTCGTTCTGCAGGTTGTATGCTGGATGATATCGGGACAAGTCAGATTCCACCGCAAGCTTGCTGGCGAGGGGACGCATCTCCTTTGTCAGAGCATAAAGATCTTTTTCATCAAAGGCTGAACCGTCATCCTTGGTATCAGGGAATCCGGTTAACTCCTCCTCCGGATCAAGGTCCGGGACCCAAGCTTTAGCCCTTGTTAGAGCCAGAAGAGCGCCTCCTCGGGCTGCCGATTTCTTCACTTCTTCAAGACGAGCCGGTAGAATGGACAATTTATTCAAGGTATCTTGGATAGTTGAAGGAGCCGGTTTACCAAATGAAGTGGCACTGATAATCCTTTGCGTTCCGGAGTACAGCTGTTCGACCAAGGTATAGCAGGCTTTGAGTTTTTTCCGTAAGTCGTCCCCAAGATGGGAGACACGGCGCCCTACATACAACAATGAAAGTTAAACCGGTACAAGTCACAGGTTACAAAGACAAAGACAGGAATTCAGATTATATTTACCAAAAATAGCAGAGGTCATCAAATCAATTTGGCGCTTTAACCCGGTCAATTCTTCAGTAACCGGATTAAGTGCTCCTTCAGCGTCCTGAACACGTTTTTCAAGATCTTTTTTCTGGACCTCAAAAGTAGTCCGCTCCTCTTCAAAGTATTTTTTCAAGTCTTCAGCAGTCTTTAAGCTCACTTGAAGTTCTTTCCTAGCCTTTGAAGCGGCTGACTCAGTTTCCGTAAGCCGGCTTCGAAGTTCGTTGATCTCCAGAGCATTCCGGTTCAGCTCAGCCTGCAGACAAAGTTCAAAAGCAAGATTTGAAGTTACAAGTCTCAAGCACACAACCAAGTTGTCTACTTGACACTTGGGGGCTAATGGCAGTTGAAGCAATACAGCAAAGACAATTTGAAATTACAAGTCTCAAGCACACAACCAAGTTGTCTACTTGACACTTGGGGGCTAATGGCAGTTGAAGCAATACACCAAAGTTAATTTGAAGTTACAAGTATCAACTACATAACCAAGTTATCTACTTGATACTTGGGGGCTAATGTATGGATCAACAGTTCAAACTACAAAGTTCCGGATCACCTTCAGTAAAGCAGCTAAACCGGAACTTGGGGGCTGCTATGAGATAAAGATGCGTCAAAAAAGCAAAGTCAGAAGAAGAAACTTACCTCGTATTTTTCTCTCATCAAGTTCACCAAGCTGGCTTCATAATCCCGACTGCTGTGAAGCCGGTTCAAATACCCGGAATAAATGTCTTGAGCGCTCATGCTGGAAAGACTGGATATGTCAGTACTCCATTTCCCTTTTTCTTGAGCTATTTTTTCCGCTTTAGCTGTATGTTTTGCTAAAACGGTGGGCTCAGCTGGAGCAACATAAGCGGTACCAGTAACCACGACATCAGGAGAAGTGGGTACATTGGGGGGAGTAACGTCAACACGAGCCGGATCAGGAGACACCGGATTTACTTGAGGAGAATTAACCCGGGCCGGACTTGGTGGATCTTGGACGTTTTCTGTAAGAGGATTTTCAAGAGCAGGGTCTTCAACAGGAGCTGCAGGAGTACCTTCTGGAGGAACAACTGTGGACGGATCAATAACCGGATCATCAGCAGTAGGGTCAGCAACAGGCTTATTCGCCTTGGGCTTTTTGCTGGGTTTCGGTTTTCTGGAAAAACATGCAAAATAAGTTAGCATTATAAAGAAAAAAGGGTGTCATAAACCGGAAAAGGCGAAGAAAGTTACCCTGGGACGGTTTTCAAAGGACGAAGCTGCGTAGCGGTCGATTCCCCAGAAGAAGACAGCGGAGTTTCCTGATAGTCAGGATCAGACGGTTTAAGGGGTTTTCGGATAAGTCCGGCCTTGGGATGAAGAAGAGTCGGAGAGAGTATCACCTCAGCACGGCGTTTTCGAACCGGAGTTAAGGAGATTCCAGATGACTCCACCGCCAGGCCACTATGGCGAGTGGTCCGGCGAAAGGCTTCGTGCTGTTGCTTCTTCAAAGTAAAGTTAGGATCTAACTGAGCATAAGGATGAGAAAATTGATATTTCCTGACGGTCTGACGACTTTTTTGAGGAAGAGGTTCTGAATCAGAAGAAAGAAGTGTTACCTCAATCTCAGTTGGGTTATCGCCTTCAGGCAGTTCCTGTGAAAAGGTATCATTAGATATGATTACAAGAGTATGAAAGCAAGAAATTTAAACCGGAATAAAGCATACCTCGGAGTCCGGATCATCGTCCTCAGTAGGAGAACCGGCATCGACGGCTGCTTTCCTCTTTTTGTTTGCAGGGGTCTTCCGGCGAGCCTGTTTTACGGTTTTTTCCTGAGGCTTTCTCCTCCAGAAGGGGTCATCAGCCTAATTGAAAAAGCAAGAGCAATTGAAAGACGGTTCAAAGAGGACGGTTTACAAATACAGGGCAAAGAAAAACTTACTTCGGGCAGCTTATTCTTCTTGAAGTACGGAGCCAAGCCAACCTTAGCACAATCTGCTAAGGAAGCATTGAGAATCTTTTTGGCTGACTCCACTACCTCCGATTCAGAAAGCTTATCCTTGGTAAACCTTTGAGGATCATCCGGTTTACCAGAGTATTTGCACATTAACTGAGAGCGCCGGCTTAAGGGAAGGATGCTCCAAGATAACCAGCAGCGAAGGAAATCAGTGCCGATCAGACCATTTGCTATAAAGGCTCTCAGTTTGGAGAGCTGTGATGAGAACCGGGTCCGTTCAGCAGCACTAAGCCGTGGTGGCAAGGGGTGATTCTCCGGAATACGAGTTTCGCGATAACCCGGCAAAGGATTTTCACCCTCAGGAGAAGTGTCAACACAGTAAAACCAGGACTTGTTCCAATCTTTTGGATGAGTATGTAAAGCAGCGTGGGGAAAGACTGCGTCCCTCCTCTTCTGAATACTAACCCCACCAAGTTCTTGGTGAGGTCCACTGGTAAACTCAGTGCGCTGGTTTAAATGAAAGAAATCCCGGAATAAATCAACTGAAGGTTCCTCTTGCAGATACACCTCGGAAAACACTTGGAAATCACAAATGTTTGGAACGGAATTGGGTCCGATATCCTCTGGGTGTAGCTGGAAAGCGGCAAGAACATCCCGGAAAAACCTTGAACTGGGGGGAGAGAAGCCTCTAGAGATGTGATCCAAAAACACGATGACTTCCCCGGATCTAGGAGTAGGGGGGCATTCATTACCCGGAGCACGCCATTTTAACTCAGACTGAGGCCCTAGTGTGCCGATTTCAGACAGCTTGATTAAGTCGTCTTCAGTAATGACAGAAGGGACCCAATCGCAGGAGACATATTGCTTAGCCATTGCAGTGAAAGAACAGAGTGCTGGAGAAGATAAAAATACAGAAACGGATTATGAAAGTACAATAATCCAGGATTTATCTATGAAGGTTACGCAACGGTTTAAACTGAGGACTAGTTGGTGTGGTTAAACCGGCAATTATAAAAACAGGTTATATCATTTCCGGTTCATGGCAGTTGAAGAGGAACAGTTCAACCATTGCGACAAGTTACAGAGTTTCGCGAAGTGTGTAGTATATCAACTTAAATCGGAATATACTTAGCAGATCTGCCAAGAAGACAAACAGGTTTTCAAAAGACTATGCTAGAAGAACATATCTGAGCGTGCTAAGAAAAGGAAAACTAATATCTACGGGAAGGATCTACAAGGATATTACACGAAATAAGTAAATCCACAGGCCAGACAGGAACAATGAGATTTGAAGTATGTACAGCAGAGAGAAAACACAGTTTAAAAAAGTAAGATCTGAAGGACGACGCTACTAAAAGACATTCGCTTAGGATCGAACAAGATGGAGCTTTGTTAAAGCTCTAATGGCGGAAGGTACAGGGCGAAACCCTAGAGGTTGTAAGACCGATAGCAAGGAAGAAGAACATACCTGAGAACAGCAGAAATCAACGGCGGAGGTTTTCTGGTCGAGCTCAGGGTGATGCAGCGGCCGGGCGAAGACTTGTGGTTCAGCGGTCGTCGGCGACAGTTCGAGCTCGGGCGGCAACAGAAGAAGAAGACAGAGCGAGAAGAAGGTAATGAATGGGGAGTGGCAGTATTTATAACCAGGAGTCAGATCTGAAGCGACGGGTGCGAGAATCGAGGAGACAGAAAATCGGATAAAGATCCCGTGACGCCTCGATCTTCGGGATAACCCTTAAAATAAGCTACAGTACAGCTCATGGCGTTAAATGCGGAGATGATGTCATTGTCAGACTTTAATGATCTTGGAGGATGACGTCAGAGCCGGTTTACAAAAAGATGAGAATAAAGAAGAAAATTATATAAGACAGAGAAGATTGATGTGAACAAGTTCAAATCATTCTGGGGCCTAATGTCAGGGATATGACTAGCAGGTATGAACCGGCTATTGTAAACCGGATTAGTTATATTATACTTATTTGTAATATTTTAGTAGAGACTACGGCCCGTGAGATTTCAAGGCCCATGTATAGAAGTATGGTTTGTAAACCGCCAAGAGATGTAACTTGAGAGATAAGAAAGAAAAGACAGAGACCGAGGCGGACACAAGTATGAGCCGGCCTCGGGACTCTGTAAACCGGACCAGGCGTTGCCTCTATATAAAGGGACGGCCTGGACGGTTCAGGGACAAGCAACAATCAATCCATCGAGACACATGCAAGGCGAATCCGCTCCCTGTAAACCGACGCCCAAGCAATACCAAACCAACTAGACGTAGGCTTTTACCTTCTCCGAAGGGGCCGAACTAGTATAAATCTTTTGTGTCGTTTGTGTGCCATGAATCCTTTCAAGCTAACCCGTGCGATGGTTCCATCATCAAGTCCGCTAAACCGGACATCTGCCGTGTTATTTCCACGACAGCATGGCTACTAAAAAAATCATTAAATGGTGAATATTTGTTTCCATAAATTGGAGCATCGAGAAAATACATAACACAATGAGCACGTTTCGGCCTGTGAATAATTTGGATGCATATAGCCAACACCAATTTGCACACGTGAAAATATGCCGACAACTTGAAAAGTCATATAAGATCAAAATTGTTCGTATGAGAGAAAAAACAAAAGGACAAAGCAAGCAGATCTACGATAATCAAACTACATTAATAACTATATCCACACCAATCATCACATGACATCATATGGACAATGACCTATAGTTTAATGGTGCTCTTCTAGGTCGTGATCTCGTGCCATGGATCGAAAAACTATAGGTCAAAACTTCATGAATCATATCTCCAAGCGGCAACGTATACGCGTTGTTTCCTCCAAAGTCATTGTTTGAAGATTGCGCAAATCTACCTTTGAAGGTGAGAATGCATGTTTTGGCTTTTCAATGATTAAGCCTATAACAAAAGTGCTCATTGTGTTTTCTTTTGAGGTGTTTGTAACTGGAGAACATTTCGTGGCAACCGATTGCAAGCAAAGTGTCTACGTTTAGGGAATTTTTAACGTGGTCCCCTAAATTAGACACACTATTTGTCTATAGACTGATCAGACCAGTTTATAAACACAAATGTGAGAGCCGACTATCCAATCGCATTCTCTAAACGCTCTACTCCGGTCTTGCCAATTTTCATTTTAAATGCATAGCAATGTGAGAGCATGTTAAAGTGTGGTGTTCACATAGTGTCCATTTACAATCAAAAGGAGGTGGATGTTCATAGTTTTTACATGTTTCCGATCAAAAAAAAATGTCCGGTGGTCTCTACCCCCCTGCATTTTTGCGTTGTCAAACCGAATATCCGAGCCTCCTCGCTCACTCGGTCATCGCCTCCTCCTCACCACCCGCCTCCTTCTCGTCCGCCTACATCTCGAGAGCTAAACACTTCAATATTTTGATACAGTAGACCCACATGATCAACGACACATCGCGATCCAACTCGTTCATCCTCATGGTCAACATCTTGGTATCATCTGAAGCAGCAGTGAGCTCAACCCTCCTCTCTTCAAGCTTACGCTTCTTATGTGTCGCTGCAATCAAGATGTTAAACCTCTCGGCCTTTTTTTCCTCTTTCATGACAGAGCGCTTGACACATGCCTCATCCTTCTTCGCATAGATGTCCTCGAACCACTCTGCCATGTTGGCTTTCGTCCCTTCTCGCTTCCCCTTCTCCTCCTCCCACTTCTTTGTTGGATCCCTCTTCTGCCTTTCTTGGAGGGCTCTTTTTTGGATCGGTTCACTCACCCGCTTCTTCTCGGTGCTGATGCCAGCGGTGTTGATGAAGTTGGCAATGGATAGTTGCCACTTGGGTTTCTCGTTCTACTTGAACCAACAATGCATGGGGACGAAGTTCCTCTTCTCCACCTCTAAAACAAATTGCGCGCACAGGAGGGCTAAAAACAAAACATTGTCAACAAGTTGCATATCCGGCAAAATGACCAACACATATAACAACTTACTTGCTCGGTGATTACTCACCATTTGTCCACCAACTGATTAGTTATTTCAAATGTCTGCAATACTTGCCCACGACCTCTTGGATGGTGTACCATCAATGGTTGAGCGAATTTGTCCCACGATTATGGATGAGTTCATTGTTGTAGAGCTCGAAATTCTTGTGCTCGTGAAACTAAGTATGAATGTTTGCCCAAAATATTGCGTTGTTGGCTCTGCCATGGATCAGATCAATGCTAGTGGCCAATCACACATCACACAACAATTTGTACTCCTTGATGTTTAAAACTTTCTCTATTCCCTTTCTTTGGATCGACTAGCCATTCCTTCATATCAAGGTCGTCACTACCATCCTACTCCGGTCGGCCAGTGGAGGACGAGTCCACCTGTCGGGTGTACGTGCCCACCCGCTAAGCGTGTACCTCCCGGCTCTGTCGCGAATCATCTTCAACAGTTGCCTGTCCATGTCTTCATTCGACGTGTTGCCCGGTAGAGACATACCGGCTAACAGAGGGCGGACACCAAGTTGATCCATGGCCGACGTTCGTGAACGTACAAGCTGCGATGCCTAGTCCGCGAAATGGAGTGGCGCCCCATTGACGTTGACGCAATGCGACACATGCCCGATGACGGATGAAGGGACTACCGGCTGAGCTTCTCGGCGGCATAGAAGTAGGGAGACTAATATTGCTCCGTCCAAGACGGTGTGTGCATGGACGGCAATGGCACCTCACGTCCCAGGCCCAACCCGACCCTTGGACCCTGTATGAGGCCTCGCATGTTGTCCTTCTTTTTGTCGGCCGCCCCTTCATTTTCCTTCACCGTGAGGCAGCACGCTTGCCATGTCGCCAAGTTGGTCTTCTGGGCGGCCACCTTCTTCAAATCCTTCACCTCTGCGGTCTCCGGCCGCTTTTCATACGGGTCCATGCGGCGGCGCTGACGAAAAGGGCGGAGATTGGGGTGGAGAGCGACGGGCTGTTAGCATAGAGAGCATAGAGGGTGGAGAAAGGGGGGTTTCGCCGTGGAAACAGTGCAGACCACTTCAAATGCGCGGCCTCCGCCTCAATTTTTGATAGGCCGGGATGTCGGAGTCTTACGTGGTGGGTGTATGGACTCTCACGGAGCCCCCTAGCTTTCCGATTTACAAGGAAAACAAACACCAGGATTGGTCCGTGGACAAATGCAGGACAATGTCGGATGACTTGCAACATCTAAAAATCTCAATCCAAACATTTACGGTCGATTTGTGGGTCGTGCCTTGGAGTTGCCCTTGTCCCAGTTTATCACCCCCTTGGACATACGAACGAGAGCCACACGAAGAAACCATAAGCTTGGACGCACGCAGTAGATCCACGTACAAAACCAATCCTTGCGGTTTTGCAGCCTTGCATGTCTGATCCAAGAGCAGCATAGCGAATCCCTCGGCTCGGTCACCGGTTCACTGTGCCCAGCGGCAGAAGTAGCACCTCCCTCTCCATGCACCCTGCAGGTGCGTCGAGTGAAGCTGTTGACCGCCGGGCCCGGGGCGCCCTGCCAGCATCGGTCTTGTCGATCGCCATGTCGGGCACGGCCCCCACCCCTGCCCCGACAACCCCGAGCCTGTAGCCGATGATGCAGCCGCTCGGCGTGTTACGTTACGTACCATCACCTTGCACCCCGCCGGCCCCCCTAAAACAAAGTCTGAGACCATGTGGCCGGCTAGATCTGCTCTGATTTTCTAACACGGGAGGGAAACTCCTCGCCCGTTTCGGCATTACAAAAACCCCGGCGGGTCGGCGCAACAGCGAGTGGGCGGTGCATGCATGGTGCGCGCTCGTAAAAACAAATCTTCCTAGCCCGCGGCCACCGCCGTCGTGTCGAACCGCTGTCGCCGGGCAGGCGCGCACACGCCACATGGCTCGCGTCACCGGAGCACCACCCGCCACCCCTACCCGATCCATCATGGCGCGTTGCTTCCTGGCCTCCCCGGCCGGTTTTTGTCCCGTGTGATTGATGCGATGTGATTGTGATCCTCACATACCAGCCTCACTCACTCACGCACGCACAGTCACCTCCCTCCCTCCGGTTTGCCGACGAATGATTGGATCGCTGCATCGGTGCGGCGCCGCGGAAGATCCCGGAGGATATGGAGTGCCGAACTGGGACTGGACCGGACGGGAAATCGGTGATGTATCAGGGCAGGGCAGGGCATGTCAGGAACAGCAGCGGCCTGCTGCAGCGGCGTTGGTTGGATTACATGGGACGAGCCCCAGAACGGGGAAGCGGATCGAGATGTGTGTATGCATTGCAGAATTATTCCCTGAGAGGCACAGTGCATGTCGCAGTCTGCGACGAGAGGGAGGAGGTCAGGTTAACATCAAAGGTGTGCCCGGAGCCAGAGCGCGCCAGCACACAGCACGGGCTCCCAAGGAGGCCGGCGTGTCCCTGGAGCGCGGCGACGGCGACGGACAGGTCACGGGCCGGCGAGGCCGGCAGCGTGCCTCCAACCAAACTGTCTGCCCTCCCGGCCATGCCAAAATGACATTCTGTACTATTTCTGTGCTAAATGCGACCACACTGGGCAGGGACCGTGTGCTTGCTGTCTCTGCGTCTCCTCGTCAGTTACACTGGCTTCCAATTGGCCTGCCTGCCTGCCTGCCTGCCTGCATATCATGAGTAACACGGTTACCACAGTCAGATTAACTTCAAAGTAAAATGACATTGGCAAGTGGTCGTCTGCATCATGGTTTACCACACTGCAGATTAACTTCAGAGTGAAGTGACATTGCCACGGACAGGCGTTCTGTCTCCCGGCTCTCTATGGTCCCCAAATTTTCAGAAATACATACAACTAGAACTAGTAACAAGTCAAAATAAACTCCTATATATCTGTAAATAAGTATATATTTTTTTTTGAGGAACCGGCAGGAGCACTGCCTTTTCTTATAGAAGGGAAACAGAAGCGCAATTTACAGGGGGGCGCACGTTTTTAGGAAACATGGCAAAAACCAAAAAATGGCCCATAAGCATGAACCATGTAAAACCTAGCACATACTCAGCCTATGCCGACAGATGGCAAGGCCCCAACAAAAGCCATATCCCGTTGCTTAATGGCCTCGAAAGCTAGTAGAGCAACCTCGCGATGAGTCATCCGTTGTCCTGTGAAAATGCGTCTGTTCCTCTCTTTCCAGATAGCCCAAATTGTGTAGATGATCCTACCGCTCCTTCGTCTCCGCACTTGGGATGGCTCATCTACTAGCATCTTGTCCCACCAGTCAGAAACAATGCCTGGCTCAGGCAAGAAACCTGAGATGGCGAGACCCTCGTTTGTCCAGGTGTTTACCTGGTTCCAAACAGCGACCGCGAAGGGACAGTCCTTGCAAAGATGGGTTGCCGTTTCTGGCTGCTGAAGACATAGCTGACACCTTGGGTCATGTGGCCAGCCGCGAATAGCCAACATATCTGCGGTGAGGATTCTACCATGCAGGACTAGCCACGCAAAGAATTTGCATTTGGGCTCAGCGTAAGCAGACCAGACCTTTGAAGAGTCAAATCTTGGGTGTGAGCCAAAGAACTGCGCCGCATAGGCCGATGCGGAAGAGTAAGCTCCATTAGTGGTCAGGTTCCAGGAGATTGTGTCATCCTGATCTGGCAGCAGAACTGTCTGGCTAATCCATCCCCATAGAGTGACAAATTCCCCCAGTTGTTGCAGAGATCGAAGGCTAGCGACTGCTCTGATCCAGTTATCATTTGTTAACTCCTGATGCACGGTCCTATTTTTCCTTGAAGCTATTTTGTAAAGCTCCGGCGCAAGTAGCGTTAGAGGGCCCCTTCCACTCCAGTTGTCATGCCAGAAAAGTGCCTTGCGGCCATCACCCAAAGTTATGGTTGTGCTTGCGCGAAAAAGGTTCATATCAGCCTGGTCGCATGGCAGGTCAGTGCCCACCCATGGCCTCTCCGGGTCCGTCCATTGTAACCAGGGCCAGCGAAGGCGGAGGGCGCGGCCAAAACGCTATAGGTCTGCGATTCCCAGGCCGCCCAACCTCCTTGGACGACAGACGGTCTTCCAGTTAACGAGGGAGTGCCCTCCAGAAGTTTGCGTTTGGCCCTCTTTCTGCCATAGAAACCCACGAATGATCTTCTCAACTTTTCGCAGGATCCATTTCGGTAGGCTGAGAGCGGAGATGTGGAAAGTCGCCATAGCCGTTAGAACTGATTGAGCCAGAGCGACCCTGCCGGGCTTATTTAGTAGCTTTCCTTTCCAACCCGGCAGTCTACCCGCAATCTTGTCGATGAAAGGTTGGAGGTCAACCCTCCGGAGCCGACGATAGTGCAATGGAAGTCCGAGGTAGCGTCCTGGGAAGCTGGCAATCTTGGCGGGGAAGACGGTGAGTATGTCCTGTAGGTCAATGTCCCCGCACCGTATCGGAAAAACCTCGGTCTTTGACAGGTTCGTGATTAGGCCACTAGCCTCCCCAAAGGCTTTCAGTATGGCCGAGATCGCCCGCAGCTCCTCCTTATCAGGGTTGGCAAAGATGCCTGCATCATCCGCAAAGAGAGAGATTCTACATCTGGCGGAACGAGCGCGGATGGGCTTGAGGATGCCCTGCTCAGAGGCGAGACGAAGAATCTGCTGCAACGAGTCTATTGCCAGAATGAAAAGCATCGGCGACACCGGGTCTCCCTGACGCAGGCCCTGCGCGTGCCTGAACGGCTTGCCTGGGTTTCCATTCAGAAGGATCCTATATGACGAGTATGCCAGGGTCATGCAAATCCAGTCCCGCCAACGTTGGCCAAACCCCAGGCGCTGAAGAACCTCAAGAAGGAAAGCCCAATTGACGGAGTCAAAAGCCTTCGATATATCAAGCTTGAGGAAAAGACCTGGGATGTTCCGGCGATGTAGGTCCTTGATTAGGTTCTGAACATGCATGAAGTTGTCGTGGATGGAACGTTTTTGGACGAAAGCACTCTGGCACTTGGATACAAGAGTAGGCAGAACCGGGGCTAGCCTATTGGCCAGGAGCTTGGAGAAAATCTTGGAAAGACTGTGGATGAGGCTAATTGGCCTGTAGTCCCCAACAGCCCCAGCGTCAGCTTTCTTGGGCAACAGAATGATGTTAGCCGAGTTGACGAGAGAAGCGCAGTTTCCCCGAAGGTTCGCAAGTTGAAAAATTGCCTCGACGACATCCAGCTTGATTATTTCCCAGCAAGTCTTGAAAAAAGCCCCAATGAACCCATCAGGGCCTGGTGCCTTGACGGAAGGAAGCGAAAAAAACCATCAAAACTCAGTCCCTTAAATATCAAAACCGGATAGTTTCGTCCCTCCGGAGGTTTTAGTTCGTGGTGAACAGTAACTCGATGAACAATAAAATCGAAAAAAGCACAAAAAATAAAAAAAATGAAAATTTACAGCATCGAAGATACTCTGGTGCGCAAGACCAAAGCAATATTCCGTGCTGTTTCTAGAATCGAGCAGCTCGTGGCAAAGAAAACGCTATAAATATGTACGTCGGTGAACAATAAATCCAAAAAAATTAGCAAAACCAATCAACAAACATGAAACTTTTTGGCATCAAAGATGCTCAGGTATGCAAGATGCGTGCAAGAATTCATGATCAAATGACATACGAGGAGCTCTAGCAATAAAAAAACAAAATAGCGCACTTTTTCAAAAAAATAAATCTGAGCCAAATCTTGTTTTGTTTGCCACGAGTTCGTATAATCCCCAAACACCACAGAAATTTGCAAGCACGTTACGCATCCAAGCCTCTTTGATGTCATTTTTTTAGATATTTTCAAATTATTTTGATGTTTTTTCTGAATGTACTGTTCACCAACGTACATATTTATAGTTTTTCCTTTGCCACGAGCTGCTTGAATATCGAAACAACACAAAATTTTGCACGCGTCTTGCGCACTATAGTATCTTCGATGTTATAAAATTTCAGTTTTTTTAATCTTTTTGCTAATTTTTTTTCGATTTTACTGTTCATTGAGTTACTGTTCACCGCGTAATAAAACCGCCCTAGGGACGAAAACTATCCGGTTTTGATAGTTGAGGGACTGAGTTTTGGTGGTTTTGGAGTTGATGGACGATTTTTATACTTTGGAGAGAGTTCGAGGACGAAAAATATACATATCCCTAAATATTTTCATGGGTTAGAGCAACTCCAACGCGCCGATTCAAATGAACGCGCGCTTTGTCCGCTTTTCGTTCGTTTGAGTCGGTCAAGCGTACGTGCGCGTCCGCTTTTTGATTTGGGTTAGCAAGTGCGCCCAACGGGAGGCATATCTATTTTTGCCGACGTGACTGAAACAGACTTAATAAAGCATAATTATACATAAATGACCAATCAAACGCCGGCAAAGTCCATTTAAACATAACTAAACATTAAAAAAAACTCTAAATGCCCACACGCTGTCCTAATAGACCGCCTTGCCCTTCCCATCGTCACCGCAACCAGTGAGGTCGATGAACACGGGAGGCGGCTCAGCCCAACTGAACGCGGCCTGAAAGACCGCCAGGGCAACCTCCTTTGATGTATGCTGCGCCGGCGGCATAGCAGCGAGGCGGACACGCTCCTCTTCCTCCTCCTCAAGTGGTCGTCTAAAGCATGGTTTACCACAGTGCAGATTACGAAATTGCTTTGCACACGATGTTTGTACATACGATCTGATGTGTCTTCACTAGACAACAAGCTGTATTGGTTTTCTTTTCTCGATGCTGCTGCTTGATTGGACGAACCCACAGGCAACAACACATCATATGTGTTTACGACTTGAAAATGTCGTACGTATAGCAGCTCTGATTAACTTCAGAGTGAAGTGACACTGCCACAGATAGGCGTTCTGTCTCCCGGGTCTCTATGGTCCCGAAATTTTCAAAAATACATACAACTATAACTAGTAATAAGTCATATATTCGAAGATTCAGAAATAAACTCCTACATATCTGTAAATTTTCATCGATACATACTCCCTCCGTCCCAAAATACTTGTCATCAAAATGAAGAAAATGAGATGTATCTAGATGTATTTTATTCTAAATACATCCATTTTTATTCATTTTAATGACAAATATTTTCAGACGGAGGGAGTACTATTTTCATGTTTTCAAAAACTAGGCTGCAAATGACACGAGCTCGTTCAGCCATATTCGCACTGCTTCATGGTCTGCCACAGTGCAGTGTGCAAAGCAAGTGACACTGCCAAGTAGGGAAGTGCCTGATCGCCTCTTTGATTCACCAGGTTAGTTTCAGTTTCTGCCAAGATCAAACTGTTTTACTCTGAAATTCCAGTGAATCAATGAAATATCTGAAATGCTGTATCACCGTTTCAAAA